>JBAJHW010000013.1:11528124-12128124 GCA_037013535.1 Intellagama lesueurii
AAAAACTAAAGATAGAATGAGAGAAGGTATGAAAGCTAGAATGAAAGATATTAAGATAAAAGAAAGAAAGAAAGAAACTAAACATAGAATGATGGAAGGTTTCAAAGCTAGAATGAAAGAAAGAAACAAAGAAAGAAAGAAAGATAGAAAGAAACTAAAGAGAATGAGAGAAAGTATGAAAGCTAGAATGAAAGACATGAAGAAAGACAGAAAGAAAAGACACTATAGATAGAATGAGAGAAGGTATAAAAGCTATAATGAAACATGTCAAGAATGTATAAGGAAGAAAGAAAGAAACTAAAGATAGAATGAGAGAATGTATGAAAGTTAGAAAAATATGAAGAAAGAAAGAAAAAATGAAAGAAAGAAAGAAAGAAAGAAAGAAAGAAAGAAAACAGAAATGTTGTAAGAAAGAAATAAAGAAATAAAAAGGAAGGAAAGAATGAATGAAAGAAAGAAAGAAAGAAAGAAAACAGAAATGTTGAAAGAAAGAAATAAAGAAATAAAAAGGAAGGAAAGAATGAAAAAAGAAAGAAAGAAAGAAAGAAAGAAAAAAACTAAAGATTGAATGAGGGAAGGTTTGAAAGCTAGAATGAAAGAAAGAAACAAAGAAAGAAAGATAGAAAGAAACTAAAGAGAATGAGAGAAGGTATGAAAGCTAGAATGAAAGACATCAAGAAAGACAGAAAGAAAGAAAGACAGACAGAAAGAAAGAAAGATACAAAGAAAGAAAGAAAGATAGAGAGAAAGAAAGTTAGAAAGTAAGAAAAAGAAATGAAGAAAGAAGGAAACAAAAGATAGAATGAGAGAATGTATGAATGCTAGAATGAAAGATATCAAGAAAGAAAGGAAGAAATAAATGAATAAATAATGAAAGAAACTTAAAAAGAATGAGAGAAGGTTTGAAAGCTAGAATGAAAAATCTCAAGACTGAAAGGAAGAAAGAAACTAAAGAAAGAATGAGAGACGGTTTGAAAGCTAGAAAGAAAGAAACAAAAAAAGAGAGAAAGACAGAAAGAAATTAAAGATAGAATGAGAGAAGTTATGAAAGCTAGAATGAAAGAAAGAAAGAAAGAAAGACAGAAGGAAACTAAAGATAGAATGAGAGAAGGTATGAAAGCTAGAAGGAGAGATATCAAGAAAGAAGGAAAGAAAGATAGAAAGAAACTAAAGATAGAATGAGAGAAGGTATGAAAGCTAGATTGAAAGAAAGAATGAAAGGAAGAAAGAAACTAAAGATATGAATGAGAGAATTTATGAAATCTAGAATGAAAAATCAAAAAAAAAAAGAAAGAAACTAAAGATAGAATGAGAGAATGTATGAAAGCTAGAAAAATATTAAGAATGAAAGAAAGAATGAAAGAAAGAAAGAAAGAAAGAAATAAGAAATGAAGAAAGAAAGAAAGAAAGAAAGAAAAGAAAGGAAAGAATGAAAAAAGAAAGAAAGAAAGAAAGAAAAAACTAAAGATAGAATGAGAGAATGTATGAAAGCTAGAATGAAAGGTATCAAGAAAAAAGAAAGAAAGAAAGAAACTAAACATAGAATGATGGAAGTTTTCAAAGCTAGAATGAAAGAAAGAAACAAAGAAAGAAAGAAAGATAGAAAGAAACTAAAGAGAATGAGAGAAAGTATGAAAGCTAGAATGAAAGACATGAAGAAAGACAGAAAGAAAAGACACTATAGATAGAATGAGAGAAGGTATAAAAGCCATAATGAGAATGTCAAGAATGAATAAGGAAGAAAGAAAGAAACTAAAGATAGAATGAGAGAAGGTATGAAAGCTAGAAAAATATTAAGAATGAAAGAAAGAATGAAAGAAAGAAAGAAAGAAAGAAAAAAGAAATGAAGAAAGAAAGAAAGAAATAAAAGGAAGGAAAGAATGAAAAAAGAAAGAAAGAAAGGAAGAAAGAAAAAATTAAAGATAGAATGAGAGAGGTATGAAAGCTAGAATGAAAGATATTAAGAAAAAAGAAAGAAAGAAACTAAACATAGAATGATGGAAGGTTTGAAAGCTAGAATGAAAGAAAGAAACAAAGAAAGAAAGAAAAATAGAAAGAAACTAAAGAGAATGAGAGAAGGTATGAAAGCTAGAATGAAAGACATGAAGAATGACAGAAAGAAAAGACACTATAGATAGAATGAGAGAAGGTATAAAAGCTATAATGAAAATGTAAAGAATGAATAAGGAAGAAAGAAAGAAACTAAAGATAGAATGAGAGAAGGTATGAAAGTTAGAAAAATATGAAGAAAGAAAGAAAGAATGAATGAATGAAAGAAAGAAAGAAAGAAAGAAAATAGAAATGTTGAAAATAGGAAATAAAGAAATAAAAAGGAAGGAAAGAATGCAAAAAGAAGGAAAGAAAGTAAGAAAAAACTAAAGATAGAAAGAGAGAAGGTATGAAAGCTACAATGAAAGATATCAAGAAAAAAGAAAGGAAGAAAAAACTAAAAAGAGAATGAGGGAAGGTTTGAAAGCTAGAATGAAAGAAAGAAACAAAGAAAGAAAGAAAGATAGAAAGAAACTAAAGAGAATGAGAGAAAGTATGAAAGCTAGAATGAAAGACATGAAGAAAGACAGAAAGAAAAGACACTATAGATAGAATGAGAGAAGGTATAAAAGCTATAATGAAACATGTCAAGAATGTATAAGGAAGAAAGAAAGAAACTAAAGATAGAATGAGAGAAGGTATGAAAGTTAGAAAAATATGAAGAAAGAAAGAAAGAATGAATGAATGAAAGAAAGAAAGAAAGAAAGAAAATAGAAATGAAGAAAGAAAGAAAGAAAGAAATAAAAAGGAAGGAAAGAATGAAAAAAGAAAGAAAGAAAGAAAGAAAGAAAAAACTAAAGATAGAATGAGAGAAGGTATGAAAGCTAGAATGAAAGATATTAAGAGAAAAGAAAGAAAGAAAGAAACTAAACATAGAATGATGGAAGGTTTCAAAGCTAGAATGAAAGAAAGAAACAAAGAAAGAAAGAAAGATAGAAAGAAACTAAAGAGAATGAGAGAAAGTATGAAAGCTAGAATGAAAGACATGAAGAAAGACAGAAAGAAAAGACACTATAGATAGAATGAGAGAAGGTATAAAAGCTATAATGAAACATGTCAAGAATGTATAAGGAAGAAAGAAAGAAACTAAAGATAGAATGAGAGAAGGTATGAAAGTTAGAAAAATATGAAGAAAGAAAGAAGGAATGAATGAATGAAAGAAAGAAAGAAAGAAAGAAAATAGAAATGAAGAAAGAAATAAAGAAATAAAAAGGAAGGAAAGAATGAAAAAAGAAAGAAAGAAAGAAAGAAAGAAAAAACTAAAGATAGAAAGAGAGAAGGTATGAAAGCTACAATGAAAGATATCAAAAAAAGAAAGAAAGAAAAAAACTAAAGATAGAATGAGGGAAGGTTTGAAAGCTAGAATGAAAGAAACAAACAAAGAAAGAAAGATAGAAAGAAACTAAAGAGAATGAGAGAAGGTATGAAAGCTAGAATGAAAGACATCAAGAAAGACAAAAAGAAAGAAAGAGAGACAGAAAGAAAGAAAGATACAAAGAAAGAAAGAAAGATAGAGAGAAAGAAAATTAGAAAGTAAGAAAAAGAAATGAAGAAAGAAGGAAACAAAAGATAGAATGAGAGAATGTATGAATGCTAGAATGAAAGATATCAAGAAAGAAAGGAAGAAATAAATAAATAAATAATGAAAGAAACTAAAAAAGAATGAGAGAAGGTTTGAAGGCTAGAATGAAAAATCTCAAGACTGAAAGAAAGAAAGAAAGAAACTAAAGAAAGAATGAGAGACGGTTTGAAAGCTAGAAAGAAAGAAACAAAAAATAGAGAAAGAGAAAGAGATTAAAGATAGAATGAGAGAAGTTAAGAAAGCTAGAATGAATGAATGAAAGAAAGAAAGACAGAAAGAAACTAAAGATAGAATGAGAGAAGGTATGAAAGCTAGAAAAATATTAAGAATGAAAGAAAGAATGAAAGAAAGAAAGAAAGAAAAAGAAATGAAGAAAGAAAGAAATAAATAAATAAAAAGGAAGGAAAGAATGAAAAAAGAAAGAAAGAAAGAAAAAACGAAAGATAGAATGAGAGAAGGTATGAAAGCTAGAATGAAAGACATGAAGAAAGACAGAAAGAAAAGACACTATAGATAGAATGAGAGAAGGTATAAAAGCTATAATGAAAATGTAAAGAATGAATAAGGAAGAAAGAAAGAAACTAAAGATAGAATGAGAGAAGGTATGAAAGCTAGAAAAATATTAAGAATGAAAGAAAGAATGAAAGAAAGAAAGAAAGAAAGAAAAAAGAAATGAAGAAAGAAAGAAAGAAATAAAAGGAAGGAAAGAATGAAAAAAGAAAGAAAGAAAGTAAGAAAGAAAAAACTAAAGATAGAATGAGAGAAGTTATGAAAGCTAGAATGAATGAAAGAAAGAAAGATAGACAGAAAGAAACTAAAGATAGAATGAGAGAAGGTATGAAAGCTAGAAGGAGAGATATCAAGAAAGAAGGAAAGAAAGATAGAAAGAAACTAAAGATAGAATGAGAGAAGGTATGAAAGCTAGAATGAAAGATATTAAGAAAAAAGAATGAAAGAAAGAAACTAAACATAGAATGATGGAAGGTTTCAAAGCTAGAATGAAAGAAAGAAACAAACAAAGAAAGAAAGATAGAAAGAAACTAAAGAGAATGAAAGAAAGTATGAAAGCTAGAATGAAAGACATGAAGAAAGACAGAAAGAAACGACACTATAGATAGAATGAGAGAAGGTATAAAAGCTATAATGAAACATGTCAAGAATGTATAAGGAAGAAAGAAAGAAACTAAAGATAGAATGAGAGAAGGTATGAAAGTTAGAAAAATATGAAGAAAGAAAGAAAGAATGAATGAATGAAAGAAAGAAAGAAAGAAAGAAAATAAAATGAAGAAAGAAAGAAAGAAAGAAATAAAAAGGAAGGAAAGAATGAAAAAAGAAAGAAAGAAAGAAAGAAAGAAAAAACTAAAGATAGAAAGAGAGAAGGTATGAAAGCTACAATGAAAGATATCAAGAAAAAAGAAAGAAAGAAAAAAACTAAAGATAGAATGAGGGAAGGTTTGAAAGCTAGAATGAAAGAAAGAAACAAAGAAAGAAAGATAGACAGAAACTAAAGAGAATGAGAGAAGGTATGAAAGCTAGAATGAAAGACATCAAGAAAGACAGAAAGAAAGAAAGACAGACAGAAAGAAAGATACAAAGAAAGAAAGAAAGATAGAGAGAAAGAAAGTTAGAAAGTAAGAAAAGGAACTGAAGAAAGAAGGAAACAAAAGATAGAATGAGAGAATTGAATGCTAGAATGAAAGATATCAAGAAAGAAAGGAAGAAATAAATACATAAATAATGAAAGAAAATAAAAAAGAATGAGAGAAGGTTTGAAAGCTAGAATGAAAAATCTCAAGACTGAAAGAAAGAAAGAAAAAACTAAAGATAGAATGAGAGACGGTTTGAAAGCTAGAAAGAAAGAAACAAAAAAAGAAAGACAGAACGAAATTAAAGATAGAATGAGAGAAGTTATGAAAGCTAGAATGAATGAAAGAAAGAAAGATAGACAGAAAGAAACTAAAGATAGAATGAGAGAAGGTATGAAAGCTAGAAGGAGAGATATCAAGAAAGAAGGAAAGAAAGATAGAAAGAAACTAAAGATAGAATGAGAGAAGGTATGAAAGCTAGAATGAAAGATATTAAGAAAAAAGAATGAAAGAAAGAAACTAAACATAGAATGATGGAAGGTTTCAAAGCTAGAATGAAAGAAAGAAACAAACAAAGAAAGAAAGATAGAAAGAAACTAAAGAGAATGAGAGAAAGTATGAAAGCTAGAATGAAAGACATGAAGAAAGACAGAAAGAAACGACACTATAGATAGAATGAGAGAAGGTATAAAAGCTATAATGAAACATGTCAAGAATGTATAAGGAAGAAAGAAAGAAACCAAAGATAGAATGAGAGAAGGTATGAAAGTTAGAAAAATATGAAGAAAGAAAGAAAGAAAGAATGAATGATAGAAAGAAAGAAAGAAAGAAAGAAAGAAAATAGAAATGAAGAAAGAAAGAAATAAAGAAATAAAAAGGAAGTAAAGAATGAAAAAAGAAAGAAAGAAAGAAAAAACGAAAGATAGAATGAGAGAAGGTATGAAAGCTATAATGAAAATGTCAAGAATGAATAAGGGAGATAGAAAGAAACTAAAGATAGAATGAGAGAAGGTATGAAAGCTAGAAAAATATTAAGAATGAAAGAAAGAATGAAAGAAAGAAAGAAAGAAAGAAAGAAAGAAAAAAGAAATGAAGAAAGAAAGAAAGAAATAAAAGGAAGGAAAGAATGAAAAAAGAAAGAAAGAAAGAAAGAAAGAAAAAACTAAAGATAGAATGAGAGAAGGTATGAAAGCTAGAATGAAAGATATTAAGAAAAAAGAAAGAAAGAAAGAAACTAAACATAGAATGATGGAAGGTTTCAAAGCTAGAATGAAAGAAAGAAACAAAGAAAGAAAGAAAGATAGAAAGAAAGTAAAGAGAATGAGAGAAGTTATGAAAGCTAGAATGAAAGACATGAAGAAAGACAGAAAGAAACACTATAGATAGAATGAGAGAAGGTATAAAAGCTATAATGAAACATGTCAAGAATGTATAAGGAAGAAAGAAAGAAACTAAAGATAGAATGAGAGAAGGTATGAAAGTTAGAAAAATATGAAGAAAGAAAGAAAGAAAGAATGAATGAAAGAAAGAAAGAAAGAAAGAAAATAGAAATGTTGAAAGAAAGAAATAAAGAAATAAAAAGGAAGGAAAGAATGAAAAAAGAAAGAAAGAAAGAAAAAACTTAAGATAGAATGAGGGAAGGTATGAAAGCTAGAATGAAAGACATGAAGAAAGACAGAAAGAAAAGACACTATAGATAGAATGAGAGATGGTATAAAAGCTATAATGAAAATGTAAAGAATGAATAAGGAAGAAAGAAAGAAACTAAAGATAGAATGAGAGAAGGTATGAAAGCTAGAAAAATATTAAGAATGAAAGAAAGAATGAAAGAAAGAAAGAAAGAAAGAAAAAAGAAATGAAGAAAGAAAGAAAGAAATAAAAGGAAGGAAAGAATGAAAAAAGAAAGAAAGAAAGAAAAAACGAAAGATAAAATGAGAGAAGGTATGAAAGCTAGAATGAAAGACATGAAGAAAGACAGAAAGAAAAGACACTATAGATAGAATGAGAGAAGGTATAAAAGCTATAATGAAAATGTAAAGAATGAATAAGGAAGAAAGAAAGAAACTAAAGATAGAATGAGAGAAGGTATGAAAGCTAGAAAAATATTAAGAATGAAAGAAAGAATGAAAGAAAGAAAGAAAGAAAGAAAAAAGAAATGATGAAAGAAAGAAAGAAATAAAAGGAAGGAAAGAATGAAAAAAGAAAGAAAGAAAGTAAGAAAGAAAAAACTAAAGATAGAATGAGAGAAGTTATGAAAGCTAGAATGAATGAAAGAAAGAAAGATAGACAGAAAGAAACTAAAGATAGAATGAGAGAAGGTATGAAAGCTAGAAGGAGAGATATCAAGAAAGAAGGAAAGAAAGATAGAAAGAAACTAAAGATAGAATGAGAGAAGGTATGAAAGCTAGAATGAAAGATATTAAGAAAAAAGAATGAAAGAAAGAAACTAAACATAGAATGATGGAAGGTTTCAAAGCTAGAATGAAAGAAAGAAACAAACAAAGAAAGAAAGATAGAAAGAAACTAAAGAGAATGAAAGAAAGTATGAAAGCTAGAATGAAAGACATGAAGAAAGACAGAAAGAAACGACACTATAGATAGAATGAGAGAAGGTATAAAAGCTATAATGAAACATGTCAAGAATGTATAAGGAAGAAAGAAAGAAACTAAAGATAGAATGAGAGAAGGTATGAAAGTTAGAAAAATATGAAGAAAGAAAGAAAGAATGAATGAATGAAAGAAAGAAAGAAAGAAAGAAAATAAAATGAAGAAAGAAAGAAAGAAAGAAATAAAAAGGAAGGAAAGAATGAAAAAAGAAAGAAAGAAAGAAAGAAATAAAAAACTAAAGATAGAAAGAGAGAAGGTATGAAAGCTACAATGAAAGATATCAAGAAAAAAGAAAGAAAGAAAAAAACTAAAGATAGAATGAGGGAAGGTTTGAAAGCTAGAATGAAAGAAAGAAACAAAGAAAGAAAGATAGACAGAAACTAAAGAGAATGAGAGAAGGTATGAAAGCTAGAATGAAAGACATCAAGAAAGACAGAAAGAAAGAAAGACAGACAGAAAGAAAGATACAAAGAAAGAAAGAAAGATAGAGAGAAAGAAAGTTAGAAAGTAAGAAAAGGAACTGAAGAAAGAAGGAAACAAAAGATAGAATGAGAGAATTGAATGCTAGAATGAAAGATATCAAGAAAGAAAGGAAGAAATAAATACATAAATAATGAAAGAAAATAAAAAAGAATGAGAGAAGGTTTGAAAGCTAGAATGAAAAATCTCTAGACTGAAAGAAAGAAAGAACAAACTAAAGATAGAATGAGAGACGGTTTGAAAGCTAGAAAGAAAGAAACAAAAAAAGAAAGACAGAACGAAATTAAAGATAGAATGAGAGAAGTTATGAAAGCTAGAATGAATGAAAGAAAGAAAGATAGACAGAAAGAAACTAAAGATAGAATGAGAGAAGGTATGAAAGCTAGAAGGAGAGATATCAAGAAAGAAGGAAAGAAAGATAGAAAGAAACTAAAGATAGAATGAGAGAAGGTATGAAAGCTAGAATGAAAGATATTAAGAAAAAAGAATGAAAGAAAGAAACTAAACATAGAATGATGGAAGGTTTCAAAGCTAGAATGAAAGAAAGAAACAAACAAAGAAAGAAAGATAGAAAGAAACTAAAGAGAATGAGAGAAAGTATGAAAGCTAGAATGAAAGACATGAAGAAAGACAGAAAGAAACGACACTATAAATAGAATGAGAGAAGGTATAAAAGCTATAATGAAACATGTCAAGAATGTATAAGGAAGAAAGAAAGAAACTAAAGATAGAATGAGAGAAGGTATGAAAGTTAGAAAAATATGAAGAAAGAAAGAAAGAAAGAATGAATGAAAGAAAGAAAGAAAGAAAGAAAATAGAAATGTTGAAAGAAAGAAATAAAGAAATAAAAAGGAAGGAAAGAATGAAAAAAGAAAGAAAGAAAGAAAAAACTTAAGATAGAATGAGGGAAGGTTTGAAAGCTAGAATGAAAGAAACAAACAAAGAAAGAATGATAGAAAGCAAGTAAAGAGAATGAGAGAAGGTATGAAAGCTAGAATGAAAGACATCAAGAAAGACAGAAAGAAAGAAAGAAAGACCGAAAGAAAGAAAGATACAAAGAAAGAAAGAAAGATAGAGAGAAAGAAAGTTAGAAAGTAAGAAAAAGAAATGAAGAAAGAAGGAAACAAAAGATAGAATGAGAGACTGTATGAATGCTAGAATGAAAGATATCAAGAAAGAAAGGAAGAAATAAATGAATAAATAATGAAAGAAACTTAAAAAGAATGAGAGAAGGTTTGAAAGCTAGAATGAAAAATCTCAAGACTGAAAGGAAGAAAGAAACTAAAGAAAGAATGAGAGACGGTTTGAAAGCTAGAAAGAAAGAAACAAAAAAAGAGAGAAAGACAGAAAGAAATTAAAGATAGAATGAGAGAAGTTATGAAAGCTAGAATGAAAGAAAGAAAGAAAGAAAGACAGAAGGAAACTAAAGATAGAATGAGAGAAGGTATGAAAGCTAGAAGGAGAGATATCAAGAAAGAAGGAAAGAAAGATAGAAAGAAACTAAAGATAGAATGAGAGAAGGTATGAAAGCTAGATTGAAAGAAAGAATGAAAGGAAGAAAGAAACTAAAGATATGAATGAGAGAATTTATGAAATCTAGAATGAAAAATCAAAAAAAAAGAAAGAAAGAAACTAAAGATAGAATGAGAGAATGTATGAAAGCTAGAAAAATATTAAGAATGAAAGAAATGAAGAAAGAAAGAAAGAAAGAAAGAAATAAGAAATGAAGAAAGAAAGAAAGAAAGAAATAAAAGAAAGGAAAGAATGAAAAAAGAAAGAAAGAAAGAAAGAAAAAACTAAAGATAGAATGAGAGAATGTATGAAAGCTAGAATGAAAGGTATCAAGAAAAAAGAAAGAAAGAAAGAAACTAAACATAGAATGATGGAAGTTTTCAAAGCTAGAATGAAAGAAAGAAACAAAGAAAGAAAGAAAGATAGAAAGAAACTAAAGAGAATGAGAGAAAGTATGAAAGCTAGAATGAAAGACATGAAGAAAGACAGAAAGAAAAGACACTATAGATAGAATGAGAGAAGGTATAAAAGCCATAATGAGAATGTCAAGAATGAATAAGGAAGAAAGAAAGAAACTAAAGATAGAATGAGAGAAGGTATGAAAGCTAGAAAAATATTAAGAATGAAAGAAAGAATGAAAGAAAGAAAGAAAGAAAGAAAAAAGAAATGAAGAAAGAAAGAAAGAAATAAAAGGAAGGAAAGAATGAAAAAAGAAAGAAAGAAAGTAAGAAAGAAAAAACTAAAGATAGAATGAGAGAAGTTATGAAAGCTAGAATGAATGAAAGAAAGAAAGATAGACAGAAAGAAACTAAAGATAGAATGAGAGAAGGTATGAAAGCTAGAAGGAGAGATATCAAGAAAGAAGGAAAGAAAGATAGAAAGAAACTAAAGATAGAATGAGAGAAGGTATGAAAGCTAGAATGAAAGATATTAAGAAAAAAGAATGAAAGAAAGAAACTAAACATAGAATGATGGAAGGTTTCAAAGCTAGAATGAAAGAAAGAAACAAACAAAGAAAGAAAGATAGAAAGAAACTAAAGAGAATGAAAGAAAGTATGAAAGCTAGAATGAAAGACATGAAGAAAGACAGAAAGAAACGACACTATAGATAGAATGAGAGAAGGTATAAAAGCTATAATGAAACATGTCAAGAATGTATAAGGAAGAAAGAAAGAAACTAAAGATAGAATGAGAGAAGGTATGAAAGTTAGAAAAATATGAAGAAAGAAAGAAAGAATGAATGAATGAAAGAAAGAAAGAAAGAAAGAAAATAAAATGAAGAAAGAAAGAAAGAAAGAAATAAAAAGGAAGGAAAGAATGAAAAAAGAAAGAAAGAAAGAAAGAAAGAAAAAACTAAAGATAGAAAGAGAGAAGGTATGAAAGCTACAATGAAAGATATCAAGAAAAAAGAAAGAAAGAAAAAAACTAAAGATAGAATGAGGGAAGGTTTGAAAGCTAGAATGAAAGAAAGAAACAAAGAAAGAAAGATAGACAGAAACTAAAGAGAATGAGAGAAGGTATGAAAGCTAGAATGAAAGACATCAAGAAAGACAGAAAGAAAGAAAGACAGACAGAAAGAAAGATACAAAGAAAGAAAGAAAGAAAGATAGAGAGAAAGAAAGTTAGAATGTAAGAAAAAGAAATGAGGAAAGAAGGAAACAAAAGATAGAATGAGAGAATGTTTGAATGCTAGAATGAAAGATATCAAGAAAGAAAGGAAGAAATAAATAAATAAATAATGAAAGAAACTAAAAAAGAATGAGAGAAGGTTTGAAGGCTAGAATGAAAAATCTCAAGACTGAAAGAAAGAAAGAAAGAAACTAAAGAAAGAATGAGAGACGGTTTGAAAGCTAGAAAGAAAGAAACAAAAAATAGAGAAAGAGAAAGAGATTAAAGATAGAATGAGAGAAGTTTAGAAAGCTAGAATGAATGAATGAAAGAAAGAAAGACAGAAAGAAACTAAAGATAGAATGAGAGAAGGTATGAAAGCTAGAAGGAGAGATATCAAGAAAGAAGGAAAGAAAGATAGAAAGAAACTAAAGATATGAATTAGAGAATTTATGAAAGCTAGAATGAAAGATCAAAAGAAAGAAAGAAAGAAAGAAACTAAAGATAGAATGAGAGATGGTATGAAAGCTAGAAAAATATTAAGAATGAAAGAAAGAATGAAAGAAAGAAAGAAAGAAAAAAGAAATGAAGAAAGAAAGAAATAAAGAAATAAAAAGAAAGGAAAGAATGAAAAAGAAAGAAAGAAAGAAAAAACGAAAGATAGAATGAGAGAAGGTATGAAAGCTATAATGAAAGATATTAAGAAAAAGGAAAGAAAGAAAGAAACTAAACAGAATGATGGAAGGTTTCAAAGCTAGAATGAAAGAAAGAAACAAAGAAAGAAAGAAAGATAGAAACTAAAGAGAATGAGAGAAAGTATGAAAGCTAGAATGAAAGACATGAAGAAAGACAGAAAGAAAAGACACTATAGATAGAATGAGAGAAGGTATAAAAGCTATAATGAAAATGTAAAGAATGAATAAGGAAGAAAGAAAGAAACTAAAGATAGAATGAGAAAAGGTATGAAAGTTAGAAAAATATGAAGAAAGAAAGAAAGAATGAATGAATGAAAGAAAGAAAGAAAGAAAGAAAATAGAAATGAAGAAAGAAAGAAAGAAAGAAATAAAAAGGAAGGAAAGAATGAAAAAAGAAAGAAAGAAAGAAAGAAAGAAAAAACTAAAGATAGAATGAGAGAAGGTATGAAAGCTAGAATGAAAGATATTAAGAAAAAAGAAAGAAAGAAAGAAACTAAACATAGAATGATGGAAGGTTTCAAAGCTAGAATGAAAGAAAGAAACAAAGAAAGAAAGATAGAAAGAAACTAAAGAGAATGAAAGTATGAAAGCTAGAATGAAAGACATGAAGAAAGACAGAAAGAAAAGACACTATAGATAGAATGAGAGAAGGTATAAAAGCTATAATGAAACATGTCAAGAATGTATAAGGAAGAAAGAAAGAAACTAAAGATAGAATGAGAGAAGGTATGAAAGTTAGAAAAATATGAAGAAAGAAAGAAAGAATGAATGAATGAAAGAAAGAAAGAAAGAAAGAAAATAGAAATGAAGAAAGAAAGAAATAAAGAAATAAAAAGGAAGGAAAGAATGAAAAAAGAAAGAAAGAAAGAAAGAAAGAAAGAAAAAACTAAAGAAAGAAAGAGAGAAGGTATGAAAGCTACAATGAAAGATATCAAAAAAAAGAAAGAAAGAAAAAAACTAAAGATAGAATGAGGGAAGGTTTGAAAGCTGGAATGAAAGAAACAAACAAAGAAAGAAAGATAGAAAGAAACTAAAGAGAATGAGAGAAGGTATGAAAGCTAGAATGAAAGACATCAAGAAAGACAAAAAGAAAGAAAGACAGACAGAAAAAGAAAGATACAAAGAAAGAAAGAAAGATAGAGAGAAAGAAAATTAGAAAGTAAGAAAAAGAAATGAAGAAAGAAGGAAACAAAAGATAGAATGAGAGATTGTATGAATGCTAGAATGAAAGATATCAAGAAAGAAAGGAAGAAATAAATAAATAAATAATGAAAGAAACTAAAAAAGAATGAGAGAAGGTTTGAAGGCTAGAATGAAAAATCTCAAGACTGAAAGAAAGAAAGAAAGAAACTAAAGAAAGAATGAGAGACGGTTTGAAAGCTAGAAAGAAAGAAACAAAAAATAGAGAAAGAGAAAGAGATTAAAGATAGAATGAGAGCAGTTAAGAAAGCTAGAATGAATGAATGAAAGAAAGAAAGACAGAAAGAAACTAAAGATAGAATGAGAGAAGGTATGAAAGCTAAAAAAATATTAAGAATGAAAGAAAGAATGAAAGAAAGAAAGAAAGAAAAAAGAAATGAAGAAAGAAAGAAATAAAGAAATAAAAAGGAAGGAAAGAATGAAAAAAGAAAGAAAGAAAGAAAAAACGAAAGATAGAATGAGAGAAGGTATGAAAGCTAGAATGAAAGACATGAAGAAAGACAGAAAGAAAAGACACTATAGATAGAATGAGAGAAGGTATAAAAGCTATAATGAAAATGTAAAGAATGAATAAGGAAGAAAGAAAGAAACTAAAGATAGAATGAGAGAAGGTATGAAAGCTAGAAAAATATTAAGAATGAAAGAAAGAATGAAAGAAAGAAAGAAAGAAAGAAAAAAGAAATGAAGAAAGAAAGAAAGAAATAAAAGGAAGGAAAGAATGAAAAAAGAAAGAAAGAAAGTAAGAAAGAAAAAATTAAAGATAGAATGAGAGAAGTTATGAAAGCTAGAATGAAAGATATTAAGAAAAAAGAAAGAAAGAAAGACACTAAACATAGAATGATGGAAGGTTTGAAAGCTAGAATGAAAGAAAGAAACAAAGAAAGAAAGAAAGAAAGATAGAAAGAAACTAAAGAGAATGAGAGAAGGTATGAAAGCTAGAATGAAAGACATGAAGAAAGACAGAAAGAAAAGACACTTTAGATAGAATGAGAGAAGGTATAAAAGCTATAATGAAACATGTCAAGAATGTATAAGGAAGAAAGAAAGAAACTAAAGATAGAATGAGAGAAGGTATGAAAGTTAGAAAAATATGAAGAAAGAAAGAAAGAATGAATGAAAGAAAGAAAGAAAGAAAGAAAATAAAATGAAGAAAGAAAGAAATAAAGAAATAAAAAGGAAGGAAAGAATGAAAAAAGAAAGAAAGAAAGAAAGAAAGAAAAAACTAAAGATAGAAAGAGAGAAAGTATGAAATCTACAATGAAAGATATCAAGAAAAAAGAAAGAAAGAAAAAAACTAAAGATAGAATGAGGGAAGGTTTGAAAGCTAGAATGAAAGAAAGAAAGAAAGAAAGAAAGATAGACAGAAACTAAAGAGAATGAGAGAAGGTATGAAAGCTAGAATGAAAGACATCAAGAAAGACAGAAAGAAAGAAAGAAAGACAGACAGAAAGAAAGATACAAAGAAAGAAAGAAAGATAGAGAGAAAGAAAGTTAGAAAGTAAGAAAAAGAAATGAAGAAAGAAGGAAACAAAAGATAGAATGAGAGAATGTATGAATGCTAGAATGAAAGATATCAAGAAAGAAAGGAAGAAATAAATAAATAAATAATGAAAGAAACTAAAAAAGAATGAGAGAAGGTTTGAAGGCTAGAATGAAAAATCTCAAGACTGAAAGAAAGAAAGAAAGAAACTAAAGAAAGAATGAGAGACGGTTTGAAAGCTAGAAAGAAAGAAACAAAAAATAGAGAAAGAGAAAGAGATTAAAGATAGAATGAGAGAAGTTAAGAAAGCTAGAATGAATGAATGAAAGAAAGAAAGACAGAAAGAAACTAAAGATAGAATGAGAGAAGGTATGAAAGCTAAAAAAATATTAAGAATGAAAGAAAGAATGAAAGAAAGAAAGAAAGAAAAAAGAAATGAAGAAAGAAAGAAATAAAGAAATAAAAAGGAAGGAAAGAATGAAAAAAGAAAGAAAGAAAGAAAAAACAAAAGATAGAATGAGAGAAGGTATGAAAGCTAGAATGAAAGACATGAAGAAAGACAGAAAGAAAAGACTCTATAGATAGAATGAGAGAAGGTATAAAAGCTATAATGAAAATGTAAAGAATGAATAAGGAAGAAAGAAAGAAACTAAAGATAGAATGAGAGAAGGTATGAAAGCTAGAAAAATATTAAGAATGAAAGAAAGAATGAAAGAAAGAAAGAAAGAAAGAAAAAAGAAATGAAGAAAGAAAGAAAGAAATAAAAGGAAGGAAAGAATGAAAAAAGAAAGAAAGTAAGAAAGAAAAAACTAAAGATAGAATGAGAGAAGTTATGAAAGCTAGAATGAAAGATATTAAGAAAAAAGAAAGAAAGAAAGACACTAAACATAGAATGATGGAAGGTTTGAAAGCTAGAATGAAAGAAAGAAACAAAGAAAGAAAGAAAGAAAGATAGAAAGAAACTAAAGAGAATGAGAGAAGGTATGAAAGCTAGAATGAAAGACATGAAGAAAGACAGAAAGAAAAGACACTTTAGATAGAATGAGAGAAGGTATAAAAGCTATAATGAAACATGTCAAGAATGTATAAGGAAGAAAGAAAGAAACTAAAGATAGAATGAGAGAAGGTATGAAAGTTAGAAAAATATGAAGAAAGAAAGAAAGAATGAAAGAAAGAAAGAAAGAAAGAAAGAAAATAAAATGAAGAAAGAAAGAAATAAAGAAATAAAAAGGAAGGAAAGAATGAAAAAAGAAAGAAAGAAAGAAAGAAAGAAAAAACTAAAGATAGAAAGAGAGAAGGTATGAAATCTACAATGAAAGATATCAAGAAAAAAGAAAGAAAGAAAAAAACTAAAGATAGAATGAGGGAAGGTTTGAAAGCTAGAATGAAAGAAAGAAACAAAGAAAGAAAGATAGACAGAAACTAAAGAGAATGAGAGAAGGTATGAAAGCTAGAATGAAAGACATCAAGAAAGACAGAAAGAAAGAAAGAAAGACAGACAGAAAGAAAGATACAAAGAAAGAAAGAAAGATAGAGAGAAAGAAAGTTAGAAAGTAAGAAAAGGAACTGAAGAAAGAAGGAAACAAAAGATAGAATGAGAGAATTGAATGCTAGAATGAAAGATATCAAGAAAGAAAGGAAGAAATAAATACATAAATAATGAAAGAAAATAAAAAAGAATGAGAGAAGGTTTGAAAGCTAGAATGAAAAATCTCAAGACTGAAAGAAAGAAAGAAAAAACTAAAGATAGAATGAGAGACGGTTTGAAAGCTAGAAAGAAAGAAACAAAAAAAGAAAGACAGAACGAAATTAAAGATAGAATGAGAGAAGTTATGAAAGCTAGAATGAATGAAAGAAAGAAAGATAGACAGAAAGAAACTAAAGATAGAATGAGAGAAGGTATGAAAGCTAGAAGGAGAGATATCAAGAAAGAAGGAAAGAAAGATAGAAAGAAACTAAAGATAGAATGAGAGAAGGTATGAAAGCTAGAATGAAAGATATTAAGAAAAAAGAATGAAAGAAAGAAACTAAACATAGAATGATGGAAGGTTTCAAAGCTAGAATGAAAGAAAGAAACAAACAAAGAAAGAAAGATAGAAAGAAACTAAAGAGAATGAGAGAAAGTATGAAAGCTAGAATGAAAGACATGAAGAAAGACAGAAAGAAACGACACTATAGATAGAATGAGAGAAGGTATAAAAGCTATAATGAAACATGTCAAGAATGTATAAGGAAGAAAGAAAGAAACTAAAGATAGAATGAGAGAAGGTATGAAAGTTAGAAAAATATGAAGAAAGAAAGAAAGAAAGAATGAATGATAGAAAGAAAGAAAGAAAGAAAGAAAGAAAATAGAAATGAAGAAAGAAAGAAATAAAGAAATAAAAAGGAAGTAAAGAATGAAAAAAGAAAGAAAGAAAGAAAGAAAAAACGAAAGATAGAATGAGAGAAGGTATGAAAGCTATAATGAAAATGTCAAGAATGAATAAGGGAGATAGAAAGAAACTAAAGATAGAATGAGAGAAGGTATGAAAGCTAGAAAAATATTAAGAATGAAAGAAAGAATGAAAGAAAGAAAGAAAGAAAGAAAGAAAGAAAGAAAAAAGAAATGAAGAAAGAAAGAAAGAAATAAAAGGAAGGAAAGAATGAAAAAAGAAAGAAAGAAAGAAAGAAAAAACTAAAGATAGAATGAGAGAAGGTATGAAAGCTAGAATGAAAGATATTAAGAAAAAAGAAAGAAAGAAAGAAACTAAACATAGAATGATGGAAGGTTTCAAAGCTAGAATGAAAGAAAGAAACAAAGAAAGAAAGAAAGATAGAAAGAAAGTAAAGAGAATGAGAGAAGTTATGAAAGCTAGAATGAAAGACATGAAGAAAGACAGAAAGAAACACTATAGATAGAATGAGAGAAGGTATAAAAGCTATAATGAAACATGTCAAGAATGTATAAGGAAGAAAGAAAGAAACTAAAGATAGAATGAGAGAAGGTATGAAAGTTAGAAAAATATGAAGAAAGAAAGAAAGAAAGAATGAATGAAAGAAAGAAAGAAAGAAAGAAAGAAAATAGAAATGTTGAAAGAAAGAAATAAAGAAATAAAAAGGAAGGAAAGAATGAAAAAAGAAAGAAAGAAAGAAAAAACTTAAGATAGAATGAGGGAAGGTTTGAAAGCTAGAATGAAAGAAACAAACAAAGAAAGAATGATAGAAAGCAACTAAAGAGAATGAGAGAAGGTATGAAAGCTAGAATGAAAGACATCAAGAAAGACAGAAAGAAAGAAAGACAGACCGAAAGAAAGAAAGATACAAAGAAAGAAAGAAAGATAGAGAGAAAGAAAGTTAGAAAGTAAGAAAAAGAAATGAAGAAAGAAGGAAACAAATGATAGAATGAGAGAATGTATGAATGCTAGAATGAAAGATATCAAGAAAGAAAGGAGGAAATAAATAAATAAATAATGAAAGAAACTAAAAAAGTATGAGAGAAGGTTTGAAAGCTAGAATGAAAAATCTCAAGACTGAAAGAAAGAAAGAAACTAAAGAAAGAATGAGAGACGGTTTGAAAGCTAGAAAGAAAGAAACAAAAAAAGATAGAAAGACAGAAAGAAATTAAAGATAGAATGAGAGAAGGTATGAAAGCTAGAAGGAGAGATATCAAGAAAGAAGGAAAGAAAGATAGAAAGAAACTAAAAATAGAATGAGAGAAGGTATGAAAGATTGAAAGAATGAAAGGAAGAAAGAAACTAAAGATATGAATGAGAGAATTTATGAAAGCTAGAATGAAAGATCAAAAGAAAGAAAGAAAGAAAGAAACTAAAGATAGAATGAGAGATGGTATGAAAGCTAGAAAAATATTAAGAATGAAAGAAAGAATGAAAGAAAGAAAGAAAGAAAAAAGAAATGAAGAAAGAAAGAAAGAAAGAAATATAAGGAAGGAAAGAATGAAAAAAGAAAGAAAGAAAGAAAGAAAAAACTAAAGATAGAATGAGAGAAGGTATGAAAGCTAGAATGAAAGATATTAAGAAAAAAGAAAGAAACTAAACATAGAATGATGGAAGGTTTCAAAGCTAGAATGAAAGAAAGAAACAAAGAAAGAAAGAAAGATAGAAAGAAACTGAAGAGAATGAGAGAAAGTATGAAAGCTAGAATGAAAGACATGAAGAAAGACAGAAAGAAAAGACACTATAGATAGAATGAGAGAAGGTATAAAAGCTATAATGAAAATGTCAAGAATGAATAAGGAAGAAAGAAAGAAACTAAAGATAGAATGAGAGAAGGTATGAAAGCTAGAAAAATATTAAGAATGAAAGAAAGAATGAAAGAAATCAAGAAAGAAAAAAGAAATGAAGAAAGAAAGAAAGAAATAAAAGGAAGGAAAGAATGAAAAAAGAAAGAAAGAAAGAAAGAAAGAAAAAACTAAAGATAGAATGAGAGAAGGTATGAAAGCTAGAATGAAAGATATTAAGAAAAAAGAAAGAAAGAAAGAAACTAAACATAGAATGATGGAAGGTTTCAAAGCTAGAATGAAAGAAAGAAACAAAGAAAGAAAGAAAGATAGAAAGAAACTAAAGAGAATGAGAGAAAGTATGAAAGCAAGAATGAAAGACATGAAGAAAGACAAAAGAAAAGACACTATAGATAGAATGAGAGAAAGTATAAAAGCTATAATGAAAATGTCAAGAATGAATAAGGAAGAAAGAAAGAAACTAAAGATAGAATGAGAGAATGTATGAATGCTAGAATGAAAGATATCAAGAAAGAAAGGAAGAAATAAATAAATAAATAATGAAAGAAACTAAAAAGAATGAGAGAAGGTTTGAAAGCTAGAATGAAAAATCTCAAGACTGAAAGAAAGAAAGAAACTAAAGAAAGAATGAGAGACGGTCTGAAAGCTAGAAAGAAAGAAACAAAAAAGAGAGAAAGAGAAAGAGATTAAAGATAGAATGAGAGAAGGTATGAAAGCTAGAAGGAGAGATATCAAGAAAGAAGGAAAGAAAGATAGAAAGAAACTAAAAATAGAATGAGAGAAGGTATGAAAGATTGAAAGAATGAAAGGAAGAAAGAAACTAAAGATATGAATGAGAGAATTTATGAAAGCTAGAATGAAAGATCAAAAGAAAGAAAGAAAGAAAGAAACTAAAGATAGAATGAGAGATGGTATGAAAGCTAGAAAAATATTAAGAATGAAAGAAAGAATGAAAGAAAGAAAGAAAAAAGAAATGAAGAAAGAAAGAAAGAAAGAAAAAACTAAAGATAGAATGAGAGAAGGTATGAAAGCTAGAATGAAAGATATTAAGAAAAAAGAAAGAAAGAAACTAAACATAGAATGATGGAAGGTTTCAAAGCTAGAATGAAAGAAAGAAACAAAGAAAGAAAGAAAGATAGAAAGAAACTGAAGAGAATGAGAGAAAGTATGAAAGCTAGAATGAAAGACATGAAGAAAGACAGAAAGAAAAGACACTATAGATAGAATGAGAGAAGGTATAAAAGCTATAATGAAAAAGTCAAGAATGAATAAGGAAGAAAGAAAGAAACTAAAGATAGAATGAGAGAAGGTATGAAAGCTAGAAAAATATTAAGAATGAAAGAAAGAATGAATGAAAGAAAGAAAGAAAATGGAAATGAAGAAAGAAATAAAGAAATAAAAAGGAAGGAAAGAATGAAAAAAGAAAGAAAGAAAGAAAGAAAGAAAAAACTAAAGATAGAATGAGAGAAGGTATGAAAGCTAGAATGAAAGATATTAAGAAAAAAGAAAGAAAGACACTAAACATAGAATGATGGAAGGTTTGAAAGCTAGAATGAAAGAAAGAAACAAAGAAAGAAAGAAAGGTAGAAAGAAACTAAAGAGAATGAGAGAAGGTATGAAAGCTAGAATGAAAGATATTAAGAAAAAAGAAAGAAAGAAAGAAACTAAACATAGAATGATGGAAGGTTTCAAAGCTAGAATGAAAGAAAGAAACAAAGAAAGAAAGAAAGAAAGAAACTAAAGAGAATGAGAGAAGGTATGAAAGCTAGAATGAAAGACATGAAGAAAGACAGAAAGAAAAGACACTATAGATAGAATGAGAGAAGGTATAAAAGGTATAATGAAACATGTCAAGAATGTATAAGGAAGAAAGAAAGAAACTAAAGATAGAATGAGAGAAGGTATGAAAGTTAGAATGAAAGACATGAAGAAAGACAGAAAGAAAAGACACTATAGATAGAATGAGAGAAGGTATAAAAGGTATAATGAAACATGTCAAGAATGTATAAGGAAGAAAGAAAGAAACTAAAGATAGAATGAGAGAAGGTATGAAAGTTAGAAAAATATGAAGAAAGAAAGAAAGAAAGAATGAATGAAAGAAAGAAAGAAAGAAAATAGAAATGAAGAAAGAGAGAAATAAAGAAATAAAAAGGAAGGAAAGAATGAAAAAAGAAAGAAAGAAAGAAAGAAAGAAAAAACTAAAGATAGAAAGACAGAAGGTATGAAAGCTACAATGAAAGACATCAAGAAAGACAGAAAGAAAGAAAGACAGACAGAAAGAAAGATACAAAGAAAGAAAGAAAGATAGAGAGAAAGAAAGTTAGAAAGTAAGAAAAGGAACTGAAGAAAGAAGGAAACAAAAGATAGAATGAGAGAAGGTATGAAAGTTAGAAAAAGATGAAGAAAGAAAGAAAGAAAGAATGAATGAAAGAAAGAAAGAAAGAAAGAAAATAGAAAAGAAGAAAGAAAGAAAGAAAGAAATAAAAAGGAAGGAAAGAATGAAAAAAGAAAGAAAGAAAGAAAGAAAGAAAAAATTAAAGATAGAATGAGAGAAGGTATGAAAGCTATAATGAAAATGTCAAGAATGAATAAGGAAGAAAGAAAGAAACTAAAGATAGAATGAGAGAAGGTATTAAAGCTAGAAAAATATTAAGAATGAAAGAAAGAATAAAAGAAAGAAAGAAAGAAAGAAAAAAGAAATGAAGAAAGAAAGAAAGAAATAAAAGGAAGGAAAGAATGAAAAAAGAAAGAAAGAAAGAAAGAAAGAAAAAAACTAAAGATAGAATGAGAGAAGGTATGAAAGCTAGAATGAAAGATATTAAGAAAAAAGAAAGAAAGAAAGAAACTAAACATAAAATGATGGAAGGTTTCAAAGCTAGAATGAAAGAAAGAAACAAAGAAAGAAAGAAAGATAGAAAGAAACTAAAGAGAATGAGAGAAAGTATGAAAGCTAGAATGAAAGACATGAAGAAAGACAGAAAGAAAAGACACTATAGATAGAATGAGAGAAAGTATAAAAGCTATAATGAAAATGTCAAGAATGAATAAGGAAGAAAGAAAGAAACTAAAGATAGAATGAGAGAAGGTATGAAAGTTAGAAAAATATGATGAAAGAAAGAAAGAATGAATGAATGAAAGAAAGAAAGAAAGAAAATAGAAATGAAGAAAGAAAGAAATAAAGAAATAAAAAGGTAGGAAAGAATGAAAAAAGGAAGAAAGAAAGAAAGAAAGAAAGAAAAAACTAAAGATAGAATGAGAGAATGTATGAAAGCTAGAAAAATATTAAGAATGAAAGAAAGAAGGAAAGAAAGAAAGACAGAAAGAGAAAAGTAATTAAGAAAGAAAG
Organism: Intellagama lesueurii; assembly: GCA_037013535.1. Lineage (NCBI taxonomy): Eukaryota > Metazoa > Chordata > Lepidosauria > Squamata > Agamidae > Intellagama > Intellagama lesueurii. The sequence goes on from JBAJHW010000013.1 coordinate 11,550,507, forward strand.
AAAGAAAGAAAAGGAATGAAAGAATGAAAAAAGAAAGAAAGAAAGAAAGAAAGAAAGAAAGAAAGAAAGAAAGAAAGAAAGAAAGAAAAAAATAAAGATAGAATGAGAGAAGGTATGAAAGCTAGAATGAAAGATATTAAGAATAAAGAAAGAAAGAAAGAAACTAAACATAGAATGAGGGAAGGTTTGAAAGCTAGATTGAAAGAAAGAAACAAAGAAAGAAAGATAGAAAGAAACTAAAGAGAATGAGAGAAAGTATGAAAGCTAGAATGAAAGACATGAAGAAAGACAGAAAGAAAAGACACTATAGATAGAATGAGAGAAGGTATAAAAGCTATAATGAAACATGTCAAGAATGTATAAGGAAGAAAGAAAGAAACTAAAGATAGAATGAGAGAAGGTATGAAAGAAAAATATGAAGAAAGAAAGAAAGAAAGAAAGAATGAAAGAAAGAAAGAAAGAAAGATAATAGAAATGTTGAAAGAAAGAAATAAAGAAATAAAAAGGAAGGAAAGAATGAAAAAAGAAAGAAAGAAAGAAAGAAAGAAAAAACTAAAGATAGAATGAGAGAAGGTATGAAAGCTAGAATGAAAGATATTAAGAAAAAAGAAAGAAAGAAGGAAACTAAACATAGAATGATGGAAGGTTTCAAAGCTAGAATGAAAGAAAGAAATAAAGAAAGAAAGAAAGATAGAAAGAAACTAAAGAGAATGAGAGAAGGTATGAAAGCTAGAATGAAAGACATGAAGAAAGACAGAAAGAAAGACACTATAGATAGAATGAGAGAAGGAATAAAAGCTATAATGAAACATGTCAAGAATGTATAAGGAAGAAAGAAAGAAACGAAAGATAGAATGAGAAAAGTTATGAAAGTTAGAAAAATATGATGAAAGAAAGAAAGAATGAATGAATGAAAGAAAGAAAGAAAGAAAGAAAATAGAAATGAAGAAAGAAAGAAATAAAGAAATAAAAAGGAAGGAAATAATGAAAAAAGAAAGAAAGAAAGAAAAAACTAAAGATAGAAAGAGAGAAGGTATGAAAGCTGCAATGAAAGATATCAAGAAAAAAGAAAGAAAGAAAAAAACTAAAGATAGAATGAGGGAAGGTTTGAAAGCTAGAATGAAAGAAAGAAACAAAGAAAGAAAGATAGAAAAAAACTAAAGAGAATGAGAGAAGGTATGAAAGCTAGAATGAAAGACATCAAGAAAGACAGAAAGAAAGAAAGACAGACAGAAAGAAAGAAAGATACAAAGAAAGAAAGAAAGATAGAGAGAAAGAAAGTTAAGTATGAAAAAGAAATGAAGAAGGAAACAAAAGATAGAATGAGAGAATGTATGAATGCTAGAATGAAAGATATCAAGAAAGAAAGGAAGAAATAAATAAATAAATAATGAAAGAAACTAAAAAGAATGAGAGAAAGTTTGAAAGCTAGAATGAAAAATCTCAAGACTGAAAGAAAGAAAGAAAGAAACTAAAGAAAGAATGAGAGACGGTCTGAAAGCTAGAAAGAAAGAAACAAAAAAGAGAGAAAGAGAAAGAGATTAAAGATAGAATGAGAGAAGGTATGAAAGCTAGAAGCAGAGATTTCAAGAAAGATGGAAAGAAAGATAGAAAGAAACTAAAAATAGAATGAGAGAAGGTATGAAAGATTGAAAGAAAGAATGAAAGGAAGAAAGAAACTAAAGATATGAATGAGAGAATTTATGAAAGCTAGAATGAAAGATCAAAAGAAAGAAAGAAAGAAACTAAAGATAGAATGAGAGATGGTATGAAAGCTAGAAAATATTAAGAATGAAAGAAAGAATGAAAGAAAGAAAGAAAGAAAGAAAAAAGAAATGAAGAAAGATAGAAAGAAAGAAATAAAAGGAAGGAAAGAATGAAAAAAGAAAGAAAGAAAGAAAGAAAGAAAAAACGAAAGATAGAATGAGAGAAGGTATGAAAGCTAGAATGAAAGATATTAACAAAAAAGAAAGAAAGAAAGAAACTAAACATAGTATGATGGAAGGTTTCAAAGCTTGAATGAAAGAAAGAAACAAAGAAAGAAAGAAAGATAGAAAGAAACTAAAGAGAATGAGAGAAAGTATGAAAGCTAGAATGAAAGACATGAAGAAAGACAGAAAGAAAAGACACTATAGATAGAATGAGAGAAGGTATAAAAGCTATAATGAAAATGTCAAGAATGAATAAGGAAGAAAGAAAGAAACTAAAGATAGAATGCGAGAAGGTATGAAAGCTAGAAAAATATTAAGAATGAAAGAAAGAATGAAAGAAAGAAAGAAAGAAAGAAAAAAGAAATGAAGAAAGAAAGAAAGAAATAAAAAGAAGGAAAGAATGGAATAAGAAAGAAAGAAAGAAAGAAAAAACTAAAGATAGAATGAGAGAAGGTATGAAAGCTAGAATGAAAGATATTAAGAAAAAAGAAAGAAAGAAAGACACTAAACATAGAATGATGGAAGGTTTGAAAGCTAGAATGAAAGAAAGAAACAAAGAAAGAAAGAAAGATAGAAAGAAACTAAAGAGAATGAGAGAAGGTATGAAAGCTAGAATGAAAGACATGAAGAAAGACAGAAAGAAAAGACACTATAGATAGAATGAGAGAAGGTATAAAAGCTATAATGAAACATGTCAAGAATGTATAAGGAAGAAAGAAAGAAACTAAAGATAGAATGAGAGAAGGTATGAAAGTTAGAAAAATATGAAGAAAGAAAGAAAGAATGAATGAATGAAAGAAAGAAAGAAAGAAAGAAAATAGAAATGAAGAAAGAAAGAAATAAAGAAATAAAAAGGAATCAAAGAATGAAAAAAGAAAGAAAGAAAGAAAGAAAGAAAGATAGAAAGAATCTAAAGAGAATGAGAGAAGGTATGAAAGCTAGAATGAAAGACATCAAGAAAGACAGAAAGAAAGAAAGACAGACAGAAAGAAAGATACAAAGAAAGAAAGAAAGATAGAGAGAAAGAAAGTTAGAAAGTAAGAAAAGGAACTGAAGAAAGAAGGAAACAAAAGATAGAATGAGAGAATTGAATGCTAGAATGAAAGATATCAAGAAAGAAAGGAAGAAATAAATACATAAATAATGAAAGAAAATAAAAAAGAATGAGAGAAGGTTTGAAAGCTAGAATGAAAAATCTCAAGACTGAAAGAAAGAAAGAAAAAACTAAAGAAAGAATGAGAGACGGTTTGAAAGCTAGAAAGAAAGAAACAAAAAGAGAGAGAAAGAAAGAAAGAAATTAAAGATAGAATGAGAGAAGTTATGAAAGCTAGAATGAATGAAAGAAAGAAAGATAGACAGAAAGAAACTAAAGATAGAATGAGAGAAGGTATGAAAGCTAGAAGGAGAGATATCAAGAAAGAAGGAAAGAAAGATAGAAAGAAACTAAAGATAGAATGAGAGAAGGCATGAAAGCTAGAATGAAAGATATTAAGAAAAAAGAAAGAAAGAAAGAAACTAAACATAGAATGATGGAAGGTTTCAAAGCTAGAATGAAAGAAAGAAACAAAGAAAGAAAGAAAGATAGAAAGAAACTAAAGAGAATGAGAGAAAGTATGAAAGCTAGAATGAAAGACATGAAGAAAGACAGAAAGAAACGACACTATAGATAGAATGAGAGAAGGTATAGAAGCTATAATGAAACATGTCAAGGATGTATAAGGAAGAAAGAAAGAAACTAAAGATAGAATGAGAGAAGGTATGAAAGTTAGAAAAATATGAAGAAAGAAAGAAAGAATGAATGAATGAAAGAAAGAAAGAAAACAGAAATGTTGAAAGAAAGAAATAAAGAAATGAAAAGGAAGGAAAGAATGAAAAAAGAAAGAAAGAAAGAAAGAAAAAACTAAAGATAGCATTAGAGAAGGTATGAAAGCTAGAATGAAAGATATCAAGAAAAAAGAAAGAAAGAAAAAAAACTAAAGATAAAATGAGAGAAGATATGAAAGCTAGAAAAATATTAAGAATGAAAGAAAGAATGAAAGAAAGAAAGAAAGAAAGAAAGAAAGAAAATAGAAATGAAGAAAGAAAGAAATAAAGAAATAAAAAGGAAGGAAAGAATGAAAAAAAGAAAGAAAGAAAGAAAGAAAGAAAAAAAACTAAAGATAGAAAGAGAGAAGGTATGAAAGCTACAATGAAAGATATGAAGAAAAAAGAAAGAAGGAAAAAAACTAAAGATAGAATGAGGGAAGGTTTGAAAGCTAGAATGAAAGAAAGAAACAAAGAAAGAAAGATAGAAAGAATCTAAAGAGAATGAGAGAAGGTATGAAAGCTAGAATGAAAGACATCAAGAAAGACAGAAAGAAAGAAAGACAGACAGAAAGAAAGATACAAAGAAAGAAAGAAAGATAGAGAGAAAGAAAGTTAGAAAGTAAGAAAAGGAACTGAAGAAAGAAGGAAACAAAAGATAGAATGAGAGAATTGAATGGTAGAATGAAAGATATCAAGAAAGAAAGGAAGAAATAAATACATAAATAATGAAAGAAAATAAAAAATAATGAGAGAAGGTTTGAAAGCTAGAATGAAAAATCTCAAGACTGAAAGAAAGAAAGAAAAAACTAAAGAAAGAATGAGAGACGGTTTGAAAGCTAGAAAGAAAGAAAGAAAAAAAAGAGAGAAAGAAAGAAAGAAATTAAAGTTAGAATGAGAGAAGTTATGAAAGCTAGAATGAATGAAAGAAAGAAAGATAGACAGAAAGAAACTAAAGATAGAATGAGAGAAGGTATGAAAGCTAGAAGGAGAGATATCAAGAAAGAAGGAAAGAAAGATAGAAAGAAACTAAAGATAGAATGAGAGAAGGTATGAAAGCTAGAATGAAAGATATTAAGAAAAAAGAAAGAAAGAAAGAAACTAAACATAGAATGATGGAAGGTTTCAAAGCTAGAATGAAAGAAAGAAACAAAGAAAGAAAGAAAGATAGAAAGAAACTAAAGAGAATGAGAGAAAGTATGAAAGCTAGAATGAAAGACATGAAGAAAGACAGAAAGAAACGACACTATAGATAGAATGAGAGAAGGTATAAAAGCTATAATGAAACATGTCAAGGATGTATAAGGAAGAAAGAAAGAAACTAAAGATAGAATGAGAGAAGGTATGAAAGTTAGAAAAATATGAAGAAAGAAAGAAAGAATGAATGAATGAAAGAAAGAAAGAAAACAGAAATGTTGAAAGAAAGAAATAAAGAAATAAAAAGGAAGGAAAGAATGAAAAAAGAAAGAAAGAAAGAAAGAAAGAAAAAACTAAAGATAGAAAGAGAGAAGGTATGAAAGCTACAATGAAAGATATCAAGAAAAAAGAAAGAAGGAAAAAAACTAAAGATAGAATGAGGGAAGGTTTGAAAGCTAGAATGAAAGAAAGAAACAAAGAAAGAAAGATAGAAAGAATCTAAAGAGAATGAGAGAAGGTATGAAAGCTAGAATGAAAGACATCAAGAAAGACAGAAAGAAAGAAAGACAGACAGAAAGAAAGATACAAAGAAAGAAAGAAAGGTAGAGAGAAAGAAAGTTAGAAAGTAAGAAAAGGAACTGAAGAAAGAAGGAAACAAAAGATAGAATGAGAGAATTGAATGCTAGAATGAAAGATATCAAGAAAGAAAGGAAGAAATAAATACATAAATAATGAAAGAAAATAAAAAAGAATGAGAGAAGGTTTGAAAGCTAGAATGAAAAATCTCAAGACTGAAAGAAAGAAAGAAAAAACTAAAGAAAGAATGAGAGACGGTTTGAAAGCTAGAAAGAAAGAAACAAAAAAAGAGAGAAAGAAAGAAAGAAATTAAAGATAGAGTGAGAGAAGTTATGAAAGCTAGAATGAATGAAAGAAAGAAAGATAGACAGAAAGAAACTAAAGATATAATGAGAGAAGGTATGAAAGCTAGAAGGAGAGATATCAAGAAAGAAGGAAAGAAAGATAGAAAGAAACTAAAGATAGAATGAGAGAAGGTATGAAAGCTAGAATGAAAGATATTAAGAAAAAAGTAAGAAAGAAAGAAACTAAACATAGAATGATGGAAGGTTTCAAAGCTAGAATGAAAGAAAGAAACAAAGAAAGAAAGAAAGATAGAAAGAAACTAAAGAGAATGAGAGAAAGTATGAAAGCTAGAATGAAAGACATGAAGAAAGACAGAAAGAAAAGACACTATAGATAGAATGAGAGAAGGTATAAAAGCTATAATGAAACATGTCAAGAATGTATAAGGAAGAAAGAAAGAAACTAAAGATAGAATGAGAGAAGGTATGAAAGTTAGAAAAATATGAAGAAAGAGAGAAAGAATGAATGAAAGAAAGAAAGAAAGAAAGAAAACAGAAATGTTGAAAGAAAGAAATAAAGAAATAAAAAGGAAGGAAAGAATGAAAAAAGAAAGAAAGAAAGAAAGAAAAAACTAAAGACAGAATGAGAGAAGGTATGAAAGCTAGAATGAAAGGTATCAAGAAAAAAGAAAGAAAGAAAAAAAACAAAAGATAGAATGAGGGAAAGTTTGAAAGCTAGAATGAAAGAAAGAAACAAAGAAAGAAAGATAGAAAGAAACTAAAGAGAATGAGAGAAGGTATGAAAGCTAGAATGAAAGACATCAAGAAAGACAGAAAGAAAGAAAGACAGACAGAAAGAAAGAAAGATACAAAGAAAGAAAGAAAGATAAAGAGAAAGAAAGTTAGAAAGTAAGAAAAAGAAATGAAGAAAGAAGGAAAAAAAAGATAGAATAAGAGAAAATATGAATGCTAGAATGAAAGATATCAAGAAAGAAAGGAAGAAATAAATAAATAAATAATGAAAGAAACTAAAAAAGAATGAGAGAAGGTTTGAAAGCTAGAATTAAAAATCTCAAGACTGAAAGGAAGAAAGAAACTAAAGAAAGAATGAGAGACGGTTTGAAAGCTAGAAAGAAAGAAACAAAAAAAGAGAGAAAGACAGAAAGAAATTAAAGATAGAATGAGAGAAGTTATGAAAGCTAGAATGAAAGAAAGAAAGAAAGAAAGAAAGACAGAAAGAAACTAAAGATAGAATGAGAGAAGTTATGAAAGCTAGAAGGAGAGATATCAAGAAAGAAGGAAAGAAAGATAGAAAGAAACTAAAGATAGAATGAGAGAAGGTATGAAAGCTAGATTGAAAGAAAGAATGAAAGGAAGAAAAACTAAAGATATGAATGAGAGAATTTATGAAATCTAGAATGAAAAATCAAAAGAAAGAAAGAAAGAAACTAAAGATAGAATTAGAGAATGTATGAAAGCTAGAAAAATATTAAGAATGAAAGAAAGAATGAAAGAAAGAAAGAAAGAAATAAGAAATGAAGAAAGAAAGAAAGAAAGAAATAAAACGAAGGAAAGAATGAAAAAGAAAGAAAGAAAGAAAGAAAGAAAAAACTAAAGATAGAATGAGAGAAGGTATGAAAGCTAGAAGGAAAGATATTAAGAAAAAAGAAAGAAAGAAAGAAACTAAACATAGAATGATGGAAGGTTTCAAAGCTAGAATGAAAGAAAGAAACAAAGAAAGAAAGAAAGATAGAAAGAAACTAAAGAGAATGAGAGAAAGTATGAGAGCTAGAATGAAAGATATGAAGAAAGACAGAAAGAAAAGACACTATAGATAGAATGAGAGAAGGTATAAAAGCTATAATGAAACATGTCAAGAATGTATAAGGAAGAAAGAAAGAAACTAAAGATAGAATGAGAGAAGGTATGAAAGTTAGAAAAATATGAAGAAAGAAAGAAAGAAAAAATGAATGAAAGAAAGAAAGAAAGAAAGAAAGAAAATAGAAAAGAAGAAAGAAAGAAATAAAGAAATAAAAAGGAAGGAAAGAATGAAAAAAGAAAGAAAGAAAGAAATTAAAAACTAAAGATAGAATGAGAGAAGGTATGAAAGCTAGAATGAAAGATATCAAGAAAAAAGAAAGAAAGAAAAAAAAACTAAAGATAGAATGAGGGAAGGTTTGAAAGCTAGAATGAAAGAAAGAAACAAAGAAAGAAAGATAGAAAGAAACTAAAGAGAATGAGAGAAGGTATGAAAGCTAGAATGAAAGACATCAAGAAAGACAGAAAGAAAGAAAGACAGACAGAAAGAAAGAAAGATACAAAGAAAGAAAGAAAGATAGAGAGAAAGAAAGTTAGAAAGTAAGAAAAAGAAATGAAGAAAGAAGGAAACAAAAGATAGAATAAGAGAAAATATGAATGCTAGAATGAAAGATATCAAGAAAGAAAGGAAGAAATAAATAAATAAATAATGAAAGAAACTAAAAAAGAATGAGAGAAGGTTTGAAAGCTAGAATTAAAAATCTCAAGACTGAAAGGAAGAAAGAAACTAAAGAAAGAATGAGAGACGGTTTGAAAGCTAGAAAGAAAGAAACAAAAAAAGAGAGAAAGACAGAAAGAAATTAAAGATAGAATGAGAGAAGTTATGAAAGCTAGAATGAAAGAAAGAAAGAAAGAAAGACAGAAAGAAACTAAAGATAGAATGAGAGAAGTTATGAAAGCTAGAAGGAGAGATATCAAGAAAGAAGGAAAGAAAGATAGAAAGAAACTAAAGATAGAATGAGAGAAGGTATGAAAGCTAGAAGGAAAGATATTAAGAAAAAAGAAAGAAAGAAAGAAACTAAACATAGAATGATGGAAGGTTTCAAAGCTAGAATGAAAGAAAGAAACAAAGAAAGAAAGAAAGATAGAAAGAAACTAAAGAGAATGAGAGAAAGTATGAGAGCTAGAATGAAAGATATGAAGAAAGACAGAAAGAAAAGACACTATAGATAGAATGAGAGAAGGTATAAAAGCTATAATGAAACATGTCAAGAATGTATAAGGAAGAAAGAAAGAAACTAAAGATAGAATGAGAGAAGGTATGAAAGTTAGAAAAATATGAAGAAAGAAAGAAAGAAAAAATGAATGAAAGAAAGAAAGAAAGAAAGAAAGAAAATAGAAAAGAAGAAAGAAAGAAATAAAGAAATAAAAAGGAAGGAAAGAATGAAAAAAGAAAGAAAGAAAGAAATTAAAAACTAAAGATAGAATGAGAGAAGGTATGAAAGCTAGAATGAAAGATATCAAGAAAAAAGAAAGAAAGAAAAAAAAACTAAAGATAGAATGAGGGAAGGTTTGAAAGCTAGAATGAAAGAAAGAAACAAAGAAAGAAAGATAGAAAGAAACTAAAGAGAATGAGAGAAGGTATGAAAGCTAGAATGAAAGACATCAAGAAAGACAGAAAGAAAGAAAGACAGACAGAAAGAAAGAAAGATACAAAGAAAGAAAGAAAGATAGAGAGAAAGAAAGTTAGAAAGTAAGAAAAAGAAATGAAGAAAGAAGGAAACAAAAGATAGAATAAGAGAAAATATGAATGCTAGAATGAAAGATATCAAGAAAGAAAGGAAGAAATAAATAAATAAATAATGAAAGAAACTAAAAAAGAATGAGAGAAGGTTTGAAAGCTAGAATTAAAAATCTCAAGACTGAAAGGAAGAAAGAAACTAAAGAAAGAATGAGAGACGGTTTGAAAGCTAGAAAGAAAGAAACAAAAAAAGAGAGAAAGACAGAAAGAAATTAAAGATAGAATGAGAGAAGTTATGAAAGCTAGAATGAAAGAAAGAAAGAAAGAAAGACAGAAAGAAACTAAAGATAAAATGAGAGAAGTTATGAAAGCTAGAAGGAGAGATATCAAGAAAGAAGGAAAGAAAGATAGAAAGAAACTAAAGATAGAATGAGAGAAGGTATGAAAGCTAGATTGAAAGAAAGAATGAAAGGAAGAAAAACTAAAGATATGAATGAGAGAATTTATGAAATCTAGAATGAAAAATCAAAAGAAAGAAAGAAAGAAACTAAAGATAGAATTAGAGAATGTATGAAAGCTAGAAAAATATTAAGAATGAAAGAAAGAATGAAAGAAAGAAAGAAAGAAATAAGAAATGAAGAAAGAAAGAAAGAAAGAAATAAAACGAAGGAAAGAATGAAAAAAGAAAGAAAGAAAGAAAGAAAGAAAAAACTAAAGATAGAATGAGAGAAGGTATGAAAGCTAGAAGGAAAGATATTAAGAAAAAAGAAAGAAAGAAAGAAACTAAACATAGAATGATGGAAGGTTTCAAAGCTAGAATGAAAGAAAGAAACAAAGAAAGAAAGAAAGATAGAAAGAAACTAAAGAGAATGAGAGAAAGTATGAAAGCTAGAATGAAAGATATGAAGAAAGACAGAAAGAAAAGACACTATAGATAGAATGAGAGAAGGTATAAAAGCTATAATGAAACATGTCAAAATGTATAAGGAAGAAAGAAAGAAACTAAAGATAGAATGAGAGAAGGTATGAAAGTTAGAAAAATATGAAGAAAGAAAGAAAGAAAAAATGAATGAAAGAAAGAAAGAAAGAAAGAAAGAAAATAGAATTGAAGAAAGAAAGAAATAAAGAAATAAAAAGGAAGGAAAGAATGAAAAAAGAAAGAAAGAAAGAAATGAAAAACTAAAGATAGAATGAGAGAAGGTATGAAAGCTAGAATGAAAGATATCAAGAAAAAAGAAAGAAAGAAAAAAAAACTAAAGATAGAATGAGGGAAGGTTTCAAAGCTAGAATGAAAGAAAGAAACAAAGAAAGAAAGATAGAAAGAAACTAAAGAGAATGAGAGAAGGTATGAAAGCTAGAATGAAAGACATCAAGAAAGACAGAAAGAAAGAAAGACAGACAGAAAGAAAGAAAGATACAAAGAAAGAAAGAAAGATAGAGAGAAAGTTAGAAAGTAAGAAAAAGAAATGAAGAAAGAAGGAAACAAAAGATAGAATAAGAGAAAATATGAATGCTAGAATGAAAGATATCAAGAAAGAAAGGAAGAAATAAATAAATAAATAATGAAAGAAACTAAAAAAGAATGAGAGAAGGTTTGAAAGCTAGAATTAAAAATCTCAAGACTGAAAGGAAGAAAGAAACTAAAGAAAGAATGAGAGACGGTTTGAAAGCTAGAAAGAAAGAAACAAAAAAAAGAGAGAAAGACAGAAATAAATTAAAGATAGAATGAGAGAAGTTATGAAAGCTAGAATGAAAGAAAGAAAGAAAGAAAGACAGAAAGAAACTAAAGATAGAATGAGAGAAGTTATGAAAGCTAGAAGGAGAGATATCAAGAAAGAAGGAAAGAAAGAAAGAAAGAAACTAAAGATAGAATGAGAGAAGGTATGAAAGCTAGATTGAAAGAAAGAATGAAAGGAAGAAAGAAACTAAAGATATGAATGAGAGAATTTATGAAATCTAGAATGAAAAATCAAAAGAAAGAAAAAAAGAAACTAAAGATAGAATTAGAGAATGTTTGAAAGCTAGAAAAATATTAAGAATGGAAGAAAGAATGAAAGAAAGAAAGAAAGAAAGAAAGAAATAAGAAATGAAGAAAGAAAGAAAGAAAGAAATAAAACGAAGGAAAGAATGAAAAAAGAAAGAAAGAAAGAAAGAAAGAAAAAACTAAAGATAGAATGAGAGAAGGTATGAAAGCTAGAAGGAAAGATATTAAGAAAAAAGAAAGAAAGAAAGAAACTAAACATAGAATGATGGAAGGTTTCAAAGCTAGAATGAAAGAAAGAAACAAAGAAAGAAAGAAAGATAGAAAGAAACTAAAGAGAATGAGAGAAAGTATGAAAGCTAGAATGAAAGACATGAAGAAAGACAGAAAGAAAAGACACTATAGATAGAATGAGAGAAGGTATAAAAGCTATAATGAAACATGTCAAGAATGTATAAGGAAGAAAGAAAGAAACTAAAGATAGAATGAGAGAAGGTATGAAAGTGAGAAAAATATGAAGAAAGAAAGAAAGAAAGAATAAATGAAAGAAAGAAAGAAAGAAAGAAAGAAAGAAAGAAAGAAAATAGAAATGAAGAAAGAAAGAAATAAAGAAATAAAAAGGAAGGAAAAAATGAAAAAAGAAAGAAAGAAAGAAAGAAAAAACTAAAGATAGAATGAGGGAAGGTTTGAAAGCTAGAATGAAAGAAACAAACAAAGAAAGAATGATAGAAAGAAACTAAAGAGAATGAGAGAAGGTATGAAAGCTAGAATGAAAGATATTAAGAATAAAGAAAGAAAGAAAGAAACTAAACATAGAATGATGAAAGGTTTCAAAGCTAGAATGAAAGAAAGAAAAAAAGAAAGAAAGAAAGATAGAGAGAAACTAAAGAGAATGAGAGAAGGTATGAAAGCTAGAATGAAAGACATGAAGAAAGACAGAAAGAAAAGACACTATAGATAGAATGAGAGAAGGTATAAAAGCTATAATGAAACATGTCAAGAATGTATAAGGAAGAAAGAAAGAAACTAAAGATAGAATGAGAGAAGGTATGAAAGTTAGAAAAATATGAAGAAAGAAAGAAAGAATGAATGAATGAAAGAAAGAAAGAAAGAAAGAAAATAGAAATGAAGAAAGAAAGAAAGAAAGAAATAAAAAGGAAGGAAAGAATGAATAAAGAAAGAAAGAAAGAAAAAACTAAAGATAGAATGAGAGAAGGTATGAAAGTTAGAAAAATATGAAGAAAGAAAGAAAGAATGAATGAAAGAAAGAAAGAAAGAAAAAGAAAACAGAAATGTTGAAAGAAAGAAATAAAGAAATAAAAAGGAAGGAAAGAATGAAAAAAGAAAGAAAGAAAGAAAAAAAAACTAAAGATAGAATGAGAGAAGGTATGAAAGCTAGAATGAAAGATATCAAGAAAAAAGAAAGAAAGAAAAAAAACTAAAGATAGAATGAGGGAAGGTTTGAAAGCTAGAATGAAAGAAAGAAACAAAGAAAGAAAGATAGAAAGAAACCAAAGAGAATGAGAGAAGGTATGAAAGCTAGAATGAAAGACATCAAGAAAGACAGAAAGTAAGAAAGACAGACAGAAAGAAAGAAAGATACAAAGAAAGAAAGAAAGATAGAGAGAAAGAAAGATAGAAAGTAAGAAAAAGAAATGAAGAAAGAAGGAAACAAAAGATAGAATAAGAGAAAATATGAATGCTAGAGTGAAAGATATCAAGAAAGAAAGGAAGAAATAAATAAATAAATAATGAAAGAAACTAAAAAAGAATGAGAGAAGGTTTGAAAGCTAGAATTAAAAATCTCAAGACTGAAAGGAAGAAAGAAACTAAAGAAAGAATGAGAGACGGTTTGAAAGCTAGAAAGAAAGAAACAAAAAAAGAGAGAAAGACAGAAAGAAATTAAAGATAGAATGAGACAAGTTATGAAAGCTAGAAAGAAAGAAAGAAAGAAAGAAAGACAGAAAGAAACTAAAGATAGAATGAGAGAAGTTATGAAAGCTAGAAGGAGAGAGATCAAGAAAGAAGGAAAGAAAGATAGAAGGAAACTAAAGATAGAATGAGAGAAGGTATGAAAGCTAGATTGAAAGAAAGAATGAAAGGAAGAAAGAAACTAAAGATATGAATGAGAGAATTTATGAAATCTAGAATGAAAAATCAAAAGAAAGAAAGAAAGAAACTAAAGATAGAATTAGAGAATGTATGAAAGCTAGAAAAATATTAAGAATGAAAGAAAGAATGAAAGAAAGAAAGAAAGAAAGAAATAAGAAATGAAGAAAGAAAGAAAGAAAGAAATAAAACGAAGGAAAGAATGAAAAAAGAAAGAAAGAAAGAAAGAAAGAAAAAACTAAAGATAGAATGAGAGAAGGTATGAAAGCTAGAAGGAAAGATATTAAGAAAAAAGAAAGAAAGAAAGAAACTAAACATAGACTGATGGAAGGTTTCAAAGCTAGAATGAAAGAAAGAAACAAAGAAAGAAAGAAAGATAGAAAGAAACTGAAGAGAATGAGAGAAAGTATGAAAGCTAGAATGAAAGACATGAAGAAAGATAGAAAGAAAAGACACTATAGATAGAATGAGAGAAGGTATAAAAGCTATAATGAAACATGTCAAGAATGTATAAGGAAGAAAGAAAGAAACTAAAGATAGAATGAGAGAAGGTATAAAAGCTATAATGAAACATGTCAAGAATGTATAAGGAAGAAAGAAAGAAACCAAAGAGAGAATGAGAGAAGGTATGAAAGTTAGAAAAATATGAAGAAAGAAAGAAAGAAAGAATGAATGAAAGAAAGAAAGAAAATAGAAATGAAGAAAGAAAGAAATAAAGAAATAAAAAGGAAGGAAAAAATGAAAAAAGAAAGAAAGAAAGAAAGAAAAAACTAAAGATAGAATGAGGGAAGGTATGAAAGCTAGAATGAAAGAGACAAACAAAGAAAGAATGATAGAAAGAAACTAAAGAGAATGAGAGAAGGTATGAAAGCTAGAATGAAAGACATCAAGAAAGACAGAAAGAAAGAAAGACAGACAGAAAGAAAGAAAGATACAAAGAAAGAAAGAAAGATAGAGAGAAAGAAAATTAGAAAGTAAGAAAAGAAATGAAGAAAGAAGGAAACAAAAGATAGAATGAGAGAATGTATGAATGCTAGAATGAAAGATATCAAGAAAGAAAGGAAGAAATAAATAAATAAATAATGAAAGAAACAAAAAAAAAAGAATGAGAGAAGGTTTGAAAGCTAGAATGAAAAATCTAAAGACTGAAAGAAAGAAAGAAAGAAACTAAAGAAAGAATGAGAGACGGTTTGAAAGCTAGAAAGAAAGAAACAAAAAAGAGAGAAAGACAGAAAGAAGTTAAAGATAGAATGAGAGAAGTTATGAAAGCTAGAATGAAAGAAAGAAAGAAAGACAAAAAGAAACTAAAGATAGAATGAGAGAAGGTATGAAAGCTAGAAAAATATTAAGAATGAAAGAAAGAATGAAAGAAAGAAAGAAAGAAAGAAAAAAGAAATGAAGAAAGAAAGAAAGAAAGAAATAAAAATAAAGGAAAGAATGAAAAAAGAAAGAAAGAAAGAAAGAAAAAACTTAAGATAGAATGAGAGAAGGTATGAAAGCTAGAATGAAAGATATCAAGAAAAAAGAAAGAAAGAAAAAAACTAAAGATAGAATGAGGGAAGGTTTGAAAGCTAGAATGAAAGAAAGAAACAAAGAAAGAATGATAGAAAGAAACTAAAGCGAATGAGAGAAGGTATGAAAGCTAGAATGAAAGACATCAAGAAAGACAGAAAGAAAGAAAGACAGACAGACAGAAAGAAAGATACAAAGAAAGAAAGAAAGATAGAGAGAAAGAAAGTTAGAAAGTAAGAAAAAGAAATGAAGAAAGAAGGAAACAAAAGATAGAATGAGAGAATGTATGAATGCTGGAATGAAAGATATCAAGAAAGAAAGGAAGAAATAAATAAATAAATAATGAAAGAAACAAAAAAAAGAATGAGAGAAGGTTTGAAAGCTAGAATGAAAAATCTCAAGACTGAAAGAAAGAAAGAAAGAAACTAAAGAAAGAATGAGAGACGGTGTGAAAGCTAGAAAGAAAGAAACAAAAAAGAGAGAAAGAGAAAGAGATTAAAGATAGAATGAGAGAAGGTATGAAAGCTAGGTGAGATATCAAGAAAGAAGGAAAGAAAGATAGAAAGAAACTAAAGATAGAATGAGAGAAGGTATGAAAGATTGAAAGAAAGAATGAAAGGAAGAAAGAAACTAAAGATATGAATGAGAGAATTTATGAAAGCTAGAATGAAAGATCAAAAGAAAGAAAGAAAGAAACTAAAGATAGAATGAGAGATGGTATGAAAGCTAGAAAAATATTAAGAATGAAAGAAAGAATGAAAGAAAGAAAGAAAGAAAGAAAGAAAAAAGAAATGAAGAAAGAAAGAAAGAAAGAAATAAAAGGAAGGAAAGAATGAAAAAAGAAAGAAAGAAAGAAAGAAAGAAAAAACTAAAGATAGAATGAGAGAAGGTATGAAAGCTAGAATGAAAGATATTAAGAAAAAAGAAAGAAAGAAGGAAACTAAACATAGAATGATGGAAGGTTTCAAAGCTAGAATGAAAGAAAGAAACAAACAAAGAAAGAAAGATAGAAAGAAACTAAAGAGAATGAGAGAAGGTATGAAAGCTAGAATGAAAGACATGAAGAAAGACAGAAAGAAAGACACTATAGATAGAATGAGAGAAGGAATAAAAGCTATAATGAAACATGTCAAGAATGTATAAGGAAGAAAGAAAGAAACGAAAGATAGAATGAGAGAAGTTATGAAAGTTAGAAAAATATGATGAAAGAAAGAAAGAATGAAAGAAAATAGAAATGAAGAAAGAAAGAAATAAAGCAATAAAAAGGAAGGAAATAATGAAAAAAGAAAGAAAGAAAGAAAAAACTAAAGATAGAAAGAGAGAAGGTATGAAAGCTGCAATGAAAGATATCAAGAAAAAAGAAAGAAAGAAAAAAACTAAAGATAGAATGAGGGAAGGTTTGAAAGCTAGAATGAAAGAAAGAAACAAAGAAAGAAAAATAGAAAAAAACTAAAGAGAATGAGAGAAGGTATGAAAGCTAGAATGAAAGACATCAAGAAAGACAGAAAGAAAGAAAGACAGACAGAAAGAAAGAAAGATACAAAGAAAGAAAGAAAGATAGAGAGAAAGAAAGTTAAGTAAGAAAAAGAAATGAAGAAAGAAGGAAACAAAAGATAGAATGAGAGAATGTATGAATGCTAGAATGAAAGATATCAAGAAAGAAAGGAAGAAATAAATAAATAAATAACGAAAGAAACTAAAAAGAATGAGAGAAGGTTTGAAAGCTAGAATGAAAAATCTCAAGACTGAAAGAAAGAAAGAAAGAAACTAAAGAAAGAATGAGAGACGGTCTGAAAGCTAGAAAGAAAGAAACAAAAAAGAGAGAAAGAGAAAGAGATTAAAGATAGAATGAGAGAAGGTATGAAAGCTAGAAGGAGAGATATCAAGGAAGATGGAAAGAAAAATAGAGAGAAACTAAAAATAGAATGAGAGAAGGTATGAAAGATTGAAAGAAAGAATGAAAGGAAGAAAGAAACTAAAGATAGAATGAGAGATGGTATGAAAGCTAGAAAATATTAAGATTGAAAGAAAGAATGAAAGAAAGAACGAAAGAAAGAAAAAAGAAATGAAGAAAGAAAGAAAGAAAGAAATAAAAGGAAGGAAAGAATGAAAAAAGAAAGAAAGAAAGAAAAAACTAAAGATAGAATTAGAGAAGGTAAGAAAGCTAGAATGAAAGATATTAAGAAAAAAGAAAGAAAGAAAGACACTAAACATAGAATGATGGAAGGTTTGAAAGCTAGAATGAAAGAAAGAAACAAAGAAAGAAAGATAGAAAGAAACTAAAGAGAATGAGAGAAGGTATGAAAGCTAGAATGAAAGACATGAAGAAAGACAGAAAGAAAAGACACTATAGATAGAATGAGAGAAGGTATAAAAGCTATAATGAAAATGTCAAGAATGAATAAGGAAGAAAGAAAGAAACTAAAGATAGAATGAGAGAAGGTATGAAAGCTAGAAAAATATTAAGAATGAAAGAAAGAATGAAAGAAAGAAAGAAAGAAAGAAAAAAGAAATGAAGAAAGAAGGAAAGAAATAAAAGGAAGGAAAGAATGAAAAAAGAAAGAAAGAAAGAAAAAACTAAAGATAGAATGAGAGAAGGTAAGAAAGCTAGAATGAAAGATATTAAGAAAAAAGAAAGAAAGAAAGACACTAAACATAGAATGATGGAAGGTTTGAAAGCTAGAATGAAAGAAAGAAACAAAGAAAGAAAGATAGAAAGAAACTAAAGAGAATGAGAGAAGGTATGAAAGCTAGAATGAAAGACATGAAGAAAGACAGAAAGAAAAGACACTATAGATAGAATGAGAGAAGGTATAAAAGCTATAATGAAACATGTCAAGAATGTATAAGGAAGAAAGAAAGAAACTAAAGATAAAATGAGAGAAGTTATGAAAGCTAGAATGAATGAAAGAAAGAAAGATAGACAGAAAGAAACTAAAGATAGAATGAGAGAAGGTATGAAAGCTAGAAGGAGAGATATCAAGAAAGAAGGAAAGAAAGATAGAAAGAAACTAAAGATAGAATGAGAGAAGGTATGAAAGCTAGAATGAAAGATATTAAGAAAAAAGAAAGAAAGAAACTAAACATAGAATGATGGAAGGTTTCAAAGCTAGAATGAAAGAAAGAAACAAAGAAAGAAAGAAAGATAGAAAGAAACTAAAGAGAATGAGAGAAAGTATGAAAGCTAAAATGAAAGACATGAAGAAAGACAGAAAGAAACGACACTATAGATAGAATGAGAGAAGGTATAAAAGCTATAATGAAACATTTCAAGGATGTATAAGGAAGAAAGAAAGAAACTAAAGATAGAATGAGAGAAGGTATGAAAGTTAGAAAAATATGAAGAAAGAAAGAAAGAATGAATGAAAGAAAGAAAGAAAACAGAAATGTTGAAAGAAAGAAATAAAGAAATAAAAAGGAAGGAAAGAATGAAAAAAGAAAGAAAGAAAGAAAGAAAAAACTAAAGATAGAATGAGAGAAGGTATGAAAGCTAGAATGAAAGATATCCAGAAAAAAGAAAGAAAGAAAAAAAACTAAAGATAAAATGAGAGAAGGTATGAAAGCTAGAAAAATATTAAGAATGAAAGAAAGAATGAAAGAAAGAAAGAAAGAAAGAAAATAGAAATGAAGAAATAAATAAATAAAGAAATAAAAAGGAAGGAAAGAATGAAAAAAGAAAGAAAGAAAGAAAGAAAGAAAAAACTAAAGATAGAAAGAGAGAAGGTATGAAAGCTACAATGAAAGATATCAAGAAAAAAGAAAGAAGGAAAAAAACTAAAGATAGAATGAGGGAAGGTTTGAAAGCTAGAATGAAAGAAAGAAACAAAGAAAGAAAGATAGAAAGAATCTAAAGAGAATGAGAGAAGGTATGAAAGCTAGAATGAAAGACATCAAGAAAGACAGAAAGAAAGAAAGACAGACAGAAAGAAAGATACAAAGAAAGAAAGAAACATAGAGAGAAAGAAAGTTAGAAAGTAAGAAAAGGAACTGAAGAAAGAAGGAAACAAAAGATAGAATGAGAGAATTGAATGGTAGAATGAAAGATATCAAGAAAGAAAGGAAGAAATAAATACATAAATAATGAAAGAAAATAAAAAAGAATGAGAGAAGGTTTGAAAGCTAGAATGAAAAATCTCAAGACTGAAAGAAAGAAAGAAAAAACTAAAGAAAGAATGAGAGACGGTTTGAAAGCTAGAAAGAAAGAAACAAAAAAAGAGAGAAAGAAAGAAAGAAATTAGAGATAGAATGAGAGAAGTTATGAAAGCTAGAATGAATGAAAGAAAGAAAGATAGACAGAAAGAAACTAAAGATAGAATGAGAGAAGGTATGAAAGCTAGAAGGAGAGATATCAAGAAAGAAGGAAAGAAAGATAGAAAGAAACTAAAGATAGAATGAGAGAAGGTATGAAAGCTAGAATGAAAGATATTAAGAAAAAAGAAAGAAAGAAAGAAACTAAACATAGAATGATGGAAGGTTTCAAAGCTAGAATGAAAGAAAGAAAAAAACAAAGAAAAAAAGATAGAAAGAAACTAAAGAGAATGAGAGAAAGTATGAAAGCTAGAATGAAAGACATGAAGAAAGACAGAAAGAAAAGACACTATAGATAGAAAGAGAGAAGGTATAAAAGCTATAATGAAACATGTCAAGAATGTATAAGGAAGAAAGAAAGAAACTAAAGATAGAATGAGAGAAGGTATGAAAGTTAGAAAAATATGAAGAAAGAAAGAAAGAATGAATGAAAGAAAGAAAGAAAGAAAGAAAACAGAAATGTTGAAAGAAAGAAATAAAGAAATAAAAAGGAAGGAAAGAATGAAAAAAGAAAGAAAGAAAGAAAGAAAAAACTAAAGATAGAATGAGAGAAGGTATGAAAGCTAGAATGAAAGATATCAAGAAAAAAGAAAGAAAGAAAAAAAACTAAAGATAGAATGAGGGAAGGTTTGAAAGCTAGAATGAAAGAAAGAAACAAAGAAAGAAAGATAGAAAGAAACCAAAGAGAATGAGAGAAGGTATGAAAGCTAGAATGAAAGACATCAAGAAAGACAGAAAGTAAGAAAGACAGACAGAAAGAAAGAAAGATACAAAGAAAGAAAGAAAGATAGAGAGAAAGAAAGTTAGAAAGTAAGAAAAAGAAATGAAGAAAGAAGGAAACAAAAGATAGAATAAGAGAAAATATGAATGCTAGAATGAAAGATATCAAGAAAGAAAGGAAGAAATAAATAAATAAATAATGAAAGAAACTAAAAAAGAATGAGAGAAGGTTTGAAAGCTAGAATGAAAAATCTCAAGACTGAAAGGAAGAAAGAAACTAAAGAAAGAATGAGAGACGGTTTGAAAACTAGAAAGAAAGAAACAAAAAAAGAGAGAAAGACAGAAAGAAATTAAAGATAGAATGAGAGAAGTTAAGAAAGCTAGAATGAATGAATGAAAGAAAGAAAGACAGAAAGAAACTAAAGATAGAATGAGAGAAGTTATGAAAGCTAGAAGGAGAGAGATCAAGAAAGAAGGAAAGAAAGATAGAAAGAAACTAAAGATAGAATGAGAGAAGGTAGGAAAGCTAGATTGAAAGAAAGAATGAAAGGAAGAAAGAAACTAAAGATATGAATGAGAGAATTTATGAAATCTAGAATGAAAAATCAAAAGAAAGAAAGAAAGAAACTAAAGATAGAATTAGAGAATGTATGAAAGCTTGAAAAATATTAAGAATGAAAGAAAGAATGAAAGAAAGAAAGAAAGAAAGAAATAAGAAATGAAGAAAGAAAGAAAGAAAGAAAGAAAACGAAGGAAAGAATGAAAAAAGAAAGAAAGAAAGAACGAAAGAAAAAACTAAAGATAGAATGAGAGAAGGTATGAAAGCTAGAATGAAAGATATTAAGAAAAAAGAAAGAAAGAAAGAAACTAAACATAGAATGATGGAAGGTTTCAAAGCTAGAATGAAAGAAAGAAACAAAGAAAGAAAGAAAGATAGAAACAAACTAAAGAGAATGAGAGAAAGTATGAAAGCTAGAATGAAAGACATGAAGAAAGACAGAAAGAAAAGACACTATAGATAGAATGAGAGAAGGTATAAAAGCTATAATGAAACATGTCAAGAATGTATAAGGAAGAAAGAAAGAAACTAAAGATAGAATGAGAGAAGGTATAAAAGCTATAATAAAACATGTCAAGAATGTATAAGGAAGAAAGAAAGAAACTAAAGATAGAATGAGAGAAGGTATGAAAGTTAGAAAAATATGAAGAAAGAAAGAAAGAAAGAATGAATGAAAGAAAGAAAGAAAGAAAATAGAAATGAAGAAAGAAAGAAAGAAAGAAATAAAAAGGAAGGAAAAAATGAAAAAAGAAAGAAAGAAAGAAAGAAAAAACTAAAGATAGAATGAGGGAAGGTTTGAAAGCTAGAATGAAAGAAACAAACAAAGAAAGAATGATAGAAAGAAACTAAAGATAGAATGAGAGAAGGTATGAAAGCTAGAATGAAAGACATCAAGAAAGACAGAAAGAAAGAAAGACAGACAGAAAGAAAGAAAGATACAAAGAAAGAAAGAAAGATAGAGAGAAAGAAAATTAGAAAGTAAGAAAAGAAATGAAGAAAGAAGGAAAGAAAAGATAGAATGAGAGAATGTCTGAATGCTAGAATGAAAGACATGAAGAAAGACAGAAAGAAAAGACACTATAGATAAAATGAGAAAAGGTATAAAAGCTATAATGAAACATGTCAAGAATGTATAAGGAAGAAAGAAAGAAACTAAAGATAGAATGAGAGAAGGTATGAAAGTTAGAAAAATATGAAGAAAGAAAGAAAGAAAGAAAGAATGAATGAAAGAAAGAAAGAAAATAGAAATGACGAAAGAAAGAAATAAAGAAATAAAAAGGAAGGAGAGAATGAAAAAAGAAAGAAAGAAAGAAAGAAAAAACTAAAGATAGAATGAAAGAAGGTATGAAAGCTAGAATGAAAGAAAGAAACAAAGAAAGAAAGATAGAAAGAAACTAAAGAGAATGAGAGAAGTTATGAAAGTTAGAATGAAAGACATCAAGAAAGACAGAAAGAAAGAAAGACAGACAGAAAGAAAGAAAGATACAAAGAAAGAAAGGAAGACAGAGAGAAAGAAAGTTAGGAAGTAAGAAAAAGAAATGAAGAAGGAAACAGAAGATAGAATGAGAGAATGTATGATTGCTAGAATGAAATAGAACAAGAAATAAAGGAAGAAATAAATAAATAAATAATGAAAGGAACTAAAAAAGAATGAGAGGAGGTTTGAAAGCTAGAATGAAAAATCTCAAGACTGAAAGAAAGAAAGAAACTAAAGAAAGAATGAGAGACGGTTTGAAAGCTAGAAAGAAAGAAACAAAAAAGAGAGAAAGACAGAAAGAAATTAAAGATAGAATGAGAGAAGTTATGAAAGCTAGAATGAATGAAAGAAAGAAAGAAAGAAAGAAAGACAGAAAGAAACTAAAGATAGAATGAGAGAAGGTATGAAAGCTAGAAGGAGAGATATCAAGAAAGAAGGAAAGAAAGATAGAGAGAAACTAAAGATAGAATGAGAGAAGGTATGAAAGCTAGATTGAAAGAAAGAATGAAAGGAAGAAAGAAACTAAAAATAGAATGAGAGTAGGTTTGAAAGTTAGAAAAATATGAAGAAAGAAAGAAAGAAAGAGTGAATGAAAGAAAGAAAGAAAGAAAATAGAAATGAAGAAAGAAAGAAAGAAAGAAATAAAAAGGAAGGAAAAAATGAAAAAAGAAAGAAAGAAATAAAGAAAAAACTAAAGATAGAATGAGAGAAGGTATGAAAGCTAGAATGAAAGATATCAAGAAAAAAGAAAGAAAAAAAACTAAAGATAGAATGAGGGAAGGTTTGAAAGCTAGAATGAAAGAAAGAAACAAAGAAAGAAAGATAGAAAGAAACCAAAGAGAATGAGAGAAGGTATGAAAGCTAGAATGAAAGACATCAAGAAAGACAGAAAGTAAGAAAGACAGACAGAAAGAAAGAAAGATACAAAGAAAGAAAGAAAGATAGAGAGAAAGAAAGTTAGAAAGTAAGAAAAAGAAATGAAGAAAGAAGGAAACAAAAGATAGAATAAGAGAAAATATGAATGCTAGAATGAAAGATATCAAGAAAGAAAGGAAGAAATAAATAAATAAATAATGAAAGAAACTAAAAAAGAATGAGAGAAGGTTTGAAAGCTAGAATTAAAAATCTCAAGACTGAAAGGAAGAAAGAAACTAAAGAAAGAATGAGAGACGGTTTGAAAGCTAGAAAGAAAGAAACAAAAAAAGAGAGAAAGACAGAAAGAAATTAAAGATAGAATGAGAGAAGTTATGAAAGCTAGAATGAAAGAAAGAAAGAAAGAAAGACAGAAAGAAACTAAAGATAGAATGAGAGAAGTTATGAAAGCTAGAAGGAGAGAGATCAAGAAAGAAGGAAAGAAAGATAGAAAGAAACTAAAGATAGAATGAGAGAAGGTAGGAAAGCTAGATTGAAAGAAAGAATGAAAGGAAGAAAGAAACTAAAGATATGAATGAGAGAATTTATGAAATCTAGAATGAAAAATCAAAAGAAAGAAAGAAAGAAACTAAAGATAGAATTAGAGAATGTATGAAAGCTAGAAAAATATTAAGAATGAAAGAAAGAATGAAAGAAAGAAAGAAAGAAAGAAATAAGAAATGAAGAAAGAAAGAAAGAAAGAAAGAAAACGAAGGAAAGAATGAAAAAAGAAAGAAAGAAAGAACGAAAGAAAAAACTAAAGATAGAATGAGAGAAGGTATGAAAGCTAGAATGAAAGATATTAAGAAAAAAGAAAGAAAGAAAGAAACTAAACATAGAATGATGGAAGGTTTCAAAGCTAGAATGAAAGAAAGAAACAAAGAAAGAAAGAAAGATAGAAAGAAACTAAAGAGAATGAGAGAAAGTATGAAAGCTAGAATGAAAGACATGAAGAAAGACAGAAAGAAAAGACACAATAGATAGAATGAGAGAAGGTATAAAAGCTATAATGAAACATTTCAAGAATGTATAAGGAAGAAAGAAAGAAACTAAAGATAGAATGAGAGAAGGTATAAAAGCTATAATAAAACATGTCAAGAATGTATAAGGAAGAAAGAAAGAAACTAAAGATAGAATGAGAGAAGACATGAAAGTTAGAAAAATATGAAGAAAGAAAGAAAGAAAGAATGAAAGAAAGAAAGAAAGAAAGAAAATAGAAATGAAGAAAGAAAGAAATAAAGAAATAAAAAGGAAGGAAAAAATGAAAAAAGAAAGAAAGAAAGAAAGAAAAAACTAAAGATAGAATGAGGGAAGGTTTGAAAGCTAGAATGAAAGAAACAAACAAAGAAAGAATGATAGAAAGAAACTAAAGAGAATGGGAGAAGGTATGAAAGCTAGAATGAAAGACATCAAGAAAGACAGAAAGAAAGAAAGACAGACAGAAAGAAAGAAAGATACAAAGAAAGAAAGAAAGATAGAGAGAAAGAAAATTAGAAAGTAAGAAAAGAAATGAAGAAAGAAGGAAACAAAAGATAGAATGAGAGAATGTATGAATGCTAGAATGAAAGACATGAAGAAAGACAGAAAGAAAGGACACTATATATAAAATGAGAAAAGGTATAAAAGCTATAATGAAACATGTCAAGAATGTATAAGGAAGAAAGAAAGAAACTAAAGATAGAATGAGAGAAGGTATGAAAGTTAGAAAAATATGAAGAAAGAAAGAAAGAAAGAAAGAATGAATGAAAGAAAGAAAGAAAATAGAAATGACGAAAGAAAGAAATAAAGAAATAAAAAGGAAGGAGAGAATGAAAAAAGAAAGAAAGAAAGAAAGAAAAAACTAAAGATAGAATGAAAGAAGGTATGAAAGCTAGAATGAAAGAAAGAAAGAAAGAAAGAAGGATAGAAAGAAACTAAAGAGAATGAGAGAAGTTATGAAAGTTAGAATGAAAGACATCAAGAAAGACAGAAAGAAAGAAAGACAGACAGAAAGAAAGAAAGATACAAAGAAAGAAAGGAAGACAGAGAGAAAGAAAGTTAGGAAGTAAGAAAAAGAAATGAAGAAGGAAACAGAAGATAGAATGAGAGAATGTATGATTGCTAGAATGAAATAGAACAAGAAATAAAGGAAGAAATAAATAAATACATAATGAAAGGAACTAAAAAAGAATGAGAGAAGGTTTGAAAGCTAGAATGAAAAATCTCAAGACTGAAAGAAAGAAAGAAACTAAAGAAAGAATGAGAGACGGTTTGAAAGCTAGAAAGAAAGAAACAAAAAAGAGAGAAAGACAGAAAGAAATTAAAGATAGAATGAGAGAAGTTATGAAAGCTAGAATGAATGAAAGAAAGAAAGAAAGAAAGAAAGACAGAAAGAAACTAAAGATAGAATGAGAGAAGGTATGAAAGCTAGAAGGAGAGATATCAAGAAAGAAGGAAAGAAAGATAGAAAGAAACTAAAGATAGAATGAGAGAAGGTATGAAAGCTAGATTGAAAGAAAGAATGAAAGGAAGAAAGAAAATAAAGATAGAATGAGAGACAGTATGAAAGCTAGAAAAATATTAAGAATGAAAGAAAGAAAGAATGGAAGAAAGAAAGAAAGAAAGAAAGAAAGAAAAAAGAAATGAAGAAAGAAAGAAAGAAAGGAATAAAAGGAAGGAGAGAATGAAATAAGAAAGAAAGAAAGAAAGAAAGAAAAAACTAAAGATAGAATGAGAGAAGGTATGAAAGCTAGAATGAAAGATATCAAGAAAAAAGAAAGAAAGAAAAAAACTAAAGATAGAATGAGGGAAGGTTTGAAAGCTAGAATGAAAGAAAGAAACAAAGAAAGAAAGATAGAAAGAATCTAAAGAGAATGAGAGAAGGTATGAAAGCTAGAATGAAAGACATCAATAGAAACAGAAAGAAAGAAAGACAGACAGAAAGAAAGAAAGATACAAAAAGAAAGAAAGAAAGATAGAGAGAAATAAAGTAAGGAAGTAAGAAAAAGAAATGAAGAAAGAAGGAAACAAAAGATAGAATGAGAGAATGTATGATTGCTAGAATGAAATATAACAAGAAATAAAGGAAGAAATAAATAAATAAATAATGAAAGAAACTAAAAAAGAATGAGAGAAGGTGTGAAAGCTAGAATGAAAAATCTCAAGACTGAAATAAAGAAAGAAAGAAACTAAAGAAAGAATGAGAGACGTTTTGAAAGCTAGAAAGAAAGAATCAAAAAAGAGAGAAAGACAGAAAGAAATTAAAGATAGAATGAGAGAAGTTATGAAAGCTAGAATGAATGAATGAAAGAAAGAAAGACAGAAAGAAACTAAAGATAGAATGAGAGAAGATATGAAAGCTAGACGGAGAGATATCAAGAAAGAAGGAAAGAAAGATAGAAAGAAACTAAAGATAGAATGAGAGAAGGTATGAAAGCTAGATTGAAAGAAAGAATGAAAGGAAGAAAGAAAGTAAAGATATGATTGAGAGAATTTATGAAAGCTAGAATGAGAGATCAAAAGAAAGAAAGAAAGAAACTAAAGATAGAATGAGAGAAGGTATGAAAGCTAGAAAAATATTAAGAATGAAAGAAAGAAAGAATGATAAAAAGAAAGAAAGATAGAAAAAAGAAATGAAAAAGAAAGAAAGAAAGAAAGAAAGAAAGAAAGAAAAAACTAAAGATAAAATGAGAGAAGGTATGAAAGCTAGAATGAAAGACATGAAGAAAGACAGAAAGAAAGACACTATAGATAGAATGAGAGAAGGTATAAAAGCTATAATGAAACATGTCAAGAATGTATAAGGAAGAAAGAAAGAAACTAAAGATAGAATGAGAGAAGGTATGAAAGTTAGAAAAATATGAAGAAAGAAAGAAAGAAAGAGTGAATGAAAGAAAGAAAGAAAGAAAATAGAAATGAAGAAAGAAAGAAAGAAAGAAATAAAAAGGAAGGAAAAAATGAAAAAAGAAAGAAAGAAAGAAAGAAAAAACTAAAGATAGAATGAGGGAAGGTTTGAAAGCTAGAATGAAAGAAACAAACAAAGAAAGAATGATAGAAAGAAACTAAAGAGAATGAGAGAAGGTATGAAAGCTAGAATGAAAGACATCAAGAAAGACAGAAAGAAAGAAAGACAGACAGAAAGAAAGAAAGATACAAAGAAAGAAAGAAAGATAGAGAGAAAGAAAATTAGAAAGTAAGAAAAGAAATGAAGAAAGAAGGAAACAAAAGATAGAATGAGAGAATGTATGAATGCTAGAATGAAAGATATCAAGAAAGAAAGGAAGAAATAAATAAATTAATAATGAAAGAAACTAAAAAAGAATGAGAGAAGGTTAAAGCTAGAATGAAAAATCTCAAGACTGAAAGAAAGAAAGAAAATAAAGAAAGAATGAGAGACGGTTTGAAAGCTAGAAAGAAAGAAACAAAAAAGAGAGAAAGACAGAAAGAATTTAAAGATAGAATGAGAGAAGTTATGAAAGCTAGAATGAAAGAAAGAAAGAAAGAAAGACAAAAAGAAACTAAAGATAGAATGAGAGAAGGTATGAAAGCTAGAAAAATATTAAGAATGAAAGAAAGAATGAAAGAAAGAAAGAAAGAAAGAAAAAAGAAATGAAGAAAGAAAGAAAGAAATAAAAATAAAGGAAAGAATGAAAAAAGAAAGAAAGAAAGAAAGAAAAAACTTAAGATAGAATGAGAGAAGGTATGAAAGCTAGAATGAAAGATATCAAGAAAAAAGAAAGAAAGAAAAAAACTAAAGATAGAATGAGGGAAGGTTTGAAAGCTAGAATGAAAGAAACAAACAAAGAAAGAATGATAGAAAGAAACTAAAGAGAATGAGAGAAGGTATGAAAGCTAGAATGAAAGACATGAAGAAAGACAGAAAGAAAAGGGACTATAGATAGAATGAGAGAAGGTATAAAAGCCATAATGAGAATGTCAAGAATGAATAAGGAAGAAAGAAAGAAACTAAAGATAGAATGAGAGAAGGTATGAAAGCTAGAAAAATATTAAGAATGAAAGAAAGAATGAAAGAAAGAAAGAAAGAAAGAAAAAAGAAATGAAGAAAGAAAGAAAGAAATAAAAGGAAGGAAAGAATGAAAAAAGAAAGAAAGAAAGAAAGAAAGAAAAAATTAAAGATAGAATGAGAGAAGGTATGAAAGATTGAAAGAAAGAATGAAAGGAAGAAAGAAACTAAAGATATGAATGAGAGAATTTATGAAAGCTAGAATGAAAGATCAAAAGAAAGAAAGAAAGAAACTAAAGATAGAATGAGAGATGGTATGAAAGCTAGAAAAATATTAAGAATGAAAGAAAGAATGAAAGAAAGAAAGAAAGAAAAAAGAAATGAAGAAAGAAAGAAAGAAAGAAATAAAAGGAAGGAAAGAATGAAAAAAGAAAGAAAGAAAGAAAGAAAAAACTAAAGATAGAATGAGAGAAGGTATGAAAGCTAGAATGAAAGATATTAAGAAAAAAGAAAGAAAGAAAGAAACTAAACATAGAATGATGGAAGGTTTCAAAGCTAGAATGAAAGAAAGAAACAAAGAAAGAAAGAAAGATAGAAAGAAACTAAAGAGAATGAGAGAAAGTATGAAAGCTAGAATGAAAGACATGAAGAAAGACAGAAAGAAAAGACACTATAGATAGAATGAGAGAAGGTATAAAAGCTAGAATGAATGAAAGAAAGAAAGAAAGACAGAAAGAAACTAAAGTCAGAATGAGAGATGGTATGAAAGCTAGAAGGAGAGATATCAAGAAAGAAGGAAAGAAAGATAGAAATAAACTAAATATAGAATGAGAGAATGTATGAATGATTGAAAGAAAGAATGAAAGGAAGAAAGAAACTAAAGATATGAATGAGAGAATTTATGAAAGCGAGAATGAAAGATCAAAAGAAAGAAAGAAAGAAACTAAAGATAGAAAGAGAGAAGGTATGAAAGCTAGAAAAATATTAGGAATGAAAGAAAGAATGAAAGAAAGAAATAAAGTAAGAAAGAAAAAAGAAATGAAGAATGAAAGAAAGAAAGAAAGAAAAGGAAGGAAAGAATGAAAAAAGAAAGAAAGAAAGAAAGAAAAAACTAAAGATAGAATGAGAGAAGGTATGAAAGTTAGAAAAAATATGAAGAAAGAAAGAAAGAAAAAATGAATGAATGAAAGAAAGAAAGAAAATAGAAATGAAGAAAGAAAGAAATAAAGAAATAAAAAGGAAGGAAAGAATGAAAAAAGAAAGAAAGAAAGAAAGAAAAAACTAAAGATAGAATGAGAGAAGGTATGAAAGCTAGAATGAAAGATATCAAGAAAAAAGAAAGAAAGAAAAAAACTAAAGATAGAATTAGGGAAGTTTGAAAGCTAGAATGAAAGAAAGAAAGAAGGAAAGAAAGATAGAAAGAAACTAAAGATAGAATGAGAGAAGGTATGAAAGCTAGAATGAAAGATATTAAGAAAAAAGAAAGAAAGAAAGAAACTAAACATAGAATGATGGAAGGTTTCAAAGCTAGAATGAAAGAAAGAAACAAAGAAAGAAAGAAAGATAGAAAGAAACTAAAGAGTATGAGAGAAAGTATGAAAGCTAGAATGAAAGACATGAAGAAAGACAGAAAGAAAAGACACTATAGATAGAATGAGAGAATGTATAAATGCTATAATGAAAGATGTCATGAATGTATAAGGAAGAAGGAAAGAAACTAATAATAGAATGAGAGTAGGTTTGAAAGTTAGAAAAATATGAAGAAAGAAAGAAAGAAAGAATGAATGAAAGAAAGAAAGAAAGAAAGGAAATAGAAATGAAGAAAGAAAGAAATAAAGAAATAAAAAGGAAGAATGAAAAAAGAAAGAAAGAAAGAAAGAAAAAACTAAAGATAGAATGAGAGAAGGTATGAAAGCTAGAATGAAAGATATCAAGAAAAAAGAAAGAAAGTAAAAAACTAAAGATAGAATGAGGGAAGGTTTGAAAGCTAGAATGAAAGAAACAAACAAAGAAAGAATGATAGAAAGAAACTAAATGGAATGAGAGAAGGTATGAAAGCTAGAATGAAAGACATCAAGAAAGATAGAAAGAAAGAAAGACAGACAGAAAGAAAGAAAGATACAAAGAAAGAAAGATAGAGAGAAAGAAAGTTAGAAAGTAAGAAAAAGAAATGAAGAAAGAAGGACACAAAAGATAGAATTAGAGAATGTATGAATCCTAGAATGAAAGATATCAAGAAAGAAAGGAAGAAATAAATAAATAAATAATGAAAGAAACTAAAAAAGAATGAGAGAAGGTTTGAAAGCTAGAATGAAAAATCTCAAGACTGAAAGAAAGAAAGAAAGAAACTAAAGAAAGAATGAGAGACGGTTTGAAAGCTAGAAAGAAAGAAACAAAAAAGAGAGAAAGAGAAAGAGATTAAAGATAGAATGAGAGAAGTTAAGAAAGCTAGAATGAATGAATGAAAGAAAGAAAGACAGAAAGAAACTAAAGATAGAATGAGAGAAGGTATGAAAGCTAGAAGGAGAGATATCAAGAAAGAAGGAAAGAAAGATAGAGAGAAACTAAAGATAGAATGAGAGAAGGTATGAAAGCTAGATTGAAAGAAAGAATGAAAGGAAGAAAGAAACTAAAAATAGAATGAGAGTAGGTTTGAAAGTTAGAAAAATATGAAGAAAGAAAGAAAGAAAGAGTGAATGAAAGAAAGAAAGAAAGAAAATAGAAATGAAGAAAGAAAGAAAGAAAGAAATAAAAAGGAAGGAAAAAATGAAAAAAGAAAGAAAGAAATAAAGAAAAAACTAAAGATAGAATGAGAGAAGGTATGAAAGCTAGAATGAAAGATATCAAGAAAAAAGAAAGAAAAAAAACTAAAGATAGAATGAGGGAAGGTTTGAAAGCTAGAATGAAAGAAAGAAACAAAGAAAGAAAGATAGAAAGAAACCAAAGAGAATGAGAGAAGGTATGAAAGCTAGAATGAAAGACATCAAGAAAGACAGAAAGTAAGAAAGACAGACAGAAAGAAAGAAAGATACAAAGAAAGAAAGAAAGATAGAGAGAAAGAAAGTTAGAAAGTAAGAAAAAGAAATGAAGAAAGAAGGAAACAAAAGATAGAATAAGAGAAAATATGAATGCTAGAATGAAAGATATCAAGAAAGAAAGGAAGAAATAAATAAATAAATAATGAAAGAAACTAAAAAAGAATGAGAGAAGGTTTGAAAGCTAGAATGAAAAATCTCAAGACTGAAAGGAAGAAAGAAACTAAAGAAAGAATGAGAGACGGTTTGAAAACTAGAAAGAAAGAAACAAAAAAAGAGAGAAAGACAGAAAGAAATTAAAGATAGAATGAGAGAAGTTAAGAAAGCTAGAATGAATGAATGAAAGAAAGAAAGACAGAAAGAAACTAAAGATAGAATGAGAGAAGTTATGAAAGCTAGAAGGAGAGAGATCAAGAAAGAAGGAAAGAAAGATAGAAAGAAACTAAAGATAGAATGAGAGAAGGTAGGAAAGCTAGATTGAAAGAAAGAATGAAAGGAAGAAAGAAACTAAAGATATGAATGAGAGAATTTATGAAATCTAGAATGAAAAATCAAAAGAAAGAAAGAAAGAAACTAAAGATAGAATTAGAGAATGTATGAAAGCTTGAAAAATATTAAGAATGAAAGAAAGAATGAAAGAAAGAAAGAAAGAAAGAAATAAGAAATGAAGAAAGAAAGAAAGAAAGAAAGAAAACGAAGGAAAGAATGAAAAAAGAAAGAAAGAAAGAACGAAAGAAAAAACTAAAGATAGAATGAGAGAAGGTATGAAAGCTAGAATGAAAGATATTAAGAAAAAAGAAAGAAAGAAAGAAACTAAACATAGAATGATGGAAGGTTTCAAAGCTAGAATGAAAGAAAGAAACAAAGAAAGAAAGAAAGATAGAAACAAACTAAAGAGAATGAGAGAAAGTATGAAAGCTAGAATGAAAGACATGAAGAAAGACAGAAAGAAAAGACACTATAGATAGAATGAGAGAAGGTATAAAAGCTATAATGAAACATGTCAAGAATGTATAAGGAAGAAAGAAAGAAACTAAAGATAGAATGAGAGAAGGTATAAAAGCTATAATAAAACATGTCAAGAATGTATAAGGAAGAAAGAAAGAAACTAAAGATAGAATGAGAGAAGGTATGAAAGTTAGAAAAATATGAAGAAAGAAAGAAAGAAAGAATGAATGAAAGAAAGAAAGAAAGAAAATAGAAATGAAGAAAGAAAGAAAGAAAGAAATAAAAAGGAAGGAAAAAATGAAAAAAGAAAGAAAGAAAGAAAGAAAAAACTAAAGATAGAATGAGGGAAGGTTTGAAAGCTAGAATGAAAGAAACAAACAAAGAAAGAATGATAGAAAGAAACTAAAGATAGAATGAGAGAAGGTATGAAAGCTAGAATGAAAGACATCAAGAAAGACAGAAAGAAAGAAAGACAGACAGAAAGAAAGAAAGATACAAAGAAAGAAAGAAAGATAGAGAGAAAGAAAATTAGAAAGTAAGAAAAGAAATGAAGAAAGAAGGAAAGAAAAGATAGAATGAGAGAATGTCTGAATGCTAGAATGAAAGACATGAAGAAAGACAGAAAGAAAAGACACTATAGATAAAATGAGAAAAGGTATAAAAGCTATAATGAAACATGTCAAGAATGTATAAGGAAGAAAGAAAGAAACTAAAGATAGAATGAGAGAAGGTATGAAAGTTAGAAAAATATGAAGAAAGAAAGAAAGAAAGAAAGAATGAATGAAAGAAAGAAAGAAAATAGAAATGACGAAAGAAAGAAATAAAGAAATAAAAAGGAAGGAGAGAATGAAAAAAGAAAGAAAGAAAGAAAGAAAAAACTAAAGATAGAATGAAAGAAGGTATGAAAGCTAGAATGAAAGAAAGAAACAAAGAAAGAAAGATAGAAAGAAACTAAAGAGAATGAGAGAAGTTATGAAAGTTAGAATGAAAGACATCAAGAAAGACAGAAAGAAAGAAAGACAGACAGAAAGAAAGAAAGATACAAAGAAAGAAAGGAAGACAGAGAGAAAGAAAGTTAGGAAGTAAGAAAAAGAAATGAAGAAGGAAACAGAAGATAGAATGAGAGAATGTATGATTGCTAGAATGAAATAGAACAAGAAATAAAGGAAGAAATAAATAAATAAATAATGAAAGGAACTAAAAAAGAATGAGAGGAGGTTTGAAAGCTAGAATGAAAAATCTCAAGACTGAAAGAAAGAAAGAAACTAAAGAAAGAATGAGAGACGGTTTGAAAGCTAGAAAGAAAGAAACAAAAAAGAGAGAAAGACAGAAAGAAATTAAAGATAGAATGAGAGAAGTTATGAAAGCTAGAATGAATGAAAGAAAGAAAGAAAGAAAGAAAGACAGAAAGAAACTAAAGATAGAATGAGAGAAGGTATGAAAGCTAGAAGGAGAGATATCAAGAAAGAAGGAAAGAAAGATAGAGAGAAACTAAAGATAGAATGAGAGAAGGTATGAAAGCTAGATTGAAAGAAAGAATGAAAGGAAGAAAGAAACTAAAAATAGAATGAGAGTAGGTTTGAAAGTTAGAAAAATATGAAGAAAGAAAGAAAGAAAGAGTGAATGAAAGAAAGAAAGAAAGAAAATAGAAATGAAGAAAGAAAGAAAGAAAGAAATAAAAAGGAAGGAAAAAATGAAAAAAGAAAGAAAGAAATAAAGAAAAAACTAAAGATAGAATGAGAGAAGGTATGAAAGCTAGAATGAAAGATATCAAGAAAAAAGAAAGAAAAAAAACTAAAGATAGAATGAGGGAAGGTTTGAAAGCTAGAATGAAAGAAAGAAACAAAGAAAGAAAGATAGAAAGAAACCAAAGAGAATGAGAGAAGGTATGAAAGCTAGAATGAAAGACATCAAGAAAGACAGAAAGTAAGAAAGACAGACAGAAAGAAAGAAAGATACAAAGAAAGAAAGAAAGATAGAGAGAAAGAAAGTTAGAAAGTAAGAAAAAGAAATGAAGAAAGAAGGAAACAAAAGATAGAATAAGAGAAAATATGAATGCTAGAATGAAAGATATCAAGAAAGAAAGGAAGAAATAAATAAATAAATAATGAAAGAAACTAAAAAAGAATGAGAGAAGGTTTGAAAGCTAGAATTAAAAATCTCAAGACTGAAAGGAAGAAAGAAACTAAAGAAAGAATGAGAGACGGTTTGAAAGCTAGAAAGAAAGAAACAAAAAAAGAGAGAAAGACAGAAAGAAATTAAAGATAGAATGAGAGAAGTTATGAAAGCTAGAATGAAAGAAAGAAAGAAAGAAAGACAGAAAGAAACTAAAGATAGAATGAGAGAAGTTATGAAAGCTAGAAGGAGAGAGATCAAGAAAGAAGGAAAGAAAGATAGAAAGAAACTAAAGATAGAATGAGAGAAGGTAGGAAAGCTAGATTGAAAGAAAGAATGAAAGGAAGAAAGAAACTAAAGATATGAATGAGAGAATTTATGAAATCTAGAATGAAAAATCAAAAGAAAGAAAGAAAGAAACTAAAGATAGAATTAGAGAATGTATGAAAGCTAGAAAAATATTAAGAATGAAAGAAAGAATGAAAGAAAGAAAGAAAGAAAGAAATAAGAAATGAAGAAAGAAAGAAAGAAAGAAAGAAAACGAAGGAAAGAATGAAAAAAGAAAGAAAGAAAGAACGAAAGAAAAAACTAAAGATAGAATGAGAGAAGGTATGAAAGCTAGAATGAAAGATATTAAGAAAAAAGAAAGAAAGAAAGAAACTAAACATAGAATGATGGAAGGTTTCAAAGCTAGAATGAAAGAAAGAAACAAAGAAAGAAAGAAAGATAGAAACAAACTAAAGAGAATGAGAGAAAGTATGAAAGCTAGAATGAAAGACATGAAGAAAGACAGAAAGAAAAGACACTATAGATAGAATGAGAGAAGGTATAAAAGCTATAATGAAACATGTCAAGAATGTATAAGGAAGAAAGAAAGAAACTAAAGATAGAATGAGAGAAGGTATAAAAGCTATAATAAAACATGTCAAGAATGTATAAGGAAGAAAGAAAGAAACTAAAGATAGAATGAGGGAAGGTTTGAAAGCTAGAATGAAAGAAACAAACAAAGAAAGAATGATAGAAAGAAACTAAAGATAGAATGAGAGAAGGTATGAAAGCTAGAATGAAAGACATCAAGAAAGACAGAAAGAAAGAAAGACAGACAGAAAGAAAGAAAGATACAAAGAAAGAAAGAAAGATAGAGAGAAAGAAAATTAGAAAGTAAGAAAAGAAATGAAGAAAGAAGGAAAGAAAAGATAGAATGAGAGAATGTCTGAATGCTAGAATGAAAGACATGAAGAAAGACAGAAAGAAAAGACACTATAGATAAAATGAGAAAAGGTGTAAAAGCTATAATGAAACATGTCAAGAATGTATAAGGAAGAAAGAAAGAAACTAAAGATAGAATGAGAGAAGGTATGAAAGTTAGAAAAATATGAAGAAAGAAAGAAAGAAAGAAAGAATGAATGAAAGAAAGAAAGAAAATAGAAATGACGAAAGAAAGAAATAAAGAAATAAAAAGGAAGGAGAGAATGAAAAAAGAAAGAAAGAAAGAAAGAAAAAACTAAAGATAGAATGAAAGAAGGTATGAAAGCTAGAATGAAAGAAAGAAAGAAAGAAAGAAGGATAGAAAGAAACTAAAGAGAATGAGAGAAGTTATGAAAGTTAGAATGAAAGACATCAAGAAAGACAGAAAGAAAGAAAGACAGACAGAAAGAAAGAAAGATACAAAGAAAGAAAGGAAGACAGAGAGAAAGAAAGTTAGGAAGTAAGAAAAAGAAATGAAGAAGGAAACAGAAGATAGAATGAGAGAATGTATGATTGCTAGAATGAAATAGAACAAGAAATAAAGGAAGAAATAAATAAATACATAATGAAAGGAACTAAAAAAGAATGAGAGAAGGTTTGAAAGCTAGAATGAAAAATCTCAAGACTGAAAGAAAGAAAGAAACTAAAGAAAGAATGAGAGACGGTTTGAAAGCTAGAAAGAAAGAAACAAAAAAGAGAGAAAGACAGAAAGAAATTAAAGATAGAATGAGAGAAGTTATGAAAGCTAGAATGAATGAAAGAAAGAAAGAAAGAAAGAAAGACAGAAAGAAACTAAAGATAGAATGAGAGAAGGTATGAAAGCTAGAAGGAGAGATATCAAGAAAGAAGGAAAGAAAGATAGAAAGAAACTAAAGATAGAATGAGAGAAGGTATGAAAGCTAGATTGAAAGAAAGAATGAAAGGAAGAAAGAAAATAAAGATAGAATGAGAGACAGTATGAAAGCTAGAAAAATATTAAGAATGAAAGAAAGAAAGAATGGAAGAAAGAAAGAAAGAAAGAAAGAAAGAAAAAAGAAATGAAGAAAGAAAGAAAGAAAGGAATAAAAGGAAGGAGAGAATGAAATAAGAAAGAAAGAAAGAAAGAAAGAAAAAACTAAAGATAGAATGAGAGAAGGTATGAAAGCTAGAATGAAAGATATCAAGAAAAAAGAAAGAAAGAAAAAAACTAAAGATAGAATGAGGGAAGGTTTGAAAGCTAGAATGAAAGAAAGAAACAAAGAAAGAAAGATAGAAAGAATCTAAAGAGAATGAGAGAAGGTATGAAAGCTAGAATGAAAGACATCAATAGAAACAGAAAGAAAGAAAGACAGACAGAAAGAAAGAAAGATACAAAAAGAAAGAAAGAAAGATAGAGAGAAATAAAGTAAGGAAGTAAGAAAAAGAAATGAAGAAAGAAGGAAACAAAAGATAGAATGAGAGAATGTATGATTGCTAGAATGAAATATAACAAGAAATAAAGGAAGAAATAAATAAATAAATAATGAAAGAAACTAAAAAAGAATGAGAGAAGGTGTGAAAGCTAGAATGAAAAATCTCAAGACTGAAATAAAGAAAGAAAGAAACTAAAGAAAGAATGAGAGACGTTTTGAAAGCTAGAAAGAAAGAATCAAAAAAGAGAGAAAGACAGAAAGAAATTAAAGATAGAATGAGAGAAGTTATGAAAGCTAGAATGAATGAATGAAAGAAAGAAAGACAGAAAGAAACTAAAGATAGAATGAGAGAAGATATGAAAGCTAGACGGAGAGATATCAAGAAAGAAGGAAAGAAAGATAGAAAGAAACTAAAGATAGAATGAGAGAAGGTATGAAAGCTAGATTGAAAGAAAGAATGAAAGGCAGAAAGAAAGTAAAGATATGATTGAGAGAATTTATGAAAGCTAGAATGAGAGATCAAAAGAAAGAAAGAAAGAAACTAAAGATAGAATGAGAGAAGGTATGAAAGCTAGAAAAATATTAAGAATGAAAGAAAGAAAGAATGATAAAAAGAAAGAAAGATAGAAAAAAGAAATGAAAAAGAAAGAAAGAAAGAAAGAAAGAAAGAAAGAAAAAACTAAAGATAAAATGAGAGAAGGTATGAAAGCTAGAAGGAGAGATATCAAGAAAGAAGGAAAGAAAGATAGAAAGAAACTAAAGATAGAATGAGAGAAGGTATCAAAGATTGAAAGAAAGACTGAAAGGAAGAAAGAAACTAAAGATATGAATGAGAGAATTTATGAAAGCTAGAATGAAAGATCAAAAGAAAGAAAGAAAGAAACTAAAGATAGAAAGAGAGAAGGTATGAAAGCTAGAAAAATATTAAGAATGAAAGAAAGAATGAAAGAAATAAAAGGAAGGAAAGAATGAAAAAAGAAAGAAAGAAAGAAAGAAAGAAAAAACTAAAGATAGAATGAGAGAAGGTATGAAAGCTAGAATGAAAGATATTAAGAAAAAAGAAAGAAAGAAAGAAACTAATCATAGAATGATGGAAGGTTTGAAAGCTAGAATGAAAGAAAGAAACAAAGAAAGAAAGAAAGATAGAAAGAAACTAAAGAGAATGAGAGAAAGTATGAAAGCTAGAATGAAAGACATGAAGAAAGA
Source organism: Intellagama lesueurii (assembly GCA_037013535.1). Taxonomy (NCBI): domain Eukaryota; kingdom Metazoa; phylum Chordata; class Lepidosauria; order Squamata; family Agamidae; genus Intellagama; species Intellagama lesueurii. Next base: position 11,588,200 of record JBAJHW010000013.1, read on the forward strand.
CAGAAAGAAAAGACACTATAGATAGAATGAGAGAATGTATAAATGCTATAATGAAACATGTCATGAATGTATAAGGAAGAAGGAAAGAAACTAAAAATAGAATGAGAGTAGGTTTGAAAGTTAGAAAAATATGAAGAAAGAAAGAAAGAAAGAATGAATGAAAGAAAGAAAGAAAGAAAGGAAATAGAAATGAAGAAAGAAAGAAATAAAGAAATAAAAAGGAAGAATGAAAAAAGAAAGAAAGAAAGAAAGAAAAAACTAAAGATAGAATGAGAGAAGGTATGAAAGCTAGAATGAAAGATATCAAGAAAAAAGAAAGAAAGAAAAAAACTAAAGATAGAATGAGGGAAGGTTTGAAAGCTAGAATGAAAGAAACAAACAAAGAAAGAATGATAGAAAGAAACTAAATGGAATGAGAGAAGGTATGAAAGCTAGAATGAAAGACATCAAGAAAGATAGAAAGAAAGAAAGACAGACAGAAAGAAAGAAAGATACAAAGAAAGAAAGATAGAGAGAAAGAAAGTTAGAAAGTAAGAAAAAGAAATGAAGAAAGAAGGACACAAAAGATAGAATTAGAGAATGTATGAATCCTAGAATGAAAGATATCAAGAAAGAAAGGAAGAAATAAATAAATAAATAATGAAAGAAACTAAAAAAGAATGAGAGAAGGTTTGAAAGCTAGAATGAAAAATCTCAAGACTGAAAGAAAGAAAGAAAGAAACTAAAGAAAGAATGAGAGACGGTTTGAAAGCTAGAAAGAAAGAAACAAAAAAGAGAGAAAGAGAAAGAGATTAAAGATAGAATGAGAGAAGTTAAGAAAGCTAGAATGAATGAATGAAAGAAAGAAAGACAGAAAGAAACTAAAGATAGAATGAGAGAAGGTATGAAAGCTAGAAGGAGAGATATCAAGAAAGAAGGAAAGAAAGATAGAGAGAAACTAAAGATAGAATGAGAGAAGGTATGAAAGCTAGATTGAAAGAAAGAATGAAAGGAAGAAAGAAACTAAAAATAGAATGAGAGTAGGTTTGAAAGTTAGAAAAATATGAAGAAAGAAAGAAAGAAAGAGTGAATGAAAGAAAGAAAGAAAGAAAATAGAAATGAAGAAAGAAAGAAAGAAAGAAATAAAAAGGAAGGAAAAAATGAAAAAAGAAAGAAAGAAATAAAGAAAAAACTAAAGATAGAATGAGAGAAGGTATGAAAGCTAGAATGAAAGATATCAAGAAAAAAGAAAGAAAAAAAACTAAAGATAGAATGAGGGAAGGTTTGAAAGCTAGAATGAAAGAAAGAAACAAAGAAAGAAAGATAGAAAGAAACCAAAGAGAATGAGAGAAGGTATGAAAGCTAGAATGAAAGACATCAAGAAAGACAGAAAGTAAGAAAGACAGACAGAAAGAAAGAAAGATACAAAGAAAGAAAGAAAGATAGAGAGAAAGAAAGTTAGAAAGTAAGAAAAAGAAATGAAGAAAGAAGGAAACAAAAGATAGAATAAGAGAAAATATGAATGCTAGAATGAAAGATATCAAGAAAGAAAGGAAGAAATAAATAAATAAATAATGAAAGAAACTAAAAAAGAATGAGAGAAGGTTTGAAAGCTAGAATTAAAAATCTCAAGACTGAAAGGAAGAAAGAAACTAAAGAAAGAATGAGAGACGGTTTGAAAGCTAGAAAGAAAGAAACAAAAAAAGAGAGAAAGACAGAAAGAAATTAAAGATAGAATGAGAGAAGTTATGAAAGCTAGAATGAAAGAAAGAAAGAAAGAAAGACAGAAAGAAACTAAAGATAGAATGAGAGAAGTTATGAAAGCTAGAAGGAGAGAGATCAAGAAAGAAGGAAAGAAAGATAGAAAGAAACTAAAGATAGAATGAGAGAAGGTAGGAAAGCTAGATTGAAAGAAAGAATGAAAGGAAGAAAGAAACTAAAGATATGAATGAGAGAATTTATGAAATCTAGAATGAAAAATCAAAAGAAAGAAAGAAAGAAACTAAAGATAGAATTAGAGAATGTATGAAAGCTAGAAAAATATTAAGAATGAAAGAAAGAATGAAAGAAAGAAAGAAAGAAAGAAATAAGAAATGAAGAAAGAAAGAAAGAAAGAAAGAAAACGAAGGAAAGAATGAAAAAAGAAAGAAAGAAAGAACGAAAGAAAAAACTAAAGATAGAATGAGAGAAGGTATGAAAGCTAGAATGAAAGATATTAAGAAAAAAGAAAGAAAGAAAGAAACTAAACATAGAATGATGGAAGGTTTCAAAGCTAGAATGAAAGAAAGAAACAAAGAAAGAAAGAAAGATAGAAAGAAACTAAAGAGAATGAGAGAAAGTATGAAAGCTAGAATGAAAGACATGAAGAAAGACAGAAAGAAAAGACACTATAGATAGAATGAGAGAAGGTATAAAAGCTATAATGAAACATGTCAAGAATGTATAAGGAAGAAAGAAAGAAACTAAAGATAGAATGAGAGAAGGTATAAAAGCTATAATAAAACATGTCAAGAATGTATAAGGAAGAAAGAAAGAAACTAAAGATAGAATGAGAGAAGGTATGAAAGTTAGAAAAATATGAAGAAAGAAAGAAAGAAAGAATGAATGAAAGAAAGAAAGAAAGAAAATAGAAATGAAGAAAGAAAGAAATAAAGAAATAAAAAGGAAGGAAAAAATGAAAAAAGAAAGAAAGAAAGAAAGAAAAAACTAAAGATAGAATGAGGGAAGGTTTGAAAGCTAGAATGAAAGAAACAAACAAAGAAAGAATGATAGAAAGAAACTAAAGAGAATGGGAGAAGGTATGAAAGCTAGAATGAAAGACATCAAGAAAGACAGAAAGAAAGAAAGACAGACAGAAAGAAAGAAAGATACAAAGAAAGAAAGAAAGATAGAGAGAAAGAAAATTAGAAAGTAAGAAAAGAAATGAAGAAAGAAGGAAACAAAAGATAGAATGAGAGAATGTATGAATGCTAGAATGAAAGACATGAAGAAAGACAGAAAGAAAAGACACTATATATAAAATGAGAAAAGGTATAAAAGCTATAATGAAACATGTCAAGAATGTATAAGGAAGAAAGAAAGAAACTAAAGATAGAATGAGAGAAGGTATGAAAGTTAGAAAATTATGAAGAAAGAAAGAAAGAAAGAAAGAATGAATGAAAGAAAGAAAGAAAATAGAAATGACGAAAGAAAGAAATAAAGAAATAAAAAGGAAGGAGAGAATGAAAAAAGAAAGAAAGAAAGAAAGAAAAAACTAAAGATAGAATGAAAGAAGGTATGAAAGCTAGAATGAAAGAAAGAAACAAAGAAAGAAAGATAGAAAGAAACTAAAGAGAATGAGAGAAGTTATGAAAGTTAGAATGAAAGACATCAAGAAAGACAGAAAGAAAGAAAGACAGACAGAAAGAAAGAAAGATACAAAGAAAGAAAGGAAGACAGAGAGAAAGAAAGTTAGGAAGTAAGAAAAAGAAATGAAGAAGGAAACAGAAGATAGAATGAGAGAATGTATGATTGCTAGAATGAAATAGAACAAGAAATAAAGGAAGAAATAAATAAATACATAATGAAAGGAACTAAAAAAGAATGAGAGAAGGTTTGAAAGCTAGAATGAAAAATCTCAAGACTGAAAGAAAGAAAGAAACTAAAGAAAGAATGAGAGACGGTTTGAAAGCTAGAAAGAAAGAAACAAAAAAGAGAGAAAGACAGAAAGAAATTAAAGATAGAATGAGAGAAGTTATGAAAGCTAGAATGAATGAAAGAAAGAAAGAAAGAAAGAAAGACAGAAAGAAACTAAAGATAGAATGAGAGAAGGTATGAAAGCTAGAAGGAGAGATATCAAGAAAGAAGGAAAGAAAGATAGAAAGAAACTAAAGATAGAATGAGAGAAGGTATGAAAGCTAGATTGAAAGAAAGAATGAAAGGAAGAAAGAAAATAAAGATAGAATGAGAGACAGTATGAAAGCTAGAAAAATATTAAGAATGAAAGAAAGAAAGAATGAAAGAAAGAAAGAAAGAAAGAAAGAAAGAAAAAAGAAATGAAGAAAGAAAGAAAGAAAGGAATAAAAGGAAGGAGAGAATGAAATAAGAAAGAAAGAAAGAAAGAAAGAAAAAACTAAAGATAGAATGAGAGAAGGTATGAAAGCTAGAATGAAAGATATCAAGAAAAAAGAAAGAAAAAAAAAACTAAAGATAGAATGAGGGAAGGTTTGAAAGCTAGAATGAAAGAAAGAAACAAAGAAAGAAAGATAGAAAGAATCTAAAGAGAATGAGAGAAGGTATGAAAGCTAGAATGAAAGACATCAATAGAAACAGAAAGAAAGAAAGACAGACAGAAAGAAAGAAAGATACAAAAAGAAAGAAAGAAAGATAGAGAGAAATAAAGTAAGGAAGTAAGAAAAAGAAATGAAGAAAGAAGGAAACAAAAGATAGAATGAGAGAATGTATGATTGCTAGAATGAAATATAACAAGAAATAAAGGAAGAAATAAATAAATAAATAATGAAAGAAACTAAAAAAGAATGAGAGAAGGTGTGAAAGCTAGAATGAAAAATCTCAAGACTGAAATAAAGAAAGAAAGAAACTAAAGAAAGAATGAGAGACGTTTTGAAAGCTAGAAAGAAAGAATCAAAAAAGAGAGAAAGACAGAAAGAAATTAAAGATAGAATGAGAGAAGTTATGAAAGCTAGAATGAATGAATGAAAGAAAGAAAGACAGAAAGAAACTAAAGATAGAATGAGAGAAGGTATGAAAGCTAGATTGAAAGAAAGAATGAAAGGAAGAAAGAAAGTAAAGATATGATTGAGAGAATTTATGAAAGCTAGAATGAGAGATCAAAAGAAAGAAAGAAAGAAACTAAAGATAGAATGAGAGAAGGTATGAAAGCTAGAAAAATATTAAGAATGAAAGAAAGAAAGAATGATAAAAAGAAAGAAAGATAGAAAAAAGAAATGAAAAAGAAAGAAAGAAAGAAAGAAAGAAAGAAAAAACTAAAGATAAAATGAGAGAAGGTATGAAAGCTAGAATGAAAGACATGAAGAAAGACAGAAAGAAAGACACTATAGATAGAATGAGAGAAGGTATAAAAGCTATAATGAAACATGTCAAGAATGTATAAGGAAGAAAGAAAGAAACTAAAGATAGAATGAGAGAAGGTATGAAAGTTAGAAAAATATGAAGAAAGAAAGAAAGAAAGAGTGAATGAAAGAAAGAAAGAAAGAAAATAGAAATGAAGAAAGAAAGAAAGAAAGAAATAAAAAGGAAGGAAAAAATGAAAAAAGAAAGAAAGAAAGAAAGAAAAAACTAAAGATAGAATGAGGGAAGGTTTGAAAGCTAGAATGAAAGAAACAAACAAAGAAAGAATGATAGAAAGAAACTAAAGAGAATGAGAGAAGGTATGAAAGCTAGAATGAAAGACATCAAGAAAGACAGAAAGAAAGAAAGACAGACAGAAAGAAAGAAAGATACAAAGAAAGAAAGAAAGATAGAGAGAAAGAAAATTAGAAAGTAAGAAAAGAAATGAAGAAAGAAGGAAACAAAAGATAGAATGAGAGAATGTATGAATGCTAGAATGAAAGATATCAAGAAAGAAAGGAAGAAATAAATAAATTAATAATGAAAGAAACTAAAAAAGAATGAGAGAAGGTTAAAGCTAGAATGAAAAATCTCAAGACTGAAAGAAAGAAAGAAAATAAAGAAAGAATGAGAGACGGTTTGAAAGCTAGAAAGAAAGAAACAAAAAAGAGAGAAAGACAGAAAGAATTTAAAGATAGAATGAGAGAAGTTATGAAAGCTAGAATGAAAGAAAGAAAGAAAGAAAGACAAAAAGAAACTAAAGATAGAATGAGAGAAGGTATGAAAGCTAGAAAAATATTAAGAATGAAAGAAAGAATGAAAGAAAGAAAGAAAGAAAGAAAAAAGAAATGAAGAAAGAAAGAAAGAAATAAAAATAAAGGAAAGAATGAAAAAAGAAAGAAAGAAAGAAAGAAAAAACTTAAGATAGAATGAGAGAAGGTATGAAAGCTAGAATGAAAGATATCAAGAAAAAAGAAAGAAAGAAAAAAACTAAAGATAGAATGAGGGAAGGTTTGAAAGCTAGAATGAAAGAAACAAACAAAGAAAGAATGATAGAAAGAAACTAAAGAGAATGAGAGAAGGTATGAAAGCTAGAATGAAAGACATGAAGAAAGACAGAAAGAAAAGGGACTATAGATAGAATGAGAGAAGGTATAAAAGCCATAATGAGAATGTCAAGAATGAATAAGGAAGAAAGAAAGAAACTAAAGATAGAATGAGAGAAGGTATGAAAGCTAGAAAAATATTAAGAATGAAAGAAAGAATGAAAGAAAGAAAGAAAGAAAGAAAAAAGAAATGAAGAAAGAAAGAAAGAAATAAAAGGAAGGAAAGAATGAAAAAAGAAAGAAAGAAAGAAAGAAAGAAAAAATTAAAGATAGAATGAGAGAAGGTATGAAAGATTGAAAGAAAGAATGAAAGGAAGAAAGAAACTAAAGATATGAATGAGAGAATTTATGAAAGCTAGAATGAAAGATCAAAAGAAAGAAAGAAAGAAACTAAAGATAGAATGAGAGATGGTATGAAAGCTAGAAAAATATTAAGAATGAAAGAAAGAATGAAAGAAAGAAAGAAAGAAAAAAGAAATGAAGAAAGAAAGAAAGAAAGAAATAAAAGGAAGGAAAGAATGAAAAAAGAAAGAAAGAAAGAAAGAAAAAACTAAAGATAGAATGAGAGAAGGTATGAAAGCTAGAATGAAAGATATTAAGAAAAAAGAAAGAAAGAAAGAAACTAAACATAGAATGATGGAAGGTTTCAAAGCTAGAATGAAAGAAAGAAACAAAGAAAGAAAGAAAGATAGAAAGAAACTAAAGAGAATGAGAGAAAGTATGAAAGCTAGAATGAAAGACATGAAGAAAGACAGAAAGAAAAGACACTATAGATAGAATGAGAGAAGGTATAAAAGCTAGAATGAATGAAAGAAAGAAAGAAAGACAGAAAGAAACTAAAGTCAGAATGAGAGATGGTATGAAAGCTAGAAGGAGAGATATCAAGAAAGAAGGAAAGAAAGATAGAAATAAACTAAATATAGAATGAGAGAATGTATGAATGATTGAAAGAAAGAATGAAAGGAAGAAAGAAACTAAAGATATGAATGAGAGAATTTATGAAAGCGAGAATGAAAGATCAAAAGAAAGAAAGAAAGAAACTAAAGATAGAAAGAGAGAAGGTATGAAAGCTAGAAAAATATTAGGAATGAAAGAAAGAATGAAAGAAAGAAATAAAGTAAGAAAGAAAAAAGAAATGAAGAATGAAAGAAAGAAAGAAAGAAAAGGAAGGAAAGAATGAAAAAAGAAAGAAAGAAAGAAAGAAAAAACTAAAGATAGAATGAGAGAAGGTATGAAAGTTAGAAAAAATATGAAGAAAGAAAGAAAGAAAAAATGAATGAATGAAAGAAAGAAAGAAAATAGAAATGAAGAAAGAAAGAAATAAAGAAATAAAAAGGAAGGAAAGAATGAAAAAAGAAAGAAAGAAAGAAAGAAAAAACTAAAGATAGAATGAGAGAAGGTATGAAAGCTAGAATGAAAGATATCAAGAAAAAAGAAAGAAAGAAAAAAACTAAAGATAGAATTAGGGAAGTTTGAAAGCTAGAATGAAAGAAAGAAAGAAGGAAAGAAAGATAGAAAGAAACTAAAGATAGAATGAGAGAAGGTATGAAAGCTAGAATGAAAGATATTAAGAAAAAAGAAAGAAAGAAAGAAACTAAACATAGAATGATGGAAGGTTTCAAAGCTAGAATGAAAGAAAGAAACAAAGAAAGAAAGAAAGATAGAAAGAAACTAAAGAGTATGAGAGAAAGTATGAAAGCTAGAATGAAAGACATGAAGAAAGACAGAAAGAAAAGACACTATAGATAGAATGAGAGAATGTATAAATGCTATAATGAAACATGTCATGAATGTATAAGGAAGAAGGAAAGAAACTAAAAATAGAATGAGAGTAGGTTTGAAAGTTAGAAAAATATGAAGAAAGAAAGAAAGAAAGAATGAATGAAAGAAAGAAAGAAAGAAAGGAAATAGAAATGAAGAAAGAAAGAAATAAAGAAATAAAAAGGAAGAATGAAAAAAGAAAGAAAGAAAGAAAGAAAAAACTAAAGATAGAATGAGAGAAGGTATGAAAGCTAGAATGAAAGATATCAAGAAAAAAGAAAGAAAGAAAAAAACTAAAGATAGAATGAGGGAAGGTTTGAAAGCTAGAATGAAAGAAACAAACAAAGAAAGAATGATAGAAAGAAACTAAATGGAATGAGAGAAGGTATGAAAGCTAGAATGAAAGACATCAAGAAAGATAGAAAGAAAGAAAGACAGACAGAAAGAAAGAAAGATACAAAGAAAGAAAGATAGAGAGAAAGAAAGTTAGAAAGTAAGAAAAAGAAATGAAGAAAGAAGGACACAAAAGATAGAATTAGAGAATGTATGAATCCTAGAATGAAAGATATCAAGAAAGAAAGGAAGAAATAAATAAATAAATAATGAAAGAAACTAAAAAAGAATGAGAGAAGGTTTGAAAGCTAGAATGAAAAATCTCAAGACTGAAAGAAAGAAAGAAAGAAACTAAAGAAAGAATGAGAGACGGTTTGAAAGCTAGAAAGAAAGAAACAAAAAAGAGAGAAAGAGAAAGAGATTAAAGATAGAATGAGAGAAGTTAAGAAAGCTAGAATGAATGAATGAAAGAAAGAAAGACAGAAAGAAACTAAAGATAGAATGAGAGAAGGTATGAAAGCTAGAAGGAGAGATATCAAGAAAGAAGGAAAGAAAGATAGAGAGAAACTAAAGATAGAATGAGAGAAGGTATGAAAGCTAGATTGAAAGAAAGAATGAAAGGAAGAAAGAAACTAAAAATAGAATGAGAGTAGGTTTGAAAGTTAGAAAAATATGAAGAAAGAAAGAAAGAAAGAGTGAATGAAAGAAAGAAAGAAAGAAAATAGAAATGAAGAAAGAAAGAAAGAAAGAAATAAAAAGGAAGGAAAAAATGAAAAAAGAAAGAAAGAAATAAAGAAAAAACTAAAGATAGAATGAGAGAAGGTATGAAAGCTAGAATGAAAGATATCAAGAAAAAAGAAAGAAAAAAAACTAAAGATAGAATGAGGGAAGGTTTGAAAGCTAGAATGAAAGAAAGAAACAAAGAAAGAAAGATAGAAAGAAACCAAAGAGAATGAGAGAAGGTATGAAAGCTAGAATGAAAGACATCAAGAAAGACAGAAAGTAAGAAAGACAGACAGAAAGAAAGAAAGATACAAAGAAAGAAAGAAAGATAGAGAGAAAGAAAGTTAGAAAGTAAGAAAAAGAAATGAAGAAAGAAGGAAACAAAAGATAGAATAAGAGAAAATATGAATGCTAGAATGAAAGATATCAAGAAAGAAAGGAAGAAATAAATAAATAAATAATGAAAGAAACTAAAAAAGAATGAGAGAAGGTTTGAAAGCTAGAATTAAAAATCTCAAGACTGAAAGGAAGAAAGAAACTAAAGAAAGAATGAGAGACGGTTTGAAAGCTAGAAAGAAAGAAACAAAAAAAGAGAGAAAGACAGAAAGAAATTAAAGATAGAATGAGAGAAGTTATGAAAGCTAGAATGAAAGAAAGAAAGAAAGAAAGACAGAAAGAAACTAAAGATAGAATGAGAGAAGTTATGAAAGCTAGAAGGAGAGAGATCAAGAAAGAAGGAAAGAAAGATAGAAAGAAACTAAAGATAGAATGAGAGAAGGTAGGAAAGCTAGATTGAAAGAAAGAATGAAAGGAAGAAAGAAACTAAAGATATAAATGAGAGAATTTATGAAATCTAGAATGAAAAATCAAAAGAAAGAAAGAAAGAAACTAAAGATAGAATTAGAGAATGTATGAAAGCTAGAAAAATATTAAGAATGAAAGAAAGAATGAAAGAAAGAAAGAAAGAAAGAAATAAGAAATGAAGAAAGAAAGAAAGAAAGAAAGAAAACGAAGGAAAGAATGAAAAAAGAAAGAAAGAAAGAACGAAAGAAAAAACTAAAGATAGAATGAGAGAAGGTATGAAAGCTAGAATGAAAGATATTAAGAAAAAAGAAAGAAAGAAAGAAACTAAACATAGAATGATGGAAGGTTTCAAAGCTAGAATGAAAGAAAGAAACAAAGAAAGAAAGAAAGATAGAAAGAAACTAAAGAGAATGAGAGAAAGTATGAAAGCTAGAATGAAAGACATGAAGAAAGACAGAAAGAAAAGACACTATAGATAGAATGAGAGAAGGTATAAAAGCTATAATGAAACATGTCAAGAATGTATAAGGAAGAAAGAAAGAAACTAAAGATAGAATGAGAGAAGGTATAAAAGCTATAATAAAACATGTCAAGAATGTATAAGGAAGAAAGAAAGAAACTAAAGATAGAATGAGAGAAGGTATGAAAGTTAGAAAAATATGAAGAAAGAAAGAAAGAAAGAATGAATGAAAGAAAGAAAGAAAGAAAATAGAAATGAAGAAAGAAAGAAATAAAGAAATAAAAAGGAAGGAAAAAATGAAAAAAGAAAGAAAGAAAGAAAGAAAAAACTAAAGATAGAATGAGGGAAGGTTTGAAAGCTAGAATGAAAGAAACAAACAAAGAAAGAATGATAGAAAGAAACTAAAGAGAATGGGAGAAGGTATGAAAGCTAGAATGAAAGACATCAAGAAAGACAGAAAGAAAGAAAGACAGACAGAAAGAAAGAAAGATACAAAGAAAGAAAGAAAGATAGAGAGAAAGAAAATTAGAAAGTAAGAAAAGAAATGAAGAAAGAAGGAAACAAAAGATAGAATGAGAGAATGTATGAATGCTAGAATGAAAGACATGAAGAAAGACAGAAAGAAAAGACACTATATATAAAATGAGAAAAGGTATAAAAGCTATAATGAAACATGTCAAGAATGTATAAGGAAGAAAGAAAGAAACTAAAGATAGAATGAGAGAAGGTATGAAAGTTAGAAAATTATGAAGAAAGAAAGAAAGAAAGAAAGAATGAATGAAAGAAAGAAAGAAAATAGAAATGACGAAAGAAAGAAATAAAGAAATAAAAAGGAAGGAGAGAATGAAAAAAGAAAGAAAGAAAGAAAGAAAAAACTAAAGATAGAATGAAAGAAGGTATGAAAGCTAGAATGAAAGAAAGAAACAAAGAAAGAAAGATAGAAAGAAACTAAAGAGAATGAGAGAAGTTATGAAAGTTAGAATGAAAGACATCAAGAAAGACAGAAAGAAAGAAAGACAGACAGAAAGAAAGAAAGATACAAAGAAAGAAAGGAAGACAGAGAGAAAGAAAGTTAGGAAGTAAGAAAAAGAAATGAAGAAGGAAACAGAAGATAGAATGAGAGAATGTATGATTGCTAGAATGAAATAGAACAAGAAATAAAGGAAGAAATAAATAAATACATAATGAAAGGAACTAAAAAAGAATGAGAGAAGGTTTGAAAGCTAGAATGAAAAATCTCAAGACTGAAAGAAAGAAAGAAACTAAAGAAAGAATGAGAGACGGTTTGAAAGCTAGAAAGAAAGAAACAAAAAAGAGAGAAAGACAGAAAGAAATTAAAGATAGAATGAGAGAAGTTATGAAAGCTAGAATGAATGAAAGAAAGAAAGAAAGAAAGAAAGACAGAAAGAAACTAAAGATAGAATGAGAGAAGGTATGAAAGCTAGAAGGAGAGATATCAAGAAAGAAGGAAAGAAAGATAGAAAGAAACTAAAGATAGAATGAGAGAAGGTATGAAAGCTAGATTGAAAGAAAGAATGAAAGGAAGAAAGAAAAAACTAAAGATAGAATGAGAGAAGGTATGAAAGCTAGAATGAAAGATATCAAGAAAAAAGAAAGAAAAAAAAAAACTAAAGATAGAATGAGGGAAGGTTTGAAAGCTAGAATGAAAGAAAGAAACAAAGAAAGAAAGATAGAAAGAATCTAAAGAGAATGAGAGAAGGTATGAAAGCTAGAATGAAAGACATCAATAGAAACAGAAAGAAAGAAAGACAGACAGAAAGAAAGAAAGATACAAAAAGAAAGAAAGAAAGATAGAGAGAAATAAAGTAATTAAGTAAGAAAAAGAAATGAAGAAAGAAGGAAACAAAAGATAGAATGAGAGAATGTATGATTGCTAGAATGAAATATAACAAGAAATAAAGGAAGAAATAAATAAATAAATAATGAAAGAAACTAAAAAAGAATGAGAGAAGGTGTGAAAGCTAGAATGAAAAATCTCAAGACTGAAATAAAGAAAGAAAGAAACTAAAGAAAGAATGAGAGACGTTTTGAAAGCTAGAAAGAAAGAATCAAAAAAGAGAGAAAGACAGAAAGAAATTAAAGATAGAATGAGAGAAGTTATGAAAGCTAGAATGAATGAATGAAAGAAAGAAAGACAGAAAGAAACTAAAGATAGAATGAGAGAAGGTATGAAAGCTAGATTGAAAGAAAGAATGAAAGGAAGAAAGAAAGTAAAGATATGATTGAGAGAATTTATGAAAGCTAGAATGAGAGATCAAAAGAAAGAAAGAAAGAAACTAAAGATAGAATGAGAGAAGGTATGAAAGCTAGAAAAATATTAAGAATGAAAGAAAGAAAGAATGATAAAAAGAAAGAAAGATAGAAAAAAGAAATGAAAAAGAAAGAAAGAAAGAAAGAAAGAAAGAAAGAAAAAACAAAAGATAAAATGAGAGAAGGTATGAAAGCTAGAATGAAAGACATGAAGAAAGACAGAAAGAAAGACACTATAGATAGAATGAGAGAAGGTATAAAAGCTATAATGAAACATGTCAAGAATGTATAAGGAAGAAAGAAAGAAACTAAAGATAGAATGAGAGAAGGTATGAAAGTTAGAAAAATATGAAGAAAGAAAGAAAGAAAGAGTGAATGAAAGAAAGAAAGAAAGAAAATAGAAATGAAGAAAGAAAGAAAGAAATAAAAAGGAAGGAAAAAATGAAAAAAGAAAGAAAGAAAGAAAGAAAAAACTAAAGATAGAATGAGAGAAGGTATGAAAGCTAGAATGAAAGATATCAAGAAAAAAGAAAGAAAAAAAACTAAAGATAGAATGAGGGAAGGTTTGAAAGCTAGAATGAAAGAAAGAAACAAAGAAAGAAAGATAGAAAGAAACCAAAGAGAATGAGAGAAGGTATGAAAGCTAGAATGAAAGACATCAAGAAAGACAGAAAGTAAGAAAGACAGACAGAAAGAAAGAAAGATACAAAGAAAGAAAGAAAGATAGAGAGAAAGAAAGTTAGAAAGTAAGAAAAAGAAATGAAGAAAGAAGGAAACAAAAGATAGAATAAGAGAAAATATGAATGCTAGAATGAAAGATATCAAGAAAGAAAGGAAGAAATAAATAAATAAATAATGAAAGAAACTAAAAAAGAATGAGAGAAGGTTTGAAAGCTAGAATTAAAAATCTCAAGACTGAAAGGAAGAAAGAAACTAAAGAAAGAATGAGAGACGGTTTGAAAGCTAGAAAGAAAGAAACAAAAAAAGAGAGAAAGACAGAAAGAAATTAAAGATAGAATGAGAGAAGTTATGAAAGCTAGAATGAAAGAAAGAAAGAAAGAAAGACAGAAAGAAACTAAAGATAGAATGAGAGAAGTTATGAAAGCTAGAAGGAGAGAGATCAAGAAAGAAGGAAAGAAAGATAGAAAGAAACTAAAGTTAGAATGAGAGAAGGTAGGAAAGCTAGATTGAAAGAAAGAATGAAAGGAAGAAAGAAACTAAAGATATGAATGAGAGAATTTATGAAATCTAGAATGAAAAATCAAAAGAAAGAAAGAAAGAAACTAAAGATAGAATTAGAGAATGTATGAAAGCTAGAAAAATATTAAGAATGAAAGAAAGAATGAAAGAAAGAAAGAAAGAAAGAAATAAGAAATGAAGAAAGAAAGAAAGAAAGAAAGAAAACGAAGGAAAGAATGAAAAAAGAAAGAAAGAAAGAACGAAAGAAAAAACTAAAGATAGAATGAGAGAAGGTATGAAAGCTAGAATGAAAGATATTAAGAAAAAAGAAAGAAAGAAAGAAACTAAACATAGAATGATGGAAGGTTTCAAAGCTAGAATGAAAGAAAGAAACAAAGAAAGAAAGAAAGATAGAAAGAAACTAAAGAGAATGAGAGAAAGTATGAAAGCTAGAATGAAAGACATGAAGAAAGACAGAAAGAAAAGACACTATAGATAGAATGAGAGAAGGTATAAAAGCTATAATGAAACATGTCAAGAATGTATAAGGAAGAAAGAAAGAAACTAAAGATAGAATGAGAGAAGGTATAAAAGCTATAATAAAACATGTCAAGAATGTATAAGGAAGAAAGAAAGAAACTAAAGATAGAATGAGAGAAGGTATGAAAGTTAGAAAAATATGAAGAAAGAAAGAAAGAAAGAATGAATGAAAGAAAGAAAGAAAGAAAATAGAAATGAAGAAAGAAAGAAATAAAGAAATAAAAAGGAAGGAAAAAATGAAAAAAGAAAGAAAGAAAGAAAGAAAAAACTAAAGATAGAATGAGGGAAGGTTTGAAAGCTAGAATGAAAGAAACAAACAAAGAAAGAATGATAGAAAGAAACTAAAGAGAATGGGAGAAGGTATGAAAGCTAGAATGAAAGACATCAAGAAAGACAGAAAGAAAGAAAGACAGACAGAAAGAAAGAAAGATACAAAGAAAGAAAGAAAGATAGAGAGAAAGAAAATTAGAAAGTAAGAAAAGAAATGAAGAAAGAAGGAAACAAAAGATAGAATGAGAGAATGTATGAATGCTAGAATGAAAGACATGAAGAAAGACAGAAAGAAAAGACACTATATATAAAATGAGAAAAGGTATAAAAGCTATAATGAAACATGTCAAGAATGTATAAGGAAGAAAGAAAGAAACTAAAGATAGAATGAGAGAAGGTATGAAAGTTAGAAAATTATGAAGAAAGAAAGAAAGAAAGAAAGAATGAATGAAAGAAAGAAAGAAAATAGAAATGACGAAAGAAAGAAATAAAGAAATAAAAAGGAAGGAGAGAATGAAAAAAGAAAGAAAGAAAGAAAGAAAAAACTAAAGATAGAATGAAAGAAGGTATGAAAGCTAGAATGAAAGAAAGAAACAAAGAAAGAAAGATAGAAAGAAACTAAAGAGAATGAGAGAAGTTATGAAAGTTAGAATGAAAGACATCAAGAAAGACAGAAAGAAAGAAAGACAGACAGAAAGAAAGAAAGATACAAAGAAAGAAAGGAAGACAGAGAGAAAGAAAGTTAGGAAGTAAGAAAAAGAAATGAAGAAGGAAACAGAAGATAGAATGAGAGAATGTATGATTGCTAGAATGAAATAGAACAAGAAATAAAGGAAGAAATAAATAAATACATAATGAAAGGAACTAAAAAAGAATGAGAGAAGGTTTGAAAGCTAGAATGAAAAATCTCAAGACTGAAAGAAAGAAAGAAACTAAAGAAAGAATGAGAGACGGTTTGAAAGCTAGAAAGAAAGAAACAAAAAAGAGAGAAAGACAGAAAGAAATTAAAGATAGAATGAGAGAAGTTATGAAAGCTAGAATGAATGAAAGAAAGAAAGAAAGAAAGAAAGACAGAAAGAAACTAAAGATAGAATGAGAGAAGGTATGAAAGCTAGAAGGAGAGATATCAAGAAAGAAGGAAAGAAAGATAGAAAGAAACTAAAGATAGAATGAGAGAAGGTATGAAAGCTAGATTGAAAGAAAGTATGAAAGGAAGAAAGAAAATAAAGATAGAATGAGAGACAGTATGAAAGCTAGAAAAATATTAAGAATGAAAGAAAGAAAGAATGAAAGAAAGAAAGAAAGAAAGAAAGAAAGAAAAAAGAAATGAAGAAAGAAAGAAAGAAAGGAATAAAAGGAAGGAGAGAATGAAATAAGAAAGAAAGAAAGAAAGAAAAAACTAAAGATAGAATGAGAGAAGGTATGAAAGCTAGAATGAAAGATATCAAGAAAAAAGAAAGAAAGAAAAAAACTAAAGATAGAATGAGGGAAGGTTTGAAAGCTAGAATGAAAGAAAGAAACAAAGAAAGAAAGATAGAAAGAATCTAAAGAGAATGAGAGAAGGTATGAAAGCAGGAATGAAAGACATCAATAGAAACAGAAAGAAAGAAAGACAGACAGAAAGAAAGAAAGATACAAAAAGAAAGAAAGAAAGATAGAGAGAAATAAAGTAAGGAAGTAAGAAAAAGAAATGAAGAAAGAAGGAAACAAAAGATAGAATGAGAGAATGTATGATTGCTAGAATGAAATATAACAAGAAATAAAGGAAGAAATAAATAAATAAATAATGAAAGAAACTAAAAAAGAATGAGAGAAGGTGTGAAAGCTAGAATGAAAAATCTCAAGACTGAAATAAAGAAAGAAAGAAACTAAAGAAAGAATGAGAGACGTTTTGAAAGCTAGAAAGAAAGAATCAAAAAAGAGAGAAAGACAGAAAGAAATTAAAGATAGAATGAGAGAAGTTATGAAAGCTAGAATGAATGAATGAAAGAAAGAAAGACAGAAAGAAACTAAAGATAGAATGAGAGAAGGTATGAAAGCTAGATTGAAAGAAAGAATGAAAGGAAGAAAGAAAGTAAAGATATGATTGAGAGAATTTATGAAAGCTAGAATGAGAGATCAAAAGAAAGAAAGAAAGAAACTAAAGATAGAATGAGAGAAGGTATGAAAGCTAGAAAAATATTAAGAATGAAAGAAAGAAAGAATGATAAAAAGAAAGAAAGATAGAAAAAAGAAATGAAAAAGAAAGAAAGAAAGAAAGAAAGAAAGAAAGAAAAAACTAAAGATAAAATGAGAGAAGGTATGAAAGCTAGAATGAAAGACATGAAGAAAGACAGAAAGAAAGACACTATAGATAGAATGAGAGAAGGTATAAAAGCTATAATGAAACATGTCAAGAATGTATAAGGAAGAAAGAAAGAAACTAAAGATAGAATGAGAGAAGGTATGAAAGTTAGAAAAATATGAAGAAAGAAAGAAAGAAAGAGTGAATGAAAGAAAGAAAGAAAGAAAATAGAAATGAAGAAAGAAAGAAAGAAATAAAAAGGAAGGAAAAAATGAAAAAAGAAAGAAAGAAAGAAAGAAAAAACTAAAGATAGAATGAGGGAAGGTTTGAAAGCTAGAATGAAAGAAACAAACAAAGAAAGAATGATAGAAAGAAACTAAAGAGAATGAGAGAAGGTATGAAAGCTAGAATGAAAGACATCAAGAAAGACAGAAAGAAAGAAAGACAGACAGAAAGAAAGAAAGATACAAAGAAAGAAAGAAAGATAGAGAGAAAGAAAATTAGAAAGTAAGAAAAGAAATGAAGAAAGAAGGAAACAAAAGATAGAATGAGATAATGTATGAATGCTAGAATGAAAGATATCAAGAAAGAAAGGAAGAAATAAATAAATTAATAATGAAAGAAACTAAAAAAGAATGAGAGAAGGTTAAAGCTAGAATGAAAAATCTCAAGACTGAAAGAAAGAAAGAAAATAAAGAAAGAATGAGAGACGGTTTGAAAGCTAGAAAGAAAGAAACAAAAAAGAGAGAAAGACAGAAAGAATTTAAAGATAGAATGAGAGAAGTTATGAAAGCTAGAATGAAAGAAAGAAAGAAAGAAAGACAAAAAGAAACTAAAGATAGAATGAGAGAAGGTATGAAAGCTAGAAAAATATTAAGAATGAAAGAAAGAATGAAAGAAAGAAAGAAAGAAAGAAAAAAGAAATGAAGAAAGAAAGAAAGAAATAAAAATAAAGGAAAGAATGAAAAAAGAAAGAAAGAAAGAAAGAAAAAACTTAAGATAGAATGAGAGAAGGTATGAAAGCTAGAATGAAAGATATCAAGAAAAAAGAAAGAAAGAAAAAAACTAAAGATAGAATGAGGGAAGGTTTGAAAGCTAGAATGAAAGAAACAAACAAAGAAAGAATGATAGAAAGAAACTAAAGAGAATGAGAGAAGGTATGAAAGCTAGAATGAAAGACATGAAGAAATACAGAATGAAAAGGGACTATAGATAGAATGAGAGAAGGTATAAAAGCCATAATGAGAATGTCAAGAATGAATAAGGAAGAAAGAAAAAACTAAAGATAGAATGAAAGAAGGTATGAAAGCTAGAATGAAAGAAAGAAACAAAGAAAGAAAGATAGAAAGAAACTAAAGAGAATGAGAGAAGTTATGAAAGTTAGAATGAAAGACATCAAGAAAGACAGAAAGAAAGAAAGACAGACAGAAAGAAAGAAAGATACAAAGAAAGAAAGGAAGACAGAGAGAAAGAAAGTTAGGAAGCAAGAAAAAGAAATGAAGAAGGAAACAGAAGATAGAATGAGAGAATGTATGATTGCTAGAATGAAATAGAACAAGAAATAAAGGAAGAAATAAATAAATACATAATGAAAGGAACTAAAAAAGAATGAGAGAAGGTTTGAAAGCTAGAATGAAAAATCTCAAGACTGAAAGAAAGAAAGAAACTAAAGAAAGAATGAGAGACGGTTTGAAAGCTAGAAAGAAAGAAACAAAAAAGAGAGAAAGACAGAAAGAAATTAAAGATAGAATGAGAGAAGTTATGAAAGCTAGAATGAATGAAAGAAAGAAAGAAAGAAAGAAAGACAGAAAGAAACTAAAGATAGAATGAGAGAAGGTATGAAAGCTAGAAGGAGAGATATCAAGAAAGAAGGAAAGAAAGATAGAAAGAAACTAAAGATAGAATGAGAGAAGGTATGAAAGCTAGATTGAAAGAAAGAATGAAAGGAAGAAAGAAAATAAAGATAGAATGAGAGACAGTATGAAAGCTAGAAAAATATTAAGAATGAAAGAAAGAAAGAATGAAAGAAAGAAAGAAAGAAAGAAAGAAAGAAAAAAGAAATGAAGAAAGAAAGAAAGAAAGGAATAAAAGGAAGGAGAGAATGAAATAAGAAAGAAAGAAAGAAAGAAAGAAAAAACTAAAGATAGAATGAGAGAAGGTATGAAAGCTAGAATGAAAGATATCAAGAAAAAAGAAAGAAAAAAAAAACTAAAGATAGAATGAGGGAAGGTTTGAAAGCTAGAATGAAAGAAAGAAACAAAGAAAGAAAGATAGAAAGAATCTAAAGAGAATGAGAGAAGGTATGAAAGCTAGAATGAAAGACATCAATAGAAACAGAAAGAAAGAAAGACAGACAGAAAGAAAGAAAGATACAAAAAGAAAGAAAGAAAGATAGAGAGAAATAAAGTAAGGAAGTAAGAAAAAGAAATGAAGAAAGAAGGAAACAAAAGATAGAATGAGAGAATGTATGATTGCTAGAATGAAATATAACAAGAAATAAAGGAAGAAATAAATAAATAAATAATGAAAGAAACTAAAAAAGAATGAGAGAAGGTGTGAAAGCTAGAATGAAAAATCTCAAGACTGAAATAAAGAAAGAAAGAAACTAAAGAAAGAATGAGAGACGTTTTGAAAGCTAGAAAGAAAGAATCAAAAAAGAGAGAAAGACAGAAAGAAATTAAAGATAGAATGAGAGAAGTTATGAAAGCTAGAATGAATGAATGAAAGAAAGAAAGACAGAAAGAAACTAAAGATAGAATGAGAGAAGGTATGAAAGCTAGATTGAAAGAAAGAATGAAAGGAAGAAAGAAAGTAAAGATATGATTGAGAGAATTTATGAAAGCTAGAATGAGAGATCAAAAGAAAGAAAGAAAGAAACTAAAGATAGAATGAGAGAAGGTATGAAAGCTAGAAAAATATTAAGAATGAAAGAAAGAAAGAATGATAAAAAGAAAGAAAGATAGAAAAAAGAAATGAAAAAGAAAGAAAGAAAGAAAGAAAGAAAGAAAGAAAAAACTAAAGATAAAATGAGAGAAGGTATGAAAGCTAGAATGAAAGACATGAAGAAAGACAGAAAGAAAGACACTATAGATAGAATGAGAGAAGGTATAAAAGCTATAATGAAACATGTCAAGAATGTATAAGGAAGAAAGAAAGAAACTAAAGATAGAATGAGAGAAGGTATGAAAGTTAGAAAAATATGAAGAAAGAAAGAAAGAAAGAGTGAATGAAAGAAAGAAAGAAAGAAAATAGAAATGAAGAAAGAAAGAAAGAAAGAAATAAAAAGGAAGGAAAAAATGAAAAAAGAAAGAAAGAAAGAAAGAAAAAACTAAAGATAGAATGAGGGAAGGTTTGAAAGCTAGAATGAAAGAAACAAACAAAGAAAGAATGATAGAAAGAAACTAAAGAGAATGAGAGAAGGTATGAAAGCTAGAATGAAAGACATCAAGAAAGACAGAAAGAAAGAAAGACAGACAGAAAGAAAGAAAGATACAAAGAAAGAAAGAAAGATAGAGAGAAAGAAAATTAGAAAGTAAGAAAAGAAATGAAGAAAGAAGGAAACAAAAGATAGAATGAGAGAATGTATGAATGCTAGAATGAAAGATATCAAGAAAGAAAGGAAGAAATAAATAAATTAATAATGAAAGAAACTAAAAAAGAATGAGAGAAGGTTAAAGCTAGAATGAAAAATCTCAAGACTGAAAGAAAGAAAGAAAATAAAGAAAGAATGAGAGACGGTTTGAAAGCTAGAAAGAAAGAAACAAAAAAGAGAGAAAGACAGAAAGAATTTAAAGATAGAATGAGAGAAGTTATGAAAGCTAGAATGAAAGAAAGAAAGAAAGAAAGACAAAAAGAAACTAAAGATAGAATGAGAGAAGGTATGAAAGCTAGAAAAATATTAAGAATGAAAGAAAGAATGAAAGAAAGAAAGAAAGAAAAAAGAAATGAAGAAAGAAAGAAAGAAATAAAAATAAAGGAAAGAATGAAAAAAGAAAGAAAGAAAGAAAGAAAAAACTTAAGATAGAATGAGAGAAGGTATGAAAGCTAGAATGAAAGATATCAAGAAAAAAGAAAGAAAGAAAAAAACTAAAGATAGAATGAGGGAAGGTTTGAAAGCTAGAATGAAAGAAACAAACAAAGAAAGAATGATAGAAAGAAACTAAAGAGAATGAGAGAAGGTATGAAAGCTAGAATGAAAGACATGAAGAAAGACAGAAAGAAAAGGGACTATAGATAGAATGAGAGAAGGTATAAAAGCCATAATGAGAATGTCAAGAATGAATAAGGAAGAAAGAAAGAAACTAAAGATAGAATGAGAGAAGGTATGAAAGCTAGAAAAATATTAAGAATGAAAGAAAGAATGAAAGAAAGAAAGAAAGAAAAAAGAAATGAAGAAAGAAAGAAAGAAATAAAAGGAAGGAAAGAATGAAAAAAGAAAGAAAGAAAGAAAGAAAGAAAAAATTAAAGATAGAATGAGAGAAGGTATGAAAGATTGAAAGAAAGAATGAAAGGAAGAAAGAAACTAAAGATATGAATGAGAGAATTTATGAAAGCTAGAATGAAAGATCAAAAGAAAGAAAGAAAGAAACTAAAGATAGAATGAGAGATGGTATGAAAGCTAGAAAAATATTAAGAATGAAAGAAAGAATGAAAGAAAGAAAGAAAGAAAAAAGAAATGAAGAAAGAAAGAAAGAAAGAAATAAAAGGAAGGAAAGAATGAAAAAAGAAAGAAAGAAAGAAAGAAAGAAAAAACTAAAGATAGAATGAGAGAAGGTATGAAAGCTAGAATGAAAGATATTAAGAAAAAAGAAAGAAAGAAAGAAACTAAACATAGAATGATGGAAGGTTTCAAAGCTAGAATGAAAGAAAGAAACAAAGAAAGAAAGAAAGATAGAAAGAAACTAAAGAGTATGAGAGAAAGTATGAAAGCTAGAATGAAAGACATGAAGAAAGACAGAAAGAAAAGACACTATAGATAGAATGAGAGAATGTATAAATGCTATAATGAAACATGTCATGAATGTATAAGGAAGAAGGAAAGAAACTAAAAATAGAATAAGAGTAGGTTTGAAAGTTAGAAAAATATGAAGAAAGAAAGAAAGAAAGAATGAATGAAAGAAAGAAAGAAAGAAAGGAAATAGAAATGAAGAAAGAAAGAAATAAAGAAATAAAAAGGAAGAATGAAAAAAGAAAGAAAGAAAGAAAGAAAAAACTAAAGATAGAATGAGAGAAGGTATGAAAGCTAGAATGAAAGATATCAAGAAAAAAGAAAGAAAGAAAAAAACTAAAGATAGAATGAGGGAAGGTTTGAAAGCTAGAATGAAAGAAACAAACAAAGAAAGAATGATAGAAAGAAACTAAAGAGAATGAGAGAAGGTATGAAAGCTAGAATGAAAGACATCAAGAAAGATAGAAAGAAAGAAAGACAGACAGAAAGAAAGAAAGATACAAAGAAAGAAAGATAGAGAGAAAGAAAGTTAGAAAGTAAGAAAAAGAAATGAAGAAAGAAGGACACAAAAGATAGAATTAGAGAATGTATGAATCCTAGAATGAAAGATATCAAGAAAGAAAGGAAGAAATAAATAAATAAATAATGAAAGAAACTAAAAAAGAATGAGAGAAGGTTTGAAAGCTAGAATGAAAAATCTCAAGACTGAAAGAAAGAAAGAAAGAAACTAAAGAAAGAATGAGAGACGGTTTGAAAGCTAGAAAGAAAGAAACAAAAAAGAGAGAAAGAGAAAGAGATTAAAGATAGAATGAGAGAAGTTAAGAAAGCTAGAATGAATGAATGAAAGAAAGAAAGACAGAAAGAAACTAAAGATAGAATGAGAGAAGGTATGAAAGCTAGAAGGAGAGATATCAAGAAAGAAGGAAAGAAAGATAGAAAGAAACTAAAGATAGAATGAGAGAAGGTTTGAAAGCTAGAATGAAAGAAACAAACAAAGAAAGAATGATAGAAAGAAACTAAAGAGAATGAGAGAAGGTATGAAAGCTAGAATGAAAGACATGAAGAAAGAAAGAAAGAAAAGGGACTATAGATAGAATGAGAGAAGGTATAAAAGCCATAATGAGAATGTCAAGAATGAATAAGGAAGAAAGAAAAAACTAAAGATAGAATGAAAGAAGGTATGAAAGCTAGAATGAAAGAAAGAAACAAAGAAAGAAAGATAGAAAGAAACTAAAGAGAATGAGAGAAGTTATGAAAGTTAGAATAAAAGACATCAAGAAAGACAGAAAGAAAGAAAGACAGACAGAAAGAAAGAAAGATACAAAGAAAGAAAGGAAGACAGAGAGAAAGAAAGTTAGGAAGTAAGAAAAAGAAATGAAGAAGGAAACAGAAGATAGAATGAGAGAATGTATGATTGCTAGAATGAAATAGAACAAGAAATAAAGGAAGAAATAAATAAATACATAATGAAAGGAACTAAAAAAGAATGAGAGAAGGTTTGAAAGCTAGAATGAAAAATCTCAAGACTGAAAGAAAGAAAGAAACTAAAGAAAGAATGAGAGACGGTTTGAAAGCTAGAAAGAAAGAAACAAAAAAGAGAGAAAGACAGAAAGAAATTAAAGATAGAATGAGAGAAGTTATGAAAGCTAGAATGAATGAAAGAAAGAAAGAAAGAAAGAAAGACAGAAAGAAACTAAAGATAGAATGAGAGAAGGTATGAAAGCTAGAAGGAGAGATATCAAGAAAGAAGGAAAGAAAGATAGAAAGAAACTAAAGATAGAATGAGAGAAGGTATGAAAGCTAGATTGAAAGAAAGAATGAAAGGAAGAAAGAAAATAAAGATAGAATGAGAGACAGTATGAAAGCTAGAAAAATATTAAGAATGAAAGAAAGAAAGAATGAAAGAAAGAAAGAAAGAAAGAAAGAAAGAAAAAAGAAATGAAGAAAGAAAGAAAGAAAGGAATAAAAGGAAGGAGAGAATGAAATAAGAAAGAAAGAAAGAAAGAAAGAAAAAACTAAAGATAGAATGAGAGAAGGTATGAAAGCTAGAATGAAAGATATCAAGAAAAAAGAAAGAAAAAAAAAAACTAAAGATAGAATGAGGGAAGGTTTGAAAGCTAGAATGAAAGAAAGAAACAAAGAAAGAAAGATAGAAAGAATCTAAAGAGAATGAGAGAAGGTATGAAAGCTAGAATGAAAGACATCAATAGAAACAGAAAGAAAGAAAGACAGACAGAAAGAAAGAAAGATACAAAAAGAAAGAAAGAAAGATAGAGAGAAATAAAGTAAGGAAGTAAGAAAAAGAAATGAAGAAAGAAGGAAACAAAAGATAGAATGAGAGAATGTATGATTGCTAGAATGAAATATAACAAGAAATAAAGGAAGAAATAAATAAATAAATAATGAAAGAAACTAAAAAAGAATGAGAGAAGGTGTGAAAGCTAGAATGAAAAATCTCAAGACTGAAATAAAGAAAGAAAGAAACTAAAGAAAGAATGAGAGACGTTTTGAAAGCTAGAAAGAAAGAATCAAAAAAGAGAGAAAGACAGAAAGAAATTAGAGATAGAATGAGAGAAGTTATGAAAGCTAGAATGAATGAATGAAAGAAAGAAAGACAGAAAGAAACTAAAGATAGAATGAGAGAAGGTATGAAAGCTAGATTGAAAGAAAGAATGAAAGGAAGAAAGAAAGTAAAGATATGATTGAGAGAATTTATGAAAGCTAGAATGAGAGATCAAAAGAAAGAAAGAAAGAAACTAAAGATAGAATGAGAGAAGGTATGAAAGCTAGAAAAATATTAAGAATGAAAGAAAGAAAGAATGATAAAAAGAAAGAAAGATAGAAAAAAGAAATGAAAAAGAAAGAAAGAAAGAAAGAAAGAAAGAAAGAAAAAACTAAAGATAAAATGAGAGAAGGTATGAAAGCTAGAATGAAAGACATGAAGAAAGACAGAAAGAAAGACACTATAGATAGAATGAGAGAAGGTATAAAAGCTATAATGAAACATGTCAAGAATGTATAAGGAAGAAAGAAAGAAACTAAAGATAGAATGAGAGAAGGTATGAAAGTTAGAAAAATATGAAGAAAGAAAGAAAGAAAGAGTGAATGAAAGAAAGAAAGAAAGAAAATAGAAATGAAGAAAGAAAGAAAGAAAGAAATAAAAAGAAAGGAAAAAATGAAAAAAGAAAGAAAGAAAGAAAGAAAAAACTAAAGATAGAATGAGGGAAGGTTTGAAAGCTAGAATGAAAGAAACAAACAAAGAAAGAATGATAGAAAGAAACTAAAGAGAATGAGAGAAGGTATGAAAGCTAGAATGAAAGACATCAAGAAAGACAGAAAGAAAGAAAGACAGACAGAAAGAAAGAAAGATACAAAGAAAGAAAGAAAGATAGAGAGAAAGAAAATTAGAAAGTAAGAAAAGAAATGAAGAAAGAAGGAAACAAAAGATAGAATGAGAGAATGTATGAATGCTAGAATGAAAGATATCAAGAAAGAAAGGAAGAAATAAATAAATTAATAATGAAAGAAACTAAAAAAGAATGAGAGAAGGTTAAAGCTAGAATGAAAAATCTCAAGACTGAAAGAAAGAAAGAAAATAAAGAAAGAATGAGAGACGGTTTGAAAGCTAGAAAGAAAGAAACAAAAAAGAGAGAAAGACAGAAAGAATTTAAAGATAGAATGAGAGAAGTTATGAAAGCTAGAATGAAAGAAAGAAAGAAAGAAAGACAAAAAGAAACTAAAGATAGAATGAGAGAAGGTATGAAAGCTAGAAAAATATTAAGAATGAAAGAAAGAATGAAAGAAAGAAAGAAAGAAAGAAAAAAGAAATGAAGAAAGAAAGAAAGAAATAAAAATAAAGGAAAGAATGAAAAAAGAAAGAAAGAAAGAAAGAAAAAACTTAAGATAGAATGAGAGAAGGTATGAAAGCTAGAATGAAAGATATCAAGAAAAAAGAAAGAAAGAAAAAAACTAAAGATAGAATGAGGGAAGGTTTGAAAGCTAGAATGAAAGAAACAAACAAAGAAAGAATGATAGAAAGAAACTAAAGAGAATGAGAGAAGGTATGAAAGCTAGAATGAAAGACATGAAGAAAGACAGAAAGAAAAGGGACTATAGATAGAATGAGAGAAGGTATAAAAGCCATAATGAGAATGTCAAGAATGAATAAGGAAGAAAGAAAGAAACTAAAGATAGAATGAGAGAAGGTATGAAAGCTAGAAAAATATTAAGAATGAAAGAAAGAATGAAAGAAAGAAAGAAAGAAAGAAAAAAGAAATGAAGAAAGAAAGAAAGAAATAAAAGGAAGGAAAGAATGAAAAAAGAAAGAAAGAAAGAAAGAAAGAAAAAATTAAAGATAGAATGAGAGAAGGTATGAAAGATTGAAAGAAAGAATGAAAGGAAGAAAGAAACTAAAGATATGAATGAGAGAATTTATGAAAGCTAGAATGAAAGATCAAAAGAAAGAAAGAAAGAAACTAAAGATAGAATGAGAGATGGTATGAAAGCTAGAAAAATATTAAGAATGAAAGAAAGAATGAAAGAAAGAAAGAAAGAAAAAAGAAATGAAGAAAGAAAGAAAGAAAGAAATAAAAGGAAGGAAAGAATGAAAAAAGAAAGAAAGAAAGAAAGAAAGAAAAAACTAAAGATAGAATGAGAGAAGGTATGAAAGCTAGAATGAAAGATATTAAGAAAAAAGAAAGAAAGAAAGAAACTAAACATAGAATGATGGAAGGTTTCAAAGCTAGAATGAAAGAAAGAAACAAAGAAAGAAAGAAAGATAGAAAGAAACTAAAGAGAATGAGAGAAAGTATGAAAGCTAGAATGAAAGACATGAAGAAAGACAGAAAGAAAAGACACTATAGATAGAATGAGAGAAGGTATAAAAGCTAGAATGAATGAAAGAAAGAAAGAAAGACAGAAAGAAACTAAAGTCAGAATGAGAGATGGTATGAAAGCTAGAAGGAGAGATATCAAGAAAGAAGGAAAGAAAGATAGAAATAAACTAAATATAGAATGAGAGAATGTATGAATGATTGAAAGAAAGAATGAAAGGAAGAAAGAAACTAAAGATATGAATGAGAGAATTTATGAAAGCGAGAATGAAAGATCAAAAGAAAGAAAGAAAGAAACTAAAGATAGAAAGAGAGAAGGTATGAAAGCTAGAAAAATATTAGGAATGAAAGAAAGAATGAAAGAAAGAAATAAAGTAAGAAAGAAAAAAGAAATGAAGAATGAAAGAAAGAAAGAAAGAAAAGGAAGGAAAGAATGAAAAAAGAAAGAAAGAAAGAAAGAAAAAACTAAAGATAGAATGAGAGAAGGTATGAAAGTTAGAAAAAATATGAAGAAAGAAAGAAAGAAAAAATGAATGAATGAAAGAAAGAAAGAAAATAGAAATGAAGAAAGAAAGAAATAAAGAAATAAAAAGGAAGGAAAGAATGAAAAAAGAAAGAAAGAAAGAAAGAAAAAACTAAAGATAGAATGAGAGAAGGTATGAATGCTAGAATGAAAGATATCAAGAAAAAAGAAAGAAAGAAAAAAACTAAAGATAGAATTAGGGAAGTTTGAAAGCTAGAATGAAAGAAAGAAAGAAGGAAAGAAAGATAGAAAGAAACTAAAGATAGAATGAGAGAAGGTATGAAAGCTAGAATGAAAGATATTAAGAAAAAAGAAAGAAAGAAAGAAACTAAACATAGAATGATGGAAGGTTTCAAAGCTAGAATGAAAGAAAGAAACAAAGAAAGAAAGAAAGATAGAAAGAAACTAAAGAGTATGAGAGAAAGTATGAAAGCTAGAATGAAAGACATGAAGAAAGACAGAAAGAAAAGACACTATAGATAGAATGAGAGAATGTATAAATGCTATAATGAAACATGTCATGAATGTATAAGGAAGAAGGAAAGAAACTAAAAATAGAATAAGAGTAGGTTTGAAAGTTAGAAAAATATGAAGAAAGAAAGAAAGAAAGAATGAATGAAAGAAAGAAAGAAAGAAAGGAAATAGAAATGAAGAAAGAAAGAAATAAAGAAATAAAAAGGAAGAATGAAAAAAGAAAGAAAGAAAGAAAGAAAAAACTAAAGATAGAATGAGAGAAGGTATGAAAGCTAGAATGAAAGATATCAAGAAAAAAGAAAGAAAGAAAAAAACTAAAGATAGAATGAGGGAAGGTTTGAAAGCTAGAATGAAAGAAACAAACAAAGAAAGAATGATAGAAAGAAACTAAAGAGAATGAGAGAAGGTATGAAAGCTAGAATGAAAGACATCAAGAAAGATAGAAAGAAAGAAAGACAGACAGAAAGAAAGAAAGATACAAAGAAAGAAAGATAGAGAGAAAGAAAGTTAGAAAGTAAGAAAAAGAAATGAAGAAAGAAGGACACAAAAGATAGAATTAGAGAATGTATGAATCCTAGAATGAAAGATATCAAGAAAGAAAGGAAGAAATAAATAAATAAATAATGAAAGAAACTAAAAAAGAATGAGAGAAGGTTTGAAAGCTAGAATGAAAAATCTCAAGACTGAAAGAAAGAAAGAAAGAAACTAAAGAAAGAATGAGAGACGGTTTGAAAGCTAGAAAGAAAGAAACAAAAAAGAGAGAAAGAGAAAGAGATTAAAGATAGAATGAGAGAAGTTAAGAAAGCTAGAATGAATGAATGAAAGAAAGAAAGACAGAAAGAAACTAAAGATAGAATGAGAGAAGGTATGAAAGCTAGAAGGAGAGATATCAAGAAAGAAGGAAAGAAAGATAGAAAGAAACTAAAGATAGAATGAGAGAAGGTATGAAAGATTGAAAGAAAGAATGAAAGGAAGAAAGAAACTAAAGATATGAATGAGAGAATTTATGAAAGCTAGAATGAAAGATCAAAAGAAAGAAAGAAAGAAAGAAACTAAAGATAGAATGAGAGATGGTATGAAAGCTAGAAAAATATTAAGAATGAAAGAAAGAGTGAAAGAAAGAAAGAAAGAAAGAAAAAAGAAATGAAGAAAGAAAGAAAGAAAGAAATAAAAGGAAGGAAAGAATGAAAAAAGAAAGAAAGAAAGAAAGAAAAAACTAAAGATAGAATGAGAGAAGGTATGAAAGCTAGAATGAAAGATATTAAGAAAAAAGAAAGAAACTAAACATAGAATGATGGAAGGTTTCAAAGCTAGAATGAAAGAAAGAAACAAAGAAAGAAAGATTGAAAGAAACTAAAGAGAATGAGAGAAAGTATGAAAGCTAGAATGAAAGACATGAAGAAAGACAGAAAGAAAAGACACTATAGATAGAATGAGAGAAGGTATAAAAGCTATAATGAAAATGTCAAGAATGAATAAGGAAGAAAGAAAGAAACTAAAGATAGAATGAGAGAAGTTATGAAAGCTAGAAAAATATTAAGAATGAAAGAAAGAATGAAAGAAAGAAATAAAGAAAGAAAAAAGAAATGAATAAAGAAAGAAAGAAATAAACGGAAGGAAAGAATGAAAAAAGAAAGAAAGAAAGACAGAAAAAACTAAAGATAGAATGAGAGAAGGTATGAAAGCTAGAATGAAAGATATTAAGAAAAAAGAAAGAAAGAAGGAAACTAAACATAGAATGATGGAAGGTTTCAAAGCTAGAATGAAAGAAAGAAACAAAGAAAGAAAGATAGATAGAAAGAAACTAAAGAGAATGAGAGAAGGTATGAAAGCTAGAATGAAAGACATGAAGAAAGACAGAAAGAAAAGACACTATAGATAGAATGAGAGAAGGTATAAAAGCTATAATGAAACTGTCAGGATTTTGTTCTGTTTGGTGAACAGGGAGTTAAATTGTAATATTGTAGATGAAGTGCAGAGTCACGAATGTAGGGCAAAAGCCAATGTAATGACTTACAGCATACAGGTGAAGCAAGATGATGTAATGCTTAATTGTTTAACATGACCAGCTGTAAATGGGGAAATGTGGTTGGTTGTTCTGAGTATAAATGTAACTGAGACAGAACAGACCTTACCACTCAGCAGTAAGTCTGGTGGTCATTTACTTCTATGCCAATGCTCTGAATGTTGCTATGCAAATGTACCTTGCCTTGTATATATGTATATATGTGTGTTGCCATACTCAATATATTATATTATAATTACTAAGAACTCTCTCATGTTATTTTCTCCCTACGTCTAAATCTCTAAGTCACTCAATCCCTACGTCTCTTACTTTGCTTAACGTAAAAGTGGGATTCAACCAGACTCTAGGAACATTTTCTTGAGGCCACTGCCTCATTCAGATTCTGGAGTTTTGGCCCCACGCCAACAGGGTTATGGGCCCAGGGAGACGCCCAGAGTGACGCAGA
Source organism: Intellagama lesueurii (assembly GCA_037013535.1). NCBI lineage: Eukaryota > Metazoa > Chordata > Lepidosauria > Squamata > Agamidae > Intellagama > Intellagama lesueurii. The sequence continues at coordinate 11,618,228 of JBAJHW010000013.1, forward strand.
GAGACGTGGTAAGCCTAGGGAGACGTGGTGCCTAGGAGACGTGGTGTTCCAGGGAGAAGCTGAGACGTTTGTTGGCCCAAGGAGAAGGCATTTAAGGCTGCAAGTGTATGGAGGAAAAGCCAACAATTGGAGAAGCTGAGTCAGATTCTGAAAGTGACGGACAGGAGATCCAAGGAGGAGGCTTCACCATGATGCAGGCCAGTAACCTTCCATTATTACGTTTAAATGGTCATAATTATATGTCTTGGGCCTATAAAATGGAAATGTATTTAAGAAGAGAGAGTGTATGGCAGATTGTATCTAATCCTCCAGCTCGACTAGACGAAGAAGATACGGCTAAAGATGAAAGAGCGTTATCTACAATAATATTATGCTTGGATGACTCCCAATTAAATTATGTGAGAGGAAAAACTTCAAGTAACGAGGTCTGGGAGGCGTTGAGAGCCGTCTATGTGAGACAAACAGCTGGTTCCAAGATGTTAATAACACGTAAGCTGTATAAGAAGAGGTTGCTCCCTAATCAAAGCATATCTAACTATATCCAGGAGTGTTCTGAGTTATTTTTCCAGTTACAGGAGCGTGGGATGGATTTCCCAGAGGCCCATAAGTGCTACGTTATCCTAAGTGGTTTGGATGAAAGCTGGGAAACACTCGTAATAAGTATGGAAAGTTTGCCAGAACAAAGTCTAACGGTGGAATATCTGGCGGGGCGATTAATGGAGGAGGAACAAAGGAGAAAGGAGAAAGCCGAGGATTTATCTGTGCCAAGTCTACACAGACGAGGGAATTCCAAGGATGATAGCAACAGAAGGATGTCTGCTGATTTCCCTACTGAAAGAATCCTGGCTGTAAAAAAGAAGAAATGTTTTATTTGCGGCAGCGAAAGACATTTGGCTAGAGACTGTGTTTGTCTAAGAAGAAGAGATAAGCCCAAGGACACTGAGAATGTAAACAGAACTTCAGAGCGTAAAATAAACTCTGTGTCAGTAATTACTGATTATGACAATGAGAAATGGCTGATTGATTCTGGCGCTACACAACATGTTTGTAGACAGAGAATGTGGTTTAAAGAGTTAACAAACTCTGCTAAAAGACAAGTAAGTTTAGCAGACGGGAAAAACATTGAAGTATGTGGAACAGGCAAAGTTTATGTAAAAAGCCTTAAAGATACTTTGGAGAATGTTTTGTTTGTACCTAGAATTAGCCATAACGTAATAAGTGTGTCATGTTTAGACCAAGCTGGTTTTTCAATTAAGTTCAGTAAAGGAGTTTGCAACATAGAGAAAGCAAATGTACTTGTTGCAACTGGGCATTTAAAGGGAAATCTATGTTTTGGATAAAACAGAAGAAGGGAAATGTTCTGCAAATGTGTTAAATGATAATGTGCCACATCACAAATGCATACATAAGTTGCATAGAGACTTAGGACATGTGAGTTTTGAAGTATTAAGGAAAACTCAGCAATGTGTGGGCAATCTAAATTTAAAGAACTGTGATAGATTTCTAGATTGCAATGTGTGTAAAGCCTCTAAATCAAAGAGACACCCAGTGAGTAAGAAAAGCTATAGAATAAGTAAAAGGTGTTTTGAGCTTGTGCACATGGATATAATGGGTCCGTTCCAAGAGTCACTAGGGGGAAATAAGTTCTGTCTTACCATAACAGATGATTTCTCCAGGTACTCTTATGTCTTCATACTTAAATATAAAAGTGAAGCATTCCAAACATTCAGGGAATGGGTGGCTATGATTGAAAGAAGATTTGAAACACATGTAGCCAGCATTCAGACGGACCGAGGGGGAGAGTTTATGAGTAAGCAATTCAGAACGTGGTTAAGAAAGAAAGGGATACGCCATAGAATTGCAAACGTACAAGTCCCTCAAGAAAATGGAGTAGCAGAACGAAAAGGTGGCATATTACAAACAGTTATGGATTCAATGTTAACAGATGCTAATATGTCTAAAGTTTTTTGGGGAGAAGCAATGAAATGTGCATGTTATGTTTTGAATAGAATTTGGAATTCTGTCATTCAAAACACCCCGTATTTTCTGGTGCACAACAGACAACCAACTTTAAATCATATCAAGACGTTTGGTTGCCATGCGTGGGTAAATATACCAAAAGCTTCACGTAGGAAGGGTTCTCCTAAAGCAAAAAGGCTGATTTTTATAGGATATCAAACTGGGTGTAAGAGCTACAGGTTTAGTGACCAGTTTGGTAATGTGACCATCAGTAGGTCAGCAAATTTTTGTGAGAACGAGAATTGGTCTCGTATACATGCTAATGATGAAGTATTTTTGCCATCATTTAGTAATAAGAAACAAGTTAAAGAGAACCTAAGTAAAATGGAAGCTGAGGAGGAGAATGGGACATATAGTGAAGCTGAGGAGGAGAATGGGACATATAGTGAGTCAGGAGAACAAAGTGAAGAAGTAGTAATTCCTAGGCGTTCTCAAAGAGCAAACAAAGGAGTCCCACCTCAAAGGTTCAAAGTAACAAATATAAATTTAATTGTTAGTGAACCTGAAAGTTATGAGGAAATGTTAAGATTGCCAACTGATCAGCAACATAAGTGGAAGGAGGCTATGCTTGCTGAGTTCAATTCATTGAAAGAGTATAATGTGTTTTCACCTGTCAAATTACCTGAAGGGGAAAACATAGTTGGCTGTAGATGGGTATACAAGTTAAAAACGTTACCTGACAATACCCAACAGTATAAAGCTAGATTGGTAGCTCAGGGATTTACCCAAAGAAGGTTTAAACATTATGATGAAGTATTTGCTCCAATGGCCAAAAGTGAGACTTTTAGACTGGTCTTGGCCTTGGCAGCATCACAAAAAAGTGAAGTGCATCATATGGATATATCAACTGCATATTTAAATGCAGATTTGGAACAAAAAATATATATGAAACAAATTCCTGGTTTTGAACTAAAGAACAAAGGTTTAGTTCTGCAACTTCACAAAGCATTGTATGGTTTACGGCAAAGTGCCAGAAATTGGAATAATTGTTTAAATACAAAGCTAGTACAACTAGGGTTTAGAAGAAGTTTGGCCGACCCTTGCCTATACATCAAAAATCAGGGTGATGTAAAATTGATATTACTAGTCCTTGTGGATGACTTGTGTTTAGTAGCACCTAATGATACTTATGTCAAGTGGTTCGTGAGAGAACTGAGTAAAAATTTCAAATTGAAACATTTAGGTCAGATAAGTAACTACTTAGGAGTGGAAATAAGTAAAGACCAAAATGGAAATTTTCAAATATGCCAGGAGAAGAAAATAGAGAAATTATTAATAGAAAGTGGCATGGAGAATTGTAACTCAGTACGAACCCCAATGGAGACAAGTTTTCAGAGAAACTTTGAAAGTGAGAAATTTGATGATGTAGAGCTTTATCAATCCAGAGTAGGATCATTGTTGTATTTGGCATCCTGGACGAGGCCAGACATTGCAGCGTCAGTAAATGTTTTAAGTCAGTTTGCTGCAGAGCCTCGTAAACATCACTGGAATGGGATAAAGAGAATACTTAGATATCTAAAGGGTACAAAGGATAAGAAGCTACTGTTGAGAGTAGGAGAAAGTCTGGAATTAAAGTGCTTTACAGATTCAGACTGGGCAACAAGTGAAATTGATAGAAAATCAATTTCAGGCTTGGCAATATTTTTTGATAGGTCTTTGATAGGTTGGAAATCAAAAAAGCAGACCATTGTTGCCACAAGTACTGCTGAGGCTGAGTACGCTGCTTTGAGTGAGCTGTGTAATGAAATCACTTGGTTTAAGCAATTATTAAGAGATGTAAACATAATAATTGACTTACCTACACATGTTTTCTGTGATAACACAGCATGCATACAATTAGCTGGTGAATGTAGAATTAAAGGAAGAAGTAAGCACATTGGAATAAGATTCTTTAATGTGAAAGATGCTGTGGAAAGTCAATTGGTAGAATTGCAATATTGTCCCAGTGAAAATAATGTAGCAGATATTTTCACTAAACCCTTGACACTAGAAAAACATTTGTATATATGTAACCAAATGGGTTTCTCCAATATATAAAATTTAAGGAGGAGTGTCAGGATTTTGTTCTGTTTGGTGAACAGGGAGTTAAATTGTAATATTGTAGATGAAGTGCAGAGTCACGAATGTAGGGCAAAAGCCAATGTAATGACTTACAGCATACAGGTGAAGCAAGATGATGTAATGCTTAATTGTTTAACATGACCAGCTGTAAATGGGGAAATGTGGTTGGTTGTTCTGAGTATAAATGTAACTGAGACAGAACAGACCTTACCACTCAGCAGTAAGTCTGGTGGTCATTTACTTCTATGCCAATGCTCTGAATGTTGCTATGCAAATGTACCTTGCCTTGTATATATGTATATATGTGTGTTGCCATACTCAATATATTATATTATAATTACTAAGAACTCTCTCATGTTATTTTCTCCCTACGTCTAAATCTCTAAGTCACTCAATCCCTACGTCTCTTACTTTGCTTAACGTAAAAGTGGGATTCAACCAGACTCTAGGAACATTTTCTTGAGGCCACTGCCTCATTAAGATTCTGGAGTTTTGGCCCCACGCCAACAGAAACATGTCAAGAATGTATAAGGTAGAAAGAAAGGAACTAAAGATAGAATGAGAGAAGGTATGAAAGTTAGAAAAATATGAAGAAAGAAAGAAAGAATGAATGAATGAAAGAAAGAAAGAAAGAAAGAAAATAGAAATGAAGAAAGAAAGAAAGAAATAAATAAAAAGGAAGGAAAGAATGAAAAAGAAAGAAAGAAAGAAAGAAAAAACTAAAGATAGAAAGAGAGAAGGTATGAAAGCTAGAATGAAATATATCAAGAAAAAAGAAAGAAAGAAAAAAACTAAAGATAGAATGAGGGAAGGTTTGAAAGCTAGAATGAAAGAAAGAAACAAAGAAAGAAAGATAGAAAGAAACTAAAGAGAATGAGATAAGGTATGAAAGCTAGAATGAAAGACATCAAGAAAGACAGAAAGAAAGAAAGAAAGACAGAAAGAAAGAAAGATACAAAGAAAGAAAGAAAGATAGAGAGAAAGAAAGTTAAGTAAGAAAAAGAAATGAAGAAAGAAGGAAACAAAAGATAGAATGAGAGAATGTATGATTGCTAGAATGAAATATAACAAGAAATAAAGGAAGAAATAAATCAATAAATAATGAAAGAAACTAAAAAAGAATGAGAGAAGGTTTGAAAGCTAGAATGAAAAATCTCAAGACTGAAAGAAAGAAAGAAAGAAACTAAAGAAAGAATGAGAGATGGTTTGAAAGCTAGGAAGAAAGAAACAAAAAAAGAGAGAAAGACAGAAAGAAATTAAAGATAGAATTAGAGAAGTTATGAAAGCTAGAATGAATAAAAAAAGAAAGATAGACAGAAAGAAACTAAAGATAGAATGAGAGAAGGTATGAAAGCTAGAAGGAGAGATATCAAGAAAGAAGGAAAGAAAGATAGAAAGAAACTAAAGATAGAATGAGAGAAGGTATGAAAGCTAGATTGAAAGAAAGAATGTAAGGAAGAAAGAAACTAAAGATATGAATGAGAGAATTTATGAAAGCTAGAATAAAAGATCAAAAGAAAGAAAGAAAGAAACTCAAGATAGAATGAGAGAAGGTATGAAAGCTAGAAAAATATTAAGAATGAAAGAAAGTATGAAAGAAAGAAAGAAAGAAAGAAAAAAGAAAAGAAGAAAGAAAGAGAGAAAGAAATAAAAGGAAGGAAAGAATGAAAAAAGAAAGAAAGAAAGAAAGAAAAAACTAAAGATAGAATGGGAGAAGGTATGAAAGCTAGAATGAAAGATATTAAGAAAAAAGAAAGAAAGAAAGAAACTAAACATAGAATGAAGGAAGGTTTCAAAGCTAGAATGAAAGAAAGAAACAAAGAAAGAAAGAAAGATAGAAAGAAACTAAAGAGAATGAGAGAAAGTATGAAATCTAGAATGAAAGACATGAAGAAAGACAGAAAGAAAAGACACTATAGATAGAATGAGAGAAGGTATAAAAGCTATAATGAAACATGTCAAGAATGTATAAGGAAGAAAGAAAGAAACTAAAGATAGAATGAGAGAAGGTATGAAAGTTAGAAAAATATGAAGAAAGAAAGAAAGAAAGAATGAAAGAAAGAAAGAAAGAAAATAGAAATGAAGAAAGAAAGAAAGAAAGAAATAAAAAGGAAGGAAAGAACGAAAAAAGAAAGAAAGAAAGAAAGAAAAAACTAAAGATAGAATGAGAGAAGGTATGAAAGCTAGAATGAAATATATCAAGAAAAAAGAAAGAAAGAAAAAAACTAAAGATAGAATGAGGGAAGGTTTGAAAGCTAGAATGAAAGAAAGAAACAAAGAAAGAAAGATAGAAAGAAACTAAAGAGAATGAGAGAAGGTATGAAAGCTAGAATGAAAGACATCAAGAAAGACAGAAAGAAAGAAAGACAGACAGAAAGAAAGAAAGATACAAAGAAAGAAAGAAAGATAGAGAGAAAGAAAGTTAGAAAGTAAGAAAAAGAAATGAAGAAAGAAGGAAACAAAAGATAGAATGAGAGAATATATGAATGCTAGAATGAAAGATATCAAGAGAGAAAGGAAGAAATAAATAAATAAATAATGAAAGAAACTAAAAAAGAATGAGAGAAGGTTTGAAAGCTAGAATGAAAAATCTCAAGACTGAAAGAAAGAAAGAAAGAAACTAAAGAAAGAATGAGAGACGGTTTTAAAGCTAGAAAGAAAGAAACAAAAAAGAGAGAAAGACAGAAAGAAATTAAAGATAGAATGAGAGAAGTTATGAAAGCTAGATTGAATGAAAGAATGAAAGGAAGAAACTAAAGATATGAATGAGAGAATTTATGAAAGCTAGAATGAAAGATCAAAAGAAAGAATAAAAGAAACTAAAGATAGAATGAGAGAAGGTATGAAAGCTAGAATGAAAGATATCAAGAAAAAAGAAAGAAAGAAGGAAACTAAACAGAATGAGGGAAGGTTTGAAAGCTAGAATGAAAGACATCAAGAAAGACAGAAAGAAAGAAAGACAGACAGAAAGAAAGAAAGATACAAAGAAAGAAAGAAAGATAGAGAGAAAGAAAGTTAGAAAGTAAGAAAAAGAAATGAAGAAAGAAGGAAACAAAAGATAGAATGAGAGAATGTATGAATGCTAGAATGAAAGATATCAAGAAAGAAAGGAAGAAATAAATAAATAAATAATGAAAGAAACTAAAAAAGAATGAGAGAAGGTTTGAAAGCTAGAATGAAAAATCTCAAGACTGAAAGAAAGAAAGAAAGAAACTAAAGAAAGAATGAGAGACGGTTTGAAAGCTAGAAAGAAAGAAACAAAAAAAGAGAGAAAGACAGAAAGAAATTAAAGATAGAATGAGAGAAGTTATGAAAGCTAGAATGAATGAATGAAAGAAAGAAAGACAGAAAGAAACTTAAGATAGAATGAGAGAAGGTATGAATGTTAGAAAGAGAGATATCAAGAAAGAAGGAAAGAAAGATAGAAAGAAACTAAAGATAGAATGAGAGAAGTTATGAAAGCTAGATTGAATGAAAGAATGAAAGGAAGAAAGAAACTAAAGATACTAATGAGAGAATTTATGAAAGCCAGAATGAAAGATCAAAAGAAAGAAAGGAAGAAACTAAAGATAGAATGAGGGAAGGTTTGAAAGCTAGAATGAAAGAAAGAAAAAAGAGAGAAAGATAGAAAGAAACTAAAGAGAATGAGAGAAGGTATGAAAGCTAGAATGGAAGACATCAAGAAAGATAGAAAGAAAGAAAGATAGACAGAAAGAAAGAAAGTACAAAGAAAGAAAGAAAGATACAGAGAAAGAAAATTAGAAAGTAAGAAAAAGAAATGAAGAAAGAAGGAAACAAAAGATAGAATGAGAGAAGGTATGAAAGCTAGAATGAAAGATATCAAGAAAAAAGAAAGAAAGAATAAAACAAAAGATAGAATGAGCGAAGGTTTGAAAGCTAGAATGAAAGAAACAAACAAAGAAAGAAAGATAGAAAGAAACCAAAGAGAATGAGAGAAGGCATGAAAGCTAGAATGAAAGACATCAAGAAAGACAGAGAGAAAGAAAGACAGACAGAAAGAAAGAAAGATACAAAGAAAGAAAGAAAGATAGAGAGAAAGAAAGTTAGAAAGTAAGAAAAAGAAAAAAAGAAAGAAGGAAACAAAAGATAGAATGAGAGAACGTATGAATGCTAGAATGAAAGATATCAAGAAAGAAAGGAAGAAATAAATAAATAAATAATGAAAGAAACTAAAAAAGAATGAGAGAAGGTTTGAAAGCTAGAATGAAAAATCTCAAGACTGAAAGAAAGAAAGAAACTAAAGAAAGAATGAGAGACGGTTTGAAAGCTAGAAAGATAGAAACAAAAAAGAGAGAAAGACAGAAGGAGATTAAAGATAGAATGAGAGAAGTTATAAAAGCTAGAATGAAAGAAAGAAAGAAAGAAAGACAGAAAGAAACTAAAGATAGAATGAGAGAAGGTATGAAAGCTAGAAGGAGAGATATCAAGAAAGGAGGAAAGAAAGATAGAAAGAAAATAAAGATAGAATGAGAGAAGGTATGAAAGATTGAAAGAAAGAATGAAAGGAAGAAAGAAACTAAAGATATGAATGAGAGAATTTATGAAAGCTAGAATGAAAGATCAAAAGAAAGAAAGAAAGAAACTAAAGATAGAATGAGAGATGGTATGAAAGCTAGAAAAATATTAAGAATGAAAGAAAGAATGAAAGAAAGAAAGAAAGAAGGAAAAAAGAAATGAAGAAAGAAAGAAAGAAAGAAATAAAAGGAAGGAAAGAATGAAAAAAGAAAGAAAGAAAGAAAGAAAGAAAAAACTAAAGATAGAATGAGAGAAGGTATAAAAGCTAGAATGAAAGATATTAAGAAAAAAGAAAGAAAGAAAGAAACTAAACAAAGAATGATGGAAGGTTTCAAAGCTAGAATGAAAGAAAGAAACAAAGAAAGAAAGAAAGATAGAAAGAAACTAAAGAGAATGAGAGAAAGTATGAAAGCTAGAATGAAAGACATGAAGAAAGACAGAAATAAAAGACACTATAGATAGAATGAGAGAAGGTATAAAAGCTAGAATGAAAGAAAGAAAGAAAGAAAGACAGAAAGAAACTAATGACAGAATGAGAGATGGTATGAAAGCTAGAAGGAGAGATATTAAGAAAGAAGGAAAGAAAGATAGAAAGAAACTAAAGATAGAATGAGAGAAGGTATGAAAGATTGAAAGAAAGAATGAAAGGAAGAAAGAAACTAAAGATATGAATGAGAGAATTTATGAAAGCGAGAATGAAAGATCAAAAGAAAGAAAGAAAGAAACTAAAGATAGAAAGAGAGAAGGTATGAAAGCTAGAAAAATATTAAGAATGAAAGAAAGAACGAAAGAAAGAAATAAAGAAAGAAAGAAAAAAAAGAAGATTGAAAGAAAGAAAGAAATAAAAGGAAGGAAAGAATGAAAAAAGAAAGAAATAAATAAAGAAAGAAAAAACTAAAGATAGAATGAGAGACGGTTTGAAAGTGAGAAAAAATATGAAGAAAGAAAGAAAGAAAAAATAAATGAAAGAAAGAAAGAAAGAAAGAAAATAGAAATGAAGAAAGAAAGAAATAAAGAAATAAAAAGGAAGGAAAGAATGAAAAAAGAAAGAAAGAAAGAAAAAACTAAAGATAGAATGAGAGAAGGTATAAAAGCTAGAATGAAAGATATCAAGAAAAAAGAAAGAAAGAAAGAAAACTAAAGATAGAATGAGGGAAGGTTTGAAAGCTAGAATGAAAGAAAGAAACAAAGAAAGAAAGATAGAAAGAAACTAAAGAGAATGAGAGAAGGTACGAAAGCTAGAATGAAAGACATCAAGAAAGACAGAAAGAAAGAAAGACAGACAGAAAGAAAGAAAGATACAAAGAAAGATAGAGAGAAAGAAAGTTAGAAAGTAAGAAAAAGAAATGAAGAAAGAAGGAAACAAAAGATAGAATGAGAGAATGTATGAATGCTAGAATGAAAGATATCAAGAAAGAAAGGAAGAAATAAATAAATAAATAATGAAAGAAACTAAAAAAGAATGAGAGAAGGTTTGAAAGCTAGAAAGAAAGAAACAAAAAAGAGAGAAAGACAGAAAGAAATTAAAGATAGAATGAGAGAAGTTATGAAAGCTAGAATGAATGAAAGAAAGAAAGAAAGGCAGAAAGAAACTAAAGATAGAATGAGAGAAGGTATGAAAGCTAGAAGGAGAGATATCAAGAAAGAAGGAAAGAAAGATAGAAAGAAACTAAAGATAGAATGAGAGAAGGTATGAAAGCTAGATTGAAAGAAAGAATGAAAGGAAGAAAGAAACTAAAGATATGAATGAGAGAATTTATGAAAGCTAGAATGAAAAATCAAAAGAAAGAAAGAAAGAAACTAAAGATAGAATGAGAGAAGGTATGAAAGCTAGAAAAATATTAAGAATGAAAGAAAGAATGAAAGAAAGAAAGAAAGAAAGAAAGAAAAATGAAATGTAGAAAGAAAGTAAGAAAGAAAAGGAAGGAAAGAATGAAAAAAGAAAGAAAGAAAGAAAGAAAGATAGAAAGAAACTAAAGAGAATGAGAGAAAGTATGAAAGCTAGAATGAAAGACACGAAGAAAGACAGAAAGAAAAGACACTATAGATAGAATGAGAGAAGGTATAAAAGCTATAATGAAACATGTCAAGAATGTATAAGGAAGAAAAAAAGAAACAAAAGATAGAATGAGAGAAGTAATGAATGTTAGAAAAATATGAAGAAAGAAAGAAAGGATGAATGAATGAAAGAAAGAAAGAAAGAAAGAAAATAGAAATGAAGAAAGAAAGAAATAAAGAAATAAAAAGGAAGGAAAGAATGAAAAAAGAAAGACAGAAAGAAAGAAAGAAAAAACTAAAGATAAAAAGAGAGAAGGTATGAAAGCTACAATGAAAGATATTAAGAAAAAAGAAAGAAAGATAGAATGAGGGAAGGTTTGAAAGCTAGAATGAAAGAAAGAAACAAAGAAAGAAAGATAGAAAGAAACTAAAGAGAATGAGAGAAGGTATGAAAGCTAGAATGAAAGACATCAAGAAAGACAGAAAGAAAGAAAGACAGACAGAAAGAAAGATACAAAGAAAGAAAGAAAGATAGAGAGAAAGAAAGTTAGAAAGTAAGAAAAGGAAATGAAGAAAGAAGGAAACAAAAGATAGAATGAGAGAATTGAATGCTAGAATGAAAGATATCAAGAAAGAAAGGAAGAAATAAATAAATAAATAATGAAAGAAACTAAAAAAGAATGAGAGAAGGTTTGAAAGGTAGAATGAAAAATCTCAAGACTGAAAGAAAGAAAAAACTAAAGAAAGAATGAGAGACGGTTTGAAAGCTAGAAAGAAAGAAACAAAAAAAGAGAGAAAGACAGAAAGAAATTAAAGATAGAATGAGAGAATTTATGAAAGCTAGAATGAAAGAAAGAAAGAAAGAAAGACAGAAAGAAACTAAAGATAGAAGGAGAGAAGGTATGAAAGCTAGAAGGAGAGATATCAAGAAAGAAGGAAAGAAAGATAGAAAGAAACTAAAGATAGAATGAGAGAAGGTATGAAAGATTGAAAGAAAGAATGAAAGGAAGAAAGAAACTAAAGATATGAATGAGAGAAGGTATGAAAGCTAGAATGAAAGATCAAAAGAAAGAAAGAAAGAAAGAAACTAAAGATAGAATGAGAGCAGGTATGAAAGCTAGAAAAATATTAAGAATGAAAGGAAGAATGAAAGAAAGAAAGAAAGAAAAAAGAAATGAAGAAAGAAAGAAAGAAAGAAAGAAAAGGAAGGAAAGAATGAAAAAAGAAAGAAAGAAAGAAAGAAAGAAAGAAAAAACGAAAGATAGAATGAGAGAAGGTATGAAAGCTGGAATGAAAGATATTAAGAAAAAAAAAGAAAGAAAGAAACTAAACATAGAATGATGGAAGGTTTCAAAGCTAGAATGAAAGAAAGAAACAAAGAAAGAAAGAAAGATAGAAAGAAACTAAAGAGAATGAGAGAAAGTATGAAAGCTAGAATGAAAGACATGAAGAAAGACAGAAAGAAAAGACACTATAGATAGAATGAGAGAAGGTATAAAAGCTAGAATGAATGAATGAAAGAAAGAAAGACAGAAAGAAACTAAAGACAGAATTAGAGATGGTATGAAAGCTAGAAGGAGAGATATCAAGAAAGAAGGAAAGAAAGATAGAAAGAAACTAAAGATAGAATGAGAGAAGGTATGAAAGATTGAAAGAAAGAATGAAAGGAAGAAAGAAACTAAAGATATGAATGAGAGATGGTATGAAAGCTAGAAAAATATTAAGAATGAAAGAAAGAATGAAAGAAAGAAAGAAAGAAAGAAAGAAAAAAGAAATGAAGAAAGAAAGAAATAAATAAAAGGAAGGAAAGAATGAAAAAAGAAAGAAAGAAAGAAAGAAAGAAAAAACTAAAGATAGAATGAGAGAAGGTATGAAAGCTAGAATGAAAGATATTAAGAAAAAAGAAAGAAAGAAAGAAACTGAACATAGAATGATGGAAGGTTTCAAAGCTAGAATGAAAGAACGAAACAAAGAAAGAAAGAAAGATAGAAAGAAACTAAAGAGAATGAGAGAAAGTATGAAAGCTAGAATGAAAGACATGAAGAAAGACAGAAATTAAAGACACTATAGATAGAATGAGAGAAGGTATAAAAGCTAGAATGAATGAAAGAAAGAAAGAAAGACAGAAAGAAACTAAAGACAGAATGAGAGATGGTATGAAAGCTAGAAGGAGAGATATCAAGAAAGAAGGAAAGAAAGATAGAAAGAAACTAAAGATAGAATGAGAGAAGGTATGAAAGATTGAAAGAAAGAATGAAAGGAAGAAAGAAACTAAAGATATGAATGAGAGAATTTATGAAAGCGAGAATGAAAGATCAAAAGAAAGAAAGAAAGAAACTAAAGTTAGAATGAGAGATGGTATGAAAGCTAGAAAAATATTAAGAATGAAAGAAAGAATGAAAGAATGAAAGAAAGAAGGAAAAAAGAAATGAAGAAAGAAAGAAAGAAATAAAAGGAAGGAAAGAATGAAAAAAGAAAGAAAGAAAGAAAGAAAGAAAGAAAAAACTAAAGATAGAATGAGAGAAGGTATGAAAGCTATAATGAAAGATATTAAGAAAAAAGAAAGAAAGAAAGAAACTAAACATAGAATGATGGAAGGTTTCAAAGCTAGAATGAAAGAAAGAAACAAAGAAAGAAAGAAAGATAGAAAGAAACTAAAGAGAATGAGAGAAAGTATGAAAGCTAGAATGAAAGACATGAAGAAAGACAGAAAGAAAAGACACTATAGATAGAATGAGAGAAGGTATAAAACCTATAATGAAAATGTCAAGAATAAATAAGGAAGAAAGAAAGAAACTAAAGATAGAATGAGAGAAGGTATGAAAGCTAGAAAAATATTAAGAATGAAAGAAAGAATGAAAGAAAGAAAGAAAGAAAGAAAAAAGAAATGAAGAAAGAAAGAAAGAAATAAAAGGAAGGAAAGAATGAAAAAAGAAAGAAAGAAAGAAAGAAAAAACTAAAGATAGAATGAGAGAAGGTATGAAAGCTACAATGAAAGATATTAAGAAAAAAGAAAGAAAGATAGAATGAGGGAAGGTTTGAAAGCTAGAATGAAAGAAAGAAACAAAGAAAGAAAGATAGAAAGAAACTAAAGAGAATGAGAGAAGGTATGAAAGCTAGAATGAAAGACATCAAGAAAGACAGAAAGAAAGAAAGACAGACAGAAAGAAAGATACAAAGAAAGAAAGAAAGATAGAGAGTAAGAAAGTTAGAAAGTAAGAAAAGGAAATGAAGAAAGAAGGAAACAAAAGATAGAATGAGAGAATTGAATGCTAGAATGAAAGATATCAAGAAAGAAAGGAAGAAATAAATAAATAAATAATGAAAGAAACTAAAAAAGAATGAGAGAAGGTTTGAAAGGTAGAATGAAAAATCTCAAGACTGAAAGAAAGAAAGAAACTAAAGAAAGAATGAGAGACGGTTTGAAAGCTAGAAAGAAAGAAACAAAAAAAGAGAGAAAGACAGAAAAAATTAAAGATAGAATGAGAGAAGTTATGAAAGCTAGAATGAATGAAAGAAAGAAAGAAAGGCAGAAAGAAACTAAAGATAGAAAGAGAAGGTATGAAAGCTAGAAGGAGAGATATCAAGAAAGAAGGAAAGAAAGATAGAAAGAAACTAAAGATAGAATGAGAGAAGGTATGAAAGCTAGAATGAAAGACACGAAGAAAGACAGAAAGAAAAGACACTATAGATAGAAAGAGAAGGTATAAAAGCTATAATGAAACATGTCAAGAATGTATAAGGAAGAAAGAAAGAAACTAAAGATAGAATGAGAGAAGTAATGAATGTTAGAAAAATATGAAGAAAGAAAGAAAGGATGAATGAAAGAAAGAAAGAAAGAAAGAAAGAAAATAGAAATGAAGAAAGAAAGAAATAAAGAAATAAAAAGGAAGGAAAGAATGAAAAAAGAAAGAAAGAAAGAAAGAAAAAACTAAAGATAAAAAGAGAGAAGGTATGAAAGCTACAATGAAAGATATTAAGAAAAAAGGAAGAAAGAAAAAAACTAAAGATAGAATGAGGGAAGGTTTGAAAGCTAGAATGAAAGAAAGAAACAAAGAAAGAAAGATAGAAAGAAACTAAAGTGAATGAGAGAAGGTATGAAAGCTAGAATGAAAGACATCAAGAAAGACAGAAAGAAAGAAAGACAGACAGAAAGAAAGATACAAAGAAAGAAAGAAAGATAGAGAGAAAGAAAGTTAGAAAGTAAGAAAAGGAAATGAAGAAAGAAGGAAACAAAAGATAGAATGAGAGAATTGAATGCTAGAATGAAAGATATCAAGAAAGAAAGGAAGAAATAAATAAATAAATAATGAAAGAAAATAAAAAAGAATGAGAGAAGGTTTGAAAGCTAGAATGAAAAATCTCAAGACTATAAGAAAGAAAGAAAAAACTAAAGATAGAATGAGAGACGGTTTGAAAGGTAGAAAGAAAGAAACAAAAAAAAAAAGAGAAAGACAGAAAGAAATTAAAGATAGAATGAGAGAATTTATGAAAGCTAGAAAGAAAGAAAGAAAGAAAGAAAGACAGAAAGAAACTAAAGATAGAAGGAGAGAAGGTATGAAAGCTAGAAGGAGAGATATCAAGAAAGAAGGAAAGAAAGATAGAAAGAAACTAAAGATAGAATGAGAGAAGGTATGAAAGATTGAAAGAAAGAATGAAAGGAAGAAAGAAACTAAAGATATGAATGAGAGAAGGTATGAAAGCTAGAATGAAAGATCAAAAGAAAGAAAGAAAGAAAGAAACTAAAGATAGAATGAGAGATGGTATGAAAGCTAGAAAAATATTAAGAATGAAAGGAAGAATGAAAGAAAGAAAGAAAGAAAAAAGAAATGAAGAAAGAAAGAAAGAAAGAAATAAAAGGAAGAAAGAATGAAAAAAGAAAGAAAGAAAGAAAGAAAGAAAGAAAAAACGAAAGATAGAATGAGAGAAGGTATGAAAGCTGGAATGAAAGATATTAAGAAAAAAAAAGAAAGAAAGAAACTAAACATAGAATGATGGAAGGTTTCAAAGCTAGAATGAAAGAAAGAAACAAAGAAAGAAAGAAAGATAGAAAGAAACTAAAGAGAATGAGAGAAAGTATGAAAGCTAGAATGAAAGACATGAATAAAGACAGAAAGAAAAGACACTATAGATAGAATGAGAGAAGGTATAAAAGCTAGAATGAATGAATGAAAGAAAGAAAGACAGAAAGAAACTAAAGACAGAATTAGAGATGGTATGAAAGCTAGAAGGAGAGATATCAAGAAAGAAGGAAAGAAAGATAGAAAGAAACTAAAGATAGAATGAGAGAAGGTATGAAAGATTGAAAGAAAGAATGAAAGGAAGAAAGAAACTAAAGATATGAATGAGAGAATTTATGAAAGCGAGAATGAAAGATCAAAAGAAAGAAAGAAAGATACTAAAGATAGAATGAGAGATGGTATGAAAGCTAGAAAAATATTAAGAATGAAAGAAAGAATGAAAGAAAGAAAGAAAGAAAGAAAGAAAAAAGAAATGAAGAAAGAAAGAAATAAATAAAAGGAAGGAAAGAATGAAAAAAGAAAGAAAGAAAGAAAGAAAGAAAAAACTAAAGATAGAATGAGAGAAGGTATGAAAGCTAGAATGAAAGATATTAAGAAAAAAGAAAGAAAGAAAGAAACTGAACATAGAATGATGGAAGGTTTCAAAGCTAGAATGAAAGAAAGAAACAAAGAAAGAAAGAAAGATAGAAAGAAACTAAAGAGAATGAGAGAAAGTATGAAAGCTAGAATGAAAGACATGAAGAAAGACAGAAATTAAAGACACTATAGATAGAATGAGAGAAGGTATAAAAGCTAGAATGAATGAAAGAAAGAAAGAAAGACAGAAAGAAACTAAAGACAGAATGAGAGATGGTATGAAAGCTAGAAGGAGAGATATCAAGAAAGAAGGAAAGAAAGATAGAAAGAAACTAAAGATAGAATGAGAGAAGGTATGAAAGATTGAAAGAAAGAATGAAAGGAAGAAAGAAACTAAAGATATGAATGAGACAATTTATGAAAGCGAGAATGAAAGATCAAAAGAAAGAAAGAAAGAAACTAAAGTTAGAATGAGAGATGGTATGAAAGCTAGAAAAATATTAAGAATGAAAGAAAGAATGAAAGAATGAAAGAAAGAAGGAAAAAAGAAATGAAGAAAGAAAGAAAGAAATAAAAGGAAGGAAAGAATGAAAAAAGAAAGAAAGAAAGAAAGAAAGAAAGAAAGAAAAAACTAAAGATAGAATGAGAGAAGGTATGAAAGCTATAATGAAAGATATTAAGAAAAAAGAAAGAAAGAAAGAAACTAAACATAGAATGATGGAAGGTTTCAAAGCTAGAATGAAAGAAAGAAACAAAGAAAGAAAGAAAGATAGAAAGAAACTAAAGAGAATGAGAGAAAGTATGAAAGCTAGAATGAAAGACATGAAGAAAGACAGAAAGAAAAGACACTATAGATAGAATGAGAGGTATAAAACCTATAATGAAAATGTCAAGAATAAATAATGAAGAAAGAAAGAAACTAAAGATAGAATGAGAGAAGGTATGAAAGCTAGAAAAATATTAAGAATGAAAGAAAGAAAGAAAGAAAGAAAAAAGAAATGAAGAAAGAAAGAAAGAAATAAAAGGAAGGAAAGAATGAAAAAAGAAAGAAAGAAAGAAAGAAAAAACTAAAGATAGAATGAGAGAAGGTATGAAAGCTACAATGAAAGATATTAAGAAAAAAGAAAGAAAGATAGAATGAGGGAAGGTTTGAAAGCTAGAATGAAAGAAAGAAACAAAGAAAGAAAGATAGAAAGAAACTAAAGAGAATGAGAGAAGGTATGAAAGCTAGAATGAAAGACATCAAGAAAGACAGAAAGAAAGAAAGACAGACAGAAAGAAAGATACAAAGAAAGAAAGAAAGATAGAGAGAAAGAAAGTTAGAAAGTAAGAAAAGGAAATGAAGAAAGAAGGAAACAAAAGATAGAATGAGAGAATTGAATGCTAGAATGAAAGATATCAAGAAAGAAAGGAAGAAATAAATAAATAATTAATGAAAGAAACTAAAAAAGAATGAGAGAAGGTTTGAAAGGTAGAATGAAAAATCTCAAGACTGAAAGAAAGAAAGAAACTAAAGAAAGAATGAGAGACGGTTTGAAAGCTAGAAAGAAAGAAACAAAAAAAGAGAGAAAGACAGAAAAAATTAAAGATAGAATGAGAGAAGTTATGAAAGCTAGAATGAATGAAAGAAAGAAAGAAAGGCAGAAAGAAACTAAAGATAGAAAGAGAAGGTATGAAAGCTAGAAGAAGAGATATCAAGAAAGAAGGAAAGAAAGATAGAAAGAAACTAAAGATAGAATGAGAGAAGGTATGAAAGCTAGAATGAAAGATATTAAGAAAAAAGAAAGAACGAAAGAAACTAAACAAAGAATGATGGTAGTTTTCAAAGCTAGAATGAAAGAAAGAAACAAAGAAAGAAAGAAAGATAGAAAGAAACTAAAGAGAATGAGAGAAAGTATGAAAGCTAGAATGAAAGACACGAAGAAAGACAGAAAGAAAAGACACTATAGATAGAAAGAGAAGGTATAAAAGTTATAATGAAACATGTCAAGAATGTATAAGGAAGAAAGAAAGAAACTAAAGATAGAATGAGAGAAGTAATGAATGTTAGAAAAATATGAAGAAAGAAAGAAAGGATGAATGAAAGAAAGAAAGAAAGAAAGAAAGAAAATAGAAATGAAGAAAGAAAGAAATAAAGAAATAAAAAGGAAGGAAAGAATGAAAAAAGAAAGAAAGAAAGAAAGAAAAAACTAAAGATAAAAAGAGAGAAGGTATGAAAGCTATAATGAAAGATATTAAGAAAAAAGGAAGAAAGAAAAAAACTAAAGATAGAATGAGGGAAGGTTTGAAAGCTAGAATGAAAGAAAGAAACAAAGAAAGAAAGATAGAAAGAAACTAAAGTGAATGAGAGAAGGTATGAAAGCTAGAATGAAAGACATCAAGAAAGACAGAAAGAAAGAAAGACAGACAGAAAGAAAGATACAAAGAAAGAAAGAAAGATAGAGAGAAAGAAAGTTAGAAAGTAAGAAAAGGAAATGAAGAAAGAAGGAAACAAAAGATAGAATGAGAGAATTGAATGCTAGAATGAAAGATATCAAGAAAGAAAGGAAGAAATAAATAAATAAATAATGAAAGAAAATAAAAAAGAATGAGAGAAGGTTTGAAAGCTAGAATGAAAAATCTCAAGACTATAAGAAAGAAAGAAAAAACTAAAGATAGAATGAGAGACGGTTTGAAAGCTAGAAAGAAAGAAACAAAAAAAAAGAGAAAGACAGAAAGAAATTAAAGATAGAATGAGAGAATTTATGAAAGCTAGAATGAAAGAAAGAAAGAAAGAAAGAAAGAAAGAAACTAAAGATAGAAGGAGAGAAGGTATGAAAGCTAGAAGGAGAGATATCAAGAAAGAAGGAAAGAAAGATAGAAAGAAACTAAAGATAGAATGAGAGAAGGTATGAAAGATTGAAAGAAAGAATGAAAGGAAGAAAGAAACTAAAGATATGAATGAGAGAAGGTATGAAAGCTAGAATGAAAGATCAAAAGAAAGAAAGAAAGAAAGAAACTAAAGATAGAATGAGAGATGGTATGAAAGCTAGAGAAATATTAAGAATGAAAGGAAGAATGAAAGAAAGAAAGAAAGAAAAAAGAAATGAAGAAAGAAAGAAAGAAAGAAATAAAAGGAAGGAAAGAATGAAAAAAGAAAGAAAGAAAGAAAGAAAGAAAAAACGAAAGATAGAATGAGAGAAGGTATGAAAGCTGGAATGAAAGATATTAAGAAAAAAAAAGAAAGAAAGAAACTAAACATAGAATGATGGAAGGTTTCAAAGCTAGAATGAAAGAAAGAAACAAAGAAAGAAAGAAAGATAGAAAGAAACTAAAGAGAATGAGAGAAAGTATGAAAGCTAGAATGAAAGACATGAATAAAGACAGAAAGAAAAGACACTATAGATAGAATGAGAGAAGGTATAAAAGCTAGAATGAATGAATGAAAGAAAGAAAGACAGAAAGAAACTAAAGACAGAATTAGAGATGGTATGAAAGCTAGAAGGAGAGATATCAAGAAAGAAGGAAAGAAAGATAGAAAGAAACTAAAGATAGAATGAGAGAAGGTATGAAAGATAGAAAGAAAGAATGAAAGGAAGAAAGAAACTAAAGATATGAATGAGAGAATTTATGAAAGCGAGAATGAAAGATCAAAAGAAAGAAAGAAAGATACTAAAGATAGAATGAGAGATGGTATGAAAGCTAGAAAAATATTAAGAATGAAAGAAAGAATGAAAGAAAGAAAGAAAGAAAGAAAGAAAGAAAAAAGAAATGAAGAAAGAAAGAAATAAATAAAAGGAAGGAAAGAATGAAAAAAGAAAGAAAGAAAGAAAGAAAGAAAAAACTAAAGATAGAATGAGAGAAGGTATGAAAGCTAGAATGAAAGATATTAAGAAAAAAGAAAGAAAGAAAGAAACTGAACATAGAATGATGGAAGGTTTCAAAGCTAGAATGAAAGAAAGAAACAAAGAAAGAAAGAAAGATAGAAAGAAACTAAAGAGAATGAGAGAAAGTATGAAAGCTAGAATGAAAGACATGAAGAAAGACAGAAATTAAAGACACTATAGATAGAATGAGAGAAGGTATAAAAGCTAGAATGAATGAAAGAAAGAAAGAAAGACAGAAAGAAACTAAAGACAGAATGAGAGATGGTATGAAAGCTAGAAGGAGAGATATCAAGAAAGAAGGAAAGAAAGATAGAAAGAAACTAAAGATAGAATGAGAGAAGGTATGAAAGATTGAAAGAAAGAATGAAAGGAAGAAAGAAACTAAAGATATGAATGAGACAATTTATGAAAGCGAGAATGAAAGATCAAAAGAAAGAAAGAAAGAAACTAAAGTTAGAATGAGAGATGGTATGAAAGCTAGAAAAATATTAAGAATGAAAGAAAGAATGAAAGAATGAAAGAAAGAAGGAAAAAAGAAATGAAGAAAGAAAGAAAGAAATAAAAGGAAGGAAAGAATGAAAAAAGAAAGAAAAAAAAGAAAGAAAGAAAAAACTAAAGATAGAATGAGAGAAGGTATGAAAGCTAGAATGAAAGAAAGAAACAAAGAAAGAAAGAAAGATAGAAAGAAACTAAAGAGAATGAGAGAAAGTATGAAAGCTAGAATGAAAGACATGAAGAAAGACAGAAAGAAAAGACACTATAGATAGAATGAGAGAAGGTATAAAACCTATAATGAAAATGTCAAGAATAAATAAGGAAGAAAGAAAGAAACTAAAGATAGAATGAGAGAAGGTATGAAAGCTAGAAAAATATTAAGAATGAAAGAAAGAATGAAAGAAAGAAAGAAAGAAAGAAAAAAGAAATGAAGAAAGAAAGAAAGAAATAAAAGGAAGGAAAGAATGAAAAAAGAAAGAAAAAAAAGAAAGAAAGAAAAAACTAAAGATAGAATGAGAGAAGGTATGAAAGCTAGAATGAAAGAAAGAAACAAAGAAAGAAAGAAAGATAGAAAGAAACTAAAGAGAATGAGAGAAAGTATGAAAGCTAGAATGAAAGACATGAAGAAAGACAGAAAGAAAAGACACTATAGATAGAATGAGAGAAGGTATAAAAGCTATAATGAAACATGTCAAGAATGTATAAGGAAGAAAGAAAGAAACTAAAGATAGAATGAGAGAAGGTATGAAAGTTAGAAAAATATGAAGAAAGAAAGAAAGAAAGTATGAATGAAAGAAAGAAAGAAAGAAAATTGAAATGAAGAAAGAAAGAAATAAAGAAATAAAAAGGAAGGAAAGAATGAAAAAAGAAAGAAAGAAAGAAAGAAAAAACTAATGATAGAATGAGAGAAGGTATGAAAGCTAGAATGAAAGATATCAAGAAAAAAGAAAGAAAGAATAAAACTAAAGATAGAATGAGGGAAGGTTTGAAAGCTAGAATGAAAGAAACAAACAAAGAAAGAAAGGTAGAAAGAAACTAAATAGAATGAGAGAAGGTATGAAAGCTAGAATGAAAGACATCAAGAAAGACAGAAAGAAAGACAGACAGACAGAAAGAAAGAAAGATACAAAGAAAGAAAGAAAGATAGAGAGAAAGAAAGTTAGAAAGTAAGAAAAAGAAATGAAGAAAGAAGGAAACAAAAGATAGAATGAGAGAATGTATGAATGCTAGAATGAAAGATATCAAGAAGGAAAGGAAGAAATAAATAAATAAATAATGAAAGAAACTAAAAAAGAATGAGAGAAGGTTTGAAAGCTAGAATGAAAAATCTCAAGACTGAAAGAAAGAAAGAAGGAAACTAAAGAAAGAATGAGAAACGGTTTGAAAGCTAGAAAGAAAGAAACAAAAAAGAGAGAAAGACAGAAAGAGATGAAAGATAGAATGAGAGAAGTTATGAAAGCTAGAATGAGTGAAAGAAAGAAAGAAAGAAAGAAACTAAAGATAGAATGAGAGAAGGTATGAAAGATTGAAAGAAAGAATGAAAGGAAGAAAGAAATTAAAGATATGAATGAGAGAATTTATGAAAGCTAGAATGAAAGATCAAAAGAAAGAAAGAAAGAAACTAAAGTTAGAATGAGAGATGGTATGAAAGCTAGAAAAATATTAAGAATGAGAGAAAGAATGAAAGAAAGAAAGAAATAAAGAAAAAAGAAATGAAGAAAGAAAGAAAGAAAGAAATAAAAGGAAGCAAAGAATGAAAAAAGAAAGAAAGAAAGAACGAAAGAAAAAACTAAAGATAGAATGAGAGAAGGTATGAAAGCTAGAATGAAAGACATGAAGAAAGACAGAAAGAAAAGACAGTATAGATAGAATGAGAGAAGGTATAAAAGCTAGAATGAATGAAAGAAAGAAAGAAAGACAGAAAGAAACTAAAGACAGAATAAGAGATGGTATGAAAGCTAGAAGGAGAGATATCAAGAAAGAAGGAAAGAAAGATAGAAAGAAACTAAAGAAAGAATGAGAGAATTTATGAAAGCGAGAATGAAAGATCAAAAGAAAGAAAGAAAGAAACTAAAGATAGAAAGAGAGAAGGTATGAAAGCTAGAAAAATATTAAGAATGAAAGAAAGAATGAAAAAAAGAAAGAAAGAAAGAAAATAGAAATGTTGAACGAAAGAAATAAAGAAAAAAAAAGTAAGGAAAGAATGAAAAAAGAAAGAAAGAAAGAAAGAAAAAACTAAAGATAGAATGAGAGAAGGTATGAAAGCTAGAATGAAAGATATTAAGAAAAAAGAAAGAAAGAAACTAAACATAGAATGATGGAAGGTTTCAAAGCTAGAATGAAAGAAAGAAAGAAAGAAAGAAAGATAGAAAGAAACTAAAGAGAATGAGAGAAGGTATGAAAGCTAGAATGAAAG
This sequence comes from Intellagama lesueurii, assembly GCA_037013535.1. Lineage (NCBI taxonomy): Eukaryota > Metazoa > Chordata > Lepidosauria > Squamata > Agamidae > Intellagama > Intellagama lesueurii. Next base: position 11,641,216 of record JBAJHW010000013.1, read on the forward strand.
ACATCAAGAAAGACAGAAAGAAAGAAAGAAAGATAGACAGAAAGAAAGATACAAAGAAAGAAAGAAAGAAAGAGAGAAAGAAAGTTAGAAAGTAAGAAAAAGAAATGAAGAAAGAAGGAAACAAAAGATAGAATGAGAGAATGTATGAATGCTAGAATGAAAGATATGAGGAAAGAAAGGAAGAAATAAATAAATAAATACATAATGAAACAAACTAAAAAAGAATGAGAGAAGGTTTGAAAGCTAGAATGAAAAATCTCAAGACTGAAAGAAAGAAAGAAAGAAACTAAAGAAAGAATGAGAGACGGTTTGTAAGCTAGAAAGAAAGAAACAAAAAAAGAGAGAAAGACAGAAAGAAATTAAAGATAGAATGAGAGAAGTTATGAAAGCTAGATTGAATGAAAGAATGAAAGGAAGAAAGAAACTAAAGATATGAATGAGAGAATTTATGAAAGCTAGAATGAAAGATCAAAAGAAAGAATAAAAGAAACTAAAGATAGAATGAGAGAAGGTATGAAAGCTAGAATGAAAGATATCAAGAAAAAAGAAAGAAAGAAGTAAACTAAACAGAATGAGGGAAGGTTTGAAAGCTAGAATGAAAGACATCAAGAAAGACAGAAAGAAAGAAAGACAGACAGAAAGAAAGAAAGATACAAAGAAAGAAAAAGATAGAGAGAAAGAAAGTTAGAAAGTAAGAAAAAGAAATGAAGAAAGAAGGAAACAAAAGACAGAATGAGAGAATGTATGAATGCTAGAATGAAAGATATCAAGAAAGAAAGGAAGAAATAAATAAATAAATAATGAAAGAAACTAAAAAAGAATGAGAGAAGGTTTGAAAGCTAGAATGAAAAATCTCAAGACTGAAAGAAAGAAAGAAAGAAACTAAAGAAAGAATGAGAGACGGTTTGAAATTAGAAAGAAAGAAACAAAAAAGAGAGAAAGACAGAAAGAGATAAAAGATAGAATGAGAGAAGTTATGAAAGTTAGAATGAATGAATGAAAGAAAGATAGACAGAAAGAAACTAAAGATAGAATGAGAGAAGGTATGAAAGCTAGAAGGAGAGATATCAAGAAAGAAGGAAATAAAGATAGAAAGAAACTAAAGATAGAATGAGAGAAGGTATGAAAGATTGAAAGAAAGAATGAAAGGACGAAAGAAACTAAAGATATGAATGAGAGAATTTATGAAAGCTAGAATGAAAGATCAAAAGAAAGATAGAAAGTAACTAAAGATAGAATGAGAGATGGCATGAAAGCTGGAAAATTTTAAGAATGAAAGAAAGAAAGAATGAAAAAAGAAAGAAAGAAAGAAACTAAAGATAGAATGAGAGAAGGTATGAAAGCTAGAATGAAAGATATCAAGAAAAAACAAAGAAAGAAGGAAACTAAACAGAATGAGGGAAGGTTTGAAAGCTAGAATGAAAGAAAGAAACAAGGAAAGAAAGATAGAAAGAAACTAAAGAGAATGAGAGAAGGTATGTAAGCTAGAAAGAAAGACATGAAGAAAGACAGAAAGAAAGAAAGACAGACAGAAAGAAAGAAAGATACAAAGAAACTAAAGAGAATGAGAGAAGTTATGAAAGCTAGAATGAATGAATGAAAGAAAGAAAGACAGAAAGAAACTAAAGATAGAATGAGAGAAGGTATGAAAGCTAGACTGAAAGAAAGAATGAAAGGAAGAAAGAAGCTAAAGATATGAATGAGAGAATTTATGAAAGCTAGAATGAAAGATCAAAAGAAAGAAAGAAAGAAACTCAAGATAGAATGAGAGAAGGTATGAATGCTAGTAAAATATTAAGAATGAAAGAAAGAATGAAAGAAAGAAAGAAAGAAAGAAAAATGAAATGATGAAAGAAAGAGAGAAAGAAATAAAAGGAAGGAAATAATGAAAAAAGAAAGAAAGAAAGAAAGAAAGAAAAAACTAAAGATAGAATGAGAGAAGGTATGAAAGCTAGAATGAAAGATATTAAGAAAAAAGAAAGAAAGAAACTAAACATAGAATGATGGAAGGTTTCAAAGCTTGAATGAAAGAAAGAAACAAAAAAAGAAAGAAAGAAAGAAAGTAACTAGAGATAATGAGAGAAAGTATGAAAGCTAGAATGAAAGAGATGAAGAAAGACAGAAAGAAAAGACACTATAGATAGAATGAGAGAAGGTATGAAAGCTAGAATGAAAGATATCAAGAAAAAAGAAAGAAAGAAAAAAACTAAAGATAGAATGAGGGAAGGTTTGAAAGCTAGAATGAAAGAAAGAAACAAAGAAAGAAAGATAGAAGGAAACTAAAGAGAATGAGAGAAGGTATGAAAGCTAGAATGAAAGACATCAAGAAAGACAGAAAGAAAGAAAGACAGACAGAAAGAAATAAACAAAGAAAGAAAGAAAGATAGAATGAAAGTTAGAAAGTAAGAAAAAGAAATGAAGAAAGAAGGAAACAAAAGATAGAATGAGAGAATGTATGAATGCTAGAATGAAAGATATCAAGAAAGAAAGGAAGAAATAAATGAATAAATAATGAAAGAAACTAAAAAAGAATGAGAGAAGGTTTGAAAGCTAGAATGAAAAATCTCAAGAATGAAAGAAAGAAAGAAAGGAACTAAAGAAAGAATGAGAGATGGTTTGAAAGCTAGAAAGAAAGAAACAAAAAAAGATAGAAAGACAGAAAGAAATTAAAGATAGAATGAGAGAAGTTATGAAAGCTAGAATGAATGACAGAAATAAAGAAAGACAGAAAGAAACTAAAGATAGAATGAGAGAAGGTATGAAAGCTAGAAGGAGAGATATCAAGAAAGAAGAAAAGAAAGATAGAAAGAAACTAAAGATAGAATGAGAGAAGGTATGAAAGCTAGATTGAAAGAAAGAATGAAAGGAAGAAAGAAACTAAAGATATGAATGAGAGAATTTATGAAAGCTAGAATGAAAGATCAAAAGAAAGAAAGAAAGAAACTAAAGATAGAATGAGAGAAGATATGAAAGCTAGAAAAATATTAAGAATGAAAGAATGAAAGAAAGAAAGAAAGAAAAAAGAAATGAAGAAAGAAAGAAAGAAATGAATAAAAGGAAGGAAAGAATGAAAAAAGAAAGAAAGAAAGAAAGAAAATCTAAAGATAGAATGAGAGAAGGTATGAAAGCTAGATTGAAAGATATTAAGAAAAAAGAAAGAAAGAAAGAAATTAAACATAGAATGATGGAAGGTTTCAAAGCTAGAATGAAAGACATGAAGAAAGACAGAAAGAAATGACACTATAGATAGAATGAGAAAAGGTATAAAAGCTATAATGAAACATGTCAAGAATGTATAAGGAAGAAAGAAAGAAACTAAAGATAGAATGAGAGAAGGTATGAAAGTTAGAAAAATATGAAGAAAGAAAGAAAGAAAGAATGAATGAATGAAAGAAAGAAAGAAAATAGAAATGAAGAAAGAAAGAAATAAAGAAATAAAAAGGAAGGAGAGAATGAAAAAAGAAAGAAAGAAAGAAAGAAAAAACTAAAGATAGAATGAAAGAAGGTATGAAAGCTAGAATGAAAGAAAGAAACAAAGAAAGAAAGATAGAAAGAAACTAATGAGAATGAGAGAAAGTATGAAAGCTAGAATGAAAGTCATGAAGAAAGACAGAAAGAAGACACTATAGATAAAATGAGAAAAGGTATAAAAGGTATAATGAAACATGTCAAGAATGTATAAGGAAAAAAAAAGAAACTAAAGATAGAATGAGAGAAGGTATGAAAGTTAGAAAAATATGAAGAAAGAAAGAATGAAAGAAAGAAAGAAAGAAAATAGAAATGAAGAAAGAAAGAAAGAAAGAAAGAAATAGAAAGGAAAGAATGAAAAAAGAAAGAAAGAAAGAAAGAAAAAACTAAAGATAGAATGAGAGAAGTTATGAAAGCTAGAAAGAAAGAAACAAAAAAGATAGAAAGACAGAAAGAAATTAAAGATAGAATGAGAGAAGTTATGAAAGCTAGAATGAATGAAAGAAAGAAAGAAAGACAGAAAGAAACTATAGATAGAATGAGAGAAGGCATGAATGCTAGAAGGAGAGATATCAAGAAAGAAGGAAAGAAAGATAGAAAGAAACTAAAGATAGAATGAGAGAAGGTATGAAAGCTAGATTGAAAGAAAGAATGAAAGGAAGAAAGAAACTAAAGATATGAATGAGAGAATTTATGAAAGCTAGAATGAAAGATCAAAATAAGAAAGAAAGAAATTAAAGATAGAATGAGAGAAGGTATGAAAGCTAGAAAAATATTAAGAATGAAAGAAAGAATGAAAGAAAGAAAGATAGAAAAAAGAAATGAAGAAAGAAAGATAGAAATTAAAGGAAGAAAAGAATGAAAAAAGAAAGAAAGAAAGAAAGAAAAAACTAAAGATAGAATGAGAGAAGGTATAAAAGCTAGAATGAAAGATATAAAGAAAAAAGAAGGAAAGAAAGAAACTAAAGATAGAATGAGAGAAGGTTTCAAAGCTAGAATGAAAGACATGAAGAAAGACAGAAAGAAAAGACACTATAGATAAAATGAGAAAAGTTATAAAAGCTATAATGAAACATGTCAAGAATGTATAAGGAAGAAAGAAAGAAACTAAAGATAGAATGAGAGAAGGTATGAAAGTTAGAAAAATATGAAGAAAGAAAGAAAGAAAGGAAGAATGAATGAAAGAAAGAAAGAAAATAGAAATGAAGAAAGAAAGAAATAAAGAAATAAAAAGGAAGGAGGGAATGAAAAAAGAAAGAAAGAAAGAAAGAAAAAACTAAAGATAGAATGAAAGAAGGTATGAAAGCTAGAATGAAAGAAAGAAACAAAGAAAGAAAGATAGAAAGAAACTAAAGAGAATGAGAGAAGTTATGAAAGTTAGAATGAAAGACATCAAGAAAGACAGAAAGAAAGAAAGACAGACAGAAAGAAAGAAAGATACAAAGAAAGAAAGGAAGACAGAGAGAAAGAAAGTTAGGAAGTAAGAAAAAGAAATGAAGAAGGAAACAGAAGATAGAATGAGAGAATGTATGATTGCTAGAATGAAATAGAACAAGAAATAAAGGAAGAAATAAATAAATAAATAATGAAAGGAACTAAAAAAGAATGAGAGAAGGTTTGAAAGCTACAATGAAAAATCTCAAGACTGAAAGAAAGAAAGAAACTAAAGAAAGAATGAGAGACGGTTTGAAAGATAGAAAGAAAGAAACAAAAAAGAGAGAAAGACAGAAAGAAATTAAAGATAGAATGAGAGAAGTTATGAAAGCTAGAATGAATGAAAGAAAGAAAGAAAGAAAGACAGAAAGAAACTAAAGATAGAATGAGAGAAGGTATGAAAGCTAGAAGGAGAGATATCAAGAAAGAAGGAAAGAAAGATAGAAAGAAACTAAAGATAGAATGAGAGAAGGTATGAAAACTAGATTGAAAGAAAGAATGATAGGAAGAAAGAAACTAAAGATAGAATGGGAGACAGTATGAAAGCTAGAAAAATATTAAGAATGAAAGAAAGAAAGAATGAAAGAAAAAACTTAAGATAGAATGAGAGAAGGTATGAAAGCTAGAATGAAAGGTATCAAGAAAAAACAAAGAAAGAAAGAAACTAAAGAGAATGAGAGAAGGTATGTAAGCTAGAAAGAAAGACATGAAGAAAGACAGAAAGAAAGAAAGACAGACAGAAAGAAAGAAAGATACAAAGAAACTAAAGAGAATGAGAGAAGTTATGAAAGCTAGAATGAATGAATGAAAGAAAGAAAGACAGAAAGAAACTAAAGATAGAATGAGAGAAGGTATGAAAGCTAGACTGAAAGAAAGAATGAAAGGAAGAAAGAAGCTAAAGATATGAATGAGAGAATTTATGAAAGCTAGAATGAAAGATCAAAAGAAAGATAGAAAGAAACTCAAGATAGAATGAGAGAAGGTATGAATGCTAGTAAAATATTAAGAATGAAAGAAAGAATGAAAGAAAGAAAGAAAGAAAGAAAAAAGAAATGATGAAAGAAAGAGAGAAAGAAATAAAAGGAAGGAAATAATGAAAAAAGAAAGAAAGAAAGAAAGAAAGAAAAAACTAAAGATAGAATGAGAGAAGGTATGAAAGCTAGAATGAAAGATATCAAGAAAAAGCAAAGAAAGAAGGAAACTAAACAGAATGAGGGAAGGTTTTAAAGCTAGAATGAAAGAAAGAAACAAAGAAAGAAAGATAGAAAGAAACTAAAGAGAATGAGAGAAGGTATGTAAGCTAGAAAGAAAGACATGAAGAAAGACAGAAAGAAAGAAAGAAAGACAGAAAGAAAGAAAGATACAAAGAAACTAAAGAGAATGAGAGAAGTTATGAAAGCTAGAATGAATGAATGAAAGAAAGAAAGACAGAAAGAAACTAAAGATAGAATGAGAGAAGGTATGAAAGCTAGACTGAAAGAAAGAATGAAAGGAAGAAAGAAGCTAAAGATATGAATGAGAGAATTTATGAAAGCTAGAATGAAAGATCAAAAGAAAGAAAGAAAGAAACTCAAGATAGAATGAGAGAAGGTATGAATGCTAGTAAAATATTAAGAATGAAAGAAAGAATGAAAGAAAGAAAGAAAGAAAGAAAAAAGAAATGATGAAAGAAAGAGAGAAAGAAATAAAAGGAAGGAAATAATGAAAAAAGAAAGAAAGAAAGAAAGAAAGAAAGAAAGAAAAAACTAAAGATAGAATGAGAGAAGGTATGAAAGCTAGAATGAAAGATATTAAGAAAAAAGAAAGAAAGAAAGAAACTAAACATAGAATGAAGGAAGGTTTCAAAGCTAGAATGAAAGAAAGAAAGAAAGAAAGAAAGAAAGATAGAAAGAAACTAAAGATAGAATGAGAGAAGGTATGAAAGCTAGAATGAAAGATATCAAGAAAAAAGAAAGAAAGAAACTAAAGATAGAATGAGAGTACGTTTGAAAGCTAGAATGAAAGATATTAAGAAAAAAGAAAGAAAGAAAGAAACTAAACATAGAATGATGGAAGGTTTGAAAGCTAGAATGAAAGAAAGAAACAAAGAAAGAAAGAAAGATAGAAAGAAACTAAAGAGAATGAGAGAAGGTTTCAAAGCTAGAATGAAAGACATCAAGAAAGACAGAAAGAAAAGACACTATAGCTAGAATGAGAGAAGGTATAAAAGGTATAATGAAACATGTCAAGAATGTATAAGGAAGAAAGAAAGACACTATAGATAGAATGAGAGAATGTATAAAAGCTATAATGAAACATGTCATTAATGTATAAGGAAGAAAGAAGGAAACTAAAGATAGAGTGAGAGAAGGTATGAAACTTAGATTGAATGAAAGAATGAAAGGAAGAAAGAAAGTAAAGATATGAATGAGAGAATTTATGAAAGCTAGAATGAGAGATCAAAAGAAAGAAAGAAAGAAACTCAAGATAGAGTGAGAGAAGGTATGAAAGCTAGAAAAATATTAAGAATGAAAGAAAGATTGAAAGAAAGAAAGAAAGAAAAAAGAAATGAAGAAAGAAAGAGAGAAAGAAATAAAAGGAAGGAAAGAATGAAAAAAGAAAGAAAGAAAGAAAGAAAGAAAAAACTAAAGATAGAATGAGAGAAGGTATGAAAGCTAGAATGAAAGATATTAAGAAAAAAGAAAGAAAGAAACTAAACATAGAATGATGGAAGGTTTCAAAGCTTGAATGAAAGAAAGAAACAAAGAAAGAAAGAAAGGTAGAAAGAATCTAAAGAGAATGAGAGAAAGTATGAAAGCTAGAATGAAAGAGATGAAGAAAGACAGAAAGAAAAGACACTATAGATAGAATGAGAGAAGGTATGAAAGCTAGAATGAAAGATATCAAGAAAAAAATTGAAAGAAAGAAAAAAACTAAAGATAGAATGAGGGAAGGTTTGAAAGCTAGAATGAAAGAAAGAAACAAAGAAAGAAAGATAGAAGGAAACTAAAGAGAATGAGAGAAGGTATGAAAGCTAGAATGAAAGACATCAAGAAAGACAGAAAGAAAGAAAGACAGACAGAAAGAAATAAACAAAGAAAGAAAGAAAGATAGAATGAAAGTTAGAAAGTAAGAAAAAGAAATGAAGAAAGAAGGAAACAAAAGATAGAATGAGAGAATGTATGAATGCTAGAATGAAAGATATCAAGAAAGAAAGGAAGAAATAAATAAATAAATAATGAAAGAAACTAAAAAAGAATGAGAGAAGGTTTGAAAGCTAGAATGAAAAATCTCAAGAATGAAAGAAAGAAAGAAAGAAACTAAAGAAAGAATGAGAGATGGTTTGAAAGCTAGAAAGAAAGAAACAAAAAAAGATAGAAAGACAGAAAGAAATTAAAGATAGAATGAGAGAAGTTATGAAAGCTAGAATGAATGACAGAAATAAAGAAAGACAGAAAGAAACTAAAGATAGAATGAGAGAAGGTATGAAAGCTAGAAGGAGAGATATCAAGAAAGAAGAAAAGAAAGATAGAAAGAAACTAAAGATAGAATGAGAGAAGGTATGAAAGCTAGATTGAAAGAAAGAATGAAAGGAAGAAAGAAACTAAAGATATGAATGAGAGAATTTATGAAAGCTAGAATGAAAGATCAATAGAAAGGAAGAAAGAAACTAAAGATAGAATGAGAGAAGGTATGAAAGCTAGAAAAATATTAAGAATGAAAGAATGAAAGAAAGAAAGAAAGAAAGAAAAAAGGATTAAGAAAGAAAGAAAGAAATGAATAAAAGGAAGGAAAGAATGAAAAAAGAAAGAAAGAAAGAAAGAAAATCTAAAGATAGAATGAGAGAAGGTATGAAAGCTAGATTGAAAGATATTAAGAAAAAAGAAAGAAAGAAAGAAATTAAACATAGAATGATGGAAGGTTTCAAAGCTAGAATGAAAGAAATGAAGAAAGACAGAAAGAAATGACACTATAGATAGAATGAGAAAAGGTATAAAAGCTATAATGAAACATGTCAAGAATGTATAAGGAAGAAAGAAAGAAACTAAAGATAGAATGAGAGAAGGTATGAAAGTTAGAAAAATATGAAGAAAGAAAGAAAGAAAGAAAGAATGAATGAAAGAAAGAAAGAAAATAGAAATGAAGAAAGAAATAAATAAAGAAATAAAAAGGAAGGAGAGAATGAAAAAAGAAAGAAAGAAAGAAAGAAAAAACTAAAGATAGAATGAAAGAAGGTATGAAAGCTAGAATGAAAGAAAGAAACAAAGAAAGAAAGATAGAAAGAAACAAAAGAGAATGAGAGAAAGTATGAAAGCTAGAATGAAAGTCATGAAGAAAGACAGAAAGAAGACACTATAGATAAAATGAGAGAAGGTATAAAAGGTATAATGAAACATGTCAAGAATGTATAAGGAAAAAAGAAAGAAACTAAAGATAGAATGAGAGAAGGTATGAAAGTTAGAAAAATATGAAGAAAGAAAGAATGAAAGAAAGAAAGAAAGAAAATAGAAATGAAGAAAGAAAGAAATAAAGAAATAAATAGAAAGGAAAGAATGAAAAAAGAAAGAAAGAAAGAAAGAAAAAACTAAAGATAGAATGAGAGAAGTTATGAAAGCTAGACTGAAAGAAAGAATGAAAGGAAGAAAGAAGCTAAAGATATGAATGAGAGAATTTATGAAAGCTAGAATGAAAGATCAAAAGAAAGATAGAAAGAAACTCAAGATAGAATGAGAGAAGGTATGAATGCTAGTAAAATATTAAGAATGAAAGAAAGAATGAAAGAAAGAAAGAAAGAAAGAAAAAAGAAATGATGAAAGAAAGAGAGAAAGAAATAAAAGGAAGGAAATAATGAAAAAAGAAAGAAAGAAAGAAAGAAAGAAAAAATTAAAGATAGAATGAGAGAAGGTATGAAAGCTAGAATGAAAGATATCAAGAAAAAGCAAAGAAAGAAGGAAACTAAACAGAATGAGGGAAGGTTTTAAAGCTAGAATGAAAGAAAGAAACAAAGAAAGAAAGATAGAAAGAAACTAAAGAGAATGAGAGAAGGTATGTAAGCTAGAAAGAAAGACATGAAGAAAGACAGAAAGAAAGAAAGACAGACAGAAAGAAAGAAAGATACAAAGAAACTAAAGAGAATGAGAGAAGTTATGAAAGCTAGAATGAATGAATGAAAGAAAGAAAGACAGAAAGAAACTAAAGATAGAATGAGAGAAGGTATGAAAGCTAGACTGAAAGAAAGAATGAAAGGAAGAAAGAAGCTAAAGATATGAATGAGAGAATTTATGAAAGCTAGAATGAAAGATCAAAAGAAAGAAAGAAAGAAACTCAAGATAGAATGAGAGAAGGTATGAATGCTAGTAAAATAAAAGAAAGAATGAAAGAAAGAAAGAAAGAAAGAAAAAAGAAATGATGAAAGAAAGAGAGAAAGAAATAAAAAAAAGGAAATAATGAAAAAAGAAAGAAAGAAAGAAAGAAAGAAAGAAAAAACTAAAGATAGAATGAGAGAAGGTATGAAAGCTAGAATGAAAGATATTAAGAAAAAAGAAAGAAAGAAAGAAACTAAACATAGAATGAAGGAAGGTTTCAAAGCTAGAATGAAAGAAAGAAAGAAAGAAAGAAAGAAAGATAGAAAGAAACTAAAGATAGAATGAGAGAAGGTATGAAAGCTAGAATGAAAGATATCAAGAAAAAAGAAAGAAAGAAACTAAAGATAGAATGAGAGTACGTTTGAAAGCTAGAATGAAAGATATTAAGAAAAAAGAAAGAAAGAAAGAAACTAAACATAGAATGATGGAAGGTTTGAAAGCTAGAATGAAAGAAAGAAACAAAGAAAGAAAGAAAGATAGAAAGAAACTAAAGAGAATGAGAGAAGGTTTCAAAGCTAGAATGAAAGACATCAAGAAAGACAGAAAGAAAAGACACTATAGCTAGAATGAGAGAAGGTATAAAAGGTATAATGAAACATGTCAAGAATGTATAAGGAAGAAAGAAAGACACTATAGATAGAATGAGAGAATGTATAAAAGCTATAATGAAACATGTCATTAATGTATAAGGAAGAAAGAAGGAAACTAAAGATAGAATGAGAGAAGGTATGAAACTTAGATTGAATGAAAGAATGAAAGGAAGAAAGAAAGTAAAGATATGAATGAGAGAATTTATGAAAGCTAGAATGAGAGATCAAAAGAAAGAAAGAAAGAAACTCAAGATAGAATGAGAGAAGGTATGAAAGCTAGAAAAATATTAAGAATGAAAGAAAGATTGAAAGAAAGAAAGAAAGAAAAAAGAAATGAAGAAAGAAAGAGAGAAAGAAATAAAAGGAAGGAAAGAATGAAAAAAGAAAGAAAGAAAGAAAGAAAGAAAAAACTAAAGATAGAATGAGAGAAGGTATGAAAGCTAGAATGAAAGATATTAAGAAAAAAGAAAGAAAGAAACTAAACATAGAATGATGGAAGGTTTCAAAGCTTGAATGAAAGAAAGAAACAAAGAAAGAAAGAAAGGTAGAAAGAAACTAAAGAGAATGAGAGAAAGTATGAAAGCTAGAATGAAAGAGATGAAGAAAGACAGAAAGAAAAGACACTATAGATAGAATGAGAGAAGGTATGAAAGCTAGAATGAAAGATATCAAGAAAAAAATTGAAAGAAAGAAAAAAACTAAAGATAGAATGAGGGAAGGTTTGAAAGCTAGAATGAAAGAAAGAAACAAAGAAAGAAAGATAGAAGGAAACTAAAGAGAATGAGAGAAGGTATGAAAGCTAGAATGAAAGACATCAAGAAAGACAGAAAGAAAGAAAGACAGACAGAAAGAAATAAACAAAGAAAGAAAGAAAGATAGAATGAAAGTTAGAAAGTAAGAAAAAGAAATGAAGAAAGAAGGAAACAAAAGATAGAATGAGAGAATGTATGAATGCTAGAATGAAAGATATCAAGAAAGAAAGGAAGAAATAAATAAATAAATAATGAAAGAAACTAAAAAAGAATGAGAGAAGGTTTGAAAGCTAGAATGAAAAATCTCAAGAATGAAAGAAAGAAAGAAAGAAACTAAAGAAAGAATGAGAGATGGTTTGAAAGCTAGAAAGAAAGAAACAAAAAAAGATAGAAAGACAGAAAGAAATTAAAGATAGAATGAGAGAAGTTATGAAAGCTAGAATGAATGACAGAAATAAAGAAAGACAGAAAGAAACTAAAGATAGAATGAGAGAAGGTATGAAAGCTAGAAGGAGAGATATCAAGAAAGAAGAAAAGAAAGATAGAAAGAAACTAAAGATAGAATGAGAGAAGGTATGAAAGCTAGATTGAAAGAAAGAATGAAAGGAAGAAAGAAACTAAAGATATGAATGAGAGAATTTATGAAAGCTAGAATGAAAGATCAAAAGAAAGGAAGAAAGAAACTAAAGATAGAATGAGAGAAGGTATGAAAGCTAGAAAAATATTAAGAATGAAAGAATGAAAGAAAGAAAGAAAGAAAGAAAAAAGAAATGAAGAAAGAAAGAAAGAAATGAATAAAAGGAAGGAAAGAATGAAAAAAGAAAGAAAGAAAGAAAGAAAATCTAAAGATAGAATGAGAGAAGGTATGAAAGCTAGATTGAAAGATATTAAGAAAAAAGAAAGAAAGAAAGAAATTAAACATAGAATGATGGAAGGTTTCAAAGCTAGAATGAAAGAAATGAAGAAAGACAGAAAGAAATGACACTATAGATAGAATGAGAAAAGGTATAAAAGCTATAATGAAACATGTCAAGAATGTATAAGGAAGAAAGAAAGAAACTAAAGATAGAATGAGAGAAGGTATGAAAGTTAGAAAAATATGAAGAAAGAAAGAAAGAAAGAAAGAATGAATGAAAGAAAGAAAGAAAATAGAAATGAAGAAAGAAAGAAATAAAGAAATAAAAAGGAAGGAGAGAATGAAAAAAGAAAGAAAGAAAGAAAGAAAAAACTAAAGATAGAATGAAAGAAGGTATGAAAGCTAGAATGAAAGAAAGAAACAAAGAAAGAAAGATAGAAAGAAACAAAAGAGAATGAGAGAAAGTATGAAAGCTAGAATGAAAGTCATGAAGAAAGACAGAAAGAGGACACTATAGATAAAATGAGAGAAGGTATAAAAGGTATAATGAAACATGTCAAGAATGTATAAGGAAAAAAGAAAGAAACTTAAGATAGAATGAGAGAAGGTATGAAAGTTAGAAAAATATGAAGAAAGAAAGAATGAAAGAAAGAAAGAAAGAAAATAGAAATGAAGAAAGAAAGAAATAAAGAAATAAATAGAAAGGAAAGAATGAAAAAAGAAAGAAAGAAAGAAAGAAAAAACTAAAGATAGAATGAGAGAAGTTATGAAAGCTAGAAAGAAAGAAACAAAAAAGATAGAAAGACAGAAAGAAATTAAAGATAGAATGAGAGAAGTTATGAAAGCTAGAATGAATGAAAGAAAGAAAGAAAGACAGAAAGAAACTAAAGATAGAATGAGAGAAGGCATGAAAGCTAGAAGGAGAGATATCAAGAAAGAAGGAAAGAAAGATAGAAAGAAACTAAAGATAGAATGAGAGAAGGTATGAAAGCTAGATTGAAAGAAAGAATGAAAGGAAGAAAGAAACTAAAGATATGAATGAGAGAATTTATGAAAGCTAGAATGAAAGATCAAAATAAGAAAGAAAGAAATTAAAGATAGAATGAGAGAAGGTATGAAAGCTAGAAAAATATTAAGAATGAAAGAAAGAATGAAAGAAAGAAAGATAGAAAAAAGAAATGAAGAAAGAAAGATAGAAATAAAAGGAAGAAAAGAATGAAAAAAGAAAGAAAGAAAGAAAGAAAAAACTAAAGATAGAATGAGAGAAGGTATAAAAGCTAGAATGAAAGATATAAAGAAAAAAGAAAGAAAGAAAGAAACTAAAGATAGAATGAGAGAAGGTTTCAAAGCTAGAATGAAAGACATGAAGAAAGACAGAAAGAAAAGACACTATAGATAAAATGAGAAAAGGTATAAAAGCTATAATGAAACATGTCAAGAATGTATAAGGAAGAAAGAAAGAAACTAAAGATAGAATGAGAGAAGGTATGAAAGTTAGAAAAATATGAAGAAAGAAAGAAAGAAAGGAAGAATGAATGAAAGAAAGAAAGAAAATAGAAATGAAGAAAGAAAGAAATAAAGAAATAAAAAGGAAGGAGAGAATGAAAAAAGAAAGAAAGAAAGAAAGAAAAAACTAAAGATAGAATGAAAGAAGGTATGAAAGCTAGAATGAAAGAAAGAAACAAAGAAAGAAAGATAGAAAGAAACTAAAGAGAATGAGAGAAGTTATGAAAGTTAGAATGAAAGACATCAAGAAAGACAGAAAGAAAGAAAGACAGACAGAAAGAAAGAAAGATACAAAGAAAGAAAGGAAGACAGAGAGAAAGAAAGTTAGGAAGTAAGAAAAAGAAATGAAGAAGGAAACAGAAGATAGAATGAGAGAATGTATGATTGCTAGAATGAAATAGAACAAGAAATAAAGGAAGAAATAAATAAATAAATAATGAAAGGAACTAAAAAAGAATGAGAGAAGGTTTGAAAGCTAGAATGAAAAATCTCAAGACTGAAAGAAAGAAAGAAACTAAAGAAAGAATGAGAGACGGTTTGAAAGATAGAAAGAAAGAAACAAAAAAGAGAGAAAGACAGAAAGAAATTAAAGATAGAATGAGAGAAGTTATGAAAGCTAGAATGAATGAAAGAAAGAAAGAAAGACAGACAGAAAGAAACTAAAGATAGAATGAGAGAAGGTATGAAAGCTAGAAGGAGAGATATCAAGAAAGAAGGAAAGAAAGATAGAAAGAAACTAAAGATAGAATGAGAGAAGGTATGAAAGCTAGATTGAAAGAAAGAATGATAGGAAGAAAGAAACTAAAGATAGAATGAGAGACAGTATGAAACCTAGAAAAATATTAAGAATGAAAGAAAGAAAGAATGAAAGAAAGAAAGAAAGAAAGAAAGAAAAAAGAAATGAAGAAAGAAAGAAAGAAAGAAATAAAAGGAAGGAGAGAATGAAATAAGAAAGAAAGAAAGAAAGAAAGAAAAAACTAAAGATAGAATGAGAGAAGGTATAAAAGCTAGAATGAAAGATATCAAGAAAAAAGAAAGAAAGAAAAAAACTAAAGATAGAATGAGGGAAGGTTTGAAAGCTAGAATGAAAGAAAGAAACAAAGAAAGAAAGATAGAAAGAAACTAAAGAGAATGAGAGAAGGTATGAGAGCTAGAATGAAAGACATCAATAGAAACAGAAAGAAAGAAAGACAGACAGAAAGAAAGAAAGATACAAAAAGAAAGAAAGAAAGATAGAGAGAAAGAAAGTAAGGAAGTAAGAAAAAGAAATGAAGAAAGAAGGAAACAAAAGATAGAATGAGAGACTGTATGATTGCTAGAATGAAATATAACAAGAAATAAAGGAAGAAATAAATAAATAAATAATGAAAGAAACTAAAAAAGAATGAGAGAAGGTGTGAAAGCTAGAATGAAAAATCTCAAGACTGAAATAAAGAAAGAAAGAAACTAAAGAAAGAATGAGAGACGTTTTGAAAGCTAGAAAGAAAGAATCAAAAAAGAGAGAAAGACAGAAAGAAATTAAAGATAGAATGAGAGAAGTTATGAAAGCTAGAATGAATGAATGAAAGAAAGAAAGACAGAAAGAAACTAAAGATAGAATGAGAGAAGGTATGAAAGCTAGAATGAAAGATATCAAGAAAAAAGGAAGAAAGAAAGAAACTAAAGATAGAATGAGAGAAGGTTTGAAAGCTAGAATGAAAGAAAGAAACAAAGAAAGAAAGATAGAAAGAAACTAAAGAGAATGAGAGAAAGTATGAAAGCTAGAATGAAAGACATCAAGAAAGAAAGAAAGAAAGAAAGACAAACAGAAAGAAAGATACAAAGAAAGAAAGAAAGATAGAGAGAAAGAAAGTTAGAAGGTAAGAAAATGAAATGAAGAAAGAAGGTAACAAAATATAGAATGAGAGAATGTATGAATGCTGGAATGAAAGATATCAAGAAAGAAAGTAAGAAATAAAGAAATAATTAAAGAAACTAAAGAAAGAAAGAGAGAAGGTGTGAAAGCTAGAATGAAAGATATCAAGAAAATAGAAAGAAAGAAAGAAGCTTAACAAAGAATGATGGAAGGTTGGAAAGCTAAAATGAAAGAAAGAAACAAAGAAAGATAGAAAGAAACTAAAGAGAATGAGAGAAGGTATGAAAGCTAGAATGAAAGACATCAAGAAAGACAGAAAGAAAGAAAGATAGACAGAAAGGAAGATACAAAGAAAGAAAGAAAGATAGAGAGAAAGAAAGTTAGAAAGTAAGAAAAAGAAATGAAGAAAGAAGGAAACAATAGATAGAATGAGAGAATGTATGATTGCTAGAATGAAAGATATCAAGAAAGAAAGGAAGAAATAAATAAATAAAAATGAAAGAAACTAAAAAAGAATGAGAGAAGGTATGAAAGCTAGAATGAAAAATCTCAAGACTGAAAGAAAGAAAGAAAGAAACTAAAGAAAGAATGAGAGACGGTTTGAAAGCTAGAAAGAAACAAAAAAAGAGAGAAAGACAGAAAGAAATTAAAGATAGAATTAGAGAAGGTATGAAAGCTAGAAGGAGAGATATCAAGAAAGAATGAAAGAAAGATAGAAAGAAACTAAAGATAGAATGAGAGAAGGTATGAAAGCTAGATTGAAAGACAGAATGAAAGGAAGAAAGAAACTAAAGATATGAATGAGAGAATTTATGAAAGCTAGAATGAAAGATCAAAAGAAAGAAAGAAAGAAACTAAAGATAGAATGAGAGAAGGTATGTAAGCTAGAAAAATATTAAGAATGAAAGGAAGAATGAATGAAAGAAAGAAAGAAAGAAAGAAAAAAGAAATGAAGAAAGAAAGAAAGAAAAAAATAAAAGGAAAGAAAGAATGAAAAAAGAAATAAATAAATAAAAAACTAAAGATAGAATGAGAGAAGGTATGAAAGCTAGAATGAAAGATATCAAGAAAAAAGAAAGAAAGAAAGAAACTAAAGATAGAATGAGAGAAGGTTTTAAAGCTAGAATGAAAGAAAGAAACAAAGAAAGAAAGATAGAAAGAAACTAAAGAGAATGAGAGAAGGTATGAAAGCTAGAATGAAAGACAACGAGAAAGACAGAAAGAAAGAAAGACAGAAAGACAGAAAGAAAGATAGAAAGAAAGAAAGAAAGATATAGAGAAAGAAAGTTAGAATAAGAAAATGAAATGAAGAAAGAAGGTAACAAAATATTGAATGAGAGAATGTATGAATGCTAGAATGAAAGATATCAAGAAAGAAAGTAAGAAATAAAGAAATAAATGAAGAAACTAAAGAAAGAATGAGAGAAGGTATGAAAACTAGAATGAAAGATATCAAGAAAAATGAAAGAAGGAAAGAAACTAAACAGAATGATGGAAGGTTTGAAAGCTAGAATGAAAGAAAGAAACAAAGAAAGAAAGACAGAAAGAAACTAAAGATAGAATGAGAGAATGTATGAATGCTAGAATGAAAGATATCAAGAAAGAAAGGAAGAAATAAATAAATAAATAATGAAAGAAAATAAAAAAGAATGAGAGAAGGTTTGAAAGCTAGAATGAAAAATCTCAAGACTGAAAGAAAGAAAGAAAGAAACTAAAGAAAGAATGAGAGACGTTTTGAAAGCTAGAAAGAAAGAATCAAAAAAGAGAGAAAGACAGAAAGAAATTAAAGATAGAATGAGAGAAGTTATGAAAGCTAGAATGAATGAAAGAAATAAAGAAAGACAGAAAGAAACTAAAGATAGAATGAGAGAAGTTATGAAAGCTAGAAGGAGAGATATCAAGAAAGAAGAAAAGAAAGATAGAAAGAAACTATTGATAGAATTAGAGAAGGTATGAAAGCTAGATTGAAAGAAAGAATGAAAGGAAGAAAGAAACTAAAGATATAAATGAGAGAATTTATGAAAGCTAGAATGAAAGAACAAAAGAAAGAAAGAAAGAAACTAAAGATAGAATGAGAGAAGGTATGAGAGCTAGAAAAATATTAAGAATGAAAGAAAGAATGAAAGAAAGAAAGAAAGAAAAAAGAAATGAAGAAAGAAAGAAAGAAATAAAAGGAAGGAAAGAATGAAAAAAGAAAGAAAGAAAGAAAGAAAGAAAAAACTAAAGATAGAATGAGAGAAGGTATGAAAGCTAGATAGAAAGATATTAAGAAAAAAGAAAGAAAGAAAGAAATTAAACATAGAATGATGGAAGGTTTCAAACCTAGAATGAAAGAAAGAAACAAAGAAAGAAAGAAAGACAGAAAGAAACTAAAGAGAATGAGAGAAAGTATGAAAGCTAGAATGAAAGACATGAAGAAAGACAGAAAGAAAAGACACTATAGATAGAATGAGAGAAGGTATAAAAGCTATAATGAAACATGTCAAGAATGTATACGGAAGAAAGAAAGAAACTAAAGATAGAATGAGAGAAGGTATGAAAGTTAGAAAAATATGAAGAAAGAAAGAATGAAAGAAAGAAAGAAAGAAAGAAAGAAAATAGAAATGAAGAAAGAAGGAAAGAAATAAAAGGAAGGAGAGAATGAAAAAAGAAAGAAAGAAAGAAAGAAAAAACTAAAGATAGAATGAGAGAAGGTATGAAAGCTAGAATGAAAGATATCAAGAAAAAAGAAAGAAAGAAAAAAACTAAAGATAGAATGAGGGAAGGTTTGAAAGCTAGAATGAGAGAAAGAAAGAAAGAAAGATAGAAAGAAACTAAAGAGACTGAGAGAAGGTATGAAAGCTAGAATGAAAGACATCAATAAAAACAGAAAGAAAGAAAGAAAGACAGAAAGAAAGAAAGATAGAAAAAGAAAGAAAGAAAGATAGAGAGAAAGAAAGTTAGTAAGTAAGAAAAAGAAATGAAGAAAGAAGGAAACAAAAGATAGAATGAGAGAATGTATGATTGCTAGAATGAAATATAACAAGAAATGAAGGAAGAAATAAATAAATAAATAATGAAAGAAACTAAAAAAGAATGAGAGAAGGTGTGAAAGCTAGAAAGAAAAATCTCAAGACTGAAATAAAGAAAGAAAGAAACTAAAGAAAGAATGAGACACGTTTTGAAAGCTAGAAAGAAAGAAACAAAAAAGAGAGAAAGACAGAAAGAAATTAAAGATAGAATGAGAGAAGTTATGAAAGCTAGAATGAATGAATGAAAGAAAGAAAGACAGAAAGAAACTAAAGATAGAATGAGAGAAGATATGAAAGCTAGAAGGAGAGATATCAAGAAAGAAGGAAAGAAAGACAGAAAGAAACTAAAGATAGAATGAGAGAAGTTATGAAAGCGAGATTGAAAGAAAGAATGAAAGGAAGAAAGAATGTAAAGATGTGAATGAGAGAATTTATGAAAGCTAGAATGAGATCAAAAGAAAGAAAGAAAGAAACTAAAGATAGAATGAGAGAAGGTATGAAAGCTAGAAAAATATTAAGAATGAAAGAAAGAAAGAATGAAAAAAAGAAAGCAAGAAAAAAGAAATGAAAAAAGAAAGAAAGAAAGAAAGAAAGAAAAAACTAAAGATAAAATGAGAGAAGGTATGAAAGCTAGAATGAAAGATATTAAGAAAAAAGAAAGAAAGAAAGAAAGTAAACATATAATGATGGAATGTTTCAAAGCTAGAATGAAAGAAAGAAACAAAGAAAGAAAGATAGAAAGATACTAAAGAGAATGAGAGAAAGTATGAAAGCTAGAATGAAAGACATGAAGAAAGACCGAAAGAAAGACACTATAGATAGAATGAGAGAAGGTATAAAAGCTATAATGAAACATGTCAAGAATGTATAAGGAAGAAAGAAAGAAACTAAAGATAGAATGAGAGAAGGTATGAAAGTTAGAAAAATATGAAGAAAGAAAGAAAGAAAGAATGAATGAAAGAAAGAAAAAAAGAAAATAGAAATGAAGAAAGAAAGAAATAAAGAAATAAAAAGGAAGGAAAGAATGAAAAAAGAAAGAAAGAAAGAAAAAACTGAAGATTGAAGGAGAGAAGGTATGAAAGCTAGAATGAAAGATATCAAGAAAAAAGAAAGAAAGAAAAAAACTAAAGATAGAATGAGGGAAGGTTTGAAAGCTAGATTGAAAGAAAGAAACAAAGAAAGAAAGATAGAAAGAAACTAAAGAGAATGAGAGAAGGTATGAAAGCTAGAATGAAAGACATCAAAAAAGAGAGAAAGAAAGAAAGACAGACAGAAAGAAAGAAAGATACAAAGAAAGAAAGAAAGATAGAGAGAAAGAAAGTTAGAAAGTAAGAAAAAGAAATTAAAAAAGAAGGAAACAAAAGATAGAATGAGAGAATGTATGAATGCTAGAATGAAAGATATCAAGAAAGAAAGGAAGAAATAAATAAATAAATAATGAAAAAAACTAAAAAAGAATGAGAGAATGTTTGAAAGCTAGAATGAAAAATCTCTAGACTGAAAGAAAGAAAGAAAGAAACTAAAGAAAGAATGAGAGACGGTTTGAAAGCTAGAATGAATGAAAAAAGAAAGAAAGACAGAAAGAAAATAAAGATAGAATGAAAGAAGGCATGAAAGCTAGATTGAAAGAAAGAATGAAAGGAAGAAAGAAACAAAAGGTATGAATGAGAGAATTTATGAAAGCTAGAATGAAAGATCAAAAGAAAGAAAGAAAGAAACTAAAGATAGAATGAGAGAAGGTATGAAAGCTAGAAAAATATTAACTATGAAAGAAAGAATGAAAAAAGAAAGAAAGAAAAAAGAAATGAAGAAAGAAAGAAAGAAAGAAATAAAAGGAAGGAAAGAATGAAAAAAGAAAGAAAGAAAGAAAGAAAAAACTAAAGATAGAATGAGAGAAGGTATGAAAGCTAGAATGAAAGATATTAAGAAAAAAGAAAGAAAGAAACTAAACAGAATGATGGAAGGTTTGAAAGCTAGAATGAAAGAAAGAAACAAAGAAAGAAAGAAAGATAGAAAGAAACTAAAGAGAATGAGAGAAGGTTTCAAAGCTAGAATGAAAGACATCAAGAAAGACAGAAAGAAAAGACACTATAGATAGAATGAGAGAAGGTATAAAAGCTATAATGAAACATGTCAAGAATGTATAAGGAGAAAGAAAGACACTATAGATAGAATGAGAGAATGTATAAAAGCTATAATGAAACATGTCAGGAATGTATAAGGAAGAAAGAAGGAAACTAAAGATAGAATGAGAGAAGGTATAAAAGTTAGATTGAATGAAAGAATGAAAGGAAGAAAGAAAGTAAAGATATGAATGAGAGAATTTATGAAAGCTAGAATGAGAGAAAAAAAGAAAGAAAGAAAGAAAGAAACTCAAGATAGAATGAGAGAAGGTATGAAAGCTAGAAAAATATTGAGAATGAAAGAAAGAATGAAAGAAAGAAAGAAAGAAAGAAAAAAGAAATGAAGAAAGAAAGAGAGAAAGAAATAAAAGGAAGAAAAGAATGAAAAAAGAAAGAAAGAAAGAAAAAACTAAAGATAGAATGAGAGAAGGTATGAAAGCTAGAATGAAAGATATTAAGAAAAAAGAAAGAAAGAAACTAAACATATAATGATGGAAGGTTTCAAAGCTTGAATGAAAGAAAGAAACAAAGAAAGAAAGAAAGGTAGAAAGAAACTAAAGAGAATGAGAGAAAGTATGAAAGCTAGAATGAAAGACATGAAGAAAGACAGAAAGAAAAGACACTATAGATAGAATTAGAGAAGGTATAAAAGCTATAATGAAACATGTCAAGAATGTATAAGGAAGAAAGAAAGAAACTAAAGATAGAATGAGAGAAGGTATGAAAGTTAGAAAAATATGAAGAAAGTAAGAATGAATGAGAGAAAGAAAGAAAGAAAGAAAATAGAAATGAAGAAAGAAATAAAGAAATAAAAAGGAAGGAAAGAAGGAAAAAAGAAAGAAAGAAAGAAAGAAAGAAAAAACTAAAGATAGAATGAGAGAAGGTATGAAAGCTAGAATGAAAGATATCAAGAAAAAAGAAAGAAAGAAAAAAACTAAAGATAGAATGAGGGAAGGTTTGAAAGCTAGAATGAAAGAAAGAAACAAAGAAAGAAAGATAGAAGGAAACTAAAGAGAATGAGAGAAGGTATGAAAGCTAGAATGAAAGACTTCAAGAAAGACAGAAAGAAAGAAAGACAGACAGAATGAAATAAACAAAGAAAGAAAGAAAGATAGAGAGAATGAAAGTTAGAAAGTAAGAAAAAGAAATGAAGAAAGAAGGAACCAAAAGATAGAATGAGAGAATGTATGAATGCTAGAATGAAAGATATCAAGAAAGAAAGGAAGAAATAAATAAATAAATAATGAAAGAAACTAAAAAAGAATGAGAGAAGGTTTGAAAGCTAGAAAGAAAAATCTCAAGACTGAAAGAAAGAAAGAAAGAAACTAAAGAAAGAATGAGAGATGGTTTGAAAGCTAGAAAGAAAGAAACAAAAAAGATAGAAAGACAGAAAGAAATTAAAGATAGAATGAGAGAAGTTATGAAAGCTAGAATGAATGAAAGAAATAAAGAAAGACAGAAAGAAACTAAAGATAGAATGAGAGAAGGTATGAAAGCTAGAAGGAGAGATATCAAGAAAGAATGAAAGAAAGATAGAAAGAAACTAAAGATAGAATGAGAGAAGGTATGAAAGCTAGATTGAAAGACAGAATGAAAGGAAGAAAGAAACTAAAGATATGAATGAGAGAATTTATGAAAGCTAGAATGAAAGATCAAAAGAAAGAAAGAAAGAAACTAAAGATAGAATGAGAGAAGGTATGTAAGCTAGAAAAATATTAAGAATGAAAGAAAGAATGAATGAAAGAAAGAAAGAAAGAAAGAAAAAAGAAATGAAGAAAGAAAGAAAGAAAAAAATAAAAGGAAAGAAAGAATGAAAAAAGAAATAAATAAATAAGAAACTAAAGATAGAATGAGAGAAGGTATGAAAGCTAGAATGAAAGATATCAAGAAAAAAGAAAGAAAGAAAGAAACTAAAGATAGAATGAGAGAAGGTTTTAAAGCTAGAATGAAAGAAAGAAACAAAGAAAGAAAGATAGAAAGAAACTAAAGAGAATGAGAGAAGGTATGAAAGCTAGAATGAAAGACAACGAGAAAGACAGAAAGAAAGAAAGACAGAAAGACAGAAAGAAAGATAGAAAGAAAGAAAGAAAGATATAGAGAAAGAAAGTTAGAATAAGAAAATGAAATGAAGAAAGAAGGTAACAAAATATTGAATGAGAGAATGTATGAATGCTAGAATGAAAGATATCAAGAAAGAAAGTAAGAAATAAAGAAATAAATGAAGAAACTAAAGAAAGAATGAGAGAAGGTATGAAAACTAGAATGAAAGATATCAAGAAAAATGAAAGAAGGAAAGAAACTAAACAGAATGATGGAAGGTTTGAAAGCTAGAATGAAAGAAAGAAACAAAGAAAGAAAGACAGAAAGAAACTAAAGATAGAATGAGAGAATGTATGAATGCTAGAATGAAAGATATCAAGAAAGAAAGGAAGAATTAAATAAATAAATAATGAAAGAAAATAAAAAAGAATGAGAGAAGGTTTGAAAGCTAGAATGAAAAATCTCAAGACTGAAAGAAAGAAAGAAAGAAACTAAAGAAAGAATGAGAGACGTTTTGAAAGCTAGAAAGAAAGAATCAAAAAAGAGAGAAAGACAGAAAGAAATTAAAGATAGAATGAGAGAAGTTATGAAAGCTAGAATGAATGAAAGAAATAAAGAAAGACAGAAAGAAACTAAAGATAGAATGAGAGAAGTTATGAAAGCTAGAAGGAGAGATATCAAGAAAGAAGAAAAGAAAGATAGAAAGAAACTATTGATAGAATTAGAGAAGGTATGAAAGCTAGATTGAAAGAAAGAATGAAAGGAAGAAAGAAACTAAAGATATGAATGAGAGAATTTATGAAAGCTAGAATGAAAGAACAAAAGAAAGAAAGAAAGAAACTAAAGATAGAATGAGAGAAGGTATGAAAGCTAGAAAAATATTAAGAATGAAAGAAAGAATGAAAGAAAGAAAGAAAGAAAAAAGAAATGAAGAAAGAAAGAAAGAAATAAAAGGAAGGAAAGAATGAAAAAAGAAAGAAAGAAAGAAAGAAAGAAAAAACTAAAGATAGAATGAGAGAAGGTATGAAAGCTAGATAGAAAGATATTAAGAAAAAAGAAAGAAAGAAAGAAATTAAACATAGAATGATGGAAGGTTTCAAACCTAGAATGAAAGAAAGAAACAAAGAAAGAAAGAAAGACAGAAAGAAACTAAAGAGAATGAGAGAAAGTATGAAAGCTAGAATGAAAGACATGAAGAAAGACAGAAAGAAAAGACACTATAGATAGAATGAGAGAAGGTATAAAAGCTATAATGAAACATGTCAAGAATGTATACGGAAGAAAGAAAGAAACTAAAGATAGAATGAGAGAAGGTATGAAAGTTAGAAAAATATGAAGAAAGAAAGAATGAAAGAAAGAAAGAAAGAAAGAAAGAAAATAGAAATGAAGAAAGAAGGAAAGAAATAAAAGGAAGGAGAGAATGAAAAAAGAAAGAAAGAAAGAAAGAAAGAAAAAACTAAAGATAGAATGAGAGAAGGTATGAAAGCTAGAATGAAAGATATCAAGAAAAAAGAAAGAAAGAAAAAAACTAAAGATAGAATGAGGGAAGGTTTGAAAGCTAGAATGAGAGAAAGAAAGAAAGAAAGATAGAAAGAAACTAAAGAGACTGAGAGAAGGTATGAAAGCTAGAATGAAAGACATCAATAAAAACAGAAAGAAAGAAAGACAGACAGAAAGAAAGAAAGATAGAAAAAGAAAGAAAGAAAGATAGAGAGAAAGAAAGTTAGGAAGTAAGAAAAAGAAATGAAGAAAGAAGGAAACAAAAGATAGAATGAGAGAATGTATGATTGCTAGAATGAAATATAACAAGAAATGAAGGAAGAAATAAATAAATAAATAATGAAAGAAACTAAAAAAGAATGAGAGAAGGTATGAAAGCTAGAAAGAAAAATCTCAAGACTGAAATAAAGAAAGAAAGAAACTAAAGAAAGAATGAGACACGTTTTGAAAGCTAGAAAGAAAGAAACAAAAAAGAGAGAAAGACAGAAAGAAATTAAAGATAGAATGAGAGAAGTTATGAAAGCTAGAATGAATGAATGAAAGAAAGAAAGACAGAAAGAAACTAAAGATAGAATGAGAGAAGATATGAAAGCTAGAAGGAGAGATATCAAGAAAGAAGGAAAGAAAGATAGAAAGAAACTAAAGATAGAATGAGAGAAGTTATGAAAGCGAGATTGAAAGAAAGAATGAAAGGAAGAAAGAAAGTAAAGATGTGAATGAGAGAATTTATGAAAGCTAGAATGAGAGATCAAAAGAAAGAAAGAAAGATACTGAAGATAGAATGAGAGAAGGTATGAAAGCTAGAAAAATATTAAGAATGAAAGAAAGAAAGAATGGAAAAAAGAAAGCAAGAAAAAAGAAATGAAAAAAGAAAGAAAGAAAGAAAGAAAGAAAAAACTAAAGATAAAATGAGAGAAGGTATGAAAGCTAGAATGAAAGATATTAAGAAAAAAGAAAGAAAGAAAGAAAGTAAACATATAATGATGGAATGTTTCAAAGCTAGAATGAAAGAAAGAAACAAAGAAAGAAAGATAGAAAGATACTAAAGAGAATGAGAGAAAGTATGAAAGCTAGAATGAAAGACATGAAGAAAGACCGAAAGAAAGACACTATAGATAGAATGAGAGAAGGTATAAAAGCTATAATGAAACATGTCAAGAATGTATAAGGAAGAAAGAAAGAAACTAAAGATAGAATGAGAGAAGGTATGAAAGTTAGAAAAATATGAAGAAAGAAAGAAAGAAAGAATGAATGAAAGAAAGAAAAAAAGAAAATAGAAATGAAGAAAGAAAGAAATAAAGAAATAAAAAGGAAGGAAAGAATGAAAAAAGAAAGAAAGAAAGAAAAAACTGAAGATTGAAGGAGAGAAGGTATGAAAGCTAGAATGAAAGATATCAAGAAAAAAGAAAGAAAGACAAAAACTAAAGATAGAATGAGGGAAGGTTTGAAAGCTAGATTGAAAGAAAGAAACAAAGAAAGAAAGATAGAAAGAAACTAAAGAGAATGAGAGAAGGTATGAAAGCTAGAATGAAAGACATCAAAAAAGAGAGAAAGAAAGAAAGACAGACAGAAAGAAAGAAAGATACAAAGAAAGAAAGAAAGATAGAGAGAAAGAAAGTTAGAAAGTAAGAAAAAGAAATGAAAAAAGAAGGAAACAAAAGATAGAATGAGAGAATGTATGAATGCTAGAATGAAAGATATCAAGAAAGAAAGGAAGAAATAAATAAATAAATAATGAAAAAAACTAAAAAAGAATGAGAGAAGGTTTGAAAGCTAGAATGAAAAATCTCTAGACTGAAAGAAAGAAAGAAAGAAACTAAAGAAAGAATGAGAGACGGTTTGAAAGCTAGAATGAATGAAAAAAGAAAGAAAGACAGAAAGAAAATAAAGATAGAATGAAAGAAGGCATGAAAGCTAGATTGAAAGAAAGAATGAAAGGAAGAAAGAAACAAAAGGTATGAATGAGAGAATTTATGAAAGCTAGAATGAAAGATCAAAAGAAAGAAAGAAAGAAACTAAAGATAGAATGAGAGAAGGTATGAAAGCTAGAAAAATATTAACTATGAAAGAAAGAATGAAAAAAGAAAGAAAGAAAAAAGAAATGAAGAAAAAAAGAAAGAAAGAAATAAAAGGAAGGAAAGAATGAAAAAAGAAAGAAAGAAAGAAAGAAAAAACTAAAGATAGAATGAGAGAAGGTATGAAAGCTAGAATGAAAGATATTAAGAAAAAAGAAAGAAAGAAACTAAACAGAATGATGGAAGGTTTGAAAGCTAGAATGAAAGAAAGAAACAAAGAAAGAAAGAAAGATAGAAAGAAACTAAAGAGAATGAGAGAAGGTTTCAAAGCTAGAATGAAAGACATCAAGAAAGACAGAAAGAAAAGACACTATAGATAGAATGAGAGAAGGTATAAAAGCTATAATGAAACATGTCAAGAATGTATAAGGAGAAAGAAAGACACTATAGATAGAATGAGAGAATGTATAAAAGCTATAATGAAACATGTCAGGAATGTATAAGGAAGAAAGAAGGAAACTAAAGATAGAATGAGAGAAGGTATAAAAGTTAGATTGAATGAAAGAATGAAAGGAAGAAAGAAAGTAAAGATATGAATGAGAGAATTTATGAAAGCTAGAATGAGAGATCAAAAGAAAGAAAGAAAGAAAGAAACTCAAGATAGAATGAGAGAAGGTATGAAAGCTAGAAAAATATTAAGAATGAAAGAAAGAATGAAAGAAAGAAAGAAAGAAAAAAGAAATGAAGAAAGAAAGAGAGAAAGAAAGAAATAAAAGGAAGAAAAGAATGAAAAAAGAAAGAAAGAAAGAAAAAACTAAAGATAAAATGAGAGAAGGTATGAAAGCTAGAATGAAAGATATTAAGAAAAAAGAAAGAAAGAAACTAAACATAGAATGATGGAAGGTTTCAAAGCTTGAATGAAAGAAAGAAACAAAGAAAGAAAGAAAGGTAGAAAGAAACTAAAGAGAATGAGAGAAAGTATGAAAGCTAGAATGAAAGACATGAAGAAAGACAGAAAGAAAAGACACTATAGATAGAATTAGAGAAGGTATAAAAGCTATAATGAAACATGTCAAGAATGTATAAGGAAGAAAGAAAGAAACTAAAGATAGAATGAGAGAAGGTATGAAAGTTAGAAAAATATGAAGAAAGTAAGAATGAATGAGAGAAAGAAAGAAAGAAAGAAAATAGAAATGAAGAAAGAAATAAAGAAATAAAAAGGAAGGAAAGAAGGAAAAAAGAAAGAAAGAAAGAAAGAAAGAAAAAACTAAAGATAGAATGAGAGAAGGTATGAAAGCTAGAATGAAAGATATCAAGAAAAAAGAAAGAAAGAAAAAAACTAAAGATAGAATGAGGGAAGGTTTGAAAGCTAGAATGAAAGAAAGAAACAAAGAAAGAAAGATAGAAGGAAACTAAATAGAATGAGAGAAGGTATGAAAGCTAGAATGAAAGACTTCAAGAAAGACAGAAAGAAAGAAAGACAGACAGAAAGAAATAAACAAAGAAAGAAAGAAAGATAGAGAGAATGAAAGTTAGAAAGTAAGAAAAAGAAATGAAGAAAGAAGGAACCAAAAGATAGAATGAGAGAATGTATGAATGCTAGAATGAAAGATATCAAGAAAGAAAGGAAGAAATAAATAAATAAATAATGAAAGAAACTAAAAAAGAATGAGAGAAGGTTTGAAAGCTAGAAAGAAAAATCTCAAGACTGAAAGAAAGAAAGAAAGAAACTAAAGAAAGAATGAGAGATGGTTTGAAAGCTAGAAAGAAAGAAACAAAAAAAGATAGAAAGACAGAAAGAAATTAAAGATAGAATGAGAGAAGTTATGAAAGCTAGAATGAATGAAAGAAATAAAGAAAGACAGAAAGAAACTAAAGATAGAATGAGAGAAGGTATGAAAGCTAGAAGGAGAGATATCAAGAAAGAAGAAAAGAAAGATAGAAAGAAACTAAAGATAGAATGAGAGAAGGTATGAAAGCTAGATTGAAAGAAAGAATGAAAGGAAGAAAGAAACTAAAGATATGAATGAGAGAATTTATGAAAGCTAGAATGAAAGATCAAAAGAAAGAAAGAAAGAAACTAAAGATAGAATGAGAGAAGGTATGAAAGCTAGAAAAATATTAAGACTGAAAGAATGAAAGAAAGAAAGAAAGAAAGAAAAAAGAAATGAAGAAAGAAAGAAAGAAATGAATAAAAGGAAGGAAAGAATGAAAAAAGAAAGAAAGAAAGAAAGAAAGAAAAAACTAAAGATAGAATGAGAGAAGGTATGAAACCTAGATTGAAAGATATTAAGAAAAAAGAAAGAAAGAAAGAAACTAAAGATAGAATGATGGAAGGTTTCAAAGCTAGAATGAAAGAAAGAAACAAACAAAGAAAGAAAGATAGAAAGAAACTAAAGAGAATGAGAGAAAGTATGAAAGCTAGAATGAAAGTCATAAAGAAAGACAGAAAGAAGACACTATAGATAAAATGAGAGAAGGTATAAAAGGTATAATGAAACATGTCAAGAATGTATAAGGAAGAAAGAAAGAAACTAAAGATAGAATGAGAGAAGGTATGAAAGTTAGAAAAATATGAAGAAAGAAAGAATGAAAGAAAGAAAGAAAGAAAGAAAATAGAAATGAAGAAAGAAAGAAATAAAGAAGTAAATAGAAAGGAAAGAATGAAAAAAGAAAGAAAGAAAGAAAGAAAAAACTAAAGATAGAATGAGAGAAGGTATGAAAGCTAGAAGGAGAGATATCAAGAAAGAAGAAAAGAAAGATAGAAAGAAACTAAAGATAGAATGAGAGAAGGTATGAAAGCTAGATTGAAAGAAAGAATGAAAGGAAGAAAGAAACTAAAGATATGAATGAGAGAATTTATGAAAGCTAGAGTGAAAGATCAAAGAAAGTAAGAAAGAAACTAAAGATAGAATGAGAGAAGGTATGAAAGCTAGAAAAATATTAAGAATGAAAGAAAGAATGAAAGAAAGAAAGATAGAAAAAAGAAATGAAGAAAGAAAGAAAGAAAGAAAGAAAGAAAAGGAAGGAAAGAATGAAAAAAGAAAGAAAGAAAGAAAGAAAAAACTAAAGATAGAATGAGAGAAGGTATGAAAGCTAGAATGAAAGATATAAAGAAAAAAGAAAGAAAGAATAAAACTAAAGATAGAATGAGAGAATGTATGAATGCAAGAATGAAAGATACCAAGAAAGAAAGGAAGAAATAAATAAATAAATAATGAAAGAAACTAAAAAAGAATGAGAGAAGGTTTGAAAGCTAGAATGAAAAATCTCAAGACTGAAAGAAAGAAAGAAACTAAAGAAAGAATGAGAGACGGTTTGAAAGCTAGAAAGAAAGAAACAAAAAAAGATAGAAAGACAGAAAGAAATTAAAGATAGAATGAGAGAAGTTATGAAAGCTAGAATGAATGAAAGAAAGAAAGAAAGACAGAAAGAAACTAAAGATAGAATGAGAGAAGGCATGAAAGCTAGAAGGAGAGATATCAAGAAAGAAGGAAAGAAAGATAGAAAGAAACTAAAGATAGAATGAGAGAAGGTATGAAAGCTAGATTGAAAGAAAGAATGAAAGGAAGAAAGAAACTAAAGATGAATGAGAGAATTTATGAAAGCTAGAATGAAAGATCAAAGAAAGAAAGAAAGAAACTAAAGATAGAATGAGAGAAGTTATGAAAGCTAGAAAAATATTAAGAATGCAAGAAAGAATGAAAGAAAGAAAGATAGAAAAAAGAAATGAAGAAAGAAAGAAAGAAAGAAATAAAAGGAAGGAAAGAATGAAAAAAGAAAGAAAGAAAGAAAGAAAAAACTAAATATAGAATGAGAGAAGGTATAAAAGCTAGAATGAAAGATATAAAGAAAAAAGAAAGAAAGAAAGAAAATAAAGATAGAATGAGAGAAGGTTTCAAAGCTAGAATGAAAGAAAGAGACAAAGAAAGAAAGAAAGATAGAAAGAAAATAAAGAGAATGAGAGAAAGTATGAAAGCTAGAATGAAAGACATGAAGAAAGACAGAAAGAAAAGACACTATAGATAGAATGAGAAAAGGTATAAAAGCTATAATGAAACATGTCAAGAATGTATAAGGAAGAAAGAAAGAAACTAAAGATAGAATGAGAGAAGGTATGAAAGTTAGAAAAATATGAAGAAAGAAAGAAAGAAAGAATGAATGAATGAATGAAAGAAAGAAAATAGAAATGAAGAAAGAAAGAAATAAAGAAATAAAAAGAAAGGAGAGAATGAAAAAAGAAAGAAAGAAAGACAGATAGAAAGAAACTAAAGAGAATGAGAGAAGGTATGAAAGTTTGAATGAAAGACATCAAGAAAGACAGAAAGAAAGAAAGACAGACAGAAAGAAAGAAAGATACAAAGAAAGAAAGGAAGACAGAGAGAAATAAAGTTACTAAGTAAGAAAAAGAAATGAAGAAAGAAGGAAACAAAAGATAGAATGAGAGAATGTATGATTGCTAGAATGAAATATAACAAGAAATAAAGGAAGAAATAAATAAATAAATAATTAAAGGAACTAAAAAAGAATGAGAGAAGGTTTGAAAGCTAGAATGAAAAATCTCAAGACTGAAAGAAAGAAAGAAACTAAAGAAAGAATGAGAGACGGTTTGAAAGATAGAAAGAAAGAAACAAAAAAGAGAGAAAGACAGAAAGAAATTAAAGATAGAATGAGAGAAGTTATGAAAGCTAGAATGAATGAAAGAAAGAAAGAAAGAAAGACAGAAAGAAACTAAAGATAGAATGAGAGAAGGTATGAAAGCTAGAAGGAGAGATATCAAGAAAGAAGGAAAGAAAGATAGAAAGAAACTAAAGATAGAATGAGAGAAGGTATGAAAGCTAGATTGAAAGAAAGAATGAAAGGAAGAAAGAAACTAAAGATATGAATGAGAGAATTTATGAAAGCTAGAATGAAAGATCAAAAGAAAGAAAGAAAGAAACTAAAGATAGAATGAGAGACAGTATGAAAGCTAGAAAAATATTAAGAATGAAAGAAAGAAAGAAAGAAAGAAAAAAGAAATGAAGAAAGAAAGAAAGAAAGAAATAAAAGGAAGGAGAGAATGAAATAAGAAAGAAAGAAAGAAAGAAAAAACTAAAGATAGAATGAGAGAAGGTATGAAAGCTAGAATGAAAGATATCAAGAAAAAAGAAAGAAAGAAAAAAACTAAAGATAGAATGAGGGAAGGTTTGAAAGCTAGAATGAAAGAAAGAAACAAAGAAAGAAAGATAGAAAGAAACTAAAGAGAATGAGAGAAGGTATGAAAGCTAGAATGAAAGACATCAAGAAAGAAAGAAAGAAAGACAGACAGAAAGAAAGAAATATACAAAGAAAGAAAGAAAGATAGAGAGAAAGAAAGTTAGAAAGTAAGAAAAAGAAAAGAAGAAAGAAGGAAACAAAAGATAGAATGAGAGAATGTATGATTGCTAGAATGAAATATAACAAGAAATAAAGGAAGAAATAAATAAATAAATAATTAAAGGAACTAAAAAAGAATGAGAGAAGGTTTGAAAGCTAGAATGAAAAATCTCAAGACTGAAAGAAAGAAAGAAACTAAAGAAAGAATGAGAGACGGTTTGAAAGATAGAAAGAAAGAAACAAAAAAGAGAGAAAGACAGAAAGAAATTAAAGATAGAATGAGAGAAGTTATGAAAGCTAGAATGAATGAAAGAAAGAAAGAAAGAAAGACAGAAAGAAACTAAAGATAGAATGAGAGAAGGTATGAATGCTAGAAGGAGAGATATCAAGAAAGAAGGAAAGAAAGATAGAAAGAAACTAAAGATAGAATGAGAGAAGGTATGAAAGCTAGATTGAAAGAAAGAATGAAAGGAAGAAAGAAACTAAAGATATGAATGAGAGAATTTATGAAAGCTAGAATGAAAGATCAAAAGAAAGAAAGAAAGAAACTAAAGATAGAATGAGAGACAGTATGAAAGCTAGAAAAATATTAAGAATGAAAGAAAGAAAGAAAGAAAGAAAAAAGAAATGAAGAAAGAAAGAAAGAAAGAAATAAAAGGAAGGAGAGAATGAAATAAGAAAGAAAGAAAGAAAGAAAAAACTAAAGATAGAATGAGAGAAGGTATGAAAGCTAGAATGAAAGATATCAAGAAAAAAGAAAGAAAGAAAAAAACTAAAGATAGAATGAGGGAAGGTTTGAAAGCTAGAATGAAAGAAAGAAACAAAGAAAGAAAGATAGAAAGAAACTAAAGAGAATGAGAGAAGGTATGAAAGCTAGAATGAAAGACATCAATAAAAACAGAAAGAAAGAAAGACAGACAGAAAGAAAGAAAGATACAAAAATAAAGAAAGAAAGGTAGAGAAAAAAAAGTTAGGAAGTAAGAAAAAGAAATGAAGAAAGAAGGAAACAAAAGATAGAATTAGAGAATGTATGATTGCTAGAATGAAATATAACAAGAAATAAAGGAAGAAATAAATAAATAAATAATGAAAGAAACTAAAAAAGAATGAGAGAAGGTGTGAAAGCTAGAATGAAAAATCTCAAGACTGAAATAAAGAAAGAAAAAAACTAAAGAAAGAATGAGAGACGTTTTGAAAGCTAGAAAGAAAGAATCAAAAAAGAGAGAAAGACAGAAAGAAATTAAAGATAGAATGAGAGAAGTTATGAAAGCTAGAATGAATGAATGAATGAAAGAAAGACAGAAAGAAACTAAAGATAGAATGAGAGAAGATATGAAAGCTAGAAGGAGAGATATCAAGAAAGAAGGAAAGAAAGATAGAAAGAAACTAAAGATAGAATGAGAGAAGTTATGAAAGCTAGATTGAAAGAAAGAATGAAAGGAAGAATGAAAGTAAAGATATGAATGAGAGAATTTATGAAAGCTAGAATGAGAGATCAAAAGAAAGAAAGAAAGAAACTAAAGATAGAATGAGAGAAGGTATGAAAGCTAGAAAAATATTAAGAATGAAAGAAAGAAAGGATGAAAAAAAGAAAGAAAGAAAGAAAAAAGAAATGAAAAAGAAAGAAAGAAAGAAAGAAAGAAAAAACTAAAGATAAAATGAGAGAAGGTATGAAAGCTAGAATGAAAGATATTAAGAGAAAAGAAAGAAAGTAAGTAAGTAAACATATAATGATGGAATGTTTCAAAGCTAGAATGAAAGAAAGAAACAAAGAAAGAAAGAAAGAAAGAAAGAAACTAAAGAGAATGAGAGAAAGTATGAAAGCTAGAATGAAAGACATGAAGAAAGACAGAAAGAAAGACACTATAGATAGAATGAGAGAAGGTATAAAAGCTATAATGAAACATGTCAAGAATGTATAAGGAAGAAAGAAAGAAACTAAAGATAGAATGAGAGAAGGTATTAAAGTTAGAAAAATATGAAGAAAGAAAGAAAGAAAGAATGAATGAAAGAAAGAAAAAAAGAAAATGGAAATGAAGAAATAAATAAATAAAGAAATAAAAAGGAAGGAAAGAATGAAAAAAGAAAGAAAGAAAGAAAAAACTAAAGATAGAAGGAGAGAAGGTATGAAAGCTAGAATGAAAGATATCAAGAAAAAAGAAAGAAAGAAAAAAACTAAAGATAGAATGAGGGAAGGTTTGAAAGCTAGAATGAAAGAAAGAAACAAAGAAAGAAAGATAGAAAGAAACTAAAGAGAATGAGAGAAGGTATGAAAGCTAGAATGAAAGACATCAAGAAAGAAAGAAAGAAAGACAGACAGAAAGAAAGAAATATACAAAGAAAGAAAGAAAGATAGAGAGAAAGAAAGTTAGAAAGTAAGAAAAAGAAAAGAAGAAAGAAGGAAACAAAAGATAGAATGAGAGAATGTATGAATGCTAGAATGAAAGATATCAAGAAAGAAAGGAAGAAATAAATAAATAAATACATAATGAAAGAAACTAAAAAAGAATGAGAGAAGGTTTGAAAGCTAGAATGAAAAATCTCTAGACTGAAAGAAAGAAAGAAAGAAACTAAAGAAAGAATGAGAGACGGTTTGAAAGCTAGTACGAAAGAAACAAAAAAAGATAGAAAGACAGAAAGAAATTAAAGATAGAATGAGAGAAGGCATGAAAGCTAGAATGAATGAAAAAAGAAAGAAAGACAGAAAGAAACTAAAGATAGAATGAGAGAAGGCATGAAAGCTAGATTGAAAGAAAGAATGAAAGGAAGAAAGAAACAAAAGGTATGAATGAGAGAATTTATGAAAGCTAGAATGAAAGATCAAAGAAAGAAAGAAAGAAACTAAAGATAGAATGAGAGAAGGTATGAAAGCTAGAAAAATATTAAGAATTAAAGAAAGAATGAAAGAAAGAAAGAAAGAAAAAAGAAATGAAGAAAGAAAGAAAGAAAGAAATAAAAGGAAGGAAAGAATGAAAAAAGAAAGAAAGAAAGAAAGAAAAAACTAAAGATAGAATGAGAGAAGGTATGAAAGCTAGAATGAAAGATATTAAGAAAAAAGAAAGAAAGAAAGAAACTAAACATAGAATGATGGAAGGTTTGAAAGCTAGAATGAAAGAAAGAAACAAAGAAAGAAAGAAAGATAGAAAGAAACTAAAGAGAAAGAGAGAAGGTATGAAAGCTAGAATGAAAGACATCAAGAAAGACAGAAAGAAAAGACACTATAGATAGAATGAGAGAAGGTATAAAAGCTATAATGAAACATGTCAAGAATGTATAAGGAAGAAAGAAAGACACGAAAGATAGAATGAGAGAATGTATAAAAGCTATAATGAAACATGTCAGGAATGTATAAGGAAGAAAGATGGAAACTAAAGATATAATGAGAGAAGGTATGAAAGCTAGATTGAATGAAAGAATGAAAGGAAGAAAGGAACATAAAGATATGAATGAGAGAATTTATGAAAGCTAGAATGAAAGATTCAAAGAAAGAAAGAAAGAAAGAAAGAAAAAAGAAATGAAGAAAGAAAGAAAGAAAGAAATATAAGGAAGGAAAGAATGAAAAAGAAAGAAAGAATGAAAGAGAAAAAACTAAAGATAGAATGAGAGAAGGTATGAAAGCTAGAATGAAAGATATTAAGAAAAAAGAAAGAAAGAAAGAAACTAAACATATAATGATGGATTGTTTCAAAGCTAGAATGAAAGAAATAAACAAAGAAAAAAGAACGATAGAAAGAAACTAAAGAGAATGAGAGAAAGTATGAAAGCTAGAATGAAAGACATGAAGAAAGACAGAAAGAAAGACAATATAGATAGAATGAGAGAAGGTATAAAAGCTATAATGAAACATGTCAAGAATGTATAAGGAAGAAAGAAAGAAACTAAAGATAGAATGAGAGAAGGTATAAAAGCTAGAATGAAAGATCAAAAGAAAGAAAGAAAGAAACTAAAGATAGAATGAGAGAAGGTATGAAAGCTAGAAAAATATTAAGAATGAAAGAAAGAAAGAATGAAAGAAAGAAAGAAAGAAAGAAAGAAAAAAGAAATGAAGAATGAAAGAAAGAAAGAATGAAAAGGAAAGAAAGAATGAAAAAAGAAGGAAAGAAAGAAAGAAAGAAAAAACTAAAGATAGAATGAGAGAAAGTATGAAAGCTAGAATTAAAGATATTAAGAAAAAAGAAAGAAAGAAAGAAACTAAACATATAATGATGGATTGTTTCAAAGCTAGAATGAAAGAAAGAAACAAAGAAAGAAAGAACGATAGAAAGAAACTAAAGAGAATGAGAGAAAGTATAAAAGCTAGAATGAAAGACATGAAGAAAGACAGAAAGAAAAGACACTATAGATAGAATGAGAGAAGGTATAAAAGCTATAATGAAACATGTCAAGAATGTTTAAGGAAGAAAGACAGAAACTAAAGATAGAATGAGAGAAGGTATGAAAGTTAGAAAAATATGAAGAAAGAAAGAATGAAAGAAAGAAAAAAAGAAAATAGAAATGAAGAAAGAAAGAAATAAAGAAATAAAAAGGAAGGAAAGAATGAAAAAAGAAAGAAAGAAAGAAAAATCTAAAGATAGAAGGAGAGAAGGTTTGAAAGCTAGAATGAAAGAAAGAAACAAAGAAAGAAAGATAGAAAGAAACTAAAGAGAATGAGAGAAGGTATGAAAGCTAGAATGAAAGACATCAAGAAAGACAGAAAGAAAGAAAGAAAGACAGAAAGACAGAAAGAAAGATAGAAAGAAAGAAAGAAAGATATAGAGAAAGTTAGAATAAGAAAATGAAATGAAGAAAGAAGGTAACAAAATATTGAATGAGAGAATGTATGAATGCTAGAATGAAAGATATCAAGAAAGAAAGTAAGAAATAAAGAAATAAATGAAGAAACTAAAGAAAGAATGAGAGAAGGTATGAAAGCTAGAATGAAAGATATCAAGAAAAATGAAAGAAGGAAAGAAACTAAACAGAATGATGGAAGGATTGAAAGCTAGAATGAAAGAAAGAAACAAAGAAAGAAAGACAGAAAGAAACTAAAGATAGAATGAGAGAATGTATGAATGCTAGAATGAAAGGTATCAAGAAAGAAAGGAAGAAATAAATAAATAAATAATGAAAGAAAATAAAAAAGAATGAGAGAAGGTTTGAAAGCTAGAATGAAAAATCTCAAGACTGAACGAAAGAAAGAAAGAAACTAAAGAAAGAATGAGAGATGGTTTGAAAGCTAGAAAGAAATAAACAAAAAAAGATAGAAAGACAGAAAGAAATTAAAGATAGAATTAGAGAAGGTATGAAAGCTAGATTGAAAGAAAGAATGAAAGGAAGAAAGAAACTAAAGATATGAATGAGAGAATTTATGAAAGCTAGAATGAAAGATCAAAAGAAAGAAAGAAACTAAAGATAGAATGAGAGAAGGTATGGAAGCTAGAAAAATATTAAGAATGAAAGAAAGAATGAAAGAAAGAAAGAAAGAAAAAAGAAATGAAGAAAGAAAGAAAGAAAGAAATAAAAGGAAGGAAAGAATGAAAAAAGAAAGAAAGAAAGAAAGAAAAAACTAAAGATAGAATGAGAGAAGATAGGAAAGCTAGATTGAAAGATATTAAGAAAAAAGAAAGAAAGAAAGAAATTAAACATAGAATGATGGAAGGTTTCAAACCTAGAATGAAAGAAAGAAACAAAGAAAGAAAGAAAGACAGAAAGAAACTAAAGAGAATGAGAGAAAGTATGAAAGCTAGAATGAAAGACATGAAGAAAGACAGAAAGAAAAGACACTATAGATAGAATGAGAGAAGGTATAAAAGCTATAATGAAACATGTCAAGAATGTATAAGGAAGAAAGACAGAAACTAAAGATAGAATGAGAGAAGGTATGAAAGTTAGAAAAATATGAAGAAAGAAAGAATGAAAGAAAGAAAGAAAGAAAGAAAGAAATGAAGAAAGAAAGAAATAAAGAAATAAAAAGGAAGGAAAGAATGAGAAAAGAAAGAAAGAAAAATCTAAAGATAGAAGGAGAGAAGGTATGAAAGCTAGAATGAAAGATATCAAGAAAAAAGAAAGAAAGAAAGAAACTAAACATAGAATGATGGAAGGTTTGCAAGCTAGAATGAAAGAAAGAAACAAAGAAAGAAAGAAAGATAGAAAGAAACTAAAGTGAATGAGAGAAAGTATGAAAGCTAGAATGAAAGACATGAAGAAAGACAGAAAGAAAAGACACTATAGATAGAATGAGAGAATGTATAAAATCTATAATGAAACATGTCAGGAATGTATAAGGAAGAAAGAAGGAAACTAAAGATATAATGAGAGAAGGTATGAAAGCTAGATTGAATGAAAGAATGAAAGGAAGAAAGGAACATAAAGATATGAATGAGAGAATTTATGAAAGCTAGAATGAAAGATCAAAAGAAAGAAAGAAAGAAAGAAAGAAAGAAAGAAAGAAAAAAGAAATGAAGAAAGAAAGAAAGAAAGAAATATAAGGAAGGAAAGAATGAAGA
The DNA here is from genome assembly GCA_037013535.1 of Intellagama lesueurii. Lineage (NCBI taxonomy): Eukaryota > Metazoa > Chordata > Lepidosauria > Squamata > Agamidae > Intellagama > Intellagama lesueurii. The sequence continues at coordinate 11,679,551 of JBAJHW010000013.1, forward strand.
AAGAAAGAAAGAATGAAAGAGAAAAAATTAAACATAGAATGAGAGAAGGTATGAAAGCTAGAATGAAAGACATTAAGAAAAAAGAAAGAAAGAAAGAAACTAAACATAGAATGATGGAAGGTTTGAAAGCTAGAATTAAAGAAAGAAACAAAGAAAGAAAGAAAGATAGAAAGAAACTAAAGAGAATGAGAGAATGTATAAAAGCTATAATGAAACATGTCAGGAATGTATAAGGAAGAAAGAAGGAAACTAAAGATATAATGAGAGAAGGTATGAAAGCTAGATTGAATGAAAGAATGAAAGGAAGGAACATAAAGATATGAATGAGAGAATTTATGAAAGCTAGAATGAAAGATCAAAAGAAAGAAAGAAAGAAAAAAGAAATGAAGAAAGAAAGAAAGAAAGAAATATAAGGAAGGAAAGAATGAAAAAAGAAAGAATGAATGAAAGAGAAAAAACTAAAGATAGAATGAGAGAAGGTATGAAAGCTAGAATGAAAGATATTAAGAAAAAAGAAAGAACGAAAGAAGCTAAACATAGAATGATGGAAGGTTTGAAAGCTAGAATGAAAGAAAGAAACAAAGAAAGAAAGAACGATAGAAAGAAACTAAAGAGAATGAGAGAAAGTATGAAAGCTAGAATGAAAGACATGAAGAAAGACAGAAAGAAAGACACTATAGATAGAATGAGAGAAGGTATAAAAGCTATAATGAAACATGTCAAGAATGTATAAGGAAGAAAGAAAGAAACTAAAGGTAGAATGAGAGAAGGTATGAAAGCTAGAATGAAAGATCAAAAGAAATAAAGAAAGAAACTAAAGATAGAATGAGAGAAGGTATAAAAGCTAGAAAAATATTAAGAATGAAAGAAAGAAAGAATGAAAGAAAGAAAGAAAGAAAGAAAAAATAAATGAAGAAAGAAAGAAAGAAAGAATGAAAAGGAAGGAAAGAATGAAAAAAGAAAGAAAGAAAGAAAGAAAAAACTAAAGATAGAATGAGAGAAGGTATGAAAGCTAGAATGAAAGATATTAAGAAAAAAGAAAGAAAGAAAGAAACTAAACATATAATGATGGATTGTTTCAAAGCTAGAATGAAAGAAAGAAACAAAGAAAGAAAGAACGATAGAAAGAAACTAAAGAGAATGAGAGAAAGTATGAAAGCTAGATTGAAAGACATGAAGAAAGACAGAAAGAAAGACACTATAGATAGAATGAGAGAAGGTATAAAAGCTATAATGAAACATGTCAAGAATGTATAAGGAAGAAAGAAAGAAACTAAAGATAGAATGAGAGAAGGTATGAAAGTTAGAAAAATATGAAGAAAGAAAGAAAGAAAGAATGAATGAAAGAAAGAAAAAAAGAAAATAGAAATGAAGAAAGAAAGAAATAAAGAAATAAAAAGGAAGGAAAGAATGAAAAAAGAAAGAAAGAAAAAACTAAAGATAGGAGGAGAGAAGGTATGAAAGCTAGAATGAAAGATATCAAGAAAAAAGAAAGAAAGAAACTAAAGATAGAATGAGAGAAGGTTTGAAAGCAAGAATGAAAGAAAGAAACAAAGAAAGAAAGATAGAAAGAAACTAAAGAGAATGAGAGAAGGTATGAAAGCTAGAATGAAAGACATCAAGAAAGAAAGAAAGAAAGAAAGACAAACAGAAAGAAAGATACAAAGAAAGAAAGAAAGATAGAGAGAAATAAAGTTAGAAAGTAAGAAAATGAAATGAAGAAAGAAGGTAACAAAATATAGAATGAGAGAATGTATGAATGCTGGAATGAAAGATATCAAGAAAGAAAGTAAGAAATAAAGAAATAATTAAAGAAACTAAAGAAAGAAAGAAAGAGAGAAGGTGTGAAAGCTAGAATGAAGGATATCAAGAAAATAGAAAGAAAGAAAGAAGCTTAACAAAGAATGATGGAAGGTTGGAAAGCTAGAATGAAAGAAAGAAACAAAGAAAGATAGAAAGAAACTAAAGAGAATGAGAGAAAGTATGAAAGCTAGAATGAAAGACATGAAGAAAGACAGAATGAAAGACACTATAGATAGAATGAGAGAAGGTATAAAAGCTATAATGATACATGTCAAGAATGTATAAGGAAGAAAGAAAGAAACTAAAGATAGAATGAGAGAAGGTATGAAAGCTAGAATGAAAGATCAAAAGAAAGAAAGAAAGAAACTAAAGATAGAATGAGAGAAGATATGAAAGCTAGAAAAATATTAAGAATGAAAGAAAGAAAGAATGAAAGAAAGAAAGAAAGAAAGAAAGAAAAAAGAAATGAAGAAAGAAAGAAAGAAAGAATGAAAAGGAAGGAAAGAATGAAAAAAGAAAGAAAGAAAGAAAGAAAGAAAAAAGAAATGAAGAAAGAAAGAAATAAAGAAATAAAAAGGAAGGAAAGAATGAGAAAAGAAAGAAAGAAAAATCTAAAGATAGAAGGAGAGAAGGTATGAAAGCTAGAATGAAAGATAACAAGAAAAAAGAAAGAAAGAAAGAAACTAAACATAGAATGATGGAAGGTTTGAAAGCTAGAATGAAAGAAAGAAACAAAGAAAGAAAGAAAGATAGAAAGAAACTAAAGTGAATGAGAGAAAGTATGAAAGCTAGAATGAAAGACATGAAGAAAGACAGAAAGAAAAGACACTATAGATAGAATGAGAGAAGGTATAAAAGCTATAATGAAACATGTCAAGAATGGATAAGGAAGAAAGAAAGAAACTAAAGATAGAATGAGAGAAGGTATGAAAGTTAGAAAAATATGAAGAAAGAAAGAAAGAAAGAATGAAAGAAAGAAAGAAAGAAAGAAAATTGAAATGAAGAAAGAAAGAAATAAAGAAATAAAAAGGAAGGAAACAATGAGAAAAGAAAGAAAGAAAAATCTAAAGATAGAAGGAGAGAAGGTATGAAAGCTATAATGAAAGATAACAAGAAAAAAGAAAGAAAGAAACTAAACATAGAATGATGGAAGGTTTGAAAGCTAGAATGAAAGAAAGAAACAAAGAAAGAAAGAAAGATAGAAAGAAACTAAAGTGAATGAGAGAAAGTATGAAAGCTAGAATGAAAGACATGAAGAAAGACAGAAAGAAAAGACACTATAGATAGAATGAGAGAATGTATAAAAGCTATAATGAAACATGTCAGGAATGTATAAGGAAGAAAGAAGGAAACTAAAGATATAATGAGAGAAGGTATGAAAGCTAGATTGAATGAAAGAATGAAAGGAAGAAAGGAACATAAAGATATGAATGAGAGAATTTATGAAAGCTAGAATGAAAGATCAAAAGAAAGAAAGAAAGAAAGAAAGAAAGAAAGAAAGAAAGAAAAAAGAAATGAAGAAAGAAACAAAGAAAGAAATATAAGGAAGGAAAGAATGAAGAAAGAAAGAAAGAATGAAAGAGAAAAAAATAAAGATAGAATGAGAGAAGGTATGAAAGCAAGAATGAAAGATATTAAGAAAAAAGAAAGAAAGAAAGAAACTAAACATAGAATGATGGAAGGTTTGAAAGCTAGAATGAAAGAAAGAAACAAAGAAAGAAAGAAAGATAGAAAGAAACTAAAGAGAATGAGAGAATGTATAAAAGCTATAATGAAACATGTCAGGAATGTATAAGGAAGAAAGAAGAAAACTAAAGATATAATGAGAGAAGGTATGAAAGCTAGATTGAATGAAAGAATGAAAGGAAGGAACATAAAGATATGAATGAGAGAATTTATGAAAGCTAGAATGAAAGATCAAAAGAAAGAAAGAAAGAAAAAAGAAATGAAGAAAGAAAGAAAGAAAGAAATATAAGGAAGGAAAGAATGAAAAAAGAAAGAATGAATGAAAGAGAAAAAACTAAAGATAGAATGAGAGAAGGTATGAAAGCTAGAATGAAAGATATTAAGAAAAAAGAAAGAAAGAAAGAAACTAAACATATAATGATGGATTGTTTCAAAGCTAGAATGAAAGAAAGAAACAAAGAAAGAAAGAACGATAGAAAGAAACTAAAGAGAATGAGAGAAAGTATGAAAGCTAGATTGAAAGACATGAAGAAAGACAGAAAGAAAGACACTATAGATAGAATGAGAGAAGGTATAAAAGATATAATGAAACATGTCAAGAATGTATAAGGAAGAAAGAAAGAAACTAAAGATAGAATGAGAGAAGGTATGAAAGTTAGAAAAATATGAAGAAAGAAAGAAAGAAAGAAAGAATGAAAGAAAGAAAAAAAGAAAATAGAAATGAAGAAAGAAAGAAATAAAGAAATAAAAAGGAAGGAAAGAATGAAAAAAGAAAGAAAGAAAAAACTAAAGATAGGAGGAGAGAAGGTATGAAAGCTAGAATGAAAGATATCAAGAAAAAAGAAAGAAAGAAAGAAACTAAAGATAGAATGAGAGAAGGTTTGAAAGCAAGAATGAAAGAAAGAAACAAAGAAAGAAAGATAGAAAGAAACTAAAGAGAATGAGAGAAGGTATGAAAGCTAGAATGAAAGACATCAAGAAAGAAAGAAAGAAAGAAAGACAAACAGAAAGAAAGATACAAAGAAAGAAAGAAAGATAGAGAGAAATAAAGTTAGAAAGTAAGAAAATGAAATGAAGAAAGAAGGTAACAAAATATAGAATGAGAGAATGTATGAATGCTGGAATGAAAGATATCAAGAAAGAAAGTAAGAAATAAAGAAATAATTAAAGAAACTAAAGAAAGAAAGAGAGAAGGTGTGAAAGCTAGAATGAAGGATATCAAGAAAATAGAAAGAAAGAAAGAAGCTTAACAAAGAATGATGGAAGGTTGGAAAGCTAGAATGAAAGAAAGAAACAAAGAAAGATAGAAAGAAACTAAAGAGAATGAGAGAAGGTATGAAAGCTAGAATGAAAGACATCAAGAAAGACAGAAAGAAAGAAAGATAGACAGATAGAAAGATACAAAGAAAGAAAGAAAGATAGAGAGAAAGAAAGTTAGAAAGTAGGAAAAAGAAATGAAGAAAGAAGGAAACAATAGATAGAATGAGAGAATGTATGATTGCTAGAATGAAAGATATCAAGAAAGAAAGGAAGAAATAAATAAATAAAAATGAAAGAAACTAAAAAAGAATGAGAGAAGGTTTGAAAGCTAGAATGAAAAATCTCAAGACTGAAAGAAAGAAAGAAAGAAACTAAAGAAAGAATGAGAGACGGTTTGAAAGCTAGAAAGAAACAAAAAAAGAGAGAAAGACAGAAACAAATTAAAGATAGAATTAGAGAAGGTATGAAAGTTAGAAGGAGAGATATCAAGAAAGAATGAAAGAAAGATAGAAAGAAACTAAAGATAGAATGAGAGAAGGTATGAAAGCTAGATTGAAAGAAAGAATGAAAGGAAGAATGAAACAAAAGGTATGAATGAGAGAATTTATGAAAGCTAGAATGAAAGATCAAAAGGAAGAAAGAAACTAAAGATAGAATGAGAGAAGGTATGAAAGCTAGAAAAATATTAAGAATGAAAGAAAGAAAGAAAGAAAGAAAGAAAAAAAATGAAGAAAGAAAGAAATAAAAGGAAGGAAAGAATGAAAAAAGAAAGAAAGAAAGAAAGAAAGAAAAAACTAAAGATAGAATGAGAGAAGGTATGAAAGCTAGAATGAAAGATATTAAGAAAAAAGAAAGAAAGAAAGAAACTAAACATAGAATGATGGAAGGTTTCAAAGCTAGAATGAAAGAAAGAAACAAAGAAAGAAAGAAAGATAGAAAGAAACTAAAGAGAATGAGAGAAGGTATGAAAGCTAGAATGAAAGACATCAAGAAAGACAGAAAGAAAGAAACACAGAAAGAAAGAAAGAAAGATAGAAAGATAGAAAGAAAGATAGAGAGAAAGAAAGTTAGGAAGTAAGAAAAAGAAATGAAGAAAGAAGGAAACAAAAGATAGAATGAGAGAATGTATGATTGCTAGAATGAAATATAACAAGAAATAAAGGAAGAAATAAATAAATAAATAATGAAAGAAACTAAAAAAGAATGAGAGAAGGTTTGAAAGCTAGAATAAAAAATCTCAAGCCTGAAAGAAAGAAAGAAAGAAACTAAAGAAAGAATGAGAGACGGTTTGAAAGATAGAAAGAAAGAAACAAAAAAGAGAGAAAGACAGAAAGAAATTAAAGATAGAATGAGAGAAGTTATGAAAGCTAGAATGAATGAAAGAAAGAAAGAAAGACAGAAGGAAACTAAAGATAGAATGAGAGAAGGTATGAAAGCTAGAAGGAGAGATATCAAGAAAGAAGGAAAGAAAGATAGAAAGAAACTAAAGATAGAATGAGAGAAGATATGAAAGCTAGATTGAAAGAAAGAATGAAAGGAAGAAAGAAACTAAAGATATGAATGAGAGAATTTATGAAAGCTAGGATGAAAGATCAAAAGAAAGAAAGAAAGAAACTAAAGATAGAATGAGAGAAGGTATGAAAGCTAGAAAAATATTAAGAATGAAAGAAAGAAAGAATGAAAGAAAGAAAGAAAAAAAAAGAAATGAAGAAAGAAAGAAAGAAAGAATGAAAAGGAAGGAAAGAATGAAAAAAGAAAGAAAGAAAGAAAGAAAGAAAAAACTAAAGATTGAATGAGAGAAGGTATGAAAGCTAGAATGAAAGATATTAAGAAAAAAGAAAGAAAGAAAGAAACTAAACATATAATAATGGATTGTTTCAAAGCTAGAATGAAAGAAAGAAACAAACAAAGAAAGAAAGATAGAAAGAAACTAAAGAGAATGAGAGAAGGTATGAAAGCTAGAATGAAACATGTCAAGAATGTATAAGGAAGAAAGAAAGAAACTAAAGATAGAATGAGAGAAGGTATGAAAGCTAGAATGAAAGATCAAAAGAAAGAAAGAAAGAAACTAAAGATAGAATGAGAGAAGGTATGAAAGCTAGAAAAATATTAAGAATGAAAGAAAGAAAGAATGAAAGAAAGAAAGAAAGAAAGAAAGAAAAAATAAATGAAGAAAGAAAGAAAGAAAGAATGAAAAGGAAGGAAAGAATGAAAAAAGAAAGAAAGAAAGAAAGAAAAAACTAAAGATAGAATGAGAGAAGGTATGAAAGCTAGAATGAAAGATATTAAGAAAAAAGAAAGAAAGAAAGAAACTAAACATATAATGATGGATTGTTTCAAAGCTAGAATGAAAGAAAGAAACAAAGAAAGAAAGAACGATAGAAAGAAACTAAAGAGAATGAGAGAAAGTATGAAAGCTAGATTGAAAGACATGAAGAAAGACAGAAAGAAAGACACTATAGATAGAATGAGAGAAGGTATAAAAGCTATAATGAAACATGTCAAGAATGTATAAGGAAGAAAGAAAGAAACTAAAGATAGAATGAGAGAAGGTATGAAAGTTAGAAAAATATGAAGAAAGAAAGAAAGAAAGAATGAATGAAAGAAAGAAAAAAAGAAAATAGAAATGAAGAAAGAAAGAAATAAAGAAATAAAAAGGAAGGAAAGAATGAAAAAAGAAAGAAAGAAAAAACTAAAGATAGGAGGAGAGAAGGTATGAAAGCTAGAATGAAAGATATCAAGAAAAAAGAAAGAAAGAAAGAAACTAAAGATAGAATGAGAGAAGGTTTGAAAGCAAGAATGAAAGTAAGAAACAAAGAAAGAAAGATAGAAAGAAACTAAATAGAATGAGAGAAGGTATGAAAGCTAGAATGAAAGACATCAAGAAAGAAAGAAAGAAAGAAAGACAAACAGAAAGAAAGATACAAAGAAAGAAAGAAAGATAGAGAGAAATAAAGTTAGAAAGTAAGAAAATGAAATGAAGAAAGAAGGTAACAAAATATAGAATGAGAGAATGTATGAATGCTGGAATGAAAGATATCAAGAAAGAAAGTAAGAAATAAAGAAATAATTAAAGAAACTAAAGAAAGAAAGAGAGAAGGTGTGAAAGCTAGAATGAAGGATATCAAGAAAATAGAAAGAAAGAAAGAAGCTTAACAAAGAATGATGGAAGGTTGGAAAGCTAGAATGAAAGAAAGAAACAAAGAAAGATAGAAAGAAACTAAAAAGAATGAGAGAAGGTATGAAAGCTAGAATGAAAGACATCAAGAAAGACAGAAAGAAAGAAAGATAGACAGATAGAAAGATACAAAGAAAGAAAGAAAGATAGAGAGAAAGAAAGTTAGAAAGTAAGAAAAAGAAATGAAGAAAGAAGGAAACAATAGATAGAATGAGAGAATGTATGATTGCTAGAATGAAAGATATCAAGAAAGAAAGGAAGAAATAAATAAATAAAAATGAAAGAAACTAAAAAAGAATGAGAGAAGGTTTGAAAGCTAGAATGAAAAATCTCAAGACTGAAAGAAAGAAAGAAAGAAACTAAAGAAAGAATGAGAGACGGTTTGAAAGCTAGAAAGAAACAAAAAAAGAGAGAAAGACAGAAACAAATTAAAGATAGAATTAGAGAAGGTATGAAAGTTAGAAGGAGAGATATCAAGAAAGAATGAAAGAAAGATAGAAAGAAACTAAAGATAGAATGAGAGAAGGTATGAAAGCTAGATTGAAAGAAAGAATGAAGGGAAGAAAGAAACTAAAGATATGAATGAGAATTTATGAAAGCTAGAATGAAAGATCAAAAGAAAGAAAGAAAGAAACTAAAGATAGAATGAGAGAAGGTATGTAAGCTAGAAAAATATTAAGAATGAAAGAAAGAATGAATGAAAGAAAGAAAGAAAGAAAGAAAAAAGAAATGAAGAAAGAAAGAAAGAAAAAAATAAAAGGAAAGAAAGAATGAAAAAAGAAAGAAAGAAAGAAAAAACTAAAGATAGAATGAGAGAAGGTATGAAAGCTAGAATGAAAGATATCAAGAAAAAAGAAAGAAAGAAAGAAACTAAAGATAGAATGAGAGAAGGTTTGAAAGCTAGAATGAAAGAAAGAAACAAAGAAAGAAAGATAGAAAGAAACTAAAGAGAATGAGAGAAGGTATGAAAGCTAGAATGAAAGACATCAAGAAAGACAGAAAGAAAGAAAGAAAGACAGAAAGACAGAAAGACAGAAAGAAAGAAAGAAAGAAAGATACAGAGAAAGAAAGTTAGAATAAGAAAATGAAATGAAGAAAGAAGGTAACCAAATATTGAATGAGAGAATGTATGAATGCTAGAATGAAAGATATCAAGAAAGAAAGTAAGAAATAAAGAAATAAATGAAGAAACTAAAGAAAGAATTAGAGAAGGTATGAAAGCTAGAATGAAAGATATCAAGAAAAATGAAAGAAGGAAAGAAACTAAACAGAATGATGGAAGGTTTGAAAGCTAGAATGAAAGAAAGAAACAAAGAAAGAAAGACAGAAAGAAACTAAAGATAGAATGAGAGAATGTATGAATGCTAGAATGAAAGATATCAAGAAAGAAAGGAAGAAATAAATAAATAAATAATGAAAGAAAATAAAAAAGAATGAGAGAAGGTTTGAAAGCTAGAATGAAAAATCTCAAGACTGAAAGAAAGAAAGAAAGAAACTAAAGAAAGAATGAGAGATGGTTTGAAAGCTAGAAAGAAAGAAACAAAAAAAGATAGAAAGACAGAAAGAAATTAAAGATAGAATGAGAGAAGTTATGAAAGCTAGAATGAATGAAAGAAATAAAGAAAGACAGAAAGAAACTAAAGATAGAATGAGAGAAGGTATGAAAGCTAGAAGGAGAGATATCAAGAAAGAAGAAAAGAAAGATAGAAAGAAACTAAAGATAGAATGAGAGAAGGTATGAAAGCTAGATTGAAAGAAAGAATGAAAGGAAGAAAGAAACTAAAGATATGAATAAGAGAATTTATGAAAGCTAGAATGAAAGATCAAAAGAAAGAAAGAAAGAAACTAAAGATAGAATGAGAGAAGGTATGAAAGCTAGAAAAATATTAAGAATGAAAGAAAGAATGAAAGAAAGAAAGAAAGAAAAAAGAAATGAAGAAAGAAAGAAAGAAAGAAATAAAAGGAAGGAAAGAATGAAAAAAGAAAGAAAGAAAGAAAGAAAAAACTAAAGATAGAATGAGAGAAGGTATGAAAGCTAGAATGAAAGATATCAAGAAAAAAGAAAGAAAGAAAGAAACTAAAGATAGAATGAGAGAAGGTTTGAAAGCTAGAATGAAAGAAAGAAACAAAGAAAGAAAGATAGAAAGAAACTAAAGAGAATGAGAGAAGGTATGAAAGCTAGAATGAAAGACATCAAGAAAGACAGAAAGAAAGAAAGAAAGACAGAAAGACAGAAAGAAAGAAAGAAAGAAAGAAAGATACAGAGAAAGAAAGTTAGAATAAGAAAATGAAATGAAGAAAGAAGGTAACCAAATATTGAATGAGAGAATGTATGAATGCTAGAATGAAAGATATCAAGAAAGAAAGTAAGAAATAAAGAAATAAATGAAGAAACTAAAGAAAGAATTAGAGAAGGTATGAAAGCTAGAATGAAAGATATCAAGAAAAATGAAAGAAGGAAAGAAACTAAACAGAATGATGGAAGGTTTGAAAGCTAGAATGAAAGAAAGAAACAAAGAAAGAAAGACAGAAAGAAACTAAAGATAGAATGAGAGAATGTATGAATGCTAGAATGAAAGATATCAAGAAAGAAAGGAAGAAATAAATAAATAAATAATGAAAGAAAATAAAAAAGAATGAGAGAAGGTTTGAAAGCTAGAATGAAAAATCTCAAGACTGAAAGAAAGAAAGAAAGAAACTAAAGAAAGAATGAGAGATGGTTTGAAAGCTAGGAAGAAAGAAACAAAAAAAGATAGAAAGACAGAAAGAAATTAAAGATAGAATGAGAGAAGTTATGAAAGCTAGAATGAATGAAAGAAATAAAGAAAGACAGAAAGAAACTAAAGATAGAATGAGAGAAGGTATGAAAGCTAGAAGGAGAGATATCAAGAAAGAAGAAAAGAAAGATAGAAAGAAACTAAAGATAGAATTAGAGAAGGTATGAAAGCTAGATTGAAAGAAAGAATGAAAGGAAGAAAGAAACTAAAGATATGAATAAGAGAATTTATGAAAGCTAGAATGAAAGATCAAAAGAAAGAAAGAAAGAAACTAAAGATAGAATGAGAGAAGGTATGAAAGCTAGAAAAATATTAAGAATGAAAGAAAGAATGAAAGAAAGAAAGAAAGAAAAAAGAAATGAAGAAAGAAAGAAAGAAAGAAATAAAAGGAAGGAAAGAATGAAAAAAGAAAGAAAGAAAGAAAGAAAGAAAAAACTAAAGATAGAATGAGAGAAGGTATGAAAGCTAGAATGAAAGATATTAAGAAAAAAGAAAGAAAGAAAGAAATTAAACATAGAATGATGGAAGGTTTCAAACCTAGAATGAAAGAAAGAAACAAAGAAAGAAAGAAAGACAGAAACAAACTAAAGAGAATGAGAGAAAGTATGAAAGCTAGAATGAAAGACATGAAGAAAGACAGAAAGAAAAGACACTATAGATAGAATGAGAGAAGGTATAAAAGCTATAATGAAACATGTCAAGAATGTATAAGGAAGAAAGAAAGAAACAAGATAGAATGAGAGAAGGTATGAAAGTTAGAAAAATATGAAGAAAGGAAGAATGAAAGAAAGAAAGAAAGAAAGAAAGAAAATAGAAATGAAGAAAGAAAGAAATAAAGAAATAAAAAGAAAGGAAAGAATGAAAAAGAAAGAAAGAAAGAAAGAAAGAAAAAACTAAAGATAGAATGAGAGAAGGTATGAAAGCTAGAATGAAAGATATCAAGAAAAAAGAAAGAAAAAAACTAAAGATAGAATGAGGGAAGGTTTGAAAGCTAGAATGAAAGAAAGAAACAAAGAAAGAAAGATAGAAAGAAACTAAAGAGAATGAGAGAAGGTATGAAAGCTAGAATGAAAGACATCAAGAAAGAGAGAAAGAAAGAAAGACAGACAGAAAGAAAGAAAGATACAAAGAAAGAAAGAAAGATAGAAAGAAAGAAAGTTAGAAAGTAAGAAAAAGAAATGAAGAAAGAAGGAAACAAAAGATAGAATGAGAGAATGTGTGAATGCAAGAATGAAAGATACCAAGAAAGAAAGGAAGAAATAAATAAATAAATAATGAAAGAAACTAAAAAAGAATGAGAGAAGGTTTGAAAGCTAGAATGAAAAATCTCAAGACTGAAAGAAAGAAAGAAAGAAACTAAAGAAAGAATGAGAGACGGTTTGAAAGCTAGAAAGAAAGAAACAAAAAAAGATAGAAAGACAGAAAGAAATTAAAGATAGAATGAGAGAAGTTATGAAAGCTAGAATGAATGAAAGAAAGAAAGACATTCAGAAAGAAACTAAAGATAGAATGAGAGAAGGCATGAAAGCTAGAAGGAGAGATATCAAGAAAGAAGGAAGGAAAGATAGAAAGAAACTAAAGACAGAATGAGAGAAGGTATGAAAGCTAGATTGAAAGAAAGAATGAAAGGAAGAAAGAAACTAAAGATATGAATGAGAGAATTTATGAAAGCTAGAATGAAAGATCAAAGAAAGAAAGAAAGAAACTAAAGATAGAATGAGAGAAGGTATGAAAGCTAGAAAAATATTAAGAATGAAAGAAAGAATGAAAGAAAGAAAGATAGAAAAAAGAAATGAAGAAAGAAAGAAAGAAAGAAATAAAAGAAGGAAAGAATGAAAAAAGAAAGAAAGAAAGAAAGAAAAAACTAAAGATAGAATGAGAGAAGGTATGAAAGCTGGAATGAAAGAAAGAGACAAAGAAAGAAAGAAAGATCGAAAGAAAATAAAGAGAATGAGAGAAAGTATGAAAGCTAGAATGAAAGACATGAAGAAAGACAGAAAGAAAAGACACTATAGATAGAATGAGAGAAGGTATAAAAGCTATAATGAAACATGTCAAAAATGTATAAGGAAGGAAGAAAGAAACTAAAGATAGAATGATAGAAGGCATGAAAGTTAGAAAAATATGAAGAAAGAAAGAAAGAAAGAAAGAATGAAAGAAAGAAAGAAAGAAAATAGAAATGAAGAAAGAAAGAAAGAAAGAAATAAAAAGGAAGGAGAGAATGAAAAAAGAAAGAAAGAAAGAAAGGAAGAAAGAAAAAACTAAAGATAGAATGAATGAAGGTATGAAAGCTAGAATGAAAGAAAGAAACACAGAAAGAAAGATAGAAAGAAACTAAAGAGAATGAGAGAAGGTATGAAAGTTAGAATGAAAGACATCAAGAAAGACAAAAAGAAAGAAAGACAGACAGAAAGAAAGAAAGATACAAAGAAAGAAAGGAAGATAGAGAGAAAGAAAGTTAGGAAGTAAGAAAAAGAAATGAAGAAAGAAGGAAACAAAAGATAGAATGAGAGAATGTATGATTGCTAGAAAGAAATATAACAAGAAATAAATGAAGAAATAAATAAATAAATAATGAAAAAAACTAAAAAAGAATGAGAGAAGGTTTGAAAGCTAGAATGAAAAATCTCAAGACTGAAAGAAAGAAAGAAAGAAACTAAAGAAAGAATGAGAGACGGTTTGAAAGCTAGAAAGAAAGAAACAAAAAAGAGAGAAAGACAGAAAGAAATTAAAGATAGAATGAGAGAAGTTATGAAAGCTAGAATGAATGAATGAATGAAAGAAAGAGAGAAAGAAACTAAAGATAGAATGAGAGAAGGTATGAAAGCTAGAAGGAGAGATATCAAGAAAGAAGGAAAGAAAGATAGAAAGAAACTAAAGATAGAATGAGAGAAGGTATGAAAGCTAGATTGAAAGAAAGAATGAAAGGAAGAAAGAAACTAAAGATATGAATGAGAGAATTTATGAAAGCTAGAATGAAAGATCAAAAGAAAGAAAGAAAGAAACTAAAGATAGAATGAGAGAAGGTATGAAAGCTAGAAAAATATTAAGAATGAAAGAAAGAAAGAATGAAAGAAAGAATGAAAGAAAGGAAAAAGAAATGAAGAAAGAAAGAAAGAAAGAAATAAAAGGAAGGAGAGAATGAAAAAAGAAAGAAAGAAAGAAAGAAAAAACTAAAGATAGAATGAGAGGAGGTATGAAAGCTAGAATGAAAGATATCAAGAAAAAAGAAAGAAAGAAAAAAACTAAAGATAGAATGAGGGAAGGTTTGAAAGCTAGAATGAAAGAAAGAAAGAAAGAAATATAGAAAGAAACTAAAGAGAATGAGAGAAGGTATGAAAGCTAGAATGAAAGACATCAATAAAAACAGAAAGAAAGAAAGACAAACAGAAAGAAAGAAAGATACAAAAAGAAAGAAAGAAAGATATAGAGAAAGAAAGTTAGGAAGTAAGAAAAAGAAATGAAGAAAGAAGGAAACAAAAGATAGAATGAGAGAATGTATGATTGCTAGAATGAAATATAACAAGAAATAAAGGAAGAAATAAATAAATAAATAATGAAAGAAACTAAAAAAGAATGAGAGAAGGTGTGAAAGCTAGAATCCAAAATCTCAAGACTGAAATAAAGAAAGAAAGAAACTAAAGAAAGAATGAGAGACGTTTTGAAAGCTAGAAAGAAAGAAAAAAACGAGAGAAAGACAGAAAGAAATTAAAGATAGAATGAGAGAAGTTATGAAAGCTAGAATGAATGAATGAAAGAAAGAAAGAGAGAAACTAAAGATAGAACGAGAGAAGATATGAAAGCTAGAAGGAGAGATATCAAGAAAGAAGGAAAGAAAGATAGAAAGAAACTAAAGATAGAATGAGAGAAGGTATGAAAGCTAGATTGAAAGAAAGAATGAAAGGAAGAAAGAAAGTAAAGATATGAATGAGAGATCAAAAGAAAGAAAGAAAGAAACTAAAGAGAATGAGAGAAGGTATGAAAGCTAGAAAAATATTAAGAATGAAAGAAAGAAAGAATGAATAAAAGAAAGAGAGAAAGAAAAAAGAAATGAAAAAAGAAAGAAAGAAAGAAAGAAAAAACTAAAGATAAAATGAGTGAAGGTTTGAAAGCTAGAATGAAAGATATTAAGAAAAAAGAAAGAAAGAAAGAAAGTAAACATATAATGATGGAATGTTTCAAAGCTAGAATGAAAGAAAGAAACAAAGAAAGAAAGAAAGATAGAAAGAAACTAAAGAGAATGAGAGAAAGTATGAAAGCTAGAATTAAAGACATGAAGAAAGACAGAAAGAAAGACACTATAGATAGAATGAGAGAAGGTATAAAAGGTATAATGAAACATGTCAAGAATGTATAAGGAAGAAAGAAGGAAACTAAAGATAGAATGAGAGAAGGTATGAATGTAAGAAAAATATGAAGAAAAAAGAAAGAAAGAATGAATGAAAGAAAGAAAAAAAGAAAATAGAAATGAAGAAAGAAGGAAAGAAATAAATAAAAAGGAAGGAAAGAATGAAAAAAGAAAGAAAGAAAGAAAAAACTAAAGATAGAAGGAGAGAAGGTATGAAAGGTAGAATGAAAGATATCAAGAAAAAAGAAAGAAAGAAAAAAACTAAAGATAGAATGAGGGAAGGTTTGAAAGCTAGAATGAAAGAAAGAAACAAAGAAAGAAAGATAGAAAGAAACTAAAGAGAATGAGAGAAGGTATGAAAGCTAGAATGAAAGACATCAAGAAAGAAAGAAAGAAAGAAAGACAGACAGAAAGAAAGAAATATACAAAGAAAGAAAGAAAGAAAGATAGAGAGAAAGAAAGTTAGAAAGTAAGAAAAAGAAATGAAGAAAGAAGGAAACAAAAGATAGAATGAGTGAATGTATGAATGCTAGAATGAAAGATATCAAGAAAGAAAGGAAGAAATAAATAAATAAATAATGAAAGAAACTAAAAAAGAATGAGAGAAGGTTTGAAAGCTAGAATGAAAAATCTCTAGACTGAAAGAAAGGAAGAAAGAAACTAAAGAAAGAATGAGAGACGGTTTGAAAGCTAGTAAGAAAGATACAAAAAAAGATAGAAAGACAGAAAGAAATTAAAGATAGAATGAGAGAAGTTATGAAAGCTAGAATGAATGAAAAAAGAAAGAAAGACAGAAAAAAACTAAAGATAGAATGAGAGAAGGCATGAAAGCTAGATTGAAAGAAAGAATGAAAGGAAGAAAGAAACAAAAGGTATGAATGAGAGAATTTATGAAAGCTAGAATGAAAGATCAAAAGAAAGAAAGAAAGAAACTAAAGATAGAATGAGAGAAGGTATGAAAGCTAGAAAAATATTAAGAATGAAAGAAAGAATGAAAGAAAGAAAGAAAGAAAAAAGAAATTAAGAAAGAAAGAAAGAAAGAAATAAAAGGAAGGAAAGAATGAAAAAAGAAAGAAAGAAAAAACTAAAGATAGAATGAGAGAAGGTATGAAAGCTAGAATGAAAGATATTAAGAAAAAAGAAAGAAAGAAAGAAACTAAACATAGAATGATGGAAGGTTTCAAAGCTAGAATGAAAGAAAGAAACAAAGAAAGAAAGAAAGATAGAAAGAAACTAAAGAGAATGAGAGAAGGTATGAAAGCTGGAATGAAAGACATCAAGAAAGACAGAATGAAAAGTCACTGTAGATAGAAGGAGAGAAGGTATAAAAGCTATAATGAAACATGTCAAGAATGTATAAGGGAGAAAGAAAGAAACTAAAGATAGAATGAGAGAAGGTATGAAAGTTAGAAAAATATGAAGAAAGAAAGAAAGAAAGAATAAATGAAAGAAAGAAAGAAAGAAAGAATATAGAAATGAAGAAAGAAAGAAATAAAGAAATAAAAAGGAAGGAGAGAACGAAAAAATAAAGAAAGAAAGAAAGAAAAAACTAAAGATAGAATGAGAGAAGGTATGAAAGCTAGAATGAAAGAAAGAGACAAAGAAAGAAAGAAAGATCGAAAGAAAATAAAGAGAATGAGAGAAAGTATGAAAGCTAGAATGAAAGACATGAAGAAAGACAGAAAGAAAAGACACTATAGATAGAATGAGAGAAGGTATAAAAGCTATAATGAAACATGTCAAAAATGTATAAGGAAGGAAGAAAGAAACTAAAGATAGAATGATAGAAGGCATGAAAGTTAGAAAAATATGAAGAAAGAAAGAAAGAAAGAAAGAATGAAAGAAAGAAAGAAAGAAAATAGAAATGAAGAAAGAAAGAAAGAAAGAAATAAAAAGGAAGGAGAGAATGAAAAAAGAAAGAAAGAAAGAAAGGAAGAAAGAAAAAACTAAAGATAGAATGAATGAAGGTATGAAAGCTAGAATGAAAGAAAGAAACACAGAAAGAAAGATAGAAAGAAACTAAAGAGAATGAGAGAAGGTATGAAAGTTAGAATGAAAGACATCAAGAAAGACAAAAAGAAAGAAAGACAGACAGAAAGAAAGAAAGATACAAAGAAAGAAAGGAAGATAGAGAGAAAGAAAGTTAGGAAGTAAGAAAAAGAAATGAAGAAAGAAGGAAACAAAAGATAGAATGAGAGAATGTATGATTGCTAGAAAGAAATATAACAAGAAATAAATGAAGAAATAAATAAATAAATAATGAAAAAAACTAAAAAAGAATGAGAGAAGGTTTGAAAGCTAGAATGAAAAATCTCAAGACTGAAAGAAAGAAAGAAAGAAACTAAAGAAAGAATGAGAGACGGTTTGAAAGCTAGAAAGAAAGAAACAAAAAAGAGAGAAAGACAGAAAGAAATTAAAGATAGAATGAGAGAAGTTATGAAAGCTAGAATGAATGAATGAATGAAAGAAAGAGAGAAAGAAACTAAAGATAGAATGAGAGAAGGTATGAAAGCTAGAAGGAGAGATATCAAGAAAGAAGGAAAGAAAGATAGAAAGAAACTAAAGATAGAATGAGAGAAGGTATGAAAGCTAGATTGAAAGAAAGAATGAAAGGAAGAAAGAAACTAAAGATATGAATGAGAGAATTTATGAAAGCTAGAATGAAAGATCAAAAGAAAGAAAGAAAGAAACTAAAGATAGAATGAGAGAAGGTATGAAAGCTAGAAAAATATTAAGAATGAAAGAAAGAAAGAATGAAAGAAAGAATGAAAGAAAGGAAAAAGAAATGAAGAAAGAAAGAAAGAAAGAAATAAAAGGAAGGAGAGAATGAAAAAAGAAAGAAAGAAAGAAAGAAAAAACTAAAGATAGAATGAGAGGAGGTATGAAAGCTAGAATGAAAGATATCAAGAAAAAAGAAAGAAAGAAAAAAACTAAAGATAGAATGAGGGAAGGTTTGAAAGCTAGAATGAAAGAAAGAAAGAAAGAAATATACAAAGAAACTAAAGAGAATGAGAGAAGGTATGAAAGCTAGAATGAAAGACATCAATAAAAACAGAAAGAAAGAAAGACAAACAGAAAGAAAGAAAGATACAAAAAGAAAGAAAGAAAGATATAGAGAAAGAAAGTTAGGAAGTAAGAAAAAGAAATGAAGAAAGAAGGAAACAAAAGATAGAATGAGAGAATGTATGATTGCTAGAATGAAATATAACAAGAAATAAAGGAAGAAATAAATAAATAAATAATGAAAGAAACTAAAAAAGAATGAGAGAAGGTGTGAAAGCTAGAATCCAAAATCTCAAGACTGAAATAAAGAAAGAAAGAAACTAAAGAAAGAATGAGAGACGTTTTGAAAGCTAGAAAGAAAGAAAAAAACGAGAGAAAGACAGAAAGAAATTAAAGATAGAATGAGAGAAGTTATGAAAGCTAGAATGAATGAATGAAAGAAAGAAAGAGAGAAACTAAAGATAGAACGAGAGAAGATATGAAAGCTAGAAGGAGAGATATCAAGAAAGAAGGAAAGAAAGATAGAAAGAAACTAAAGATAGAATGAGAGAAGGTATGAAAGCTAGATTGAAAGAAAGAATGAAAGGAAGAAAGAAAGTAAAGATATGAATGAGAGATCAAAAGAAAGAAAGAAAGAAACTAAAGAGAATGAGAGAAGGTATGAAAGCTAGAAAAATATTAAGAATGAAAGAAAGAAAGAATGAATAAAAGAAAGAGAGAAAGAAAAAAGAAATGAAAAAAGAAAGAAAGAAAGAAAGAAAAAACTAAAGATAAAAGGAGTGAAGGTTTGAAAGCTAGAATGAAAGATATTAAGAAAAAAGAAAGAAAGAAAGAAAGTAAACATATAATGATGGAATGTTTCAAAGCTAGAATGAAAGAAAGAAACAAAGAAAGAAAGAAAGATAGAAAGAAACTAAAGAGAATGAGAGAAAGTATGAAAGCTAGAATTAAAGACATGAAGAAAGACAGAAAGAAAGACACTATAGATAGAATGAGAGAAGGTATAAAAGGTATAATGAAACATGTCAAGAATGTATAAGGAAGAAAGAAGGAAACTAAAGATAGAATGAGAGAAGGTATGAATGTAAGAAAAATATGAAGAAAAAAGAAAGAAAGAATGAATGAAAGAAAGAAAAAAAGAAAATAGAAATGAAGAAAGAAGGAAAGAAATAAATAAAAAGGAAGGAAAGAATGAAAAAAGAAAGAAAGAAAGAAAAAACTAAAGATAGAAGGAGAGAAGGTATGAAAGGTAGAATGAAAGATATCAAGAAAAAAGAAAGAAAGAAAAAAACTAAAGATAGAATGAGGGAAGGTTTGAAAGCTAGAATGAAAGAAAGAAACAAAGAAAGAAAGATAGAAAGAAACTAAAGAGAATGAGAGAAGGTATGAAAGCTAGAATGAAAGACATCAAGAAAGAAAGAAAGAAAGAAAGACAGACAGAAAGAATGAAATATACAAAGAAAGAAAGAAAGAAAGATAGAGAGAAAGAAAGTTAGAAAGTAAGAAAAAGAAATGAAGAAAGAAGGAAACAAAAGATAGAATGAGTGAATGTATGAATGCTAGAATGAAAGATATCAAGAAAGAAAGGAAGAAATAAATAAATAAATAATGAAAGAAACTAAAAAAGAATGAGAGAAGGTTTGAAAGCTAGAATGAAAAATCTCTAGACTGAAAGAAAGGAAGAAAGAAACTAAAGAAAGAATGAGAGACGGTTTGAAAGCTAGTAAGAAAGATACAAAAAAAGATAGAAAGACAGAAAGAAATTAAAGATAGAATGAGAGAAGTTATGAAAGCTAGAATGAATGAAAAAAGAAAGAAAGACAGAAAAAAACTAAAGATAGAATGAGAGAAGGCATGAAAGCTAGATTGAAAGAAAGAATGAAAGGAAGAAAGAAACAAAAGGTATGAATGAGAGAATTTATGAAAGCTAGAATGAAAGATCAAAAGAAAGAAAGAAAGAAACTAAAGATAGAATGAGAGAAGGTATGAAAGCTAGAAAAATATTAAGAATGAAAGAAAGAATGAAAGAAAGAAAGAAAGAAAAAAGAAATTAAGAAAGAAAGAAAGAAAGAAATAAAAGGAAGGAAAGAATGAAAAAAGAAAGAAAGAAAAAACTAAAGATAGAATGAGAGAAGGTATGAAAGCTAGAATGAAAGATATTAAGAAAAAAGAAAGAAAGAAAGAAACTAAACATAGAATGATGGAAGGTTTCAAAGCTAGAATGAAAGAAAGAAACAAAGAAAGAAAGAAAGATAGAAAGAAACTAAAGAGAATGAGAGAAGGTATGAAAGCTGGAATGAAAGACATCAAGAAAGACAGAATGAAAAGTCACTGTAGATAGAAGGAGAGAAGGTATAAAAGCTATAATGAAACATGTCAAGAATGTATAAGGGAGAAAGAAAGAAACTAAAGATAGAATGAGAGAAGGTATGAAAGTTAGAAAAATATGAAGAAAGAAAGAAAGAAAGAATAAATGAAAGAAAGAAAGAAAGAAAGAATATAGAAATGAAGAAAGAAAGAAATAAAGAAATAAAAAGGAAGGAGAGAACGAAAAAATAAAGAAAGAAAGAAAGAAAAAACTAAAGATAGAATGAGAGAAGGTATGAAAGCTAGAATGAAAGATATCAAGAAAAAAGAAAGAAAGAAAAAAAACTAAAGATAGAATGAGGGAAGGTTTGAAAGCTAGAATGAAAGAAAGAAACAAAGAAAGAAAGATAGAAAGAAACTAAAGAGAATGAGAGAAGTTATGAAAGCTAGAATGAAAGACATCAAGAAAGACAGAAAGAAAGAAAGACAGACAGAAAGAAAGAAAGATAAAAAGAAAGAAAGAAAGATAGAGAGAAAGAAAGTTAGGAAGTAAGAAAAAGAAATGAAGAAAGAAGGAAACAAAAGATAGAATGAGAGAATGTATGATTGCTAGAATGAAATATAACAAGAAATAAAGGAAGAAATAAATAAATAATGAAAGAAACTAAAAAAGAATGAGAGAAGGTTTGAAAGCTAGAATGAAAAATCTCAAAACTGAAAGAAAGAAAGAAAGAAACTAAAGAAAGAATGAGAGACGGTTTGAAAGATAGAAAGAAAGAAACAAAAAAGAGAGAAAGACAGAAAGAAATTAAAGATAGAATGAGAGAAGTTATGAAAGCTAGAATGAATGAAAGAAAGAAATTAAGACAGAAAGAAACTAAAGATAGAATGAGAGAAGGTATGAAAGCTAGAAGGAGAGATATCAAGAAAGAAAGAAAGAAAGATAGAAAGAAACTAAAGATAGAATGTGAGAAGGTATGAAAACTAGATTGAAAGAAAGAATGAAAGGAAGAAAGAAACTAAAGATATGAATGAGAGAATTTATGAAAGCTAGAATGAAAGATCAAAAGAAAGAAAGAAAGAAACTAAAGATAGAATGAGAGAAGGTATGAAAGCTAGAAAAATATTAAGAATGAAAGAAAGAAAGAAAGAAAGAAAAAAGAAATGAAGAAAGAAAGAAAGAATGAAAAGGAAGGAAAGAATGAAAAAAGAAAGAAAGAAAGAAAGAAAGAAAAAACTAAAGATAGAATGAGAGAAGGTATGAAAGCTAGAATGAAAGATATTAAGAAAAAAGAAAGAAAGAAAGAAACTAAACATATAATGATGGATTGTTTCAAAGCTAGAATGAAAGAAAGAAACAAAGAAAGAAAGAACGATAGAAAGAAACTAAAGAGAATGAGAGAAAGTATGAAAGCTAGAATGAAAGACATGAAGAAAGACAGAAAGAAAGACACTATAGATAGAATGAGAGAAGGTATAAAAGCTATAATGAAACATGTCAAGAATGTATAAGGAAGAAAGAAAGAAACTAAAAATAGAATGAGAGAAGGTATGAAAGTTAGAAAAATATGAAGAAAGAAAGAAAGAAAGAATGAATGAAAGAAAGAAAAAAAGAAAATAGAAATGAAGAAAGAAAGAAATAAAGAAATAAAAAGGAAGGAAAGAATTAAAAAAGAAAGAAAGAAAGAAAGAAAGAAAAAACTAAAGATAGAATGAGAGAAGGTATGAAAGCTAGAATGAAAGATATCAAGAAAAAAGAAAGAAAGAAAAAAACTAAAGATAGAATGAGGGAAGGTTTGAAAGGTAGAATGAAAGAAAGAAACAAAGAAAGAAAGATAGAAAGAAACTAAAGAGAATGAGAGAAGGTATGAAAGCTAGAATGAAAGACATCAAGAAAGAGAGAAAGAAAGAAAGACAGACAGAAAGAAAGAAAGATACAAAGAAAGAAAGAAAGATAGAAAGAAAGAAAGTTAGAAAGTAAGAAAAAGAAATGAAGAAAGAAGGAAACAAAAGATAGAATGAGAGAATGTATGAATGCAAGAATGAAAGATACCAAGAAAGAAAGGAAGAAATAAATAAATAAATAATGAAAGAAACTAAAAAAGAATGAGAGAAGGTTTGAAAGCTAGAATGAAAAATCTCAAGACTGAAAGAAAGAAAGAAAGAAACTAAAGAAAGAATGAGAGACGGTTTGAAAGCTAGAAAGAAAGAAACAAAAAAAGATAGAAAGACAGAAAGAAATTAAAGATAGAATGAGAGAAGTTATGAAAGCTAGAATGAATGAAAGAAAGAAAGACATTCAGAAAGAAACTAAAGATAGAATGAGAGAAGGCATGAAAGCTAGAAGGAGAGATATCAAGAAAGAAGGAAGGAAAGATAGAAAGAAACTAAAGACAGAATGAGAGAAGGTATGAAAGCTAGATTGAAAGAAAGAATGAAAGGAAGAAAGAAACTAAAGATATGAATGAGAGAATTTATGAAAGCTAGAATGAAAGATCAAAGAAAGAAAGAAAGAAACTAAAGATAGAATGAGAGAAGGTATGAAAGCTAGAAAAATATTAAGAATGAAAGAAAGAATGAAAGAAAGAAAGATAGAAAAAAGAAATGAAGAAAGAAAGAAAGAAAGAAATAAAAGAAGGAAAGAATGAAAAAAGAAAGAAAGAAAGAAAGAAAAAACTAAAGATAGAATGAGAGAAGGTATGAAAGCTGGAATGAAAGAAAGAGACAAAGAAAGAAAGAAAGATCGAAAGAAAATAAAGAGAATGAGAGAAAGTATGAAAGCTAGAATGAAAGACATGAAGAAAGACAGAAAGAAAAGACACTATAGATAGAATGAGAGAAGGTATAAAAGCTATAATGAAACATGTCAAAAATGTATAAGGAAGGAAGAAAGAAACTAAAGATAGAATGATAGAAGGCATGAAAGTTAGAAAAATATGAAGAAAGAAAGAAAGAAAGAAAGAATGAAAGAAAGAAAGAAAGAAAATAGAAATGAAGAAAGAAAGAAAGAAAGAAATAAAAAGGAAGGAGAGAATGAAAAAAGAAAGAAAGAAAGAAAGGAAGAAAGAAAAAACTAAAGATAGAATGAATGAAGGTATGAAAGCTAGAATGAAAGAAAGAAACACAGAAAGAAAGATAGAAAGAAACTAAAGAGAATGAGAGAAGGTATGAAAGTTAGAATGAAAGACATCAAGAAAGACAAAAAGAAAGAAAGACAGACAGAAAGAAAGAAAGATACAAAGAAAGAAAGGAAGATAGAGAGAAAGAAAGTTAGGAAGTAAGAAAAAGAAATGAAGAAAGAAGGAAACAAAAGATAGAATGAGAGAATGTATGATTGCTAGAAAGAAATATAACAAGAAATAAATGAAGAAATAAATAAATAAATAATGAAAAAAACTAAAAAAGAATGAGAGAAGGTTTGAAAGCTAGAATGAAAAATCTCAAGACTGAAAGAAAGAAAGAAAGAAACTAAAGAAAGAATGAGAGACGGTTTGAAAGCTAGAAAGAAAGAAACAAAAAAGAGAGAAAGACAGAAAGAAATTAAAGATAGAATGAGAGAAGTTATGAAAGCTAGAATGAATGAATGAATGAAAGAAAGAGAGAAAGAAACTAAAGATAGAATGAGAGAAGGTATGAAAGCTAGAAGGAGAGATATCAAGAAAGAAGGAAAGAAAGATAGAAAGAAACTAAAGATAGAATGAGAGAAGGTATGAAAGCTAGATTGAAAGAAAGAATGAAAGGAAGAAAGAAACTAAAGATATGAATGAGAGAATTTATGAAAGCTAGAATGAAAGATCAAAAGAAAGAAAGAAAGAAACTAAAGATAGAATGAGAGAAGGTATGAAAGCTAGAAAAATATTAAGAATGAAAGAAAGAAAGAATGAAAGAAAGAATGAAAGAAAGGAAAAAGAAATGAAGAAAGAAAGAAAGAAAGAAATAAAAGGAAGGAGAGAATGAAAAAAGAAAGAAAGAAAGAAAGAAAAAACTAAAGATAGAATGAGAGGAGGTATGAAAGCTAGAATGAAAGATATCAAGAAAAAAGAAAGAAAGAAAAAAACTAAAGATAGAATGAGGGAAGGTTTGAAAGCTAGAATGAAAGAAAGAAAGAAAGAAATATAGAAAGAAACTAAAGAGAATGAGAGAAGGTATGAAAGCTAGAATGAAAGACATCAATAAAAACAGAAAGAAAGAAAGACAAACAGAAAGAAAGAAAGATACAAAAAGAAAGAAAGAAAGATATAGAGAAAGAAAGTTAGGAAGTAAGAAAAAGAAATGAAGAAAGAAGGAAACAAAAGATAGAATGAGAGAATGTATGATTGCTAGAATGAAATATAACAAGAAATAAAGGAAGAAATAAATAAATAAATAATGAAAGAAACTAAAAAAGAATGAGAGAAGGTGTGAAAGCTAGAATCCAAAATCTCAAGACTGAAATAAAGAAAGAAAGAAACTAAAGAAAGAATGAGAGACGTTTTGAAAGCTAGAAAGAAAGAAAAAAACGAGAGAAAGACAGAAAGAAATTAAAGATAGAATGAGAGAAGTTATGAAAGCTAGAATGAATGAATGAAAGAAAGAAAGAGAGAAACTAAAGATAGAACGAGAGAAGATATGAAAGCTAGAAGGAGAGATATCAAGAAAGAAGGAAAGAAAGATAGAAAGAAACTAAAGATAGAATGAGAGAAGGTATGAAAGCTAGATTGAAAGAAAGAATGAAAGGAAGAAAGAAAGTAAAGATATGAATGAGAGATCAAAAGAAAGAAAGAAAGAAACTAAAGAGAATGAGAGAAGGTATGAAAGCTAGAAAAATATTAAGAATGAAAGAAAGAAAGAATGAATAAAAGAAAGAGAGAAAGAAAAAAGAAATGAAAAAAGAAAGAAAGAAAGAAAGAAAAAACTAAAGATAAAATGAGTGAAGGTTTGAAAGCTAGAATGAAAGATATTAAGAAAAAAGAAAGAAAGAAAGAAAGTAAACATATAATGATGGAATGTTTCAAAGCTAGAATGAAAGAAAGAAACAAAGAAAGAAAGAAAGATAGAAAGAAACTAAAGAGAATGAGAGAAAGTATGAAAGCTAGAATTAAAGACATGAAGAAAGACAGAAAGAAAGACACTATAGATAGAATGAGAGAAGGTATAAAAGGTATAATGAAACATGTCAAGAATGTATAAGGAAGAAAGAAGGAAACTAAAGATAGAATGAGAGAAGGTATGAATGTAAGAAAAATATGAAGAAAAAAGAAAGAAAGAATGAATGAAAGAAAGAAAAAAAGAAAATAGAAATGAAGAAAGAAGGAAAGAAATAAATAAAAAGGAAGGAAAGAATGAAAAAAGAAAGAAAGAAAGAAAAAACTAAAGATAGAAAGAGAGAAGGTATGAAAGGTAGAATGAAAGATATCAAGAAAAAAGAAAGAAAGAAAAAAACTAAAGATAGAATGAGGGAAGGTTTGAAAGCTAGAATGAAAGAAAGAAACAAAGAAAGAAAGATAGAAAGAAACTAAAGAGAATGAGAGAAGGTATGAAAGCTAGAATGAAAGACATCAAGAAAGAAAGAAAGAAAGAAAGACAGACAGAAAGAAAGAAATATACAAAGAAAGAAAGAAAGAAAGATAGAGAGAAAGAAAGTTAGAAAGTAAGAAAAAGAAATGAAGAAAGAAGGAAACAAAAGATAGAATGAGTGAATGTATGAATGCTAGAATGAAAGATATCAAGAAAGAAAGGAAGAAATAAATAAATAAATAATGAAAGAAACTAAAAAAGAATGAGAGAAGGTTTGAAAGCTAGAATGAAAAATCTCTAGACTGAAAGAAAGGAAGAAAGAAACTAAAGAAAGAATGAGAGACGGTTTGAAAGCTAGTAAGAAAGATACAAAAAAAGATAGAAAGACAGAAAGAAATTAAAGATAGAATGAGAGAAGTTATGAAAGCTAGAATGAATGAAAAAAGAAAGAAAGACAGAAAAAAACTAAAGATAGAATGAGAGAAGGCATGAAAGCTAGATTGAAAGAAAGAATGAAAGGAAGAAAGAAACAAAAGGTATGAATGAGAGAATTTATGAAAGCTAGAATGAAAGATCAAAAGAAAGAAAGAAAGAAACTAAAGATAGAATGAGAGAAGGTATGAAAGCTAGAAAAATATTAAGAATGAAAGAAAGAATGAAAGAAAGAAAGAAAGAAAAAAGAAATTAAGAAAGAAAGAAAGAAAGAAATAAAAGGAAGGAAAGAATGAAAAAAGAAAGAAAGAAAAAACTAAAGATAGAATGAGAGAAGGTATGAAAGCTAGAAAAATATTAAGAATGAAAGAAAGAAAGAAAGAAAGAAAAAAGAAATGAAGAAAGAAAGAAAGAATGAAAAGGAAGGAAAGAATGAAAAAAGAAAGAAAGAAAGAAAGAAAGAAAAAACTAAAGATAGAATGAGAGAAGGTATGAAAGCTAGAATGAAAGATATTAAGAAAAAAGAAAGAAAGAAAGAAACTAAACATTTAATGATGGATTGTTTCAAAGCTAGAATGAAAGAAAGAAACAAAGAAAGAAAGAACGATAGAAAGAAACTAAAGAGAATGAGAGAAAGTATGAAAGCTAGAATGAAAGACATGAAGAAAGACAGAAAGAAAGACACTATAGATAGAATGAGAGAAGGTATAAAAGCTATAATGAAACATGTCAAGAATGTATAAGGAAGAAAGAAAAACTAAAAATAGAATGAGAGAAGGTATGAAAGTTAGAAAAATATGAAGAAAGAAAGAAAGAAAGAATGAATGAAAGAAAGAAAAAAAGAAAATAGAAATGAAGAAAGAAAGAAATAAAGAAATAAAAAGGAAGGAAAGAATTAAAAAAGAAAGAAAGAAAGAAAGAAAGAAAAAACTAAAGATAGAATGAGAGAAGGTATGAAAGCTAGAATGAAAGATATCAAGAAAAAAGAAAGAAAGAAAAAAACTAAAGATAGAATGAGGGAAGGTTTGAAAGCTAGAATGAAAGAAAGAAACAAAGAAAGAAAGATAGAAAGAAACTAAAGAGAATGAGAGAAGGTATGAAAGCTAGAATGAAAGACATGAAGAAAGAGAGAAAGAAAGAAAGACAGACAGAAAGAAAGAAAGATACAAAGAAAGAAAGAAAGATAGAAAGAAAGAAAGTTAGAAAGTAAGAAAAAGAAATGAAGAAAGAAGGAAACAAAAGATAGAATGAGAGAATGTATGAATGCAAGAATGAAAGATACCAAGAAAGAAAGGAAGAAATAAATAAATAAATAATGAAAGAAACTAAAAAAGAATGAGAGAAGGTTTGAAAGCTAGAATGAAAAATCTCAAGACTGAAAGAAAGAAAGAAAGAAACTAAAGAAAGAATGAGAGACGGTTTGAAAGCTAGAAAGAAAGAAACAAAAAAAGATAGAAAGACAGAAAGAAATTAAAGATAGAATGAGAGAAGTTATGAAAGCTAGAATGAATGAAAGAAAGAAAGACATTCAGAAAGAAACTAAAGATAGAATGAGAGAAGGCATGAAAGCTAGAAGGAGAGATATCAAGAAAGAAGGAAGGAAAGATAGAAAGAAACTAAAGACAGAATGAGAGAAGGTATGAAAGCTAGATTGAAAGAAAGAATGAAAGGAAGAAAGAAACTAAAGATATGAATGAGAGAATTTATGAAAGCTAGAATGAAAGATCAAAGAAAGAAAGAAAGAAACTAAAGATAGAATGAGAGAAGGTATGAAAGCTAGAAAAATATTAAGAATGAAAGAAAGAATGAAAGAAAGAAAGATAGAAAAAAGAAATGAAGAAAGAAAGAAAGAAAGAAATAAAAGAAGGAAAGAATGAAAAAAGAAAGAAAGAAAGAAAGAAAAAACTAAAGATAGAATGAGAGAAGGTATGAAAGCTGGAATGAAAGAAAGAGACAAAGAAAGAAAGAAAGATCGAAAGAAAATAAAGAGAATGAGAGAAAGTATGAAAGCTAGAATGAAAGACATGAAGAAAGACAGAAAGAAAAGACACTATAGATAGAATGAGAGAAGGTATAAAAGCTATAATGAAACATGTCAAAAATGTATAAGGAAGGAAGAAAGAAACTAAAGATAGAATGATAGAAGGCATGAAAGTTAGAAAAATATGAAGAAAGAAAGAAAGAAAGAAAGAATGAAAGAAAGAAAGAAAGAAAATAGAAATGAAGAAAGAAAGAAAGAAAGAAATAAAAAGGAAGGAGAGAATGAAAAAAGAAAGAAAGAAAGAAAGGAAGAAAGAAAAAACTAAAGATAGAATGAATGAAGGTATGAAAGCTAGAATGAAAGAAAGAAACACAGAAAGAAAGATAGAAAGAAACTAAAGAGAATGAGAGAAGGTATGAAAGTTAGAATGAAAGACATCAAGAAAGACAAAAAGAAAGAAAGACAGACAGAAAGAAAGAAAGATACAAAGAAAGAAAGGAAGATAGAGAGAAAGAAAGTTAGGAAGTAAGAAAAAGAAATGAAGAAAGAAGGAAACAAAAGATAGAATGAGAGAATGTATGATTGCTAGAAAGAAATATAACAAGAAATAAATGAAGAAATAAATAAATAAATAATGAAAAAAACTAAAAAAGAATGAGAGAAGGTTTGAAAGCTAGAATGAAAAATCTCAAGACTGAAAGAAAGAAAGAAAGAAACTAAAGAAAGAATGAGAGACGGTTTGAAAGCTAGAAAGAAAGAAACAAAAAAGAGAGAAAGACAGAAAGAAATTAAAGATAGAATGAGAGAAGTTATGAAAGCTAGAATGAATGAATGAATGAAAGAAAGAGAGAAAGAAACTAAAGATAGAATGAGAGAAGGTATGAAAGCTAGAAGGAGAGATATCAAGAAAGAAGGAAAGAAAGATAGAAAGAAACTAAAGATAGAATGAGAGAAGGTATGAAAGCTAGATTGAAAGAAAGAATGAAAGGAAGAAAGAAACTAAAGATATGAATGAGAGAATTTATGAAAGCTAGAATGAAAGATCAAAAGAAAGAAAGAAAGAAACTAAAGATAGAATGAGAGAAGGTATGAAAGCTAGAAAAATATTAAGAATGAAAGAAAGAAAGAATGAAAGAAAGAATGAAAGAAAGGAAAAAGAAATGAAGAAAGAAAGAAAGAAAGAAATAAAAGGAAGGAGAGAATGAAAAAAGAAAGAAAGAAAGAAAGAAAAAACTAAAGATAGAATGAGAGGAGGTATGAAAGCTAGAATGAAAGATATCAAGAAAAAAGAAAGAAAGAAAAAAACTAAAGATAGAATGAGGGAAGGTTTGAAAGCTAGAATGAAAGAAAGAAAGAAAGAAATATAGAAAGAAACTAAAGAGAATGAGAGAAGGTATGAAAGCTAGAATGAAAGACATCAATAAAAACAGAAAGAAAGAAAGACAAACAGAAAGAAAGAAAGATACAAAAAGAAAGAAAGAAAGATATAGAGAAAGAAAGTTAGGAAGTAAGAAAAAGAAATGAAGAAAGAAGGAAACAAAAGATAGAATGAGAGAATGTATGATTGCTAGAATGAAATATAACAAGAAATAAAGGAAGAAATAAATAAATAAATAATGAAAGAAACTAAAAAAGAATGAGAGAAGGTGTGAAAGCTAGAATCCAAAATCTCAAGACTGAAATAAAGAAAGAAAGAAACTAAAGAAAGAATGAGAGACGTTTTGAAAGCTAGAAAGAAAGAAAAAAACGAGAGAAAGACAGAAAGAAATTAAAGATAGAATGAGAGAAGTTATGAAAGCTAGAATGAATGAATGAAAGAAAGAAAGAGAGAAACTAAAGATAGAACGAGAGAAGATATGAAAGCTAGAAGGAGAGATATCAAGAAAGAAGGAAAGAAAGATAGAAAGAAACTAAAGATAGAATGAGAGAAGGTATGAAAGCTAGATTGAAAGAAAGAATGAAAGGAAGAAAGAAAGTAAAGATATGAATGAGAGATCAAAAGAAAGAAAGAAAGAAACTAAAGAGAATGAGAGAAGGTATGAAAGCTAGAAAAATATTAAGAATGAAAGAAAGAAAGAATGAATAAAAGAAAGAGAGAAAGAAAAAAGAAATGAAAAAAGAAAGAAAGAAAGAAAGAAAAAACTAAAGATAAAATGAGTGAAGGTTTGAAAGCTAGAATGAAAGATATTAAGAAAAAAGAAAGAAAGAAAGAAAGTAAACATATAATGATGGAATGTTTCAAAGCTAGAATGAAAGAAAGAAACAAAGAAAGAAAGAAAGATAGAAAGAAACTAAAGAGAATGAGAGAAAGTATGAAAGCTAGAATTAAAGACATGAAGAAAGACAGAAAGAAAGACACTATAGATAGAATGAGAGAAGGTATAAAAGGTATAATGAAACATGTCAAGAATGTATAAGGAAGAAAGAAGGAAACTAAAGATAGAATGAGAGAAGGTATGAATGTAAGAAAAATATGAAGAAAAAAGAAAGAAAGAATGAATGAAAGAAAGAAAAAAAGAAAATAGAAATGAAGAAAGAAGGAAAGAAATAAATAAAAAGGAAGGAAAGAATGAAAAAAGAAAGAAAGAAAGAAAAAACTAAAGATAGAAGGAGAGAAGGTATGAAAGGTAGAATGAAAGATATCAAGAAAAAAGAAAGAAAGAAAAAAACTAAAGATAGAATGAGGGAAGGTTTGAAAGCTAGAATGAAAGAAAGAAACAAAGAAAGAAAGATAGAAAGAAACTAAAGAGAATGAGAGAAGGTATGAAAGCTAGAATGAAAGACATCAAGAAAGAAAGAAAGAAAGAAAGACAGACAGAAAGAAAGAAATATACAAAGAAAGAAAGAAAGAAAGATAGAGAGAAAGAAAGTTAGAAAGTAAGAAAAAGAAATGAAGAAAGAAGGAAACAAAAGATAGAATGAGTGAATGTATGAATGCTAGAATGAAAGATATCAAGAAAGAAAGGAAGAAATAAATAAATAAATAATGAAAGAAACTAAAAAAGAATGAGAGAAGGTTTGAAAGCTAGAATGAAAAATCTCTAGACTGAAAGAAAGGAAGAAAGAAACTAAAGAAAGAATGAGAGACGGTTTGAAAGCTAGTAAGAAAGATACAAAAAAAGATAGAAAGACAGAAAGAAATTAAAGATAGAATGAGAGAAGTTATGAAAGCTAGAATGAATGAAAAAAGAAAGAAAGACAGAAAAAAACTAAAGATAGAATGAGAGAAGGCATGAAAGCTAGATTGAAAGAAAGAATGAAAGGAAGAAAGAAACAAAAGGTATGAATGAGAGAATTTATGAAAGCTAGAATGAAAGATCAAAAGAAAGAAAGAAAGAAACTAAAGATAGAATGAGAGAAGGTATGAAAGCTAGAAAAATATTAAGAATGAAAGAAAGAATGAAAGAAAGAAAGAAAGAAAAAAGAAATTAAGAAAGAAAGAAAGAAATAAAAGGAAGGAAAGAATGAAAAAAGAAAGAAAGAAAAAACTAAAGATAGAATGAGAGAAGGTATGAAAGCTAGAATGAAAGATATTAAGAAAAAAGAAAGAAAGAAAGAAACTAAACATAGAATGATGGAAGGTTTCAAAGCTAGAATGAAAGAAAGAAACAAAGAAAGAAAGAAAGATAGAAAGAAACTAAAGAGAATGAGAGAAGGTATGAAAGCTGGAATGAAAGACATCAAGAAAGACAGAATGAAAAGTCACTGTAGATAGAAGGAGAGAAGGTATAAAAGCTATAATGAAACATGTCAAGAATGTATAAGGGAGAAAGAAAGAAACTAAAGATAGAATGAGAGAAGGTATGAAAGTTAGAAAAATATGAAGAAAGAAAGAAAGAAAGAATAAATGAAAGAAAGAAAGAAAGAAAGAATATAGAAATGAAGAAAGAAAGAAATAAAGAAATAAAAAGGAAGGAGAGAACGAAAAAATAAAGAAAGAAAGAAAGAAAAAACTAAAGATAGAATGAGAGAAGGTATGAAAGCTAGAATGAAAGATATCAAGAAAAAAGAAAGAAAGAAAAAAAACTAAAGATAGAATGAGGGAAGGTTTGAAAGCTAGAATGAAAGAAAGAAACAAAGAAAGAAAGATAGAAAGAAACTAAAGAGAATGAGAGAAGTTATGAAAGCTAGAATGAAAGACATCAAGAAAGACAGAAAGAAAGAAAGACAGACAGAAAGAAAGAAAGATACAAAGAAAGAAAGAAAGATAGAGAGAAAGAAAGTTAGGAAGTAAGAAAAAGAAATGAAGAAAGAAGGAAACAAAAGATAGAATGAGAGAATGTATGATTGCTAGAATGAAATATAACAAGAAATAAAGGAAGAAATAAATAAATAATGAAAGAAACTAAAAAAGAATGAGAGAAGGTTTGAAAGCTAGAATGAAAAATCTCAAAACTGAAAGAAAGAAAGAAAGAAACTAAAGAAAGAATGAGAGACGGTTTGAAAGATAGAAAGAAAGAAACAAAAAAGAGAGAAAGACAGAAAGAAATTAAAGATAGAATGAGAGAAGTTATGAAAGCTAGAATGAATGAAAGAAAGAAATTAAGACAGAAAGAAACTAAAGATAGAATGAGAGAAGGTATGAAAGCTAGAAGGAGAGATATCAAGAAAGAAAGAAAGAAAGATAGAAAGAAACTAAAGATAGAATGTGAGAAGGTATGAAAACTAGATTGAAAGAAAGAATGAAAGGAAGAAAGAAACTAAAGATATGAATGAGAGAATTTATGAAAGCTAGAATGAAAGATCAAAAGAAAGAAAGAAAGAAACTAAAGATAGAATGAGAGAAGGTATGAAAGCTAGAAAAATATTAAGAATGAAAGAAAGAAAGAAAGAAAGAAAAAAGAAATGAAGAAAGAAAGAAAGAATGAAAAGGAAGGAAAGAATGAAAAAAGAAAGAAAGAAAGAAAGAAAGAAAAAACTAAAGATAGAATGAGAGAAGGTATGAAAGCTAGAATGAAAGATATTAAGAAAAAAGAAAGAAAGAAAGAAACTAAACATATAATGATGGATTGTTTCAAAGCTAGAATGAAAGAAAGAAACAAAGAAAGAAAGAACGATAGAAAGAAACTAAAGAGAATGAGAGAAAGTATGAAAGCTAGAATGAAAGACATGAAGAAAGACAGAAAGAAAGACACTATAGATAGAATGAGAGAAGGTATAAAAGCTATAATGAAACATGTCAAGAATGTATAAGGAAGAAAGAAAGAAACTAAAAATAGAATGAGAGAAGGTATGAAAGTTAGAAAAATATGAAGAAAGAAAGAAAGAAAGAATGAATGAAAGAAAGAAAAAAAGAAAATAGAAATGAAGAAAGAAAGAAATAAAGAAATAAAAAGGAAGGAAAGAATTAAAAAAGAAAGAAAGAAAGAAAGAAAGAAAGAAAAAACTAAAGATAGAATGAGAGAAGGTATGAAAGCTAGAATGAAAGATATCAAGAAAAAAGAAAGAAAGAAAAAAACTAAAGATAGAATGAGGGAAGGTTTGAAAGCTAGAATGAAAGAAAGAAAGAAAGATAGAAGGAAACTAAAGAGAATGAGAGAAGGTATGAAATCTAGAATGAAAGACATCAAGAAAGAGAGAAAGAAAGAAAGACAGAAAGAAAGAAAGATACAAAGAAAGAAAGAATGATAGAGAGAAAGAAAGTTAGAAAGTAAGAAAAAGAAATGAAGAAAGAAGGAAACAAAAGATAGAATGAGAGAATGTATGAATGCAAGAATGAAAGATACCAAGAAAGAAAGGAAGAAATTGTCAAATTATTAAAAAATTTACAGGCCTGAACAGAGCAGAGCAGAAGTACTAATGAACTGCCATGTCATGCAGGTGTGTAAGTATAAAAGTGCTGAGTCACAGTGACTATAGAAAGGATGATGCAACATCTGGGTGAAGACTGGATGATTCAACATCTGCCCTGATTGGGCAAGGGCAGATGCTTATGTGTATATAGTTGAGTTGTAAAGAACACCACCACCACTTCTACAAATGTTGATTTCATGCTGTCACGCTGCCACTTTGTATATTTGCTGTAAATACACGTGTCGGGCTGGAAGAGAACGTGTCTGTGTGAGTTATTTTTACCATCAGGACCAGAATCAACTCTCAGCTAGCGGCTTGCAGGATTCCGCGTTAACAAAAGGTTATGGGCCCAGCGACGCGCCCTGCGCAGACTGTCTACTGCTGAGAACGTTGGTGAGTACCAGCGGGTGCCACTATAATAGAAGGAGGAAGAAATAGAGGTCCTGAAAGAAAGCAGTTCTGCTGTTGTGTGCCCAGGAGGGGAAGGAAAACAGAGGACTGAGAGAAGAGCAGGCAGCATGGCGTTTGGGGGAACAAACCTGGGAGGTTTTCCCTTAACGAAGTTAAATGACTGTAATTACCAGACGTGGTCCGTCAAAGCTGAGATGCTATTAAGGAGGGAAGATCTGTGGCAGATTGTAACCAACCTCCCAGCACAGCTTGATGAAGAGGAGGAACGTAAAAATGAAAAAGCTCTGAGTACTTTGATACTTTGCTTGGAAGACAACCAATTAATCCACGTGCGTGGCTTGGCTACGGCGAAAGAAGTTTGGCAATGTCTCAAGAGAATTTACGTGAGTGATTCAGCAGGATCTAAAGTATCCTTAACAAGAAAGCTCTACAGGTGCAGATTACAGCCCGGTGAGAGCGTGTCTAAACATTTGCAAGAGATAAAAGGTCTCTTTAATGAGCTGGAGCAAAGGAATGTGCAGTTTCCAGAAATCCAGAAAGTGTACCTCATTCTAAGCAGTTTATCTGATGAATACGACACTCTGGTCACCAGTTTAGAGTCTATGCCTGAGGCGAATTTGACCCTGGAATACCTGACGGGCAGATTGCTGGAACAGGAATGACGTAAGAGTGAAATGTCTGGTGATGGAGAGAAACAAAACATCCAGCGTCGAAGGAACCAAGACGGCTAGAGGAAAAAGACAGATTACAGCTTACACAGAGAAACAACTCCTAGGAGAGAAGATAGTGGTCGTGCTATGACCGTGAGACGCTGTTTTGGCTGTGGATCTGTAAATCATCTTCTGAGAGACTGTAGCAGAGACGACAGAAAAGCTGGCTGCAAAAGTGAAAGAAGCACCGAAAAGAGAAAAGGGAGGATTTCTCTTGTCCAGGCAGCAAGAGATAAATCCAAGGTCGTTCAGCAAGCTTGCTGGATAATTGACAGTGGGGCCGTTACACATTTAACTAATGAAAGAGATTTGTTTCTTTCTCTAGGTGCTTCGGAACAAAGCAGCGTGAGCCTGGCGAACGGACAGAAGTTGCCTGTTGCTGCAGAAGGGACAGTTTTTGTGTCAGGTTTGGAACAAGAACTCAAAGGTGTTCTTCATGTACCACAGTTGGACTGTAGCATCTTAAGTGTGTCTGCTTTAGTAAAACAGGGCTTTGTAGTCATATTTGAAAATGATGAGTGTAAAATTAAGAAAGGAAAATGTGTTTGCGCAAGGGCAAAACAAGAAAATAATTTGTACGTTTTGAGGTGTAAAATACAAAGTGACACACATGTAACAGTGAAAAATGCACCTCAGCATGATAAATGTGCACACCTGTTACACAGGAGGTTGGGTCATGCAAATTTTAGAACAATTCAGAGAATGCAAGCAGTGGCAAAAGATGTACAGTTGAAAGAGTGTAAAAATTATTTAAATTGCAACGTGTGTAAAATGGCAAAATCTAAAGTAAGCCCCAGAAACAAGGAACGAACCAGTCAAACACAAAGGCCCTTTCAACTGGTACATGCAGAATTGATTGGCCCTTTTGCATCATCTTTGGGTGGAGCAAAATATGTCCTGGTAATTGTAGATGATTATTCAAGGTATTCTTTTTGCTACTTATTGAAAACAAAGGCAGAGGTGTTTAGCAACTTCAGAAATTGGCTAAGCTTCATTGAGAGACGTTATGGCCACAGGGTGGCGCAAATCCAGACGGATAGAGGGTCTGAGTTCCTATCTAACAAATTTCAAAGCTGGTTGAAGGAAAATGGGATATATCATAGAAAAACTAGTCCATATTCACCCTTCCAAAATGGCGTGGCAGAAAGAAGAAACGGAGTGTTGCAGACAATGAAAGACGCATTGTTAGCTGACGCTAACATGAGTCATGGCCTGTGGGGAGAAGCCCTGCTTACATCGAACTACATAAATAACAGATTGTTATCTTCTGCAATAGGGCAGACTCCTTATTATATGTTATATGGGAGAGAGCCATCTTTAAAACACATGAGGGTGTTTGGGCGCAGTGTGTGGGTGCACATCCCAAAAGAGACAAGAAGGAAGGGACAACCAAAGGCAAAGAAAATGAAATTCATAGGTTATGAAAGAGGTTCAAAGGCATACCGCTTCCTTGATGGAAACAGCAATGTAGTGATTTCGAGGTCTGCCAATTTTTGTGAACATGAGAATTGGGATAGGGTTCATGCTAATTCCCAAGTTTTCATACCATTCACAAACACAAGAGAGTGTGAGAATAGGCAGTTAGAGACAAAAGAAGAAGAAACAGAAGAGAGCCAGTCCAAGACAAAAGATGAAGACGATGGGCAGTGTAGTGATCAAGAAAGTGAGATAGGAATTAAGCAAGAACCAAAAATTGAGGATGAGCCACAAATCCCCAGGAGGTCAGAGAGAGTTAACAAAGGGGTTCCGCCTGCAAGGTTTGGTGTAGGAGAAATAAGGGGGTGCCATGTGTATCAGGAACCAAAATGTTATGAAGAGGTCATGTTACTTCCTGAAGTAGAAAAGAAAAGATGGCAG
Source organism: Intellagama lesueurii (assembly GCA_037013535.1). Classification (NCBI taxonomy): domain Eukaryota; kingdom Metazoa; phylum Chordata; class Lepidosauria; order Squamata; family Agamidae; genus Intellagama; species Intellagama lesueurii. The sequence continues at coordinate 11,716,593 of JBAJHW010000013.1, forward strand.
GAAGCCATGATTGAGGAAATGAAGTCTATGGACGACCACAAGGTCTTCACAGAGACTAGGCTGCCACAGGAGCATAAAGTGATTGGCAGTAAGTGGGTTTTCAAAAGAAAGTTACAAAACAATGGGGACTTTAGGTATAAAGCGAGGTTGGTGGCTCAGGGATTTACTCAAAAGAAACATTTGCACTATGATGAAGTATTTTCCCCTACAGTGAAAGCAGAAACTATGAGGGTAGCTTTGACTCTAGCGGCATCTAGAGGGTATTTGATAAATCATTATGATATAACGACTGCATACTTAAATGCTGACTTAAAGGAAGAATTATACATGGCAAAAGCACCCGGCTTTGAAGGGTCAAGACCAGGAATGGTTTACAGGTTAAATAAGGCCATTTACGGGCTGCGACAATCAGCCCGAAACTGGAACCAATGTTTACATACAGTGTTAGAAAAAATGAATTTTAAGAATAGTCTGGCTGATCCATGCTTATACATACAAGAATGTGGAAGTGAGCTAAATATTTTGTTGGCATATGTGGATGACATTTGTTTTATGACAAAAAGTCAGAGCCAGATGAATTTATTTGAAAAACAGCTGAAAAAAAAATTTAAACTGAAAAATTTGGGTCCAATACAAAATTATTTAGGGGTGCAAATACAGAGAAAAAATGAAGGTTTTGTATTAAACCAAAAGTTAAAAATTGAACAAATGTTGGAGAGATACAATATGCAAGATTGTAAAGATGTACAAACCCCCATGGTAATAGATTTTCAAAAGTGTGATGAAGAAAACAAAGAGTTTGAGAGTCAAGAAATTTATCATTCTGCAATTGGCAGTTTGATGTATTTAGCAAATTGGACTAGGCCTGACATTTCAGCAGCAGTGAACATTCTTAGTAGACATGTGTCGAAGCCCACTGTGAAACACTGGCAGGGTGTAAAAAGAGTTTTTAGATACTTAAAAGGAACAAGTGACAAGTGTTTGATCATAAATCCTTCAAAAGAGTTAAATTTACAGGCCTATGTTGACAGTGATTGGGCAAATGATGAAAGTGACAGGAAGTCAAAGTCAGGATTCGTTGTAATGTTTGCAAATGTTTTAGTAGGGTGGAAGTCCAGAAAACAGAGTTCTGTGGCTACTTCGACAGCAGAAGCTGAATTCGCAGCTTTGTCGGAAGTATGCTCAGAATTAATCTGGTATAGACAATTAATTAAGGATTTAAAGATAGAAACACATAAACCAATAAAGGTCTTAGAAGATAATACAACCTGCTTACAAATGGCTGTAACAGAAAAAATGTGAAATAGGAGTAAACATGTTGACATCAATTATCATAACGTAAGAGAAGCCATAAAAGAAAAAATAATAGAGTTACAATACTGCAAAACGGATAAAAATGTTGCTGATATTTTTACAAAACCTTTGACTGTTCAAAGACACAGTGAAATAATCAAAGAGTTGGGTTTGAATTTTGTTCAGGTGTAAATTAGGAGGGGTGTCAAAGTATTAAAAAATTTACAGGCCTGAACAGAGCAGAGCAGAAGTACTAATGAACTGCCATGTCATGCAGGTGTGTAAGTATAAAAGTGCTGAGTCACAGTGACTATAGAAAGGATGATGCAACATCTGGGTGAAGACTGGATGATGCAACATCTGCCCTGATTGGGCAAGGGCAGATGCTTATGTGTATATAGTTGAGTTGTACAGAACACCACCACCACTTCTACAAATGTTGATTTCATGCTGTCACGCTGCCACTTTGTATATTTGCTGTAAATACACGTGTCGGGCTGGAAGAGAACGTGTCTGTGTGAGTTATTTTTACCATCAGGACCAGAATCAACTCTCAGCTAGCGGCTTGCAGGATTCCGCGTTAACAGAAATAAATAAATAAATAATGAAAGAAACTAAAAAATAATGAGAGAAGGTTTGAAAGCTAGAATGAAAAATCTCAAGACTGAAAGAAAGAAAGAAACTAAAGAAAGAATGAGAGACGGTTTGAAAGATAGAAAGAAAGAACCAAAAAAGAGAGAAAGACAGAAAGAAATTAAAGATAGAATGAGAGAAGTTATGAAAGCTAGAATGAATGAAAGAAAGAAAGAATGAAAGAAAGAAAGAAAGAAAGAAAGAAAGAAAAAAGAAATGAAGAAAGAAAGAAAGAATGAAAAGGAAGGAAAGAATGAAAAAAGAAAGAAAGAAAGAAAAAACTAAAGATAGAATGAGAGAAGGTATGAAAGCTAGAATGAAAGATATTAAGAAAAAAGAAAGAAAGAAAGAAACTAAACATATAATGATGGATTGTTTCAAAGCTAGAATGAAAGAAAGAAACAAAGAAAGAAAGAACGATAGAAAGAAACTAAAGAGAATGAGAGAAAGTATGAAAGCTAGAATGAAAGACATGAAGAAAGACAGAAAGAAAGACACTATAGATAGAATGAGAGAAGGTATAAAAGCTATAATGAAACATGTCAAGAATGTACAAGGAAGAAAGAAAGAAACTAAAGATAGAATGGAAGAAGGTATGAAAGTTAGAAAAATATGAAGAAAGAAAGAAAGAAAGAATGAATGAAAGAAAGAAAAAAGAAAATAGAAATGAAGAAAAAAAGAAATAAAGAAATAAAAAGGAAGGAAAGAATGAAAAAAGAAAGAAAGAAAAAACTAAAGATAGAAGGAGAGAAGGTATGAAAGCTAGAATGAAAGATATCAAGAAATAAGAAAGAAAGAAAAAAACTAAAGATAGAATGAGGGAAGGTTTGAAAGCTAGAATGAAAGAAAGAAACAAAGAAAGAAAGATAGAAAGAAACTAAAGAGAATGACAGAAGGTATGAAAGCTAGAATGAAAGACATCGAGAAAGACAGAAAGAAAGAAAGACAGACAGAAAGAAATATACAAAGAAAGAAAGAAAGAAAGAGAGAAAGAAAGTTAGAAAGTAAGAAAATGAAATGAAGAAAGAAGGAAACAAAAGATAGAATGAGAGAATGTATGAATGCTAGAATGAAAGATAACAAGAAAGAAAGGAAGAAATAAATAAATAAATAATGAAAGAAACTAAAAAAGAATGAGAGAAGGTTTGAAAGCTAGAATGAAAAATCTCAAGACTGAAAGAAAGAAAGAAAGAAACTAAAGAAAGAATGAGAGACGGTTTGAAAGCTAGAAAGAAAGAAACAAAAAAAGATAGAAAGACAGAAAGAAATTAAAGATAGAATGAGAGAAGTTATGAAAGCTAGAATGAATGAAAGAAAGAAAGACATTCAGAAAGAAACTAAAGATAGAATGAGAGAAGGCATGAAAGCTAGAAGGAGAGATATCAAGAAAGGAGGAAAGAAAGATAGAAAGAAACTAAAGATAGAATGAGAGAAGGTATGAAAGCTAGATTGAATGAAAGAATGAAAGGAAGAAAGAAACAAAAGTTATGAATGAGAGAATTTATGAAAGCTAGAATGAAAGATCAAAAGAAAGAAAGAAAGAAACTAAAGATAGAATGAGAGGTATGAAAGCTAGAAAAATATTAAGAATGAAAGAAAGAATGAAAGAAAGAAAGAAAGAAAAAAGAATTGAAGAAAGAAAGAAAGAAAGAAATAAAAGGAAGGAAAGAATGAAAAAAGAAAGAAAGAAAAAAAAGAAAGAAAAAACTAAAGATAGAATGAGAGAAGGTATGAAAGCTAGAATGAAAGATATTAAGAAAAAAGAAAGAAAGAAACTAAACATAGAATGATGGAAGGTTTCAAAGCTTGAATGAAAGAAAGAAACAAAGAAAGAAAGAAAGGTAGAAAGAAACTAAAGAGAATGAGAGAAAGTATGAAAGCTAGAATGAAAGACATGAAGAAAGACAGAAAGAAAAGACACTATAGATAGAATGAGAGAAGGTATAAAAGCTATAATGAAACATGTCAAGAATGTATAAGGAAGAAAGAAAGAAACTAAAGATAGAATGAGAGAAGGTATGAAAGTTAGAAAAATATGAAGAAAGAAAGAATGAATGAAAGAAAGAAAGAAAGAAAGAAAATAGAAATGAAGAAAGAAAGAAATAAAGAAATAAAAAGGAAGGAAAGAAGGAAAAAAGAAAGAAAGAAAGAAAGAAAAAACTAAAGATAGAATGAGAGAAGGTATGAAAGCTAGAAAAGATATCAAGAAAAAAGAAAGAAAGAAAAAAACTAAAGATAGAATGAGGGAAGGTTTGAAAGCTAGAATGAAAGAAAGAAACAAAGAAAGAAAGATAGAAGGAAACTAAAGAGAATGAGAGAAGGTATGAAAGCTAGAATGAAAGACATCAAGAAAGAGAGAAAGAAAGAAAGATACAAAGAAAGAAAGAAAGATAGAGAGAAAGAAAGTTAGAAAGTAAGAAAAAGAAATGAAGAAGGAAGGAAACAAAAGATAGAATGAGAGAATGTATGAATGCAAGAATGAAACATACCAAGAAAGAAAGGAAGAAATAAATAAATAAATAATGAAAGAAACTAAAAAAGAATGAGAGAAGGTGTGAAAGCTAGAATGAAAAATCTCAAGACTGAAAGAAAGAAAGAAAGAAACTAAAGAAAGAATGAGAGACGGTTTGAAAGCTAGAAAGAAAGAAACAAAAAAAGAGAGAAAGACAGAAAGAAATTAAAGATAGAATGAGAGAAGTTATGAAAGCTAGAATGAATGAATGAAAGAAAGAAAGACAGAAAGAAACTAAAGATAGAATGAGAGAAAGCATGAAAGCTAGAAGGAGAGATATCAAGAAAGAAGGAAAGAAAGATAGAAAGAAACTAAAGATAGAATGAGAGAAGGTATGAAAGCTAGATTGAAAGAAAGAATGAAAGGAAGAAAGAAACTAAAGATATGAATGAGAGAATTTATGAAAGCTAGAATGAAAGATCAAAAGAAAGAAAGAAAGTAAAGATAGAATGAGAGAAGGTATGAAAGCTAGAAAAATATTAAGAATGAAAGAAAGAATGAAAGAAAGAAAGATAGAAAAAAGAAATGAAGAAAGAAAGAAAGAAAGAAAAGGAAGGAAAGAATGAAAAAAGAAAGAAAGAAAGAAAGAAAAAACTAAAGATAGAATGAGAGAAGGTATGAAAGCTAGAATGAAAGATATAAAGAAAAAAGAAAGAAAGAAAGAAACTAAAGATAGAATGAGAGAAGGTTTCAAAGCTAGAATGAAAGAAAGAGACAAAGAAAGAAAGAAAGATAGAAAGAAAATAAAGAGAATGAGAGAAAGTATGAAAGCTAGAATGAAAGACATGAAGAAAGACAGAAAGAAAAGACACTATAGATAGAATGAGAGAAGGTATAAAAGCTATAATGAAACATGTCAAGAATGTATAAGGAAGAAAGAAAGAAACTAAAGATAGAATGAGAAAAGGTATGAAAGTTAGAAAAATATGAAGAAAGAAAGAAAGAAAGAATGAAAGAAAGAAAGAAAGAAAGAAAATAGAAATGAAGAAAGAAAGAAATAAAGAAATAAAAAGGAAGGAGAGAATGAAAAAAGAAAGAAAGAAAGAAAGAAAGAAAAAACTAAATATAGAATAAAAGAAGGTATGAAAGCTAGAATGAAAGAAACAAAGAAAGAAAGAAAGATAGAAAGAAACTAAAGAGAATGAGAGAAGGTATGAAAGTTAGAATGAAAGACATCAAGAAAGACAGAAAGAAAGAAAGTCAGACAGAAAGAAAGAAAGATACAAAGAAAGAAAGGAAGATAGAGAGAAAGAAAGTTAGGAAGTAAGAAAAAGAAATGAAGAAAGAAGGAAACAAAAGATAGAATGAGAGAATGTATGATTGCTAGAATGAAATATAACAAGAAATAAATGAAGAAATAAATAAATAAATAATGAAAAAAACTAAAAAAGAATGAGAGAAGGTTTGAAAGCTAGAATGAAAAATCTCAAGACTGAAAGAAAGAAAGAAAGAAACTAAAGAAAGAATGAGAGACGGTTTGAAAGCTAGAAAGAAAGAAAAAAAAAGAGAGAAAGACAGAAAGAAATTAAAGATAGAATGAGAGACGTTATGAAAGCTAGAATGAATGAAAGAAAGAAAGAAAGACAGAAAGAAACTAAAGATAGAATGAGAGAAGGCATGAAAGCTAGAAGCAGAGATATCAAGAAAGAAGGAAAGAAAGATAGAAAGAAACTAAAGATAGAATGAGAGAAGGTATGAAAGCTAGATTGAAAGAAAGAATGAAAGGAAGAAAGAAACAAAAGGTATGAATGAGAGAATTTATGAAAGCTAGAATGAAAGATCAAAAGAAAGAAAGAAAGAAAGTAAAGATAGAATGAGAGAAGGTATGAAAGCTAGAAAAATATTAAGAATGAAAGAAAGAAAGAAAGAAAGAAAAAAGAATTGAAGAAAGAAAGAAAGAAAGAAATAAAAGGAAGGAAAGAATGAAAAAAGAAAGAAAGAAAGAAAAAACTAAAGATAGAATGAGAGAAGGTATGAAAGCTAGAATGAAAGATATTAAGATAAAAGAAAGAAAGAAAGAAACTAAACATAGAATGATGGAAGGTTTCAAAGCTTGAATGAAAGAAAGAAACAAAGAAAGAAAGAAAGGTAGAAAGAAACTAAAGAGAATGAGAGAAAGTATGAAAGCTAGAATGAAAGACATGAAGAAAGACAGAAAGAAAAGACACTATAGATAGAATGAGAGAAGGTATAAAAGCTATAATGAAACATGTCAAGAATGTATAAGGAAGGAAGAAAGAAACTAAAGATAGAATGAGAGAAGGTATGAAAGTTAGAAAAATATGAAGAAAGAAAGAATGATAGAAAGAAAGAAAGAAAGAAAATAGAAATGAAGAAAGAAAGAAATAAAGAAATAAAAAGGAAGGAAAGAATGAGAAAAGAAAGAAAGCAAGCAAGAAAGAAAAAACTAAAGATAGAATGAGAGAAGGTATGAAAGCTAGAATGAAAGATATCAAGAAAAAAGAAAGAAAGAAAGTCAGACAGAAAGAAAGAAAGATACAAAGAAAGAAAGGAAGATAGAGAGAAAGAAAGTTAGGAAGTAAGAAAAAGAAATGAAGAAAGAAGGAAACAAAAGATAGAATGAGAGAATGTATGATTGCTAGAATGAAATATAACAAGAAATAAATGAAGAAATAAATAAATAAATAATGAAAAAAACTAAAAAAGAATGAGAGAAGGTTTGAAAGCTAGAATGAAAAATCTCAAGACTGAAAGAAAGAAAGAAAGAAACTAAAGAAAGAATGAGAGACGGTTTGAAAGCTAGAAAGAAAGAAAAAAAAAGAGAGAAAGACAGAAAGAAATTAAAGATAGAATGAGAGACGTTATGAAAGCTAGAATGAATGAAAGAAAGAAAGAAAGACAGAAAGAAACTAAAGATAGAATGAGAGAAGGCATGAAAGCTAGAAGCAGAGATATCAAGAAAGAAGGAAAGAAAGATAGAAAGAAACTAAAGATAGAATGAGAGAAGGTATGAAAGCTAGATTGAAAGAAAGAATGAAAGGAAGAAAGAAACAAAAGGTATGAATGAGAGAATTTATGAAAGCTAGAATGAAAGATCAAAAGAAAGAAAGAAAGAAAGTAAAGATAGAATGAGAGAAGGTATGAAAGCTAGAAAAATATTAAGAATGAAAGAAAGAAAGAAAGAAAGAAAAAAGAATTGAAGAAAGAAAGAAAGAAAGAAATAAAAGGAAGGAAAGAATGAAAAAAGAAAGAAAGAAAGAAAAAACTAAAGATAGAATGAGAGAAGGTATGAAAGCTAGAATGAAAGATATTAAGATAAAAGAAAGAAAGAAAGAAACTAAACATAGAATGATGGAAGGTTTCAAAGCTTGAATGAAAGAAAGAAACAAAGAAAGAAAGAAAGGTAGAAAGAAACTAAAGAGAATGAGAGAAAGTATGAAAGCTAGAATGAAAGACATGAAGAAAGACAGAAAGAAAAGACACTATAGATAGAATGAGAGAAGGTATAAAAGCTATAATGAAACATGTCAAGAATGTATAAGGAAGGAAGAAAGAAACTAAAGATAGAATGAGAGAAGGTATGAAAGTTAGAAAAATATGAAGAAAGAAAGAATGATAGAAAGAAAGAAAGAAAGAAAATAGAAATGAAGAAAGAAAGAAATAAAGAAATAAAAAGGAAGGAAAGAATGAGAAAAGAAAGAAAGCAAGCAAGAAAGAAAAAACTAAAGATAGAATGAGAGAAGGTATGAAAGCTAGAATGAAAGATATCAAGAAAAAAGAAAGAAAGAAAAAAATGAAAGATAGAATGAGGGAAGGTTTGAAAGCTAGAATGAAAGAAAGAAACAAAGAAAGAAAGATAGAAGGAAACTAAAGAGAATGAGAGAAGGTATGAAAGCTAGAATGAAAGACATCAAGAAAGAGAGAAAGAAAGAAAGACAGACAAAGAAAGAAAGATACAAAGAAAGAAAGAAAGAGAGAGAGAAAGAAAGTTAGAAAGTAAGAAAAAGAAATGAAGAAAGAAGGAAACAAAAGATAGAATGAGAGAATGTATGAATGCAAGAATGAAAGATACGAAGAACGAAAGGAAGAAAGAAAGAAAGAAAGAAAGAAAGAAACTAAAAAAGAATGAGAGACGGTTTGAAAGCTAGAAAGAAAGAAACAAAAAAAGATAGAAAGACAGAAAGGAATTAAAGATAGAATGAGAGAAGTTATGAAAGCTAGAATGAATGAAAGAAAGAAAGAAAGACAGAAAGAAACTACAGATAGAATGAGAGAAGGTATGAAAGCTAGAAGGAGAGATATGAAGAAAGAAGGAAAGAAAGATAGAAAGAAACTAAAGATAGAATGAGAGAAGGCATGAAAGCTAGATTGAAAGAAAGAATGAAAGGAAGAAAGAAACAAAAGGTATGAATGAGAGAATTTATGAAAGCTAGAATGAAAGATCAAAGAAAGAAAGAAAGAAACTAAAGATAGAATGAGAGAAGGTATGAAAGTTAGAAAAATATGAAGAAAGAAAGAATGAATGAAAGAAAGAAAGAAAGAAAGAAAATAGAAATGAAGAAAGAAAGAAATAAAGAAATAAAAAGGAAGGAAAGAAGGAAAAAAGAAAGAAAGAAAGAAAGAAAAAACTAAAGATAGAATGAGAGAAGGTATGAAAGCTAGAAAAGATATCAAGAAAAAAGAAAGAAAGAAAAAAACTAAAGATAGAATGAGGGAAGGTTTGAAAGCTAGAATGAAAGAAAGAAACAAAGAAAGAAAGATAGAAGGAAACTAAAGAGAATGAGAGAAGGTATGAAAGCTAGAATGAAAGACATCAAGAAAGAGAGAAAGAAAGAAAGATACAAAGAAAGAAAGAAAGATAGAGAGAAAGAAAGTTAGAAAGTAAGAAAAAGAAATGAAGAAAGAAGGAAACAAAAGATAGAATGAGAGAATGTATGAATGAAAGAATGAAACATACCAAGAAAGAAAGGAAGAAATAAATAAATAAATAATGAAAGAAACTAAAAAAGAATGAGAGAAGGTGTGAAAGCTAGAATGAAAAATCTCAAGACTGAAAGAGAGAAAGAAAGAAACTAAAGAAAGAATGAGAGACGGTTTGAAAGCTAGAAAGAAAGAAACAAAAAAAGAGAGAAAGACAGAAAGAAATTAAAGATAGAATGAGAGAAGGTATGAAAGCTAGAATGAATGAATGAAAGAAAGAAAGACAGAAAGAAACTAAAGATAGAATGAGAGAAGGTATGAAAGCTAGATTGAAAGAAAGAATGAAAGGAAGAAAGAAACTAAAGATATGAATGAGAGAATTTATGAAAGCTAGAATGAAAGATCAAAAGAAAGAAAGAAAGTAAAGATAGAATGAGAGAAGGTATGAAAGCTAGAAAAATATTAAGAATGAAAGAAAGAATGAAAGAAAGAAAGATAGAAAAAAGAAATGAAGAAAGAAAGAAAGAAAGAAAGAAAAGGAAGGAAAGAATGAAAAAAGAAAGAAAGAAAGAAAGAAAAAACTAAAGATAGAATGAGAGAAGGTATGAAAGCTAGAATGAAAGATATAAAGAAAAAAGAAAGAAAGAAACTAAAGATAGAATGAGAGAAGGTTTCAAAGCTAGAATGAAAGAAAGAGACAAAGAAAGAAAGAAAGATAGAAAGAAAATAAAGAAAATGAGAGAAAGTATGAAAGCTAGAATGAAAGACATGAAGAAAGACAGAAAGAAAAGACACTATAGATAGAATGAGAGAAGGTATAAAAGCTATAATGAAACATGTCAAGAATGTATAAGGAAGAAAGAAAGAAACTAAGGATAGAATGAGAGAAGGTATGAAAGTTAGAATAATATGAAAGAAAGAAAGAAAGAATGAAAGAAAGAAAGAAAGAAGGAAAATAGAAATGAAGAAAGAAAGAAATAAAGAAATAAAAAGGAAGGAGAGAATGAAAAAAGAAAGAAAGAAAGAAAGAAAGAAAAAACTAAATATAGAATAAAAGAAGGTATGAAAGCTAGAATGAAAGAAACAAAGAAAGAAAGATAGAAAGAAACTAAAGAGAATGAGAGAAGGTATGAAAGTTAGAATGAAAGACATCAAGAAACACAGAAAGAAAGAAAGTCAGACAGAAAGAAAGAAAGATACAAAGAAAGAAAGGAAGATAGAGAGAAAGAAAGTTAGGAAGTAAGAAAAAGAAATGAAGAAAGAAGGAAACAAAAGATATAATGAGAGAATGTATGATTGCTAGAATGAAATATAACAAGAAATAAATGAAGAAATAAATAAATAAATAATGAAAAAAACTAAAAAAGAATGAGAGAAGGTTTGAAAGCTAGAAAGAAACAAAAAAAGAGAGAAAGACAGAAAGAAATTAAAGATAGAATGAGAGACGTTATGAAAGCTAGAATGAATGAAAGAAAGAAAGAAAGACAGAAAGAAACTAAAGATAGAATGAGAGAAGGCATGAAAGCTAGAAGGAGAGATATCAAGAAAGAAGGAAAGAAAGATAGAAAGAAACTAAAGAGAGAATGAGAGAAGGTATGAAAGCTAGATTGAAAGAAAGAATGAAAGGAAGAAAGAAACAAAAGGTATGAATGAGAGAATTTATGAAAGCTAGAATGAAAGATCAAAAGAAAGAAAGAAAGAAAGTAAAGATAGAATGAGAGAAGGTATGAAAGCTAGAAAAATATTAAGAATGAAAGAAAGAAAGAAAGAAAGAAAAAAGAATTGAAGAAAGAAAGAAAGAAAGAAATAAAAGGAAGGAAAGAATGAAAAAAGAAAGAAAGAAAGAAAAAACTAAAGATAGAATGAGAGAAGGTATGAAAGCGAGAAAGAAAGATATTAAGAAAAAAGAAAGAAAGAAACTAAACATAGAATGATGGAAGGTTTCAAAGCTTGAATGAAAGAAAGAAACAAAGAAAGAAAGAAAGGTAGAAAGAAACTAAAGAGAATGAGAGAAAGTATGAAAGCTAGAATGAAAGACATGAAGAAAGACAGAAAGAAAAGACACTATAGATAGAATGAGAGAAGGTATAAAAGCTATAATGAAACATGTCAAGAATGTATAAGGAAGGAAGAAAGAAACTAAAGATAGAATGAGAGAAGGTATGAAAGTTAGAAAAATATGAAGAAAGAAAGAATGATAGAAAGAAAGAAAGAAAGAAAATAGAAATGAAGAAAGAAAGAAATAAAGAAATAAAAAGGAAGGAAAGAATGAGAAAAGAAAGAAAGCAAGCAAGAAAGAAAAAACTAAAGATAGAATGAGAGAAGGTATGAAAGCTAGAATGAAAGATATCAAGAAAAAAGAAAGAAAGAAAAAAACGAAAGATAGAATGAGGGAAGGTTTGAAAGCTAGAATGAAAGAAAGAAACAAAGAAAGAAAGATAGAAGGAAACTAAAGAGAATGAGAGAAGGTATGAAAGCTAGAATGAAAGACATCAAGAAAGAGAGAAAGAAAGAAAGACAGACAAAGAAAGAAAGATACAAAGAAAGAAAGAAAGATAGAGAGAAAGAAAGTTAGAAAGTAAGAAAAAGAAATGAAGAAAGACGGAAACAAAAGATAGAATGAGAGAATGTATGAATGCAAGAATGAAAGATACGAAGAACGAAAGGAAGAAATAAATAAATAAATAATGAAAGAAACTAAAAAAGAATGAGACGGTTTGAAAGCTAGAAAGAAAGAAACAAAAAAAGATAGAAAGACAGAAAGGAATTAAAGATAGAATGAGAGAAGTTATGAAAGCTAGAATGAATGAAAGAAAGAAAGACAGAAAGAAACTACAGATAGAATGAGAGAAGGTATGAAAGCTAGAAGGAGAGATATCAAGAAAGAAGGAAAGAAAGATAGAAAGAAACTAAAGATAGAATGAGAGAAGGCATGAAAGCTAGATTGAAAGAAAGAATGAAAGGAAGAAAGAAACAAAAGGTATGAATGAGAGAATTTATGAAAGCTAGAATGAAAGATCAAAGAAAGAAAGAAAGAAACTAAAGATAGAATGAGAGAAGGTATGAAAGCTAGAAAAATATTAAGAATGAAAGAAAGAATGAAAGAAAGAAAGAAAAAAGAAATGAAGAAAGAAAGAAAGAAAGAAATAAAAGGAAGGAAAGAATGAAAAAAGAAAGAAAGAAAGAAAGAAAAAACTAAAGATAGAATGAGAGAAGGTATGAAAGCTAGAATGAAAGATATTAAGAAAAAAGAAAGAAAGAAAGAAACTAAACATAGAATGATGGAAGGTTTGAAAGCTAGAATGAAAGAAAGAAACAAACAAAGAAAGAAAGATAGAAAGAAAGAAACTAAAGAGAATGAGAGAAGGTATGAAAGCTAGAATGAAAGACATCAAGAAAGACAGAAAGAGAAGACACTATAGATAGAATGAGAGAAGGTATAAAAGCTATAATGAAACATGTCAGGAATGTATAAGGAAGAAAGAAGGAAAATAAAGATATAATGAGAGAAGGTATGAAAGCTAGATTGAATGAAAGAATGAAAGGAAGAAAGGAACATAAAGATATGAATGAGAGAATTTATGAAAGCTAGAATGAAAGATCAAAAGAAAGAAAGAAAGAAAGAAAGAAAAATGAAATGAAGAAAGAAAGAAAGAAAGAAAGAAAACGAAGGAATGAAAAAAGAAAGAAAGAATGAAAGAGAAAAAATTAAAGATAGAATGAGAGAAGGTATGAAAGCTAGAATGAAAGATATTAAGAAAAAAGAAAGAAAGAAAGAAACTAAACATATAATGATGGATTGTTTCAAAGCTAGAATGAAAGAAAGAAACAAAGAAAGAAAGAACGATAGAAAGAAACTAAAGAGAATGAGAGAAAGTATGAAAGCTAGAATGAAAGACATGAAGAAAGACAGAAAGAAAGACACTATAGATAGAATGAGAGAAGGTATAAAAGCTATAATGAAACATGTCAAGAATGTATAAGGAAGAAAGAAAGAAACTAAAGATAGAATGAGAGAAGGTATAAAAGCTAGAATGAAAGATCAAAAGAAAGAAACTAAAGATAGAATGAGAGAAGGTATGAAAGCTAGAAAAATATTAAGAATGAAAGAAAGAAAGAATGAAAGAAAGAAAGAAAGAAAGAAAGAAAGAAAGAAAGAAAAAAGAAATGAAGAATGAAAGAAAGAAAGAATGAAAAGGAAAGAAAGAATGAAAAAAGAAGGAAAGAAAGAAAGAAAGAAAAAACTACAGATAGAATGAGAGAAAGTATGAAAGCTAGAATTAAAGATATTAAGAAAAAAGAAAGAAAGAAAGAAACTAAACATATAATGATGGATTGTTTCAAAGCTAGAATGAAAGAAAGAAACAAAGAAAGAAAGAACGATAGAAAGAAACTAAAGAGAATGAGAGAAAGTATGAAAGCTAGAATGAAAGACATGAAGAAAGACAGAAAGAAAAGACACTATAGATAGAATGAGAGAAGATATAAAAGCTATAATGAAACATGTCAAGAATGTATAAGGAAGAAAGAAAGAAACTAAAGATAGAATGAGAGAAGGTATGAAAGTTAGAAAAATATGAAGAAAGAAAGAAAGAATGAATGAAAGAAAGAAAAAAAGAAAATAGAAATGAAGAAAGAAAGAAATAAAGAAATAAAAAGGAAGGAAAGAATGAAAAAAGAAAGAAAGAAAGAAAAAACTAAAGATAGAAGGAGAGACGGTTTGAAAGCTAGAATGAAAGAAAGAAACAAAGAAAGAAAGATAGAAAGAAACTAAAGAGAATGAGAGAAGGTATGAAAGCTAGAATGAAAGACATCAAGAAAGACAGAAAGAAAGAAAGAAAGACAGAAAGACAGAAAGAAAGATAGAAAGAAAGAAAGAAAGATATAGAGAAAGAAAGTTAGAATAAGAAAATGAAATGAAGAAAGAAGGTAACAAAATATTGAATGAGAGAAAGTATGAATGCTAGAATGAAAGATATCAAGAAAGAAAGTAAGAAATAAAGAAATAAATGAAGAAACTAAAGAAAGAATGAGAGAAGGTATGAAAGCTAGAATGAAAGATATCAAGAAAAATGAAAGAAGGAAAGAAACTAAACAGAATGATGGAAGGTTTGAAAGCTAGAATGAAAGAAAGAAACAAAGAAAGAAAGACAGAAAGAAACTAAAGATAGAATGAGAGAATGTATGAATGCTAGAATGAAAGGTATCAAGAAAGAAAGGAAGAAATGAGTGAATAAATAATGAAACAAAATAAAAAAGAATGAGAGAAGGTTTGAAAGCTAGAATGAAAAATCTCAAGACTGAAAGAAAGAAAGAAATTAAAGATAGAATGAGAGAAGTTATGAAAGCTAGAATGAATGAAAGAAATAAAGAAAGACAGAAAGAAACTAAAGATAGAATGAGAGAAGGTATGAAAGCTAGAAGGAGAGATATCAAGAAAGAAGAAAAGAAAGATAGAAAGAAACTAAAGATAGAATTAGAGAAGGTATGAAAGCTAGATTGAAAGAAAGAATGAAAGGAAGAAAGAACCTAAAGATATGAATGAGAGAATTTATGAAAGCTAGAATGAAAGATCAAAAGAAAGAAAGAAAGAAACTAAAGATAGAATGAGAGAAAGTATGAAAGCTAGAAAAATATTAAGAATGAAAGAAAGAATGAAAGAAAGAAAGAAAAAAGAAATGAAGAAAGAAAGAAAGAAAGAAATAAAAGGAAGGAAAGAATGAAAAAAGAAAGTAAGTAAGAAAGAAAGAAAAAACTAAAGATAGAATGAGAGAAGATATGAAAGCTAGATTGAAAGATATTAAGAAAAAAGAAAGAAAGAAAGAAATTAAACATAGAATGATGGAAGGTTTCAAACCTAGAATGAAAGAAAGAAACAAAGAAAGAAAGAAAGACAGAAAGAAACTAAAGAGAATGAGAGAAAGTATGAAAGCTAGAATAAAAGACATGAAGAAAGACAGAAAGAAAAGACACTATAGATAGAATGAGAGAAGGTATAAAAGCTATAATGAAACATGTCAAGAATGTATAAGGAAGAAAGAAAGAAACTAAAGATAGAATGAGAGAAGGTATGAAAGTTAGAAAAATATGAAGAAAGAAAGAATGAAAGAAAGAAAGAAAGAAAAAAATAAAATAGAAATGAAGAAAGAAAGAAATAAAGAAATAAAAAGGAAGGAAAGAATGAGAAAAGAAAGAAAGAAAAATCTAAAGATAGAAGGAGAGAAGGTATGAAAGCTAGAATGAAAGATATCAAGAAAAAAGAAAGAAAGAAAGAAACTAAACATAGAATGATGGAAGGTTTGAAAGCTAGAATGAAAGAAAGAAACAAACAAAGAAAGAAAGATAGAAAGAAACTAAAGTGAATGAGAGAAAGTATGAAAGCTAGAATGAAAGACATAAAGAAAGACAGAAAGAAAAGACACTATAGATAGAATGAGAGAATGTATAAAAGCTATAATGAAACATGTCAGGAATGTATAAGGAAGAAAGAAGGAAACTAAAGATATAATGAGAGAAGGTATGAAAGCTAGATTGAATGAAAGAATGAAAGGAAGAAAGGAACATAAAGATATGAATGAGAGAATTTATGAAAGCTAGAATGAAAGATCAAAAGAAAGAAAGAAAGAAAGAAAGAAAGAAAAAAGAAATGAAGAAAGAAAGAAAGAAAGAAATATAAGGAAGGAAAGAATGAAGAAAGAAAGAAAGAATGAAAGAGAAAAAATTAAAGATAGAATGAGAGAAGGTATGAAAGCTAGAATGAAAGATATTAAGAAAAAAGAAAGAAAGAAAGAAACTAAACATAGAATGATGGAAGGTTTGAAAGCTAGAATGAAAGAAAGAAACAAAGAAAGAAAGAAAGATAGAAAGAAACTAAAGAGAATGAGAGAAAGTATGAAAGCTAGAATGAAAGACATGAAGAAAGACAGAAAGAAAGACACTATAGATAGAATGAGAGAAGGTATAAAAGCTATAAGGAAACATGTCAAGAATGTATAAGGAAGAAAGAAAGAAACTAAAGATAGATTGAAAGAAGGTATGAAAGCTAGAATGAAAGATCAAAAGAAAGAAAGAAAGAAACTAAAGATAGAATGAGAGAAGGTATGAAAGCTAGAAAAATATTAAGAATGAAAGAAAGAAAGAATGAAAGAAAGAAAGAAAGAAAGAAAGAAAGAAAAAAGAAAAGAAGAAAGAAAGAAAGAAAGAATGAAAAGGAAGGAAAGAATGATAAAAGAAAGAAAGAAAGAAAGAAAAAACTTAAGATAGAATGAGAGAAGGTATGAAAGCTAGAATGAATGAAAGAAAGATAGACAGACAGAAAGAAACTAAAGATAGAATGAGAGGAGGCATGAAAGCTAGAAGGAGAGATATCAAGAAAGAAGGAAGGAAAGATAGAAAGAAACTAAAGACAGAATGAGAGAAGGTATGAAAGCTAGATTGAAAGAAAGAATGAAAGGAAGAAAGAAACTAAAGATATGAATGAGAGAATTTATGAAAGCTAGAATGAAAGATCAAAGAAAGAAAGAAAGAAACTAAAGATAGAATGAGAGAAGGTATGAAAGCTAGAAAAATATTAAGAATGAAAGAAAGAATGAAAGAAAGAAAGATAGAAAAAAGAAATGAAGAAAGAAAGAAAGAAAGAAATAAAAGAAGGAAAGAATGAAAAAAGAAAGAAAGAAAGAAAGAAAAAACTAAAGATAGAATGAGAGAAGGTATGAAAGCTAGAATGAAAGAAAGAGACAAAGAAAGAAAGAAAGATCGAAAGAAAATAAAGAGAATGAGAGAAAGTATGAAAGCTAGAATGAAAGACATGAAGAAAGACAGAAAGAAAAGACACTATAGATAGAATGAGAGAAGGTATAAAAGCTATAATGAAGCATGTCAAGAATGTATAAGGAAGGAAGAAAGCAACTAAAGATAGAATGATAGAAGGTATGAAAGTTAGAAAAATATGAAGAAAGAAAGAAAGAAAGAAAGAAAGAAAATAGAAATGAAGAAAGAAAGAAATAAAGAAATAAAAAGGAAGGAGAGAATGAAAAAAGAAAGAAAGAAAGAAAGGAAGAAAGAAAAAACTAAAGATAGAATGAAAGAAGGTATGAAAGCTAGAATGAAAGAAAGAAACACAGAAAGAAAGATAGAAAGAAACTAAAGAGAATGAGAGAAGGTATGAAAGTTAGAATGAAAGACATCAAGAAAGACAAAAAGAAAGAAAGACAGACAGAAAGAAAGAAAGATACAAAGAAACAAAGGAAGATAGAGAGAAAGAAAGTTAGGAAGTAAGAAAATGAAATGAAGAAAGAAGGAAACAAAAGATAGATTGAGAGAATGTATGATTGCTAGAATGAAATATAACAAGAAATAAATGAAGAAATAAATAAAAAAATAATGAAAAAAACTAAAAAAGAATGAGAGAAGGTTTGAAAGCTAGAATGAAAAATCTCAAGACTGAAAGAAAGAAAGAAAGAAACTAAAGAAAGAATGAGAGACGTTTTGAAAGCTAGAAAGAAAGAAACAAAAAAGAGAGAAAGACAGAAAGAAATTAAAGATAGAATGAGAGAAGTTATGAAAGCTAGAATGAATGAATGAATGAAAGAAAGAGAGAAAGAAACTAAAGATAGAATGAGAGAAGGTATGAAAGCTAGAAGGAGAGATATCAAGAAAGAAGGAAAGAAAGATAGAAAGAAACTAAAGATAGAATGAGAGAAGGTATGAAAGCTAGATTGAAAGAAAGAATGAAAGGAAGAAAGAAACTAAAGATATGAATGAGAGAATTTATGAAAGCTAGAATGAAAGATCAAAAGAAAGAAAGAAAGAAACTAAAGATAGAATGAGAGAAGGTATGAAAGCTAGAAAAATATTAAGAATGAAAGAAAGAAAAAATGAAAGAAAGAAAGAAAGAAAGGAAAAAGAAATGAAGAAAGAAAGAAATAAAGAAAAAAAGGAAGGAGAGAATGAAAAAAGAAAGAAAGAAAGAAAGAAAGAAAAAACTAAAGATAGAATGAGAGGAGGTATGAAAGCTAGAATGAAAGATATCAAGAAAAAAGAAAGAAAGAAAAAAACTAAAGATAGAATGAGGGAAGGTTTGAAAGCTAGAATGAAAGAAAGAAAGAAAGAAAGAAAGATAGAAAAAAGAAATGAAGAAAGAAAGAAAGAAAGAAATAAAAGAAGGAAAGAATGAAAAAAGAAAGAAAGAAAGAAAGAAAAAACTAAAGATAGAATGAGAGAAGGTATGAAAGCTAGAATGAAAGAAAGAGACAAAGAAAGAAAGAAAGATCGAAAGAAAATAAAGAGAATGAGAGAAAGTATGAAAGCTAGAATGAAAGACATGAAGAAAGACAGAAAGAAAAGACACTATAGATAGAATGAGAGAAGGTATAAAAGCTATAATGAAGCATGTCAAGAATGTATAAGGAAGGAAGAAAGCAACTAAAGATAGAATGATAGAAGGTATGAAAGTTAGAAAAATATGAAGAAAGAAAGAAAGAAAGAAAGAAAGAAAATAGAAATGAAGAAAGAAAGAAATAAAGAAATAAAAAGGAAGGAGAGAATGAAAAAAGAAAGAAAGAAAGAAAGGAAGAAAGAAAAAACAAAAGATAGAATGAAAGAAGGTATGAAAGCTAGAATGAAAGAAAGAAACACAGAAAGAAAGATAGAAAGAAACTAAAGAGAATGAGAGAAGGTATGAAAGTTAGAATGAAAGACATCAAGAAAGACAAAAAGAAAGAAAGACAGACAGAAAGAAAGAAAGATACAAAGAAAGAAAGGAAGATAGAGAGAAAGAAAGTTAGGAAGTAAGAAAAAGAAATGAAGAAAGAAGGAAACAAAAGATAGATTGAGAGAATGTATGATTGCTAGAATGAAATATAACAAGAAATAAATGAAGAAATAAATAAATAAATAATGAAAAAAACTAAAAAAGAATGAGAGAAGGTTTGAAAGCTAGAATGAAAAATCTCAAGACTGAAAGAAAGAAAGAAAGAAACTAAAGAAAGAATGAGAGACGTTTTGAAAGCTAGAAAGAAAGAAACAAAAAAGAGAGAAAGACAGAAAGAAATTAAAGATAGAATGAGAGAAGTTATGAAAGCTAGAATGAATGAATGAATGAAAGAAAGAGAGAAAGAAACTAAAGATAGAATGAGAGAAGGTATGAAAGCTAGAAGGAGAGATATCAAGAAAGAAGGAAAGAAAGATAGAAAGAAACTAAAGATAGAATGAGAGAAGGCATGAAAGCTAGATTGAAAGAAAGAATGAAAGGAAGAAAGAAACTAAAGATATGAATGAGAGAATTTATGAAAGCTAGAATGAAAGATCAAAAGAAAGAAAGAAAGAAACTAAAGATAGAATGAGAGAAGGTATGAAAGCTAGAAAAATATTAAGAATGAAAGAAAGAAAGAATGAAAGAAAGAAAGAAAGAAAGGAAAAAGAAATGAAGAAAGAAAGAAAGAAAGAAAAAAAGGAAGGAGAGAATGAAAAAAGAAAGAAAGAAAGAAAGAAAGAAAAAACTAAAGATAGAATGAGAGGAGGTATGAAAGCTAGAATGAAAGATATCAAGAAAAAAGAAAGAAAGAAAAAAACTAAAGATAGAATGAGGGAAGGTTTGAAAGCTAGAATGAAAGAAAGAAAGAAAGAAAGAAACAAAGATAGAAAGAAACTAAAGAGAATGAGAGAAGGTATGAAAGCTAGAATGAAAGACATCAATAAAAACAGAAAGAAAGAAAGACAGACAGAAAGAAAGAAAGATACAAAAAGAAAGAAAGAAAGATATAGAGAAAGAAAGTTAGGAAGTAAGAAAAAGAAATGAAGAAAGAAGGAAACAAAAGATAGAATGAGAGAATGTATGAATGCAAGAATGAAAGATACCAAGAAATAAAGGATGGAATAAATAAATAAATAATGAAAGAAACTAAAAAAGAATGAGAGAAGGTGTGAAAGCTAGAATGAAAAATCTCAAGACTGAAATAAAGAAAGAAAGAAACTAAAGAAAGAATGAGAGACGTTTTGAAAGCTAGAAAGAAAGAAAAAAAGAGAGAAAGACAGAAAGGAATTAAAGATAGAATGAGAGAAGTTATGAAAGCTAGAATGAATGAATGAAAGAAAGAAAGAGAGAAAGAAACTAAAGATAGAATGAGAGAAGATATGAAAGCTAGAAGGAGAGATATCAAGAAAGAAGGAAAGAAAGATAGAAAGAAACTAAAGATAGAATGAGAGAAGGTATGAAAGCTAGATTGAAAGAAAGAATGAAAGGAAGAAAGAAAGTAAAGATATGAATGAAAGATCAAAAGAAAGAAAGAAAGAAACTAAAGAGAATGAGAGAAGGTATGAAAGCTAGAAAAATATTAAGAATGAAAGAAAGAAAGAATGAAAAAAAGAAAGAAAGAAAGAAAAAAGAAATGAAAAAAGAAAGAAAGAAAGAAAGAAAAAACTAAAGATAAAATGAGTGAAGGTTTGAAAGCTAGAATGAAAGATATTAAGAAAAAAGAAAGAAAGAAAGAAAGTAAACATATAATGATGGAATGTTTCAAAGCTAGAATGAAAGAAAGAAACAAAGAAAGAAAGAAAGATAGAAAGAAACTAAAGAGAATGAGAGAAAGTATAAAGGCTAGAATGAAAGACATGAAGAAAGACAGAAAGAAAGACACTATAGATAGAATGAGAGAAGGTATAAAAGTTATAATGAAACATGTCAAGAATGTATAAGGAAGAAAGAAAGAAACTAAAGATAGAATGAGAGAAGGTATGAATGTAAGAAAAATATGAAGAAAGAAAGAATGAATGAAAGAAAGAAAAAAAGAAAATAGAAATGAAGAAAGAAAGAAAGAAATAAATAAAAAGGAAGGAAAGAATGAAAAAAGAAAGAAAGAAAAAACTAAAGATAGAAGGAGAGAAGGTATGAAAGGTAGAATGAAAGATATCAAGAAAAAAGAAAGAAAGAAAGAAACTAAAGATAGAATGAGAGAAGGTTTGAAAGCTAGAATGAAAGAAAGAAACAAAGAAAGAAAGATAGAAAGAAACTAAAGAGAATGAGAGAAGGTATGAAAGCTAGAATGAAAGACATCAAGAAAGAAAGAAAGAAAGAAAGACAAACAGAAAGAAAGATACAAATAAAGAAAGAAAGAGAGAGAGAAATAAAGTTAGAAAGTAAGAAAATGAAATGAAGAAAGAAGGTAACAAAATATAGAATGAGAGAATGTATGAATGCTAGAATGAAAGATATCAAGAAAGAAAGTAAGAAATAAAGAAATAATTAAAGAAACTAAAGAAAGAAAGAGAGAAGGTGTGAAAGCTAGAATGAAAGATATCAAGAAAATAGAAAGAAAGAAAGAAGCTTAACAAAGAATGATGGAAGGTTGGAATGCTAGAATGAAAGAAAGAAACAAAGAAAGATAGAAAGAAACTAAAGAGAATGAGAGAAGGTATGAAAGCTAGAATGAAAGACATCAAGAAAGACAGAAAGAAAGAAAGACAGACAGAAAGAAAGAAAGATACAATGAAAGAAAGAAAGATAGAGAGAAAGAAAGTTAGAAAGTAAGAAAAAGAAATGAAGAAAGAAGGAAACAATAGATAGAATGAGAGAATGTATGATTGCTAGAATGAAAGATATCAAGAAAGAAAGGAAGAAATAAATAAATAAAAATGAAAGAAACTAAAAAAGAATGAGAGAAGTTTTGAAAGCTAGAATGAAAAATCTCAAGACTGAAAGAAAGAAAGAAAGAAACTAAAGAAAGAATGAGAGACGGTTTGAAAGCTAGAAAGAAACAAAAAAAGAGAGAAAGACAGAAAGAAATTAAAGATAGAATTAGAGAAGGTATGAAAGCTAGAAGGAGAGATATCAAGAAAGAATGAAAGAAAGATAGAAAGAAACTAAAGATAGAATGAGAGAAGGTATGAAAGCTAGATTGAAAGAAAGAATGAAAGGAAGAAAGAAACTAAAGATATGAATGAGAGAATTTATGAAAGCTAGAATGAAAGATCAAAAGAAAGAAAGAAAGAAACTAAAGATAGAATGAGAGAAGGTATGTAAGCTAGAAAAATATTAAGAATGAAAGAAAGAATGAATGAAAGAAAGAAAGAAAGAAAAAAGAAATGAAGAAAGAAAGAAAGAAAAAAATAAAAGGAAAGAAAGAATGAAAAAAGAAAGAAAGAAAGAAAAAACTAAAGATAGAATGAGAGAAGGTATGAAAGCTAGAATAAAAGATATCAAGAAAAAAGAAAGAAAGAAAGAAACTAAAGATAGAATGAGAGAAGGTATGAAAGCTAGAATGAAAGATATCTAGAAAAATGAAAGAAGGAAAGAAACTAAACAGAATGATGGAAGGTTTGAAAGCTAGAATGAAAGAAAGAAACAAAGAAAGAAAGACAGAAAGAAACTAAAGATAGAATGAGAGAATGTATGAATGCTAGAATGAAAGATATCAAGAAAGAAAGGAAGAAATAAATAAATAAATAATGAAAGAAAATAAAAAAGAATGAGAGGTTTGAAAGCTAGAATGAAAAATCTCAAGACTGAAAGAAAGAAAGAAAGAAACTAAAGAAAGAATGAGAGATGGTTTGAAAGCTAGAAAGAAAGAAACAAAAAAAGATAGAAAGACAGAAAGAAATTAAAGATAGAATGAGAGAAGTTATGAAAGCTAGAATGAATGAAAGAAATAAAGAAAGACAGAAAGAAACTAAAGATAGAATGAGAGAAGGTATGAAAGCTAGAAGGAGAGATATCAAGAAAGAAGAAAAGAAAGATAGAAAGAAACTAAAGATAGAATTAGAGAAGGTATGAAAGCTAGATTGAAAGAAAGAATGAAAGGAAGAAAGAAACTAAAGATATGAATGAGAGAATTTATGAAAGCTAGAATGAAAGATCAAAAGAAAGAAAGAAAGAAACTAAAGATAGAATGAGAGAAGGTATGAAAGCTAGAAAAATATTAAGAATGAAAGAAAGAATGAAAGAAAGAAAGAAAGAAAAAAGAAATGAAGAAAGAAAGAAAGAAAGAAATAAAAGGAAGGAAAGAATGAAAAAAGAAAGAATGAAAGAAAGAAAGAAAAAACTAAAGATAGAATGAGAGAAGGTATGAAAGCTAGATTGAAAGATATTAAGAAAAAAGAAAGAAAGAAATTAAACATAGAATGATGGAAGGTTTCAAACCTAGAATGAAAGAAAGAAACAAAGAAAGAAAGAAAGACAGAAAGAAACTAAAGAGAATGAGAGAAAGTATGAAAGCTAGAATGAAAGACATGAAGAAAGACAGAAAGAAAAGACACTATAGATAGAATGAGAGAAGGTATAAAAGCTATAATGAAACATGTCAAGAATGTATAAAGAAGAAAGAAAGAAACTACAGATAAAATGAGAGAAGGTATGAAAGTTAGAAAAATATGAAGAATGAAAGAAAGAAAGAATGAAAGAAAGAAAGAAAGAAAAAAGAAATGAAGAAAAAAAGAAAGAAAGAATGAAAAGGAAGGAAAGAATGAAAAAAGAAAGAAAGAAAGAAAGAAAAAACTAAAGATTGAATGAGAGAAGGTATGAAAGCTAGAATGAAAGATATTGAGAAAAAAGAAAGAAAGAAAGAAACTAAACATATAATAATGGATTGTTTCAAAGCTAGAATGAAAGAAAGAAGCAAAGAAAGAAAGAACGATAGAAAGAAACTAAAGAGAATGAGAGAAAGTATGAAAGCTAGAATGAAAGAACGAATGAAAGGAAGAAAGAAACAAAAGGTATGAATGAGAGAATTTATGAAAGCTAGAATGAAAGATCAAAGAAAGAAAGAAAGAAACTAAAGATAGAATAAGAGAAGTTATGAAAGCTAGAATGAATGAAAGAAAGAAAGAAAGACGGAAAGAAACTAAAGATAGAAAGAGAGAAGGCATGAAAGCTAGAAGGAGAGATATCAAGAAAGAAGGAAAGAAAGATAGAAAGAAAGTAAAGATAGAATGAGAGGAGGTATGAAAGCTAGATTGAAAGAAAGAATGAAAGGAAGAAAGAAACAAAAGGTATGAATGAGAGAATTTATGAAAGCTAGAATGAAAGATCAAAAGGAAGAAAGAAACTAAAGATAGAATGAGAGAAGGTATGAAAGCTAGAAAAATATTAAGAATGAAAGAAAGAAAGAAAGAAAGAAAGAAAAAAAATGAAGAAAGAAAGAAAGAAAGAAATAAAAGGAAGGAAAGAATGAAAAAAGAAAGAAAGAAAGAAAGAAAAAACTAAAGATAGAATGAGAGAAGGTATGAAAGCTAGAATGAAAGATATTAAGAAAAAAGAAAGAAAGAAAGAAACTAAACATAGAATGATGGAAGGTTTCAAAGCTAGAATGAAAGAAAGAAACAAAGAAAGAAAGAAAGATAGAAAGAAACTAAAGAGAATGAGAGACGGTATGAAAGCTAGAATGAAAGACATCAAGAAAGACAGAAAGAAAGAAACACAGAAAGAAAGAAAGAAAGATAGAAAGATAGAAAGAAAGATAGAGAGAAAGAAAGTTAGGAAGTAAGAAAAAGAAATGAAGAAAGAAGGAAACAAAAGATAGAATGAGAGAATGTATGAAAGCTAGAATGAAAGATATTAAGAAAAAAGAAAGAAAGAAAGAAACTAAACATATAATAATGGATTGTTTCAAAGCTAGAATGAAAGAAAGAAGCAAAGAAAGAAAGAACGATAGAAAGAAACTAAAGAGAATGAGAGAAAGTATGAAAGCTAGAATGAAAGAACGAAT
Source organism: Intellagama lesueurii (assembly GCA_037013535.1). Lineage (NCBI taxonomy): Eukaryota > Metazoa > Chordata > Lepidosauria > Squamata > Agamidae > Intellagama > Intellagama lesueurii. The sequence continues at coordinate 11,741,610 of JBAJHW010000013.1, forward strand.
GAAAGGAAGAAAGAAACAAAAGGTATGAATGAGAGAATTTATGAAAGCTAGAATGAAAGATCAAAAGGAAGAAAGAAACTTAAGATAGAATGAGAGAAGGTATGAAAGCTAGAAAAATATTAAGAATGAAAGAAAGAATGAAAGAAAGAAAGATAGAAAAAAATGAAGAAATAAATAAATAAATAAATAAAAGGAAGGAAAGAATGAAAAAAGAAAGAAAGAAAAAACTAAAGATAGAATGAGAGAAGGTATGAAAGCTAGAATGAAAGATATTAAGATAAAAGAAAGAAAGAAAGAAACTAAACATAGAATGATGGAAGGTTTCAAAGATAGAATGAAAGAAATAAACAAAGAAAGAAAGAAAGATAGAAAGAAACTAAAGAGAATGAGAGAAGGTATGAAAGCTAGAATGAAAGACATCAAGAAACACAGAAAGAGAAGACACTATAGATAGAATGAGAGAAGGTATAAAAGCTATAATGAAACATGTCAAGAATGTATAAGGAAGAAACAACGAAACTAAAGATAGAATGAGAGAAGGTATGAAAGTTAGAAAAATATGAAGAAAGAAAGAAAGAAAGAATGAATGAAAGAAAGAAAAAAAGAAAATAGAAATGAAGAAAGAAAGAAAGAAAGAAATAAAAAGGAAGGAAAGAATGAAAAAAGAAAGAAAGAAAGAAAGAAAAAAACTAAAGATAGAATGAGGGAAGGTTTGAAAGCTAGAATGAAAGAAAGAAACAAAGAAAGAAAGATAGAAAGAAACTAAAGAGAATGAGAGAAGGTATGAAAGCTAGAATGAAAGACATCAAGAAAGACAGAAAGAAAGAAAGACAGACAGAAAGAAATATACAAAGAAAGAAAGAAAGCTAGAGAGAAAGAAAGTTAGAAAGTAAGAAAAAGAAATGAAGAAAGAAGGAAACAAAAGATAGAATGAGAGAATGTATGAATGCTAGAATGAAAGATATCAAGAAAGAAAGGAAGAAATAAATAAATAAATAATGAAAGAAACTAAAAAAGAATGAGAGAAGGTTTGAAAGCTAGAATGAAAAATCTCAAGACTGAAAGAAAGAAAGAAAGAAACTAAAGAAAGAATGAGAGACGGTTTGAAAGCTAGAAAGAAAGAAACAAAAAATGATAGAAAGACAGAAAGAAATTAAAAATAGAATAAGAGAAGTTATGAAAGCTAGAATGAATGAAAGAAAGAAAGAAAGACGGAAAGAAACTAAAGATAGAATGAGAGAAGGCATGAAAGCTAGAAGGAGAGATATCAAGAAAGAAGGAAAGAAAGATAGAAAGAAAGTAAAGATAGAATGAGAGGAGGTATGAAAGCTAGATTGAAAGAAAGAATGAAAGGAAGAAAGAAACAAAAGGTATGAATGAGAGAATTTATGAAAGCTAGAATGAAAGATCAAAAGGAAGAAAGAAACTAAAGATAGAATGAGAGAAGGTATGAAAGCTAGAAAAATATTAAGAATGAAAGAAAGAAAGAAAGAAAGAAAGAAAAAAAATGAAGAAAGAAAGAAAGAAAGAAATAAAAGGAAGGAAAGAATGAAAAAAGAAAGAAAGAAAGAAAGAAAAAACTAAAGATAGAATGAGAGAAGGTATGAAAGCTAGAATGAAAGATATTAAGAAAAAAGAAAGAAAGAAAGAAACTAAACATAGAATGATGGAAGGTTTCAAAGCTAGAATGAAAGAAAGAAACAAAGAAAGAAAGAAAGATAGAAAGAAACTAAAGAGAATGAGAGACGGTATGAAAGCTAGAATGAAAGACATCAAGAAAGACAGAAAGAAAGAAACACAGAAAGAAAGAAAGAAAGATAGAAAGATAGAAAGAAAGATAGAGAGAAAGAAAGTTAGGAAGTAAGAAAAAGAAATGAAGAAAGAAGGAAACAAAAGATAGAATGAGAGAATGTATGAAAGCTAGAATGAAAGATATTAAGAAAAAAGAAAGAAAGAAAGAAACTAAACATATAATAATGGATTGTTTCAAAGCTAGAATGAAAGAAAGAAGCAAAGAAAGAAAGAACGATAGAAAGAAACTAAAGAGAATGAGAGAAAGTATGAAAGCTAGAATGAAAGAACGAATGAAAGGAAGAAAGAAACAAAAGGTATGAATGAGAGAATTTATGAAAGCTAGAATGAAAGATCAAAAGGAAGAAAGAAACTTAAGATAGAATGAGAGAAGGTATGAAAGCTAGAAAAATATTAAGAATGAAAGAAAGAATGAAAGAAAGAAAGATAGAAAAAAATGAAGAAATAAATAAATAAATAAATAAAAGGAAGGAAAGAATGAAAAAAGAAAGAAAGAAAAAACGAAAGATAGAATGAGAGAAGGTATGAAAGCTAGAATGAAAGATATTAAGATAAAAGAAAGAAAGAAAGAAACTAAACATAGAATGATGGAAGGTTTCAAAGATAGAATGAAAGAAATAAACAAAGAAAGAAAGAAAGATAGAAAGAAACTAAAGAGAATGAGAGAAGGTATGAAAGCTAGAATGAAAGACATCAAGAAACACAGAAAGAGAAGACACTATAGATAGAATGAGAGAAGGTATAAAAGCTATAATGAAACATGTCAAGAATGTATAAGGAAGAAACAACGAAACTAAAGATAGAATGAGAGAAGGTATGAAAGTTAGAAAAATATGAAGAAAGAAAGAAAGAAAGAATGAATGAAAGAAAGAAAAAAAGAAAATAGAAATTAAGAAAGAAAGAAAGAAAGAAATAAAAAGGAAGGAAAGAATGAAAAAAGAAAGAAAGAAAGAAAGAAAAAAACTAAAGATAGAATGAGGGAAGATTTGAAAGCTAGAATGAAAGAAAGAAACAAAGAAAGAAAGATAGAAAGAAACTAAAGAGAATGAGAGAAGGTATGAAAGCTAGAATGAAAGACATCAAGAAAGACAGAAAGAAAGAAAGACAGACAGAAAGAAATATACAAAGAAAGAAAGAAAGCTAGAGAGAAAGAAAGTTAGAAAGTAAGAAAAAGAAATGAAGAAAGAAGGAAACAAAAGATAGAATGAGAGAATGTATGAATGCTAGAATGAAAGATATCAAGAAAGAAAGGAAGAAATAAATAAATAAATAATGAAAGAAACTAAAAAAGAATGAGAGAAGGTTTGAAAGCTAGAATGAAAAATCTCAAGACTGAAAGAAAGAAAGAAAGAAACTAAAGAAAGAATGAGAGACGGTTTGAAAGCTAGAAAGAAAGAAACAAAAAATGATAGAAAGACAGAAAGAAATTAAAAATAGAATAAGAGAAGTTATGAAAGCTAGAATGAATGAAAGAAAGAAAGAAAGACGGAAAGAAACTAAAGATAGAATGAGAGAAGGCATGAAAGCTAGAAGGAGAGATATCAAGAAAGAAGGAAAGAAAGATAGAAAGAAAGTAAAGATAGAATGAGAGGAGGTATGAAAGCTAGATTGAAAGAAAGAATGAAAGGAAGAAAGAAACAAAAGGTATGAATGAGAGAATTTATGAAAGCTAGAATGAAAGATCAAAAGGAAGAAAGAAACTAAAGATAGAATGAGAGAAGGTATGAAAGCTAGAAAAATATTAAGAATGAAAGAAAGAAAGAAAGAAAGAAAGAAAAAAAATGAAGAAAGAAAGAAAGAAAGAAATAAAAGGAAGGAAAGAATGAAAAAAGAAAGAAAGAAAGAAAAAACTAAAGATAGAATGAGAGAAGGCATGAAAGCTAGAATGAAAGATATTAAGAAAAAAGAAAGAAAGAAAGAAACTAAACATAGAATGATGGAAGGTTTCAAAGCTAGAATGAAAGAAAGAAACAAAGAAAGAAAGAAAGATAGAAAGAAACTAAAGAGAATGAGAGACGGTATGAAAGCTAGAATGAAAGACATCAAGAAAGACAGAAAGAAAGAAACACAGAAAGAAAGAAAGAAAGATAGAAAGATAGAAAGAAAGATAGAGAGAAAGAAAGTTAGGAAGTAAGAAAAAGAAATGAAGAAAGAAGGAAACAAAAGATAGAATGAGAGAATGTATGATTGCTAGAATGAAATATAACAAGAAATAAAGGAAGAAATAAATAAATAAATAATGAAAGAAACTAAAAAAGAATGAGAGAAGGTTTGAAAGCTAGAATAAAAAATCTCAAGACTGAAAGAAAGAAAGAAAGAAACTAAAGAAAGAATGAGAGACGGTTTGAAAGATAGAAAGAAAGAAACAAAAAAGAGAGAAAGACAGAAAGAAATTAAAGATAGAATGAGAGAAGTTATGAAAGCTAGAATGAATGAAAGAAAGAAAGAAAGACAGAAAGAAACTAAAGATAGAATGACAGAAGGCATGAAAGCTAGAAGGAGAGATATCAAGAAAGAAGGAAACAAAGATAGAAAGAAACTAAAGATAGAATGAGAGAAGGTATGAAAGCTTAATTGAAAGAAAGAATGAAAGGAAGAAAGAAACAAAAGGTATGAATGAGAGAATTTATGAAAGCTAGAATGAAAGATCAAAAGGAAGAAAGAAACTAAAGATAGAATGAGAGAAGGTATGAAAGCTAGAAAAATATTAAGAATGAAAGAAAGAAAGAAAGAAAGAAAGAAAGAAAAAAAATGAAGAAAGAAAGAAAGAAAGAAATAAAAGGAAGGAAAGAATGAAAAAAGAAAGAAAGAAAGAAAGAAAGAAAAAACTAAAGATAGAATGAGAGAAGGTATGAAAGCTAGAATGAAAGATATTAAGAAAAAAGAAAGAAAGAAAGAAAATAAACATAGAATGATGGAAGGTTTCAAAGCTAGAATGAAAGAAAGAAACAAAGAAAGAAAGAAAGATAGAAAGAAACTAAAGAGAATGAGAGAAGGTATGAAAGCTAGAATGAAAGACATCAAGAAAGACAGAAAGAAAGAAACACAGAAAGAAAGAAAGAAAGATAGAAAGATAGAAAGAAAGATAGAGAGAAAGAAAGTTAGGAAGTAAAAAAAAGAAATGAAGAAAGAAGGAAACAAAAGATAGAATGAGAGAATGTATGATTGCTAGAATGAAATATAACAAGAAATAAAGGAAGAAATAAATAAATAAATAATGAAAGAAACTAAAAAAGAATGAGAGAAGGTTTGAAAGCTAGAATAAAAAATCTCAAGCCTGAAAGAAAGAAAGAAAGAAACTAAAGAAAGAATGAGAGACGGTTTGAAAGATAGAAAGAAAGAAACAAAAAAGAGAGAAAGACAGAAAGAAATTAAAGATAGAATGAGAGAAGTTATGAAAGCTAGAATGAATGAAAGAAAGAAAGAAAGACAGAAAGAAACTAAAGATAGAATGACAGAAGGCATGAAAGCTAGAAGGAGAGATATCAAGAAAGAAGGAAACAAAGATAGAAAGAAACTAAAGATAGAATGAGAGAAGGTATGAAAGCTAGATTGAAAGAAAGAATGAAAGGAAGAAAGAAACAAAAGGTATGAATGAGAGAATTTATGAAAGCTAGAATGAAAGATCAAAAGGAAGAAAGAAACTAAAGATAGAATGAGAGAAGGTATGAAAGCTAGAAAAATATTAAGAATGAAAGAAAGAAAGAATGAAAGAAAGAAAGAACGAAAAAAGAAATGAAGAAAAAAAGAAAGAAAGAATGAAAAGGAAGGAAAGAATGAAAAAAGAAAGAAAGAAAGAAAGAAAGAAAGAAAAAACTAAAGATTGAATGAGAGAAGGTATGAAAGCTAGAATGAAAGATATTAAGAAAAAAGAAAGAAAGAAAGAAACTAAACATATAATAATGGATTGTTTTAAAGCTAGAATGAAAGAAAGAAGCAAAGAAAGAAAGAACGATAGAAAGAAACTAAAGAGAATGAGAGAAAGTATGAAAGCTGGAATGAAAGAAAGAATGAAAGGAAGAAAGAAACAAAAGGTATGAATGAGAGAATTTATGAAAGCTAGAATGAAAGATCAAAAGGAAGAAAGAAACTAAAGATAGAATGAGAGAAGGTATGAAAGCTAGAAAAATATTGAGAATGAAAGAAAGAATGAAAGAAAGAAAGATAGAAAAAAATGAAGAAAGAAAGAAAGAAAGAAATAAAAGGAAGGAAAGAATGAAAAAAGAAAGAAAGAAAAAACTAAAGATAGAATGAGAGAAGGTATGAAAGCTAGAATGAAAGATATAAAGATAAAAGAAAGAAAGAAAGAAACTAAACATAGAATGATGGAAGGTTTGAAAGCTAGAATGAAAGAAAGAAACAAAGAAAGAAAGAAAGATAGAAAGAAACTAAAGAGAATGAGAGAAGGTATGAAAGCTAGAATGAAAGACATCAAGAAAGACAGAAAGAAAGACACTATAGATAGAATGAGAGAAGGTATAAAAGCTATAATGAAACATGTCAAGAATGTATAACGAAGAAAGAACGAAACTAAAGATAGAATGAGAGAAGGTATGAAAGTTAGAAAAATATGAAGAAAGAAAGAAAGAAAGAATGAATGAAAGAAAGAAAAAAAGAAAATAGAAATGAAGAAAGAAAGAAATAAAGAAATAAAAAGGAAGGAAAAAATGATAAAAGAAAGAAAGAAAAAACTAAAGATAGAAGGAGAGAAGGTATGAAAGCTAGAATGAAAGATATCAAGAAATAAGAAAAAAAGAAAAAAACTAAAGATAGAATGAGGGAAGTTTTGAAACCTAGAATGAAAGAAAGAAACAAAGAAAGAAAGATAGAAAGAAACTAAAGAGAATGACAGAAGATATGAAAGCTAGAATGAAAGACATCAAGAAAGACAGAAAGAAAGAAAGACAGACAGAAAGAAAGATACAAAGAAAGAAAGAAAGATAGAGAGAAAGAAAGTTAGAAAGTAAGAAAAAGAAATGAAGAAAGAAGGAAACAAAAGATAGAATGAGAGAATGTATGAATGCTAGAATGAAAGATATCAAGAAAGAAAGGAAGAAATAAATGAATAAATAATGAAAGAAACTAAAAAAGAATGAGAGAAGGTGTGAAAGCTAGAATGAAAAATCTCAAGACTGAAAGAAAGAAAGAAAGAAACTAAAGAAAGAATGAGAGACGGTTTGAAAGCTAGAAAGAAAGAAACAAAAAAAGAGAGAAAGACAGAAAGAAATTAAAGATAGAATGAGAGAAGTTATGAAAGCTAGAATGAATGAATGAAAGAAAGAAAGACAGCAAGAAACTAAAGATAGAATGAGAGAAGGCATGAAAGCTAGAAGGAGAGATATCAAGAAAGAAGGAAAGAAAGATAGAAAGAAACTAAAGATAGAATGAGAGGAGGTATGAAAGCTAGATTGAAAGAAAGAATGAAAGGAAGAAAGAAACAAAAGGTATGAATGAGAAAATTTATGAAAGCTAGAATGAAAGATCAAAAGGAAGAAAGAAACTAAAGATAGAATGAGAGAATGTATGAAAGCTAGAAAAATATTAAGAATGAAAGAAAGAAAGAAAGAAAGAAAGAAAGAAAAATGAAGAAAGAAAGAAAGAAAGAAATAAAAGGAAGGAAAGAATGAAAAAAGAAAGAAAGAAAGAAAAAACTAAAGATAGAATGAGAGAAGGTATGAAAGCTAGAATGAAAGATATTAAGATAAAAGAAAGAAAGAAAGAAACTAAACATAGAATGATGGAAGGTTTCAAAGTTAGAATGAAAGAAAGAAACAAAGAAAGAAAGAAAGATAGAAAGAAACTAAAGAGAATGAGAGAAGGTATGAAAGCTAGAATGAAAGACATCAAGAAAGACAGAAAGAGAAGACACTATAGATAGAATGAGAGAAGGTATAAAAGCTATAATGAAACATGTCAAGAATGTATAAGGAAGAAAGAACGAAACTAAAGATAGAATGAGAGAAGGTATGAAAGTTCGAAAAATATGAAGAAAGAAAGAAAGAAAGAATGAAAGAAAGAAAAAAAGAAAATAGAAATGAAGAAAGAAATAAAGAAATAAAAAGGAAGGAAAGAATGAAAAAAGAAAGAAAGAAAAAACTAAAGATAGAAGGAGAGAAGGTATGAAAGCTAGAATGAAAGATATCAAGAATTAAGAAAAAAAGAAAAAAACTAAAGATAGAATGAGGGAAGGTTTGAAAGCTAGAATGAAAGAAAGAAACAAAGAAAGAAAGATAGAAAGAAACTAAAGAGAATGACAGAATTTATGAAAGCTAGAATGAAAGACATCAAGAAAGACAGAAGGAAAGAAAGATAGAAAGAAAGAAAGAAAGATAGAGAGAAAGAAAGTTAGAAAGTAAGAAAATGAAATGAAAAAAGAAGGAAACAAAAGATAGAATGAGAGAATGTATGAATGCTAGAATGAAAGATATCAAGAAAGAAAGGAAGAAATAAATAAATAAATAATGAAAGAAACTAAAAAAGAATGAGAGAAGGTTTGAAAGCTAGAATAAAAAATCTCAAGACTGAAAGAAAGAAAGAAAGAAACTAAAGAAAGATTGAGAGACGGTTTGAAAGCTAGAAAGAAAGAAACAAAAAAAGAAAGAACGACAGAAAGAAATTAAAAATAGAATAAGAGAAGTTATGAAAGCTAGAATGAGTGAAAGAAAGAAAGAAAGACAGAAAGAAACTAAAGATAGAATGAGAGAAGGCATGAAAGCTAGAAGGAGAGATATCAAGAAAGAAGGAAAGAAAGATAGAAAAAAACTAAATATAGAATGAGAGAAGGTATGAAAGCTAGATTGAAAGAAAGAATGAAAGGAAGAAAGAAACTAAAGATATGAATGAGAGAATTTATGAAAGCTAGAACGAAAGATCAAAAGAAAGAAAGAAAGAAACTAAAGGTAGAATGAGAGAAGGTATGAAAACTAGAATGAAAGACATGAAGAAAGACAGAAAGAAAAGACACTATAGATAGAATGAGAGAAGGTATAAAAGCTATAATGAAACATGTCAAGAATGTATAAGGAAGAAAGAAAGAAACTAAAGATAGAATGAGAGAAGGTATGAAAGTTAGAAAAATATGAAGAAAGAAAGAATGATAGAAAGAAAGAAAGAAAGAAATTAGAAATGAAGAAAGAAAGAAATAAAGAAATAAAAAGGAAGGAAAGAATGAGAAAAGAAAGAAAGCAAGCAAGAAAGAAAAAACGAAAGATAGAATGAGAGAAGGTATGAAAGCTAGAATGAAAGATATCAAGAAAAAAGAAAGAAAGAAAAAAACGAAAGATAGAATGAGGGAAGGTTTGAAAGCTAGAATGAAAGAAAGAAACAAAGAAAGAAAGATAGAAGGAAACTAAAGAGAATGAGAGAAGGTATGAAAGCTAGAATGAAAGACATCAAGAAAGAGAGAAAGAAAGAAAGACAGATAAAGAAAGAAAGATACAAAGAAAGAAAGAAAGATAGAGAGAAAGAAAGTTAGAAAGTAAGAAAAAGAAATGAAGAAAGAAGGAAACAAAAGATAGAATGAGAGAATGTATGAATGCATGAATGAAAGATACGAAGAACGAAAGGAAGAAATAAATAAATAAATAATGAAAGAAACTAAAAAAGAATGAGAGACGGTTTGAAAGCTAGAAAGAAAGAAACAAAAAAAGATAGACAGACAGAAAGGAATTAAAGATAGAATGAGAGAAGTTATGAAAGCTAGAATGAATGAAAGAAAGAAAGAAAGACAGAAAGAAACTACAGATAGAATGAGAGAAGGTATGAAAGCTAGAAGGAGAGATATCAAGAAAGAAGGAAAGAAAGATAGAAAGAAACTTAAGTTAGAATGAGAGAAGGCATGAAAGCTAGATTGAAAGAAAGAATGAAAGGAAGAAAGAAACAAAAGGTATGAATGAGAGAATTTATGAAAGCTAGAATGAAAGATCAAAGAAAGAATGAAAGAAACTAAAGATAGAATGAGAGAAGGTATGAAAGCTAGAAAAGATATCAAGAAAAAAGAAAGAAAGAAAAAAACTAAAGATAGAATGAGGGAAGGTTTGAAAGCTAGAATGAAAGAAAGAAACAAAGAAAGAAAGATAGAAGGAAACTAAAGAGAATGAGAGAAGGTATGAAAGCTAGAATGAAAGACATCAAGAAAGAGAGAAAGAAAGAAAGATACAAAGAAAGAAAGAAAGATAGAGAGAAAGAAAGTTAGAAAGTAAGAAAAAGAAATGAAGAAAGAAGGAAACAAAAGATAGAATGAGAGAATGTATGAATGCAAGAATGAAACATACCAAGAAAGAAAGGAAGAAATAAATTAATAAATAATGAAAGAAACTAAAAAAGAATGAGAGAAGGTGTGAAAGCTAGAATGAAAAATCTCAAGACTGAAAGAAAGAAAGAAAGAAACTAAAGAAAGAATGAGAGACGGTTTGAAAGCTAGAAAGAAAGAAACAAAAAAAGAGAGAAAGACAGAAAGAAATTAAAGATAGAATGAGAGAAGTTATGAAAGCTAGAATGAATGAATGAAAGATAGGAAGACAGAAAGAAACTAAAGATAGAATGAGAGTAGGCATGAAAGCTAGAAGGAGAGATATCAAGAAAGAAAGAAAGATAGATAGAAAGAAACTAAAGATAGAATGAGAGAAGGTATGAAAGCTAGATTGAAAGAAAGAATGAAAGGAAGAAAGAAACAAAAGGTATGAATGAGAGAATTTATGAAAGCTAGAATGAAAGATCAAAAGGAAGAAAGAAACTAAAGATAGAATGAGAGAATGTATGAAAGCTAGAAAAATATTAAGAATGAAAGAAAGAAAGAAAGAAAGAAAAAAGAATTGAAGAAAGAAAGAAAGAAAGAAATAAAAGGAAGGAAAGAATGAAAAAAGAAAGAAAGAAAGAAAAAACTAAAGATAGAATGAGAGAAGGTATGAAAGCTAGAAAAATATTAAGAATGAAAGAAAGAATGAAAGAAAGAAAGATAGAAAAAAGAAATGAAGAAAGAAAGAAAGAAAGAAAGAAAAGAAAGGAAAGAATGAAAAAAGAAAGAAAGAAAGAAAGAAAAAACTAAAGACAGAATGAGAGAAGGTATGAAAGCTAGAATGAAAGATATAAAGAAAAAAGAAAGAAAGAAAGAAACTAAAGATAGAATGAGAGAAGGTTTCAAAGCTAGAATGAAAGAAAGAGACAAAGAAAGAAAGAAAGATAGAAAGAAAATAAAGAGAATGAGAGAAAGTATGAAAGCTAGAATGAAAGACATGAAGAAAGACAGAAAGAAAATACACTATAGATAGAATGAGAGAAGGTATAAAAGCTATAATGAAACATGTCAAGAATGTATAAGGAAGAAAGAAAGAAACTAAGGATAGAATGAGAGAAGGTATGAAAGTTAGAAAAATATGAAGAAAGAAAGAAAGAAAGAATGAAAGAAAGAAAGAAAGAAAGAAAATAGAAATGAAGAAAGAAAGAAATAAAGAAATAAAAAGGAAGGAGAGAATGAAAAAAGAAAGAAAGAAAGAAAGAAAGAAAAAACTAAATATAGAATAAAAGAAGGTATGAAAGCTAGAATGAAAGAAACAAAGAAAGAAAGATATCAAGAAACTAAAGAGAATGAGAGAAGGTATGAAAGTTAGAATGAAAGACATCAAGAAAGACAGAAAGAAAGAAAGTCAGACAGAAAGAAAGAAAGATACAAAGAAAGAAAGGAAGATAGAGAGAAAGAAAGTTAGGAAGTAAGAAAAAGAAATGAAGAAAGAAGGAAACAAAAGATAGAATGAGAGAATGTATGATTGCTAGAATGAAATATAACAAGAAATAAATGAAGAAATAAATAAATAAATAATGAAAAAAACTAAAAAAGAATGAGAGAAGGTTTGAAAGCTAGAATGAAAAATCTCAAGACTGAAAGAAAGAAAGAAAGAAACTAAAGAAAGAATGAGAGACGGTTTGAAAGCTAGAAAGAAAGAAACAAAAAAAGAGAGAAAGACAGAAAGAAATTAAAGATAGAATGAGAGACGTTATGAAAGCTAGAATGAATGAAAGAAAGTAAGAAAGACAGAAAGAAACTAAAGATAGAATGAAAGAAGGCATGAAAGCTAGAAGGAGAGATATCAAGAAAGAAGGAAAGAAAGATAGAAAGAAACTAAAGAGAGAATGAGAGAAGGTATGAAAGCTAGATTGAAAGAAAGAATGAAAGGAAGAAAGAAACAAAAGGTATGAATGAGAGAATTTATGAAAGCTAGAATGAAAGATCAAAAGAAAGAAAGAAAGAAAGTAAAGATAGAATGATAGAAGGTATGAAAGCTAGAAAAATATTAAGAATGAAAGAAAGAAAGAAAGAAAGAAAGAAAAAAGAATTGAAGAAAGAAAGAAAGAAAGAAATAAAAGGAAGGAAAGAATGAAAAAAGAAAGAAAGAAAGAAAAAACTAAAGATAGAATGAGAGAAGGTATGAAAGCGAGAAAGAAAGATATTAAGAAAAAAGAAAGAAAGAAACTAAACATAGAATGATGGAAGGTTTCAAAGCTTGAATGAAAGAAAGAAACAAAGAAAGAAAGAAAGGTAGAAAGAAACTAAAGAGAATGAGAGAAAGTATGAAAGCTAGAATGAAAGACATGAAGAAAGACAGAAAGTAAAGACACTATAGATAGAATGAGAGAAGGTATAAAAGGTATAATGAAACATGTCAAGAATGTATAAGGAAGAAAGAAAGAAACTAAAGATAGAATGAGAGAAGGTATGAAAGTTAGAAAAATATGAAGAAAGAAAGAATGATAGAAAGAAAGAAAGAAAGAAAATAGAAATGAAGAAAGAAAGAAATAAAGAAATAAAAAGGAAGGAAAGAATGAGAAAAGAAAGAAAGGAAGAAAGAAAGAAAAAACTAAAGATAGAATGAGAGAAGGTATGAAAGCTAGAATGAAAGATATCAAGAAAAAAGAAAGAAAGAAAAAAACGAAAGATAGAATGAGGGAAGGTTTGAAAGCTAGAATGAAAGAAAGAAACAAAGAAAGAAAGATAGAAGGAAACTAAAGAGAATGAGAGAAGGTATGAAAGCTAGAATGAAAGACATCAAGAAAGAGAGAAAGAAAGAAAGACAGACAAAGAAAGAAAGATACAAAGAAAGAAAGAAAGATAGAGAGAAAGAAAGTTAGAAAGTAAGAAAAAGAAATGAAGAAAGACGGAAACAAAAGATAGAATGAGAGAATGTATGAATGCAAGAATGAAAGATACGAAGAACGAAAGGAAGAAATAAATAAATAAATAATGAAAGAAACTAAAAAAGAATGAGAGACGGTTTGAAAGCTAGAAAGAAAGAAACAAAAAAAGAAAGAAAGACAGAAAGGAATTAAAGATAGAATGAGAGAAGTTATGAAAGCTAGAATGAATGAAAGAAAGAAAGAAAGACAGAAAGAAACTACAGATAGAATGAGAGAAGGTATGAAAGCTAGTAGGAGAGATATCAAGAAAGAAGGAAAGAAAGATAGAAAGAAACTAAAGATAGAATGAGAGAAGGCATGAAAGCTAGATTGAAAGAAAGAATGAAAGGAAGAAAGAAACTAAAGATAGAATGAGAGAAGGTATGAAAGTTAGAAAAATATTAAGAATGAAAGAAAGAATGAAAGAAAGAAAGAAAGAAAAAAGAAATGAAGAAAGAAAGAAAGAAAGAAATAAAAGGAAGGAAAGAATGAAAAAAGAAAGAAAGAAAGAAAGAAAAAACTAAAGATAGAATGAGAGAAGGTATGAAAGCTAGAATGAAAGATATTAAGAAAAAAGAAAGAAAGAAAGAAACTAAACATAGAATGATGGAAGGTTTGAAAGCTAGAATGAAAGAAAGAAACAAAGAAAGAAAGAAAGATAGAAAGAAACTAAAGAGAAAGAGAGAAGGTATGAAAGCTAGAATGAAAGACATCAAGAAAGACAGAAAGAAAAGACACTATAGATAGAATGAGAGAAGGTATAAAAGCTATAATGAAACATGTCAAGAATGTATAAGGAAGAAAGAAAGACACTAAAGATAGAATGAGAGAATGTATAAAAGCTATAATGAAACATGTCAGGAATGTATAAGGAAGAAAGAAGGAAACTAAAGATATAATGAGAGAAGGTATGAAAGCTAGATTGAATGAAAGAATGAAAGGAAGAAAGGAACATAAAGATATGAATGAGAGAATTTATGAAAGCTAGAATGAAAGATCAAAAGAAAGAAAGAAAGAAAGAAAGAAAAAAGAAATGAAGAAAGAAAGAAAGAAATAAAACGAAGGAATGAAAAAAGAAAGAAAGAATGAAAGAGAAAAAACTAAAGATAGAATGAGAGAAGGTATGAAAGCTAGAATGAAAGATATTAAGAAAAAAGAAAGAAAGAAAGAAACTAAACATATAATGATGGATTGTTTCAAAGCTAGAATGAAAGAAAGAAACAAAGAAAGAAAGAACGATAGAAAGAAACTAAAGAGAATGAGAGAAAGTATGAAAGCTAGAATGAAAGACATGAAGAAAGACAGAAAGAAAGACACTATAGATAGAATGAGAGAAGGTATAAAAGCTATAATGAAACATGTCAAGAATGTATAAGGAAGAAAGAAAGAAACTAAAGATAGAATGAGAGAAGGTATAAAAGCTAGAATGAAAGATCAAAAGAAAGAAAGAAAGAAGCTAAAGATAGAATGAGAGAAGGTATGAAAGCTAGAAAAATATTAAGAATGAAAGAAAGAAAGAATGAAAGAAAGAAAGAAAGAAAGAAAGAAAGAAAAAAGAAATGAAGAATGAAAGAAAAAAAGAATGAAAAGGAAAGAAAGAATGAAAAAAGAAGGAAAGAAAGAAAGAAAAAACTAAACATATAATGATGGATTGTTTCAAAGCTAGAATGAAAGAAAGAAACAAAGAAAGAAAGAACGATAGAAAGAAACTAAAGAGAATGAAAGAAAGTATGAAAGCTAGAATGAAAGACATGAAGAAAGACAGAAAGAAAAGACACTATAGATAGAATGAGAGAAGATATAAAAGCTATAATGAAACATGTCAAGAATGTATAAGGAAGAAAGAAAGAAACTAAAGATAGAATGAGAGAAGGTATGAAAGTTAGAAAAATATGAAGAAAGAAAGAAAGAAAGAATGAATGAAAGAAAGAAAAAAAGAAAATAGAAATGAAGAAAGAAAGAAAGAAAGAAAGAAAAAGGAAGGAAAGAATGAAAAAAGAAAGAAAGAAAGAAAAAACTAAAGATAGAAGGAGAGACGGTTTGAAAGCTAGAATGAAAGAAAGAAACAAAGAAAGAAAGATAGAAAGAAACTAAAGAGAATGAGAGAAGGTATGAAAGCTAGAATGAAAGACATCAAGAAAGACAGAAAGAAAGAAAGAAAGACAGAAAGACAGAAAGAAAGATAGAAAGAAAGAAAGAAAGATAAAGAGAAAGAAAGTTAGAATAAGAAAATGAAATGAAGAAAGAAGGTAACAAAATATTGAATGAGAGAAAGTATGAATGCTAGAATGAAAGATATAAAGAAAGAAAGTAAGAAATAAAGAAATAAATGAAGAAACTAAAGAAAGAATGAGAGAAGGTATGAAAGCTAGAATGAAAGATATCAAGAAAAATGAAAGAAGGAAAGAAACTAAACAGAATGATGGAGGGTTTGAAAGCTAGAATGAAAGAAAGAAACAAAGAAAGAAAGACAGAAAGAAACTAAAGATAGAATGAGATAATGTATGAATGCTAGAATGAAAGGTATCAAGAAAGAAAGGAAGAAATAAATAAATAAATAATGAAAGAAAATAAAAAAGAATGAGAGAAGGTTTGAAAGCTAGAATGAAAAATATCAAGACTGAAAGAAAGAAAGAAAGAAACTAAAGAAAGAATGAGAGATGGTTTGAAAGCTAGAAAGAAAGAAACAAAAAAAATAGAAAGACAGAAAGAAATTAAAGATAGAATGAGAGAAGGTATGAAAGCTAGATTGAAAGAAAGAATGAAAGGAAGAAAGAACCTAAAGATATGAATGAGAGAATTTATGAAAGCTAGAATGAAAGATCAAAAGAAAGAAAGAAAGAAACTAAAGATAGAATGAGAGAAGGTATGAAAGCTAGAAAAATATTAAGAATGAAAGAAAGAATGAAAGAAAGAAAGAAAGAAAAAAGAAATGAAGAAAGAAAGAAAGAAAGAAATAAAAGGAAGGAAAGAATGAAAAAAGAAAGAAAGAAAGAAAGAAAGAAAAAACTAAAGATAGAATGAGAGAAGATATGAAAGCTAGATTGAAAGATATTAAGAAAAAAGAAAGAAAGAAAGAAATTAAACATAGAATGATGGAAGGTTTCAAACCTAGAATGAAAGAAAGAAACAAAGAAAGAAATAAAGAAAGAAAGAAACTAAAGAGAATGAGAGAAAGTATGAAAGCTAGAATGAAAGACATGAAGAAAGACAGAAAGAAAAGACTCTATAGATAGAATGAGAGAAGGTATAAAAGCTATAATGAAACATGTCAAGAATGTAGTAGGAAGAAAGAAAGAAACTAAAGATAGAATGAGAGAAGGTATGAAAGTTAGAAAAATATGAAGAAAGAAAGAATGAAAGGAAGAAAGAAAGAAAAAAAGAAAATAGAAATGAAGAAAGAAAGAAATAAAGAAATAAAAAGGAAGGAAAGAATGAGAAAAGAAAGAAAGAAAAATCTAAAGATAGAAGGAGAGAAGGTATGAAAGCTAGAATGAAAGATATCAAGAAAAAAGAAAGAAAGAAAGAAACTAAACATAGAATGATGGAAGGTTTGAAAGCTAGAATGAAAGAAAGAAACAAAGAAAGAAAGAAAGATAGAAAGAAACTAAAGTGAATGAGAGAAAGTATAAAAGCTAGAATGAAAGACATGAAGAAAGACAGAAAGAAAAGACACTATAGATAGAATGAGAGAATGTATAAAAGCTATAATGAAACATGTCAGGAATGTATAAGGAAGAAAGAAGGAAACTAAAGATATAATGAGAGAAGGTATGAAAGCTAGATTGAATGAAAGAATGAAAGGAAGGAACATAAAGATATGAATGAGAGAATTTATGAAAGCTAGAATGAAAGATCAAAAGAAAGAAAGAAAGAAAGAAAGAAAGAAAGAAAGAAAGAAAGAAAAAAGAAATGAAGAAAGAAAGAAAGAAAGAAATATAAGGAAGGAAAGAATGAAGAAAGAAAGAAAGAATGAAAGAGAAAAAATTAAAGATAGAATGAGAGAAGGTATGAAAGCTAGAATGAAAGATATTAAGAAAAAAGAAAGAAAGAAAGAAACTAAACATAGAATGATGGAAGGTTTGAAAGCTAGAATGAAAGAAAGAAACAAAGAAAGAAAGAAAGATAGAAAGAAACTAAAGAGAATGAGAGAAAGTATGAAAGCTAGAATGAAAGACATGAAGAAAGACAGAAAGAAAGACACTATAGATAGAATGAGAGAATGTATAAAAGCTATAATGAAACATGTCAGGAATGTATAAGGAAGAAAGAAGGAAACTAAAGATATAATGAGAGAAGGTATGAAAGCTAGATTGAATGAAAGAATGAAAGGAAGGAACATAAAGATATGAATGAGAGAATTTATGAAAGCTAGAATGAAAGATCAAAAGAAAGAAAGAAAGAAAAAAAAATGAAGAAAGAAAGAAAGAAAGAAATATAAGGAAGGAAAGAATGAAAAAAGAAAGAAAGAATGAAAGAGAAAAAACTAAAGATAGAATGAGAGAAGGTATGAAAGCTAGAATGAAAGATATTAAGAAAAAAGAAAGAACGAAAGAAGCTAAACATAGAATGATGGAAGGTTTCAAAGCTAGAATGAAAGAAAGAAACAAAGAAAGAAAGAACGATAGAATGAAACTAAAGAGAATGAGAGAAAGTATGAAAGCTAGAATGAAAGACATGAAGAAAGACAGAAAGAAAGACACTATAGATAGAATGAGAGAAGGTATAAAAGCTATAAGGAAACATGTCAAGAATGTATAAGGAAGAAAGAAAGAAACTAAAGATAGATTGAGAGAAGTTATGAAAGCTAGAATGAAAGATCAAAAGAAAGAAAGAAAGAAACTAAAGATAGAATGAGAGAAGGTATGAAAGCTAGAAAAATATTAAGAATGAAAGAAAGAAAGAATGAAAGAAAGAAAGAAAGAAAAAAGAAATGAAGAAAGAAAGAAAGAAAGAATGAAAAGGAAGGAAAGAATGAAAAAAGAAAGAAAGAAAGAAAGAAAGAAAAAACTAAAGATAGAATGAGAGAAGGTATGAAAGCTAGAATGAATGAAAGAAAGAAAGACAGACAGAAAGAAACTAAAGATAGAATGAGAGAAGGCATGAAAGCTAGAAGGAGAGATATCAAGAAAGAAGGAAGGAAAGATAGAAAGAAACTAAAGACAGAATGAGAGAAGGTATGAAAGCTAGATTGAAAGAAAGAATGAAAGGAAGAAAGAAACTAAAGATATGAATGAGAGAATTTATGAAAGCTAGAATGAAAGATGAAAGAAAGAAAGAAAGAAACTAAAGATAGAATGAGAGAAGGTATGAAAGCTAGAAAAATATTAAGAATGAAAGAAAGAATGAAAGAAAGAAAGATAGAAAAAAGAAATGAAGAAAGAAAGAAAGAAAGAAATAAAAGAAGGAAAGAATGAAAAAAGAAAGAAAGAAAGAAAGAAAAAACTAAAGATAGAATGAGAGAAGGTATGAAAGCTAGAATGAAAGAAAGAGACAAAGAAAGAAAGAAAGATCGAAAGAAAATAAAGAGAATGAGAGAAAGTATGAAAGCTAGAATGAAAGACATGAAGAAAGACAGAAAGAAAAGACACTATAGATAGAATGAGAGAAGGTATAAAAGCTATAATGAAACATGTCAAGAATGTATAAGGAAGGAAGAAAGAAACTAAAAATAGAATGATAGAAGGTATGAAGCTTAGAAAAATATGAAGAAAGAAAGAAAGAAAGAAAGAAAATAGAAATGAAGAAAGAAAGAAATAAAGAAATAAAAAGGAAGGAGAGAATGAAAAAAGAAAGAAAGAAAGAAAGGAAGAAAGAAAAAACTAAAGATAGATTGAAAGAAGGAATGAAAGCTAGAATGAAAGAAAGAAACACAGAAAGAAAGATAGAAAGAAACTAAAGAGAATGAGAGAAGGTATGAAAGTTAGAATGAAAGACATCAAGAAAGACAAAAAGAAAGAAAGACAGACAGAAAGAAAGAAAGATACAAAGAAAGAAAGGAAGATAGAGAGAAAGAAAGTTAGGAAGTAAGAAAAAGAAATGAAGAAAGATGGAAACAAAAGATAGATTGAGAGAATGTATGATTGCTAGAATGAAATATAACAAGAAATAAATGAAGAAATAAATAAATAAATAATGAAAAAAACTAAAAAAGAATGAGAGAAGGTTTGAAAGCTAGAATGAAAAATCTCAAGACTGAAAGAAAGAAAGAAAGAAACTAAAGAAAGAATGAGAGACGGTTTGAAAGCTAGAAAGAAACAAAAAAGAGAGAAAGACAGAAAGAAATTAAAGATAGAATGAGAGAAGTTATGAAAGCTAGAATGAATGAATGAAAGAAAGAAAGAGAGAAAGAAACTAAAGATAGAATGAGAGAAGGTATGAAAGCTAGAAGGAGAGATATCAAGAAAGAAGGAAAGAAAGATAGAAAGAAACTAAAGATAGAATGAGAGAAGGTATGAAAGCTAGATTGAAAGAAAGAATGAAAGGAAGAAAGAAACTAAAGATATGAATGAGAGAATTTATGAAAGCTAGAATGAAAGATCAAAAGAAAGAAAGAAAGAAACTAAAGATAGAATGAGAGAAGGTATGAAAGCTAGAAAAATATTAAGAATGAAAGAAAGAAAGAATGAAAGAAAGAAAGAAAGAAAGGAAAAAGAAATGAAGAAAGAAAGAAAGAAAGAAATAAAAGGAAGGAGAGAATGAAAAAAGAAAGAAAGAAAGAAAGAAAGAAAGAAAGAAAAAACTAAAGATAGAATGAGAGGAGGTATGAAAGCTAGAATGAAAGATATCAAGAAAAAAGAAAGAAAGAAAAAAACTAAAGATAGAATGAGGGAAGGTTTGAAAGCTAGAATGAAAGAAAGAAAGAAAGAAAGAAAGAAAGATAGAAAGAAACTAAAGAGAATGAGAGAATTTATGAAAGCTAGAATGAAAGACATCAATAAAAACAGAAAGAAAGAAAGACAGACAGAAAGAAAGAAAGATACAAAAAGAAAGAAAGAAAGATATAGAGAAAGAAAGTTAGGAAGTAAAAAAAAGAAATGAAGAAAGAAGGAAACAAAAGATAGAATGAGAGAATGTATGATTGCTAGAATAAAATATAACAAGAAATAAAGTAAGAAATAAATAAAAAAATAATGAAAGAAACTAAAAAAGAATGAGAGAAGGTGTGAAAGCTAGAATGAAAAATCTCAAGACTGAAATAAAGAAAGAAAGAAACTAAAGAAAGAATGAGAGACGTTTTGAAAGCTAGAAAGAAAGAAAAAAAGAGAGAAAGACAGAAAGAAATTAAAGATAGGATGAGAGAAGTTATGAAAGCTAGAATGAATGAATGAAAGAAAGAAAGAGAGAAAGAAACTAAAGATAGAATGAGAGAAGATATGAAAGCTAGAAGGAGAGATATCAAGAAAGAAGGAAAGAAAGATAGAAAGAAACTAAAGATAGAATGAGAGAAGGTATGAAAGCTAGATTGAAAGAAAGAATGAAAGGAAGAAAGAAAGTAAAGATATGAATGAGATATCAAAAGAAAGAAAGAAAGAAACTAAAGAGAATGAGAGAAGGTATGAAAGCTAGAAAAATATTAAGAATGAAAGAAAGAAAGAATGAAAAAAAGAAAGAAAGAAAGAAACAAGAAATGAAAAAAGAAAGAAAGAAAGAAAGAAAAAACTAAAGATAAAATGAGTGAAGGTTTGAAAGCTAGAATGAAAGATATTAAGAAAAAAGAAAGAAAGAAAGAAAGTAAACATATAATGATGGAATGTTTCAAAGCTAGAATGAAAGAAAGAAACAAAGAAAGAAAGAAAGATAGAAAGAAACTAAAGAGAATGAGAGAAAGTATGAAAGCTAGAATGAAAGACATGAAGAAAGACAGAAAGAAAGACACTATAGATAGAATGAGAGAAGGTATAAAAGCTATAATGAAACATGTCAAGAATGTATAAGGAAGAAAGAAAGAAACTAAAGATAGAATGAGAGAAGGTATAAAAGCTAGAATGAAAGATCAAAAGAAAGAAAGAAAGAAGCTAAAGATAGAATGAGAGAAGGTATGAAAGCTAGAAAAATATTAAGAATGAAAGAAAGAAAGAATGAAAGAAAGAAAGAAAGAAAGAAAGAAAGAAAAAAGAAATGAAGAATGAAAGAAAAAAAGAATGAAAAGGAAAGAAAGAATGAAAAAAGAAGGAAAGAAAGAAAGAAAAAACTAAAGATAGAATGAGAGAAAGTATGAAAGCTAGAATTAAAGATATTAAGAAAAAAGAAAGAAAGAAAGAAACTAAACATATAATGATGGATTGTTTCAAAGCTAGAATGAAAGAAAGAAACAAAGAAAGAAAGAACGATAGAAAGAAACTAAAGAGAATGAAAGAAAGTATGAAAGCTAGAATGAAAGACATGAAGAAAGACAGAAAGAAAAGACACTATAGATAGAATGAGAGAAGATATAAAAGCTATAATGAAACATGTCAAGAATGTATAAGGAAGAAAGAAAGAAACTAAAGATAGAATGAGAGAAGGTATGAAAGTTAGAAAAATATGAAGAAAGAAAGAAAGAAAGAATGAATGAAAGAAAGAAAAAAAGAAAATAGAAATGAAGAAAGAAAGAAAGAAAGAAAGAAAAAGGAAGGAAAGAATGAAAAAAGAAAGAAAGAAAGAAAAAACTAAAGATAGAAGGAGAGACGGTTTGAAAGCTAGAATGAAAGAAAGAAACAAAGAAAGAAAGATAGAAAGAAACTAAAGAGAATGAGAGAAGGTATGAAAGCTAGAATGAAAGACATCAAGAAAGACAGAAAGAAAGAAAGAAAGACAGAAAGACAGAAAGAAAGATAGAAAGAAAGAAAGAAAGATAAAGAGAAAGAAAGTTAGAATAAGAAAATGAAATGAAGAAAGAAGGTAACAAAATATTGAATGAGAGAAAGTATGAATGCTAGAATGAAAGATATAAAGAAAGAAAGTAAGAAATAAAGAAATAAATGAAGAAACTAAAGAAAGAATGAGAGAAGGTATGAAAGCTAGAATGAAAGATATCAAGAAAAATGAAAGAAGGAAAGAAACTAAACAGAATGATGGAGGGTTTGAAAGCTAGAATGAAAGAAAGAAACAAAGAAAGAAAGACAGAAAGAAACTAAAGATAGAATGAGATAATGTATGAATGCTAGAATGAAAGGTATCAAGAAAGAAAGGAAGAAATAAATAAATAAATAATGAAAGAAAATAAAAAAGAATGAGAGAAGGTTTGAAAGCTAGAATGAAAAATATCAAGACTGAAAGAAAGAAAGAAAGAAACTAAAGAAAGAATGAGAGATGGTTTGAAAGCTAGAAAGAAAGAAACAAAAAAAATAGAAAGACAGAAAGAAATTAAAGATAGAATGAGAGAAGGTATGAAAGCTAGATTGAAAGAAAGAATGAAAGGAAGAAAGAACCTAAAGATATGAATGAGAGAATTTATGAAAGCTAGAATGAAAGATAAAAAGAAAGAAAGAAAGAAACTAAAGATAGAATGAGAGAAGGTATGAAAGCTAGAAAAATATTAAGAATGAAAGAAAGAATGAAAGAAAGAAAGAAAGAAAAAAGAAATGAAGAAAGAAAGAAAGAAAGAAATAAAAGGAAGGAAAGAATGAAAAAAGAAAGAAAGAAAGAAAGAAAGAAAAAACTAAAGATAGAATGAGAGAAGATATGAAAGCTAGATTGAAAGATATTAAGAAAAAAGAAAGAAAGAAAGAAATTAAACATAGAATGATGGAAGGTTTCAAACCTAGAATGAAAGAAAGAAACAAAGAAAGAAATAAAGAAAGAAAGAAACTAAAGAGAATGAGAGAAAGTATGAAAGCTAGAATGAAAGACATGAAGAAAGACAGAAAGAAAAGACTCTATAGATAGA
This sequence comes from Intellagama lesueurii, assembly GCA_037013535.1. Taxonomy (NCBI): domain Eukaryota; kingdom Metazoa; phylum Chordata; class Lepidosauria; order Squamata; family Agamidae; genus Intellagama; species Intellagama lesueurii. Next base: position 11,764,462 of record JBAJHW010000013.1, read on the forward strand.
ATGAGAGAAGGTATAAAAGCTATAATGAAACATGTCAAGAATGTAGTAGGAAGAAAGAAAGAAACTAAAGATAGAATGAGAGAAGGTATGAAAGTTAGAAAAATATGAAGAAAGAAAGAATGAAAGAAAGAAAGAAAGAAAAAAAGAAAATAGAAATGAAGAAAGAAAGAAATAAAGAAATAAAAAGGAAGGAAAGAATGAGAAAAGAAAGAAAGAAAAATCTAAAGATAGAAGGAGAGAAGGTATGAAAGCTAGAATGAAAGATATCAAGAAAAAAGAAAGAAAGAAAGAAACTAAACATAGAATGATGGAAGGTTTGAAAGCTAGAATGAAAGAAAGAAACAAAGAAAGAAAGAAAGATAGAAAGAAACTAAAGTGAATGAGAGAAAGTATAAAAGCTAGAATGAAAGACATGAAGAAAGACAGAAAGAAAAGACACTATAGATAGAATGAGAGAATGTATAAAAGCTATAATGAAACATGTCAGGAATGTATAAGGAAGAAAGAAGGAAACTAAAGATATAATGAGAGAAGGTATGAAAGCTAGATTGAATGAAAGAATGAAAGGAAGGAACATAAAGATATGAATGAGAGAATTTATGAAAGCTAGAATGAAAGATCAAAAGAAAGAAAGAAAGAAAGAAAGAAAGAAAGAAAGAAAGAAAAAAGAAATGAAGAAAGAAAGAAAGAAAGAAATATAAGGAAGGAAAGAATGAAGAAAGAAAGAAAGAATGAAAGAGAAAAAATTAAAGATAGAATGAGAGAAGGTATGAAAGCTAGAATGAAAGATATTAAGAAAAAAGAAAGAAAGAAAGAAACTAAACATAGAATGATGGAAGGTTTGAAAGCTAGAATGAAAGAAAGAAACAAAGAAAGAAAGAAAGATAGAAAGAAACTAAAGAGAATGAGAGAAAGTATGAAAGCTAGAATGAAAGACATGAAGAAAGACAGAAAGAAAGACACTATAGATAGAATGAGAGAATGTATAAAAGCTATAATGAAACATGTCAGGAATGTATAAGGAAGAAAGAAGGAAACTAAAGATATAATGAGAGAAGGTATGAAAGCTAGATTGAATGAAAGAATGAAAGGAAGGAACATAAAGATATGAATGAGAGAATTTATGAAAGCTAGAATGAAAGATCAAAAGAAAGAAAGAAAGAAAAAAAATGAAGAAAGAAAGAAAGAAAGAAATATAAGGAAGGAAAGAATGAAAAAAGAAAGAAAGAATGAAAGAGAAAAAACTAAAGATAGAATGAGAGAAGGTATGAAAGCTAGAATGAAAGATATTAAGAAAAAAGAAAGAACGAAAGAAGCTAAACATAGAATGATGGAAGGTTTCAAAGCTAGAATGAAAGAAAGAAACAAAGAAAGAAAGAACGATAGAATGAAACTAAAGAGAATGAGAGAAAGTATGAAAGCTAGAATGAAAGACATGAAGAAAGACAGAAAGAAAGACACTATAGATAGAATGAGAGAAGGTATAAAAGCTATAAGGAAACATGTCAAGAATGTATAAGGAAGAAAGAAAGAAACTAAAGATAGATTGAGAGAAGTTATGAAAGCTAGAATGAAAGATCAAAAGAAAGAAAGAAAGAAACTAAAGATAGAATGAGAGAAGGTATGAAAGCTAGAAAAATATTAAGAATGAAAGAAAGAAAGAATGAAAGAAAGAAAGAAAGAAAAAAGAAATGAAGAAAGAAAGAAAGAAAGAATGAAAAGGAAGGAAAGAATGAAAAAAGAAAGAAAGAAAGAAAGAAAGAAAAAACTAAAGATAGAATGAGAGAAGGTATGAAAGCTAGAATGAATGAAAGAAAGAAAGACAGACAGAAAGAAACTAAAGATAGAATGAGAGAAGGCATGAAAGCTAGAAGGAGAGATATCAAGAAAGAAGGAAGGAAAGATAGAAAGAAACTAAAGACAGAATGAGAGAAGGTATGAAAGCTAGATTGAAAGAAAGAATGAAAGGAAGAAAGAAACTAAAGATATGAATGAGAGAATTTATGAAAGCTAGAATGAAAGATGAAAGAAAGAAAGAAAGAAACTAAAGATAGAATGAGAGAAGGTATGAAAGCTAGAAAAATATTAAGAATGAAAGAAAGAATGAAAGAAAGAAAGATAGAAAAAAGAAATGAAGAAAGAAAGAAAGAAAGAAATAAAAGAAGGAAAGAATGAAAAAAGAAAGAAAGAAAGAAAGAAAAAACTAAAGATAGAATGAGAGAAGGTATGAAAGCTAGAATGAAAGAAAGAGACAAAGAAAGAAAGAAAGATCGAAAGAAAATAAAGAGAATGAGAGAAAGTATGAAAGCTAGAATGAAAGACATGAAGAAAGACAGAAAGAAAAGACACTATAGATAGAATGAGAGAAGGTATAAAAGCTATAATGAAACATGTCAAGAATGTATAAGGAAGGAAGAAAGAAACTAAAAATAGAATGATAGAAGGTATGAAACTTAGAAAAATATGAAGAAAGAAAGAAAGAAAGAAAGAAAATAGAAATGAAGAAAGAAAGAAATAAAGAAATAAAAAGGAAGGAGAGAATGAAAAAAGAAAGAAAGAAAGAAAGGAAGAAAGAAAAAACTAAAGATAGATTGAAAGAAGGAATGAAAGCTAGAATGAAAGAAAGAAACACAGAAAGAAAGATAGAAAGAAACTAAAGAGAATGAGAGAAGGTATGAAAGTTAGAATGAAAGACATCAAGAAAGACAAAAAGAAAGAAAGACAGACAGAAAGAAAGAAAGATACAAAGAAAGAAAGGAAGATAGAGAGAAAGAAAGTTAGGAAGTAAGAAAAAGAAATGAAGAAAGATGGAAACAAAAGATAGATTGAGAGAATGTATGATTGCTAGAATGAAATATAACAAGAAATAAATGAAGAAATAAATAAATAAATAATGAAAAAAACTAAAAAAGAATGAGAGAAGGTTTGAAAGCTAGAATGAAAAATCTCAAGACTGAAAGAAAGAAAGAAAGAAACTAAAGAAAGAATGAGAGACGGTTTGAAAGCTAGAAAGAAACAAAAAAGAGAGAAAGACAGAAAGAAATTAAAGATAGAATGAGAGAAGTTATGAAAGCTAGAATGAATGAATGAAAGAAAGAAAGAGAGAAAGAAACTAAAGATAGAATGAGAGAAGGTATGAAAGCTAGAAGGAGAGATATCAAGAAAGAAGGAAAGAAAGATAGAAAGAAACTAAAGATAGAATGAGAGAAGGTATGAAAGCTAGATTGAAAGAAAGAATGAAAGGAAGAAAGAAACTAAAGATATGAATGAGAGAATTTATGAAAGCTAGAATGAAAGATCAAAAGAAAGAAAGAAAGAAACTAAAGATAGAATGAGAGAAGGTATGAAAGCTAGAAAAATATTAAGAATGAAAGAAAGAAAGAATGAAAGAAAGAAAGAAAGAAAGGAAAAAGAAATGAAGAAAGAAAGAAAGAAAGAAATAAAAGGAAGGAGAGAATGAAAAAAGAAAGAAAGAAAGAAAGAAAGAAAGAAAGAAAAAACTAAAGATAGAATGAGAGGAGGTATGAAAGCTAGAATGAAAGATATCAAGAAAAAAGAAAGAAAGAAAAAAACTAAAGATAGAATGAGGGAAGGTTTGAAAGCTAGAATGAAAGAAAGAAAGAAAGAAAGAAAGAAAGATAGAAAGAAACTAAAGAGAATGAGAGAATTTATGAAAGCTAGAATGAAAGACATCAATAAAAACAGAAAGAAAGAAAGACAGACAGAAAGAAAGAAAGATACAAAAAGAAAGAAAGAAAGATATAGAGAAAGAAAGTTAGGAAGTAAAAAAAAGAAATGAAGAAAGAAGGAAACAAAAGATAGAATGAGAGAATGTATGATTGCTAGAATAAAATATAACAAGAAATAAAGTAAGAAATAAATAAATAAATAATGAAAGAAACTAAAAAAGAATGAGAGAAGGTGTGAAAGCTAGAATGAAAAATCTCAAGACTGAAATAAAGAAAGAAAGAAACTAAAGAAAGAATGAGAGACGTTTTGAAAGCTAGAAAGAAAGAAAAAAAGAGAGAAAGACAGAAAGAAATTAAAGATAGGATGAGAGAAGTTATGAAAGCTAGAATGAATGAATGAAAGAAAGAAAGAGAGAAAGAAACTAAAGATAGAATGAGAGAAGATATGAAAGCTAGAAGGAGAGATATCAAGAAAGAAGGAAAGAAAGATAGAAAGAAACTAAAGATAGAATGAGAGAAGGTATGAAAGCTAGATTGAAAGAAAGAATGAAAGGAAGAAAGAAAGTAAAGATATGAATGAGATATCAAAAGAAAGAAAGAAAGAAACTAAAGAGAATGAGAGAAGGTATGAAAGCTAGAAAAATATTAAGAATGAAAGAAAGAAAGAATGAAAAAAAGAAAGAAAGAAAGAAAAAAGAAATGAAAAAAGAAAGAAAGAAAGAAAGAAAAAACTAAAGATAAAATGAGTGAAGGTTTGAAAGCTAGAATGAAAGATATTAAGAAAAAAGAAAGAAAGAAAGAAAGTAAACATATAATGATGGAATGTTTCAAAGCTAGAATGAAAGAAAGAAACAAAGAAAGAAAGAAAGATAGAAAGAAACTAAAGAGAATGAGAGAAAGTATGAAAGCTAGAATGAAAGACATGAAGAAAGACAGAAAGAAAGACACTATAGATAGAATGAGAGAAGGTATAAAAGCTATAATGAAACATGTCAAGAATGTATAAGGAAGAAAGAAAGAAACTAAAGATAGAATGAGAGAAGGTATGAATGTAAGAAAAATATGAAGAAAGAAAGAAAGAAAGAATGAATGAAAGAAAGAAAAAAAGAAAATAGAAATGAAGAAAGAAAGAAAGAAATAAAAAGGAAGGAAAGAATGAAAAAAGAAAGAAAGAAAGAAAAAAATAAAGATAGAAGGAGAGAAGGTATGAAAGGTAGAATGAAAGATATCAAGAAAAAAGAAAGAAAGAAAGAAACTAAAGATAGAATGAGAGAAGGTTTGAAAGCTAGAATGAAAGAAAGAAACAAAGAAAGAAAGATAGAAAGAAACTAAAGAGAATGAGAGAAGGTATGAAAGCTAGAATGAAAGACATCAAGAAAGAAAGAAAGAAAGAAAGACAAACAGAAAGAAAGATACAAATAAAGAAAGAAAGATAGAGAGAAATAAAGTTAGAAAGTAAGAAAATGAAATGAAGAAAGAAGGTAACAAAATATAGAATGAGAGAATGTATGAATGCTGGAATGAAAGATATCAAGAAAGAAAGTAAGAAATAAAGAAATAATTAAAGAAACTAAAGAAAGAAAGAGAGAAGGTGTGAAAGCTAGAATGAAAGATATCAAGAAAATAGAAAGAAAGAAAGAAGCTTAACAAAGAATGATGGAAGGTTGGAAAGCTAGAATGAAAGAAAGAAACAAAGAAAGATAAAAAGAAACTAAAGAGAATGAGAGAAGGTATGAAAGCTAGAAAAATATTAAGAATGAAAGAAAGAAAGAATGAAAGAAAGAAAGAAAGAAGAAATGAAGAAAGAAAGAAAGAAAGAATGAAAAGGAAGGAAAGAATGAAAAAAGAAAGAAAGAAAGAATGAAAAAACTAAAGATAGAATGAGAGAAGGTATGAAAGCTAGAATGAATGAAAGAAAGAAAGACAGACAGAAAGAAACTAAAGATAGAATGAGAGAAGGCATGAAAGCTAGAAGGAGAGATATCAAGAAAGAAGGAAGGAAAGATAGAAAGAAACTAAAGACAGAATGAGAGAAGGTATGAAAGCTAGATTGAAAGAAAGAATGAAAGGAAGAAAGAAACTAAAGATATGAATGAGAGAATTTATGAAATCTAGAATGAAAGATCAAAAGAAAGAAAGAAAGAAACTAAAGATAGAATGAGAGAAGGTATGAAAGCTAGAAAAATATTAAGAACGAAAGAAAGAATGAAAGAAAGAAAGAAAGAAAGAAATAAAAGAAGGAAAGAATGAAAAAAGAAAGAAAGAAAGAAAGAAAAAACTAAAGATAGAATGAGAGAAGGTATGAAAGCTAGAATGAAAGAAAGAGACAAAGAAAGAAAGAAAGATCGAAAGAAAAAAAGAATGAGAGAAAGTATGAAAGCTAGAATGAAAGACATGAAGAAAGACAGAAAGAAAAGACACTATAGATAGAATGAGAGAAGGTATAAAAGCTATAATGAAACATGTCAAGAATGTATAAGGAAGGAAGAAAGAAACTAAAGATAGAATGATAGAAGGTATGAAAGTTAGAAAAATATGAAGAAAGAAAGAAAGAAAGAAAGAAAGAAAATAGAAATGAAGAAAGAAAGAAATAAAGAAATAAAAAGGAAGGAGAGAATGAAAAAAGAAAGAAAGAAAGAAAGGAAGAAAGAAAAAACTAAAGATAGAATGAAAGAAGGTATGAAAGCTAGAATGAAAGAAAGAAACACAGAAAGAAAGATAGAAAGAAACTGAAGAGAATGAGAGAAGGTATGAAAGTTAGAATGAAAGACATCAAGAAAGACAAAAAGAAAGAAAGACAGAAAGAAAGAAAGATACAAAGAAAGAAAGGAAGATAGAGAGAAAGAAAGTTAGGAAGTAAGAAAAAGAAATGAAGAAAGAAGGAAACAAAAGATAGATTGAGAGAATGTATGATTGCTAGAATGAAATATAACAAGAAATAAATGAAGAAATAAATAAATAAATAATGAAAAAAACTAAAAAAGAATGAGAGAAGGTTTGAAAGCTAGCATGAAAAATCTCAAGACTGAAAGAAAGAAAGAAAGAAACTAAAGAAAGAATGAGAGACGGTTTGAAAGCTAGAAAGAAAGAAACAAAAGAGAGAGAAAGACAGAAAGAAATTAAAGATAGAATGAGAGAAGTTATGAAAGCTAGAATGAATGAATGAAAGAAAGAAAGAGAGAAAGAAACTAAAGATAAAATGAGAGAAGGTATGAAAGCTAGAAGGAGAGATATCAAGAAAGAAGGAAAGAAAGATAGAAAGAAACTAAAGATAGAATGAGAGAAGGTATGAAAGCTAGATTGAAAGAAAGAATGAAAGGAAGAAAGAAACTAAAGATATGAATGAGAGAATTTATGAAAGCTAGAATGAAAGATCAAAAGAAAGAAAGAAAGAAACTAAAGATAGAATGAGAGAAGGTATGAAAGCTAGAAAAATATTAAGAATGAAAGAAAGAAAGAATGAAAGAAAGAAAGAAAGAAAGGAAAAAGAAATGAAGAAAGAAAGAAAGAAATAAAAGGAAGGAGAGAATGAAAAAAGAAAGAAAGATAGAAAGAAAGAAAGAAAAAACTAAAGATAGAATGAGAGGAGGTATGAAAGCTAGAATGAAAGATATCAAGAAAAAAGAAAGAAAGAAAAAAACTAAAGATAGAATGAGGGAAGGTTTGAAAGCTAGAATGAAAGAAAGAAAGAAAGAAAGAAAGATAGAAAGAAACTAAAGAGAATGAGAGAAGGTATGAAAGCTAGAATGAAAGACATCAATAAAAACAGAAAGAAAGAAAGACAGACAGAAAGAAAGAAAGATACAAAAAGAAAGAAAGAAAGATATAGAGAAAGAAAGTTATGAAGTAAGAAAAAGAAATGAAGAAAGAAGGAAACAAAAGATAGAATGAGAGAATGTATGATAGCTAGAATAAAATATAACAAGAAATAAAGGAAGAAATAAATAAATAAATAATGAAAGAAAATAAAAAAGAATGAGAGAAGGTGTGAAAGCTAGAATGAAAAATCTCAAGACTGAAATAAAGAAAGAAAGAAACTAAAGAAAGAATGAGAGACGTTTTGAAAGCTAGAAAGAAAGAAAAAAAGAGAGAAAGACAGAAAGAAATTAAAGATAGAATGAGAGAAGTTATGAAAGCTAGAATGAATGAATGAAAGAAAGAAAGAGAGAAAGAACCTAAAGATAGAATGAGAGAAGATATGAAAGCTAGAAGGAGAGATATCAAGAAAGAAGGAAAGAAAGATAGAAAGAAACTAAAAATAGAATGAGAGAAGGTATGAAAGCTAGATTGAAAGAAAGAATGAAAGGAAGACAGAAAGTAAAGATATGAATGAGAGATCAAAAGAAAGAAAGAAAGAAACTAAAGAGAATGAGAGAAGGTATGAAAGCTAGAAAAATATTAAGAATGAAAGAAAGAAAGAATGAAAAAAAGAAAGAAGGAAAGAAAAAAGAAATGAAAAAAGAAAGAAAGAAAGAAAGAAAAAACTAAAGATAAAATGAGTGAAGGTTTGAAAGCTAGAATGAAAGATATTAAGAAAAAAGAAAGAAAGAAAGAAAATAAACATATAATGATGGAATGTTTCAAAGCTAGAATGAAAGAAAGAAACAAAGAAAGAAAGAAAGATAGAAAGAAAATAAAGAGAATGAGAGAAAGTATGAAAGCTAGAATGAAAGACATGAAGAAAGACAGAAAGAAAGACACTATAGATAGAATGAGAGAAGGTATAAAAGCTATAATGAAACATGTCAAGAATGTATAAGGAAGAAAGAAAGAAACTAAAGATAGAATGAGAGAAGGTATGAATGTAAGAAAAATATGAAGAAAGAAAGAAAGAAAGAATGAATGAAAGAAAGAAAAAAAGAAAATAGAAATAAAGAAAGAAAGAAAGAAAGAAATAAAAAGGAAGGAAAGAATGAAAAAAGAAAGAAAGAATGAAAAAACTAAAGATAGAAGGAGAGAAGGTATGAAAGGTAGAATGAAAGATATCAAGAAAAAAGAAAGAAAGAAAGAAACTAAAGATAGAATGAGAGAAGGTTTGAAAGCTAGAATGAAAGAAAGAAACAAAGAAAGAAAGATAGAAAGAAACTAAAGAGAATGAGAGAAGGTATGAAAGCTAGAATGAAAGACATCAAGAAAGACAGAAAGAAAGAAAGACAGACAGAAAGAAAGAAAGGTACAATGAAAGAAAGAAAGATAGAGAGAAAGAAAGTTAGAAAGTAAGAAAAAGAAATGAAGAAAGATGGAAACAATAGATAGAATCAGAGAATGTATGATTGCTAGAAGGAAAGATATCAAGAAAGAAAGGAAGAAATAAATAAATAAAAATGAAAGAAACTAAAAAAGAATGAGAGAAGGTTTGAAAGCTAGAATGAAAAATCTCAAGACTGAAAGAAAGAAAGAAAGAAACTAAAGAAAGAATGAGAGACGGTTTGAAAGCTAGAAAGAAACAAAAAAAGAGAGAAAGACAGAAAGAAATTAAAGATAGAATGAGAGAAGTTATGAAAGCTAGAATGAATGAAAGAAAGAAAGACAGAAAGAAACTAAAGATAGAATGAGAGAAGGTATGAAAGCTAGAAGGAGAGATATCAAGAAAGAAGGAAAGAAAGATAGAAAGAAACTAAAGATAGAATGAGAGAAGGTATGAAAGCTAGATTGAAAGAAAGAATGAAAGGAAGAAAGAAACTAAAGATATGAATGAGAGAATTTATGAAAGCTAGAATGAAAGATCAAAAGAAAGAAAGAAAGAAACTAAAGATAGAATGAGAGAAGGTATGAAAGCTAGAAAAATATTAAGAATGAAAGAAAGAATGAAAGAAAGAAAGAAAGAAAAAAAATGAAGAAAGAAAGAAAGAAAGAAATAAAAGGAAGAAAAGAATGAAAAAAGAAAGAAAGAAAAAACTAAAGATAGAATGAGAGAAGGTATGAAAGCTAGAATGAAAGATATTAAGATAAAAGAAAGACAGAAAGAAACTAAACATAGAATGATGGAAGGTTTCAAAACTAGAATGAAAGAAAGAAACAAAGAAAGAAAGAAAGATAGAAAGAAATTAAAGAGAAAGAAAGAAGGTATGAAAGCTAGAATGAAAGACATCAAGAAAGACAGAAAGAGAAGACACTATAGATAGAATGAGAGAAGGTATAAAAGCTATAATGAAATATGTCAAGAATGTATAAGGAAGAAAGAACAAAACTAAAGATAGAATGAGAGAAGGTATGAAAGTTAGAAAAATATGAAGAAAGAAAGAAAGAAAGAAAGACTGAAAGAAAGAAAAAAAGAAAATAGAAATGAAGAAAGAAAGAAATAAAGAAATAAAAAGGAAGGAAAGAATGAAAAAAGAAAGAAAGAAAAAACTAAAGATAGAAGGAGAGAAGGTATGAAAGCTAGAATGAAAGATATCATGAAATAAGAAAAAAAGAAAAAAACTAAAGATAGAATGAGGGAAGGTTTGAAAGCTAGAATGAAAGAAAGAAACAAAGAAAGAAAGATAGAAAGAAACTAAAGAGAATGACAGAAGATATGAAAGCTAGAATGAAAGACATCAAGAAATACAGAAAGAAAGAAAGACAGACAGAAAGAAAGATACAAAGAAAGAAAGAAAGATAGAGAGAATGAAAGTTAGAAAGTAAGAAAATGAAATGAAGAAAGAAGGAAACAAAAGATAGAATGAGAGAATGTATGAATGCTAGAATGAAATATAACAAGAAATAAAGGAAGAAATAAATAAATAAATAATGAAAGAAACTAAAAAATAATGAGAGAAGGTTTGAAAGCTAGAATAAAAAATCTCAAGCCTGAAAGAAAGAAAGAAAGAAACTAAAGAAAGAATGAGAGACGGTTTGAAAGATAGAAAGAAAGAAACAAAAAAGAGAGAAAGACAGAAAGAAATTAAAGATAGAATGAGAGAAGTTATGAAAGCTAGAATGAATGAAAGAAAGAAAGAAAGAGAGAAAGAAACTAAAGATAGAATGAGAGAAGGTATGAAAGCTAGAAGGAGAGATATCAAGAAAGAAGGAAAGAAAGATAGAAAGAAACTAAAGATAGAATGAGAGAAGGTATGAAAGCTAGATTGAAAGAAAGAATGAAAGGAAGAAAGAAACTAAAGATATGAATGAGAGAATTTATGAAAGCTAGAATGAAAGATCAAAAGAAAGAAAGAAAGAAACTAAAGATAGAATGAGAGAAGGTATGTAAGCTAGAAAAATATTAAGAATGAAAGAAAGAATGAATGAAAGAAAGAAAGAAAAAAGAAATGAAGAAAGAAAGAAAGAAAGAAATAAAAGGAAGGAAAGAATGAAAAAAGAAAGAAAGAAAGAAAGAAAGAAAAAACTAAAGATAGAATGAGAGAAGGTATGAAAGCTAGATTGAAAGATATTAAGAAAAAAGAAAGAAAGAAAGAAATTAAACATAGAATGATGGAAGGTTTCAAACCTAGAATGAAAGAAAGAAACAAAGAAAGAAAGAAAGACAGAAAGAAACTAAAGAGAATGAGAGAAAGTATGAAAGCTAGAATGAAAGACATGAAGAAAGACAGAAAGAAAAGACACTATAGATAGAATGAGAGAAGGTATAGAAGCTATAATGAAACATGTCAAGAATGTATAATTAAGAAAGAAAAAACTAAAGATAGAATGAGAGAAGGTATGAAAGTTAGAAAAATATGAAGAATGAAAGAAAGAAAGAATGAAAGAAAGAAAGAAAGAAAAAAGAAATGAAGAAAGAAAGAAAGAAAGAATGAAAAGGAAGGAAAGAATGAAAATAGAAAGAAAGAAAGAAAGAAAGAAAAAACTAAAGATTGAATGAGAGAAGGTATGAAAGCTAGAATGAAAGATATTAAGAAAAAAGAAAGAAAGAAAGAAACTAAACATATAATAATGGATTGTTTCAAAGCTAGAATGAAAGAAAGAAGCAAAGAAAGAAAGAACGATAGAAAGAAACTAAAGAGAATGAGAGAATGTATGAAAGCTAGAATGAAAGAAAGAATGAAAGGAAGAAAGAAACAAAAGGTATGAATGAGAGAATTTATGAAAGCTAGAATGAAAGATCAAAAGGAAGAAAGAAACTTAAGATAGAATGAGAGAAGGTATGAAAGCTAGAAAAATATTAAGAATGAAAGAAAGAATGAAAGAAAGAAAGATAGAAAAAAATGAAGAAAGAAAGAAAGAAAGAAAGAAAAGGAAGGAAAGAATGAAAAAAGAAAGAAAGAAAAAACTAAAGATAGAATGAGAGAAGGTATGAAAGCTAGAATGAAAGATATTAAGATAAAAGAAAGAAAGAAAGAAACTAAACATAGAATGATGGAAGGTTTCAAAGCTAGAATGAAAGAAAGAAACAAAGAAAGAAAGATAGAAAGAAACTAAAGAGAATGACAGAAGATATGAAAGCTAGAATGAAAGACATCAAGAAAGACAGAAAGAAAGAAAGACAGACAGAAAGAAAGACAGACAGAAAGAAAGATACAAAGAAAGAAAGAAAGATAGAGAGAAAGAAAGTTAGAAAGTAAGAAAAAGAAATGAAGAAAGAAGGAAACAAAAGATAGAATGAGAGAATGTATGAATGCTAGAATGGAAGATATCAAGAAAGAAAGGAAGAAATAAATAAATAAATAATGAAAGAAACTAAAAAAAGATTGAGAGAAGGTTTGAAAGCTAGAATGAAAAATCTCAAGACTGAAAGAAAGAAAGAAACTAAAGAAAGAATGAGAGACGGTTTGAAAGCTAGAAAGAAAGAAACAAAGAAAGAAAGAGAGATAGAAAGAAATTAAAGAGAATGAAAGAAGGTATGAAAGCTAGAATGAAAGACATCAAGAAAGACAGAAAGAGAAGACACTATAGATAGAATGAGAGAAGGTATAAAAGCTATAATGAAACATGTCAAGAATGTATAAGGAGGAAAGAACGAAACTAAAGATAGAATGAGAGAAGGTATGAAAGTTAGAAAAATATGAAGAAAGAAAGAAAGAAAGAAAGAATGAAAGAAAGAAAAAAAGAAAATAGAAATGAAGAAAGAAAGAAATAAAGAAATAAAAAGGAAGGAAAGAATGAAAAAAGAAAGATAGAAAAAACTAAATATAGAAGGAGAGAAGGTATGAAAGCTAGAATGAAAGATATCAAGAAATAAGAAAAAAAAGAAAAAAACTAAAGATAGAATGAGGGAAGGTTTGAAAGCTAGAATGAAAGAAAGAAACAAAGAAAGAAAGATAGAAAGAAACTAAAGAGAATGACAGAAGGTATGAAAGCTAGAATGAAAGACATCAAGAAAGACAGAAAGAAAGAAAGACAGACAGAAAGAAAGATACAAAGAAAGAAAGATAGAGAGAAAGAAAGTTAGAAAGTAAGAAAATGAAATGAAGAAAGAAGGAAACAAAAGATAGAATGAGAGAATGTATGAATGCTAGAATGAAATATAACAAGAAATAAAGGAAGAAATAAATAAATAAATAATGAAAGAAACTAAAAATAATGAGAGAAGGTTTGAAAGCTAGAATAAAAAATCTCAAGCCTGAAAGAAAGAAAGAAAGAAACTAAAGAAAGAATGAGAGACGGTTTAAAAGATAGAAAGAAAGAAACAAAAAAGAGAGAAAGACAGAAAGAAATTAAAGATAGAATGAGAGAAGTTATGAAAGCTAGAATGAATGAAAGAAAGAAAGACAGAAAGAAACTAAAGATAGAATGAGAGAAGGTATGAAAGCTAGAAGGAGAGATATCAAGAAAGAAGGAAAGAAAGATAGAAAGAAACTAAAGATAGAATGAGAGAAGGTATGAAAGCTAGATTGAAAGAAAGAATGAAAGGAAGAAAGAAACTAAAGATATGAATGAGAGAATTTATGAAAGCTAGAATGAAAGATCAAAAGAAAGAAAGAAAGAAACTAAAGATAGAATGAGAGAAGGTATGAAAGCTAGAAAAATATTAAGAATGAAAGAAAGAATGAAAGAAAGAAAGAAAGAAAAAAAATGAAGAAAGAAAGAAAGAAAGAAATAAAAGGAAGAAAAGAATGAAAAAAGAAAGAAAGAAAAAACTAAAGATAGAATGAGAGAAGGTATGAAAGCTAGAATGAAAGATATTAAGATAAAAGAAAGACAGAAAGAAACTAAACATAGAATGATGGAAGGTTTCAAAACTAGAATGAAAGAAAGAAACAAAGAAAGAAAGAAAGATAGAAAGAAATTAAAGAGAAAGAAAGAAGGTATGAAAGCTAGAATGAAAGACATCAAGAAAGACAGAAAGAGAAGACACTATAGATAGAATGAGAGAAGGTATAAAAGCTATAATGAAATATGTCAAGAATGTATAAGGAAGAAAGAACGAAACTAAAGATAGAATGAGAGAAGGTATGAAAGTTAGAAAAATATGAAGAAAGAAAGAAAGAAAGAAAGAATGAAAGAAAGAAAAAAAGAAAATAGAAATGAAGAAAGAAAGAAATAAAGAAATAAAAAGGAAGGAAAGAATGAAAAAAGAAAGAAAGAAAAAACTAAAGATAGAAGGAGAGAAGGTATGAAAGCTAGAATGAAAGATATCATGAAATAAGAAAAAAAGAAAAAAACTAAAGATAGAATGAGGGAAGGTTTGAAAGCTAGAATGAAAGAAAGAAACAAAGAAAGAAAGATAGAAAGAAACTAAAGAGAATGACAGAAGATATGAAAGCTAGAATGAAAGACATCAAGAAATACAGAAAGAAAGAAAGACAGACAGAAAGAAAGATACAAAGAAAGAAAGAAAGATAGAGAGAAAGAAAGTTAGAAAGTAAGAAAATGAAATGAAGAAAGAAGGAAACAAAAGATAGAATGAGAGAATGTATGAATGCTAGAATGAAATATAACAAGAAATAAAGGAAGAAATAAATAAATAAATAATGAAAGAAACTAAAAAATAATGAGAGAAGGTTTGAAAGCTAGAATAAAAAATCTCAAGCCTGAAAGAAAGAAAGAAAGAAACTAAAGAAAGAATGAGAGACGGTTTGAAAGATAGAAAGAAAGAAACAAAAAAGAGAGAAAGACAGAAAGAAATTAAAGATAGAATGAGAGAAGTTATGAAAGCTAGAATGAATGAAAGAAAGAAAGAAAGAGAGAAAGAAACTAAAGATAGAATGAGAGAAGGTATGAAAGCTAGAAGGAGAGATATCAAGAAAGAAGGAAAGAAAGATAGAAAGAAACTAAAGATAGAATGAGAGAAGGTATGAAAGCTAGATTGAAAGAAAGAATGAAAGGAAGAAAGAAACTAAAGATATGAATGAGAGAATTTATGAAAGCTAGAATGAAAGATCAAAAGAAAGAAAGAAAGAAACTAAAGATAGAATGAGAGAAGGTATGTAAGCTAGAAAAATATTAAGAATGAAAGAAAGAATGAATGAAAGAAAGAAAGAAAAAAGAAATGAAGAAAGAAAGAAAGAAAGAAATAAAAGGAAGGAAAGAATGAAAAAAGAAAGAAAGAAAGAAAGAAAGAAAAAACTAAAGATAGAATGAGAGAAGGTATGAAAGCTAGATTGAAAGATATTAAGAAAAAAGAAAGAAAGAAAGAAATTAAACATAGAATGATGGAAGGTTTCAAACCTAGAATGAAAGAAAGAAACAAAGAAAGAAAGAAAGACAGAAAGAAACTAAAGAGAATGAGAGAAAGTATGAAAGCTAGAATGAAAGACATGAAGAAAGACAGAAAGAAAAGACACTATAGATAGAATGAGAGAAGGTATAGAAGCTATAATGAAACATGTCAAGAATGTATAATTAAGAAAGAAAAAACTAAAGATAGAATGAGAGAAGGTATGAAAGCTAGAAAAATATGAAGAAAGTAAGAATGAATGAGAGAAAGAAAGAAAGAAAGAAAATAGAAATGAAGAAAGAAATAAAGAAATAAAAAGGAAGGAAAGAAGGAAAAAAGAAAGAAAGAAAGAAAGAAAGAAAAAACTAAAGATAGAATGAGAGAAGGTATGAAAGCTAGAATGAAAGATATTAAGAAAAAAGAAAGAAAGAAAGAAACTAAACATATAATAATGGATTGTTTCAAAGCTAGAATGAAAGAAAGAAGCAAAGAAAGAAAGAACGATAGAAAGAAACTAAAGAGAATGAGAGAATGTATGAAAGCTAGAATGAAAGAAAGAATGAAAGGAAGAAAGAAACAAAAGGTATGAATGAGAGAATTTATGAAAGCTAGAATGAAAGATCAAAAGGAAGAAAGAAACTTAAGATAGAATGAGAGAAGGTATGAAAGCTAGAAAAATATTAAGAATGAAAGAAAGAATGAAAGAAAGAAAGATAGAAAAAAATGAAGAAAGAAAGAAAGAAAGAAAGAAAAGGAAGGAAAGAATGAAAAAAGAAAGAAAGAAAAAACTAAAGATAGAATGAGAGAAGGTATGAAAGCTAGAATGAAAGATATTAAGATAAAAGAAAGAAAGAAAGAAACTAAACATAGAATGATGGAAGGTTTCAAAGCTAGAATGAAAGAAAGAAACAAAGAAAGAAAGATAGAAAGAAACTAAAGAGAATGACAGAAGATATGAAAGCTAGAATGAAAGACATCAAGAAAGACAGAAAGAAAGAAAGACAGACAGAAAGAAAGACAGACAGAAAGAAAGATACAAAGAAAGAAAGAAAGATAGAGAGAAAGAAAGTTAGAAAGTAAGAAAAAGAAATGAAGAAAGAAGGAAACAAAAGATAGAATGAGAGAATGTATGAATGCTAGAATGGAAGATATCAAGAAAGAAAGGAAGAAATAAATAAATAAATAATGAAAGAAACTAAAAAAAGATTGAGAGAAGGTTTGAAAGCTAGAATGAAAAATCTCAAGACTGAAAGAAAGAAAGAAACTAAAGAAAGAATGAGAGACGGTTTGAAAGCTAGAAAGAAAGAAACAAAGAAAGAAAGAGAGATAGAAAGAAATTAAAGAGAATGAAAGAAGGTATGAAAGCTAGAATGAAAGACATCAAGAAAGACAGAAAGAGAAGACACTATAGATAGAATGAGAGAAGGTATAAAAGCTATAATGAAACATGTCAAGAATGTATAAGGAAGAAAGAACGAAACTAAAGATAGAATGAGAGAAGGTATGAAAGTTAGAAAAATATGAAGAAAGAAAGAAAGAAAGAATGAATGAAAGAAAGAAAAAAAGAAAATAGAAATGAAGAAAGAAAGAAATAAAGAAATAAAAAGGAAGGAAAGAATGAAAAAAGAAAGAAAGAAAAACTAAAGATAGAAGGAGAGAAGGTATGAAAGCTAGAATGAAAGATATCAAGAAATAAGCAAAAAAGAAAAAAACTAAAGATAGAATGAGGGAAGGTTTGAAAGCTAGAATGAAAGAAAGAAACAAAGAAAGAAAGATAGAAAGAAACTAAAGAGAATGACAGAAGATATGAAAGCTAGAATGAAAGACATCAAGAAAGACAGAAAGAAAGAAAGACAGACAGAAAGAAAGACAGACAGAAAGAAAGATACAAAGAAAGAAAGAAAGATAGAGAGAAAGAAAGTTAGAAAGTAAGAAAAAGAAATGAAGAAAGAAGGAAACAAAAGATAGAATGAGAGAATGTATGAATGCTAGAATGGAAGATATCAAGAAAGAAAGGAAGAAATAAATAAATAAATAATGAAAGAAACTAAAAAAAGATTGAGAGAAGGTTTGAAAGCTAGAATGAAAAATCTCAAGACTGAAAGAAAGAAAGAAACTAAAGAAAGAATGAGAGACGGTTTGAAAGCTAGAAAGAAAGAAACAAAAAAAGATAGAAAGACAGAAAGAAATTAAAAATAGAATAAGAGAAGTTATGAAAGCTAGAATGAATGAAAGAAAGAAAGAAAGACAGAAAGAAACTAAAGATAGAATGAGAGAAGGTATGAAAGCTAGATTGAAAGAAAGAATGAAAGGAAGAAAGAAACAAAAGGTATGAATGAGAGAATTTATGAAAGCTAGAATGAAAGATCAAAAGGAAGAAAGAAACTAAAGATAGAATGAGAGAAGGTATGAAAGCTAGAAAAATATTAAGAATGAAAGAAAGAATGAAAGAAAGAAAGAAAGAAAAAAAATGAAGAAAGAAAGAAAGAAAGAAATAAAAGGAAGGAAAGAATGAAAAAAGAAAGAAAGAAAAAACTAAAGATAGAATGAGAGAAGGTATGAAAGCTAGAATGAAAGATATTAAGATAAAAGAAAGAAAGAAAGAAACTAAACATAGAATGATGGAAGGTTTCAAAACTAGAATGAAAGAAAGAAACAAAGAAAGAAAGAGAGATAGAAAGAAATTAAAGAGAATGAAAGAAGGTATGAAAGCTAGAATGAAAGACATCAAGAAAGACAGAAAGAGAAGACACTATAGATAGAATGAGAGAAGGTATAAAAGCTATAATGAAACATGTCAAGAATGTATAAGGAAGAAAGAACGAAACTAAAGATAGAATGAGAGAAGGTATGAAAGTTAGAAAAATATGAAGAAAGAAAGAAAGAAAGAAAGAATGAAAGAAAGAAAAAAAGAAAATAGAAATGAAGAAAGAAAGAAATAAAGAAATAAAAAGGAAGGAAAGAATGAAAAAAGAAAGATAGAAAAAACTAAATATAGAAGGAGAGAAGGTATGAAAGCTAGAATGAAAGATATCAAGAAATAAGAAAAAAAAGAAAAAAACTAAAGATAGAATGAGGGAAGGTTTGAAAGCTAGAATGAAAGAAAGAAACAAAGAAAGAAAGATAGAAAGAAACTAAAGAGAATGACAGAAGACATGAAAGCTAGAATGAAAGACATCAAGAAAGACAGAAAGAAAGAAAGACAGACAGAAAGAAAGATACAAAGAAAGAAAGATAGAGAGAAAGAAAGTTAGAAAGTAAGAAAATGAAATGAAGAAAGAAGGAAACAAAAGATAGAATGAGAGAATGTATGAATGCTAGAATGAAATATAACAAGAAATAAAGGAAGAAATAAATAAATAAATAATGAAAGAAACTAAAAATAATGAGAGAAGGTTTGAAAGCTAGAATAAAAAATCTCAAGCCTGAAAGAAAGAAAGAAAGAAACTAAAGAAAGAATGAGAGACGGTTTAAAAGATAGAAAGAAAGAAACAAAAAAGAGAGAAAGACAGAAAGAAATTAAAGATAGAATGAGAGAAGTTATGAAAGCTAGAATGAATGAAAGAAAGAAAGACAGAAAGAAACTAAAGATAGAATGAGAGAAGGTATGAAAGCTAGAAGGAGAGATATCAAGAAAGAAGGAAAGAAAGATAGAAAGAAACTAAAGATAGAATGAGAGAAGGTATGAAAGCTAGATTGAAAGAAAGAATGAAAGGAAGAAAGAAACTAAAGATATGAATGAGAGAATTTATGAAAGCTAGAATGAAAGATCAAAAGAAAGAAAGAAACTAAAGATAGAATGAGAGAAGGTATGAAAGCTAGAAAAATATTAAGAATGAAAGAAAGAATGAAAGAAAGAAAGAAAGAAAAAAAATGAAGAAAGAAAGAAAGAAAGAAATAAAAGGAAGGAAAGAATGAAAAAAGAAAGAAAGAAAAAACTAAAGATAGAATGAGAGAAGGTATGAAAGCTAGAATGAAAGATATTAAGATAAAAGAAAGAAAGAAAGAAACTAAACATAGAATGATGGAAGGTTTCAAAACTAGAATGAAAGAAAGAAACAAAGAAAGAAAGAGAGATAGAAAGAAATTAAAGAGAATGAAAGAAGGTATGAAAGCTAGAATGAAAGACATCAAGAAAGACAGAAAGAGAAGACACTATAGATAGAATGAGAGAAGGTATAAAAGCTATAATGAAACATGTCAAGAATGTATAAGGAAGAAAGAACGAAACTAAAGATAGAATGAGAGAAGGTATGAAAGTTAGAAAAATATGAAGAAAGAAAGAAAGAAAGAAAGAATGAAAGAAAGAAAAAAAGAAAATAGAAATGAAGAAAGAAAGAAATAAAGAAATAAAAAGGAAGGAAAGAATGAAAAAAGAAAGATAGAAAAAACTAAATATAGAAGGAGAGAAGGTATGAAAGCTAGAATGAAAGATATCAAGAAATAAGAAAAAAAAGAAAAAAACTAAAGATAGAATGAGGGAAGGTTTGAAAGCTAGAATGAAAGAAAGAAACAAAGAAAGAAAGATAGAAAGAAACTAAAGAGAATGACAGAAGGTATGAAAGCTAGAATGAAAGACATCAAGAAAGACAGAAAGAAAGAAAGACAGACAGAAAGAAAGATACAAAGAAAGAAAGATAGAGAGAAAGAAAGTTAGAAAGTAAGAAAATGAAATGAAGAAAGAAGGAAACAAAAGATAGAATGAGAGAATGTATGAATGCTAGAATGAAATATAACAAGAAATAAAGGAAGAAATAAATAAATAAATAATGAAAGAAACTAAAAAATAATGAGAGAAGGTTTGAAAGCTAGAATAAAAAATCTCAAGCCTGAAAGAAAGAAAGAAAGAAACTAAAGAAAGAATGAGAGACGGTTTAAAAGATAGAAAGAAAGAAACAAAAAAGAGAGAAAGACAGAAAGAAATTAAAGATAGAATGAGAGAAGTTATGAAAGCTAGAATGAATGAAAGAAAGAAAGAAAGACAGAAAGAAACTAAAGATAGAATGAGAGAAGGTATGAAAGCTAGAAGGAGAGATATCAAGAAAGAAGGAAAGAAAGATAGAAAGAAACTAAAGATAGAATGAGAGAAGGTATGAAAGCTAGATTGAAAGAAAGAATGAAAGGAAGAAAGAAACTAAAGATATGAATGAGAGAATTTATGAAAGCTAGAATGAAAGATCAAAAGAAAGAAAGAAAGAAACTAAAGATAGAATGAGAGAAGGTATGAAAGCTAGAAAAATATTAAGAATGAAAGAAAGAATGAAAGAAAGAAAGAAAGAAAAAAAATGAAGAAAGAAAGAAAGAAAGAAATAAAAGGAAGAAAAGAATGAAAAAAGAAAGAAAGAAAAAACTAAAGATAGAATGAGAGAAGGTATGAAAGCTAGAATGAAAGATATTAAGATAAAAGAAAGACAGAAAGAAACTAAACATAGAATGATGGAAGGTTTCAAAACTAGAATGAAAGAAAGAAACAAAGAAAGAAAGAAAGATAGAAAGAAATTAAAGATAGAATTAGAGAAGTTATGAAAGCTAGAATGAATGAAAGAAAGAAAGAAAGAGAGAAAGAAACTAAAGATAGAATGAGAGAAGGTATGAAAGCTAGAAGGAGAGATATCAAGAAAGAAGGAAAGAAAGATAGAAAGAAACTAAAGATAGAATGAGAGAAGGTATGAAAGCTAGATTGAAAGAAAGAATGAAAGGAAGAAAGAAACTAAAGATATGAATGAGAGAATTTATGAAAGCTAGAATGAAAGATCAAAAGAAAGAAAGAAAGAAACTAAAGATAGAATGAGAGAAGGTATGAAAGCTAGAATGAAAGATATTAAGAAAAAAGAAAGAAAGAAAGTAACTAAACATATAATAATGGATTGTTTCAAAGCTAGAATGAAAGAAAGAAACAAAGAAAGAAAGAACGATAGAAAGAAACTAAAGAGAATGAGAGAAAGTATGAAAGCTAGAATGAAAGAAAGAATGAAAGGAAGAAAGAAACAAAAGGTATGAATGAGAGAATTTATGAAATCTAGAATGAAAGATCAAAAGGAAGAAAGAAACTAAAGTTAGAATGAGAGAAGGTATGAAAGCTAGAAAAATATTAAGAATGAAAGAAAGAATGAAAGAAAGAAAGATAGAAAAAAATGAAGAAAGAAAGAAAGAAAGAAATAAACGGAAGGAAAGAATGAAAAAAGAAAGAAAGAAAAAACTAAAGATAGAATGAGAGAAGGTATGAAAGCTAGAATGAAAGATATTAAGATAAAAGAAAGAAAGAAAGAAACTAAACATAGAATGATGGAAGGTTTCAAAGCTAGAATGAAAGAAAGAAACAAAGAAAGAAAGATAGAAAGAAACTAAAGAGAATGAGAGAAGGTATGAAAGCTAGAATGAAAGACATCAAGAAAGACAGAAAGAGAAGACACTATAGATAGAATGAGAGAAGGTATAAAAGCTATAATGAAACATGTCAAGAATGTATAAGGAAGAAAGAACGAAACTAAAGATAGAATGAGAGAAGGTATGAAAGTTAGAAAAATATGAAGAAAGAAAGAAAGAATGAATGAATGAAAGAAAGAAAAAAAGAAAATAGAAATGAAGAAAGAAAGAAATAAAGAAATAAAAAGGAAGGAAAGAATGAAAAAAGAAAGAATGAAAAAACTAAAGATAGAAGGAGAGAAGGTATGAAAGCTAGAATGAAAGATATCAAGAAATAAGAAAAAAAGAAAAAAAACTAAAGATAGAATGAGGGAAGGTTTGAAAGCTAGAATGAAAGAAAGAAACAAAGAAAGAAAGATAGAAAGAAACTAAAGAGAATGACAGAAGACATGAAAGCTAGAATGAAAGACATCAAGAAAGACAGAAAGAAAGAAAGACAGACAGAAAGAAAGACAGACAGAAAGAAAGATACAAAGAAAGAAAGAAAGATAGAGAGAAAGAAAGTTAGGAAGTAAGAAAAAGAAATGAAGAAAGAAGGAAACAAAAGATAGAATGAGAGAATGTATGAATGCTAGAATGAAAGATATCAAGAAAGAAAGGAAGAAAGAAATAAATAAATAATGAAAGAAACTAAAAAAGAATGAGAGAATGTTTGAAAGCTAGAATGAAAAATCTCAAGACTGAACGAAAGAAAGAAAGAAACTAAAGAAAGAATGAGAAACGGTTTGAAAGCTAGAAAGAAAGAAACAAAAAAAGATAGAAAGACAGAAAGAAATTAAAAATAGAATAAGAGAAGTTATGAAAGCTAGAATGAATGAAAGAAAGAAAGAAAGACAGAAAGAAACTAAAGATAGAATGAGAGAAGGCATCAAATCTAGAAGGAGAGATATCAAGAAAGAAGGAAAGAAAGAGAGAAAGAAACTAAAGATAGAATGAGAGAAGGTATGAAAGCTAGATTGAAAGAAAGAATGAAAGGAAGAAAGAAACTAAAGATATGAATGAGAGAATTTATGAAAGCTAGAATTAAAGATCAAAAGAAAGAAAGAAAGAAACTAAAGATAGAGTGAGAGAAGGTATGAAAGCTAGAAAAATATTAAGAATGAAAGAAAGAATGAAAGAAAGAAAGATAGAAAAAAGAAATGAAGAAAGAAAGAAAGAAATAAAAGGAAGGAAAGAATGAAAAAAGAAAGAAAGAAAGAAAGAAAAAACTAAAGATAGAATGAGAGAAGTTATGAAAGCTAGAATGAAAGATATAAAGAAAAAAGAAAGAAAGAAAGAAACTAAAGATAGAATGAGAGAAGGATTCAAAGCTAGAATGAAAGAAAGAGACAAAGAAAGAAAGAAAGATAGAAAGAAAATAAAGAGAATGAGAGAAAGTATGAAAGCTAGAATGAAAGACATGAAGAAAGACAGAAAGAAAAGACACTATAGATAGAATGAGAGAAGGTATAAAAGCTATAATGAAACATGTGAAGCATGTATAAGGAAGAAAGAAAGAAACTAAAGATAGAATGAGAGAAGGTATGAAAGTTAGAAAAATATGAAGAAAGAAAGAAAAAAAATGAAAGAAAGAAAGAAAGAAAGAAAATAGAAATGAAGAAAGAAAGAAATAAAGAAATAAAAAGGAAGGGAAGAATGAAAAAAGAAAGAAAGAAAGAAAGAAAGAAAGAAAATACTAAAGATAGAGTGAGAGAAGGTATCAAAGCTAGAATGAAAGATATCAAGAAAAAAGAAAGAAAGAAAAAAACTAAAGATAGAATGAGGGAAGGTTTGAAAGATAGAATGAAAGAAAGAAACAAAGAAAGAAAGATAGACAGAAACTAAAGAGAATGAGAGAAGGTATGAAAGCTAGAATGAAAGACATCAAGAAAGACAGAAAGAAAGAAAGACAGACAGACAGAAAGAAAAAAGATACAAAGAAAGAAAGAAAGATAGAGAGATAGAAAGTTAGAAAGTAAGAAAAAGAAATGAAGAAAGAGGGAAACAAAAGATAGAATGAGAGAATGTATGAATGCTGGAATGAAAGATATCAAGAAAGAAAGGAAGAAATAAATAAATAAATAATGAAAGAAACTAAAAAAGAATGAGAGAAGGTTTGAAAGCTAGAATGAAAAAACTGAAGACTGAAAGAAAGAAAGAAAGAAACTAAAGAAAGAATGAGAGACAGTTTGAAAGCTACAAAGAAAGAAACAAAAAAGAGAGAAAGACAGAAAGAAATTAAAGATAGAATGAGAGAAGTTATGAAAGCTAGAATGAATGAATGAAAGAAAGAAAGAGAGAAAGAAACTTAAGATAGAATGAGAGAAGGTATGAAAGCTAGAAGGAGAGATATCAAGAAAGAAGGAAAGAAAGATAGAAAGAAACTAAAGATAGAATGAGAGAAGGTATGAAAGCTAGATTGAATGAAAGAATGAAAGGAAGAAAGAAACTAAAGATATGAATGAGAGAAGGTATGAAAGCTAGAATGAAAGATATAAAGATAAAAGAAAGAAAGAAAGAAACTAAACATAGAATGATGGAAGGTTTCAAAGCTAGAATGAAAGAAAGAAACAAACAAAGAAAGAAAGATAGAAACTAAAGAGAATGAGAGAAAGTATGAAAGCTAGAATGAAAGACATGAAGAAAGAGAGAAAGAAAGACACTATAGATAGAATGAGAGAAGGTATAAAAGCTATAATGAAACATGTCAAGAATGTATGAGGAAGAAAGAACGAAACTAAAGATAGAATGAGAGAAGGTATGAAAGTTAGAAAAATAAAAAGAAAGAAAGAAAGAAAGAATGAATGAAAGAAAGAAAAAAAGAAAATAGAAATGAAGAAAGAAAGAAATAAAGAAATAAAAAGGAAGGAACGAATGAAAAAAGAAAGAAAGAAAAAACTAAAGATAGAAGGAGAGAAGGTATGAAAGCTAGAATGAAAGATATCAAGAAATAAGAAAAAAAGAAAAAAACTAAAGATAGAATGAGGGAAGGTTTGAAAGCTAGAATGAAAGAAAGAAACAAAGAAAGAAAGATAGAAAGAAACTAAAGAGAATGACAGAGGATATGAAGGCTAGAATGAAAGACATCAAGAAAGACAGAAAGAAAGAAAGACAGACAGAAAGAAAGAAAGATACAAAGAGAGAAAGAAAGATAGAGAGAAAGAAAGTTAGAAAGTAAGAAAATGAAATGAAGAAAGAAGGAAACAAAAGATAGAATGAGAGAATGTATGAATGCTAGAATGAAATATAACAAGAAATAAAGGAAGAAATAAATAAATAAATAATGAAAGAAACTAAAAAATAATGAGAGAAGGTTTGAAAGCTAGAATAAAAAATCTCAAGCCTGAAAGAAAGAAAGAAAGAAACTAAAGAAAGAATGAGAGACGGTTTGAAAGATAGAAAGAAAGAAACAAAAAAGAGAGAAAGACAGAAAGAAATTAAAGATAGAATGAGAGAAGTTATGAAAGCTAGAATGAATGAAAGAAAGAAAGAAAGACAGAAAGAAACTAAAGATAGAATGAGAGAAGGCATGAAAGCTAGAAGGAGAGATATCAAGAAAGAAGGAAAGAAAGATAGAAAGAAACTAAAGATAGAATGAGAGAAGGTATGAAAGCTGGATTGAAAGAAAGAATGAAAGGAAGAAAGAAACAAAAGGTATGAATGAGAGAATTTTTTATGAAAGCTAGAATGAAAGATCAAAAGGAAGAAAGAAACTAAAGATAGAATGAGAGAAGGTATGAAAGCTAGAAAAATATTAAGAATGAAAGAAAGAATGAAAGAAAGAAAGAAAGAAAAAAAATGAAGAAAGAAAGAAAGAAAGAAATAAAAGGAAGGAAAGAATGAAAAAAGAAAGAAAGAAAAAACTAAAGATAGAATGAGAGAAGGTATGAAAGCTAGAATGAAAGATATTAAGATAAAAGAAAGAAAGAAGGAAACTAAACATAGAATGATGGAAGGTTTCAAAGCTAGAATGAAAGAAAGAAACAAAGAAAGAAAGAAAGAGAGAAAGAAACTAAAGAGAATGAGAGAAAGTATGAAAGCTAGAATGAAAGACATGAAGAAAGACAGAAAGAAAGACACTATAGATTAAATGAGAGAAGGTATAAAAGCTATAATGAAACATGTCAAGAATGTATAAGGAAGAAAGAAAGAAACTAAAGATAGAATGAGAGAAGTTATGAAAGCTAGAATGAATGAAAGAAAGAAAGAAAGACAGAAAGAAAATTAAGATAGAATGAGAGAAGGTATGAAAGCTAGAAAAATATTAAGAATGAAAGAAAGAAAGAAAGAAAGAAAGAAAAAAGAAATGAAGAAAGAAAGAAAGAAAGAAATAAAAGGAAGGAAAGAATGAAAAAAGAAAGAAAGAATGAAAGAGATAAAACTAAAGATAGAATGAGAGATGGTAGGAAAGCTAGAATGAAAGATATTAAGATAAAAGAAAGACAGAAAGAAACTAAACATAGAATGATGGAAGGTTTCAAAACTAGAATGAAAGAAAGAAACAAAGAAAGAAAGAAAGATAGAAAGAAATTAAAGAGAAAGAAAGAAGGTATGAAAGCTAGAATGAAAGACATCAAGAAAGACAGAAAGAGAAGACACTATAGATAGAATGAGAGAAGGTATAAAAGCTATAATGAAATATGTCAAGAATGTATAAGGAAGAAAGAACAAAACTAAAGATAGAATGAGAGAAGGTATGAAAGTTAGAAAAATATGAAGAAAGAAAGAAAGAAAGAAAGAATGAAAGAAAGAAAAAAAGAAAATAGAAATGAAGAAAGAAAGAAATAAAGAAATAACAAGGAAGGAAAGAATGAAAAAAGAAAGAAAGAAAAAACTAAAGATAGAAGGAGAGAAGGTATGAAAGCTAGAATGAAAGATATCAAGAAATAAGAAAAAAAGAAAAAAAACTAAAGATAGAATGAGGGAAGGTTTGAAAGCTAGAATGAAAGAAAGAAACAAAGAAAGAAAGATAGAAAGAAACTAAAGAGAATGACAGAAGATATGAAAGCTAGAATGAAAGCCATCAAGAAATACAGAAAGAAAGAAAGACAGACAGAAAGAAAGATACAAAGAAAGAAAGAAAGATAGAGAGAAAGAAAGTTAGAAAGTAAGAAAATGAAATGAAGAAAGAAGGAAACAAAAGATAGAATGAGAGAATGTATGAATGCTAGAATGAAATATAACAAGAAATAAAGGAAGAAATAAATAAATAAATAATGAAAGAAACTAAAAAATAATGAGAGAAGGTTTGAAAGCTAGAATAAAAAATCTCAAGCCTGAAAGAAAGAAAGAAAGAAACTAAAGAAAGAATGAGAGACGGTTTGAAAGATAGAAAGAAAGAAACAAAAAAGAGAGAAAGACAGAAAGAAATTAAAGATAGAATGAGAGAAGTTATGAAAGCTAGAATGAATGAAAGAAAGAAAGAAAGACAGAAAGAAACTAAAGATAGAATGAGAGAAGGTATGAAAGCTAGAAGGAGAGATATCAAGAAAGAAGGAAAGAAAGATAGAAAGAAACTAAAGATAGAATGAGAGAAGGTATGAAAGCTAGATTGAAAGAAAGAATGAAAGGAAGAAAGAAACTAAAGATATGAATGAGAGAATTTATGAAAGCTAGAATGAAAGATCAAAAGAAAGAAAGAAAGAAACTAAAGATAGAATGAGAGAAGGTATGAAAGCTAGAATGAAAGATATTAAGAAAAAAGAAAGAAAGAAAGTAACTAAACTTATAATAATGGATTGTTTCAAAGCTAGAATGAAAGAAAGAAACAAAGAAAGAAAGAACGATAGAAAGAAACTAAAGAGAATGAGAGAAAGTATGAAAGCTAGAATGAAAGAAAGAATGAAAGGAAGAAAGAAACAAAACTTATGAATGAGAGAATTTATGAAAGCTAGAATGAAAGATCAAAAGGAAGAAAGAAACTAAAGTTAGAATGAGAGAAGGTATGAAAGCTAGAAAAATATTAAGAATGAAAGAAAGAATGAAAGAAAGAAAGAAAGAAAAAAATGAAGAAAGAAAGAAAGAAAGAAAGAAACGGAAGGAAAGAATGAAAAAAGAAAGAAAAAAAAACTAAAGGTAGAATGAGAGAAGGTATGAAAGCTAGAATGAAAGATATTAAGATAAAAGAAAGAAAGAAAGAAACTAAACATAGAATGATGGAAGGTTTCAAAGCTAGAATGAAAGAAAGAAACAAAGAAAGAAAGAAAGATAGAAAGAAACTAAAGAGAATGAGAGAAGGTATGAAAGCTAGAATGAAAGACATCAAGAAAGACAGAAAGAGAAGACACTATAGATAGAATGAGAGAAGGTATAAAAGCTATAATGAAACATGTCAAGAATGTATAAGGAAGAAAGAACGAAACTAAAGATAGAATGAGAGAAGGTATGAAAGTTAGAAAAATATGAAGAAAGAAAGAAAGAAAGAATGAATGAAAGAAAGAAAAAAAGAAAATAGAAATGAAGAAAGAAAGAAATAAAGAAATAAAAAGGAAGGAAAGAATGAAAAAAGAAAGAATGAAAAAACTAAAGATAGAAGGAGAGAAGGTATGAAAGCTAGAATGAAAGATATCAAGAAATAAGAAAAAAAGAAAAAAACTAAAGATAGAATGAGGGAAGGTTTGAAAGCTAGAATGAAAGAAAGAAACAAAGAAAGAAAGATAGAAAGAAACTAAAGAGAATGACAGAAGACATGAAAGCTAGAATGAAAGACATCAAGAAAGACAGAAAGAAAGAAAGACAGACAGAAAGAAAGATACAAAGAAAGAAAGAAAGATAGAGAGAAAGAAAGTTAGAAAGTAAGAAAAAGAAATGAAGAAAGAAGGAAACAAAAGATAGAATGAGAGAATGTATGAATGCTAGAATGAAAGATATCAAGAAAGAAAGGAAGGAAGAAATAAATAAATAATGAAAGAAACTAAAAAAGAATGAGAGAAGGTTTGAAAGCTAGAATGAAAAATCTCAAGACTGAAAGAAAGAAAGAAAGAAACTAAAGAAAGAATGAGAAACGGTTTGAAAGCTAGAAAGAAAGAAACAAAAAAAGATAGAAAGACAGAAAGAAATTAAAGATAGAATGAGAGAAGTTATGAAAGCTAGAATGAATGAAAGAAAGGAAGAAAGACAGAAAGAAACATAAGATAGAATGAGAGAAGGTATGAAAGCTAGAAGGAGGGATATCAAGAAAGAAGGAAAGAAAGATAGAAAGAAACTAAAGATAGAATGAGAGAAGGTATGAAAGCTAGATTGAATGAAAGAATGAAAGGAAGAAAGAAACTAAAGATATGAATGAGAGAATTTATGAAAGCTAGAATGAAAGATCAAAAGAAAGACAGAAAGAAACTAAAGATAGAATGAGAGAAGGTATGAAAGCTAGAAAAATATTAAGAATGAAAGAAAGAATGAAAGAAAGAAAGAAAGAAAAAACTAAAGATAGAATGAGAGAAGGTATGAAAGCTAGAATGAAAGATATAAAGATAAAAGAAAGAAAGAAAGAAACTAAACATAGAATGATGGAAGGTTTCAAAGCTAGAATGAAAGAAAGAAACAAAGAAAGAAAGAAAGATAGAAACTAAAGAGAATGAGAGAAAGTATGAAAGCTAGAATGAAAGACATGAAGAAAGACAGAAAGAGAAGACACTATAGATAGAATGAGAGAAGGTATAAAAGCTATAATGAAATATGTCAAGAATGTATAAGGAAGAAAGAACAAAACTAAAGATAGAATGAGAGAAGGTATGAAAGTTAGAAAAATATGAAGAAAGAAAGAAAGAAAGAAAGAAAGAATGAAAGAAAGAAAAAAAGAAAATAGAAATGAAGAAAGAAAGAAATAAAGAAATAACAAGGAAGGAAAGAATGAAAAAAGAAAGATAGAAAAAACTAAAGATAGAAGGAGAGAAGGTATGAAAGCTAGAATGAAAGATATCAAGAAATAAGAAAAAAAGAAAAAAAACTAAAGATAGAATGAGGGAAGGTTTGAAAGCTAGAATGAAAGAAAGAAACAAAGAAAGAAAGATAGAAAGAAACTAAAGAGAATGACAGAAGATATGAAAGCTAGAATGAAAGCCATCAAGAAATACAGAAAGAAAGAAAGACAGACAGAAAGAAAGATACAAAGAAAGAAAGAAAGATAGAGAGAAAGAAAGTTAGAAAGTAAGAAAATGAAATGAAGAAAGAAGGAAACAAAAGATAGAATGAGAGAATGTATGAATGCTAGAATGAAATATAACAAGAAATAAAGGAAGAAATAAATAAATAAATAATGAAAGAAACTAAAAAATAATGAGAGAAGGTTTGAAAGCTAGAATAAAAAATCTCAAGCCTGAAAGAAAGAAAGAAAGAAACTAAAGAAAGAATGAGAGACGGTTTGAAAGATAGAAAGAAAGAAACAAAAAAGAGAGAAAGACAGAAAGAAATTAAAGATAGAATGAGAGAAGTTATGAAAGCTAGAATGAATGAAAGAAAGAAAGAAAGACAGAAAGAAACTAAAGATAGAATGAGAGAAGGTATGAAAGCTAGAAGGAGAGATATCAAGAAAGAAGGAAAGAAAGATAGAAAGAAACTAAAGATAGAATGAGAGAAGGTATGAAAGCTAGATTGAAAGAAAGAATGAAAGGAAGAAAGAAACTAAAGATATGAATGAGAGAATTTATGAAAGCTAGAATGAAAGATCAAAAGAAAGAAAGAAAGAAACTAAAGATAGAATGAGAGAGATTGTATGAAAGCTAGAATGAAAGATATTAAGAAAAAAGAAAGAAAGAAAGTAACTAAACTTATAATAATGGATTGTTTCAAAGCTAGAATGAAAGAAAGAAACAAAGAAAGAAAGAACGATAGAAAGAAACTAAAGAGAATGAGAGAAAGTATGAAAGCTAGAATGAAAGAAAGAATGAAAGGAAGAAAGAAACAAAACTTATGAATGAGAGAATTTATGAAAGCTAGAATGAAAGATCAAAAGGAAGAAAGAAACTAAAGTTAGAATGAGAGAAGGTATGAAAGCTAGAAAAATATTAAGAATGAAAGAAAGAATGAAAGAAAGAAAGAAAGAAAAAAATGAAGAAAGAAAGAAAGAAAGAAATAAACGGAAGGAAAGAATGAAAAAAGAAAGAAAAAAAAACTAAAGATAGAATGAGAGAAGGTATGAAAGCTAGAATGAAAGATATTAAGATAATAGAAAGAAAGAAAGAAACTAAACATAGAATGATGGAAGGTTTCAAAGCTAGAATGAAAGAAAGAAACAAAGAAAGAAAGAAAGATAGAAAGAAACTAAAGAGAATGAGAGAAGGTATGAAAGCTAGAATGAAAGACATCAAGAAAGACAGAAAGAGAAGACACTATAGATAGAATGAGAGAAGGTATAAAAGCTATAATGAAACATGTCAAGAATGTATAAGGAAGAAAGAACGAAACTAAAGATAGAATGAGAGAAGGTATGAAAGTTAGAAAAATATGAAGAAAGAAAGAAAGAAAGAATGAATGAAAGAAAGAAAAAAAGAAAATAGAAATGAAGAAAGAAAGAAATAAAGAAATAAAAAGGAAGGAAAGAATGAAAAAAGAAAGAATGAAAAAACTAAAGATAGAAGGAGAGAAGGTATGAAAGCTAGAATGAAAGATATCAAGAAATAAGAAAAAAAGAAAAAAACTAAAGATAGAATGAGGGAAGGTTTGAAAGCTAGAATGAAAGAAAGAAACAAAGAAAGAAAGATAGAAAGAAACTAAAGAGAATGACAGAAGACATGAAAGCTAGAATGAAAGACATCAAGAAAGACAGAAAGAAAGAAAGACAGACAGAAAGAAAGATACAAAGAAAGAAAGAAAGATAGAGAGAAAGAAAGTTAGAAAGTAAGAAAAAGAAATGAAGAAAGAAGGAAACAAAAGATAGAATGAGAGAATGTATGAATGCTAGAATGAAAGATATCAAGAAAGAAAGGAAGGAAGAAATAAATAAATAATGAAAGAAACTAAAAAAGAATGAGAGAAGGTTTGAAAGCTAGAATGAAAAATCTCAAGACTGAAAGAAAGAAAGAAAGAAACTAAAGAAAGAATGAGAGACGGTTTGAAAGCTAGAAAGAAAGAAACAAAAAAAGATAGAAAGACAGAAAGAAATTAAAGATAGAATGAGAGAAGTTATGAAAGCTAGAATGAATGAAAGAAAGGAAGAAAGACAGAAAGAAACATAAGATAGAATGAGAGAAGGTATGAAAGCTAGAAGGAGGGATATCAAGAAAGAAGGAAAGAAAGATAGAAAGAAACTAAAGATAGAATGAGAGAAGGTATGAAAGCTAGATTGAATGAAAGAATGAAAGGAAGAAAGAAACTAAAGATATGAATGAGAGAATTTATGAAAGCTAGAATGAAAGATCAAAATAAAGACAGAAAGAAACTAAAGATAGAATGAGAGAAGGTATGAAAGCTAGAAAAATATTAAGAATGAAAGAAAGAATGAAAGAAAGAAAGAAAGAAAAAACTAAAGATAGAATGAGAGAAGGTATGAAAGCTAGAATGAAAGATATAAAGATAAAAGAAAGAAAGAAAGAAACTAAACATAGAATGATGGAAGGTTTCAAAGCTAGAATGAAAGAAAGAAACAAAGAAAGAAAGAAAGATAGAAACTAAAGAGAATGAGAGAAAGTATGAAAGCTAGAATGAAAGACATGAAGAAAGACAGAAAGAGAAGACACTATAGATAGAATGAGAGAAGGTATAAAAGCTATAATGAAATATGTCAAGAATGTATAAGGAAGAAAGAACAAAACTAAAGATAGAATGAGAGAAGGTATGAAAGTTAGAAAAATATGAAGAAAGAAAGAAAGAAAGAAAGAATGAAAGAAAGAAAAAAAGAAAATAGAAATGAAGAAAGAAAGAAATAAAGAAATAACAAGGAAGGAAAGAATGAAAAAAGAAAGATAGAAAAAACTAAAGATAGAAGGAGAGAAGGTATGAAAGCTAGAATGAAAGATATCAAGAAATAAGAAAAAAAGAAAAAAAACTAAAGATAGAATGAGGGAAGGTTTGAAAGCTAGAATGAAAGAAAGAAACAAAGAAAGAAAGATAGAAAGAAACTAAAGAGAATGACAGAAGATATGAAAGCTAGAATGAAAGCCATCAAGAAATACAGAAAGAAAGAAAGACAGACAGAAAGAAAGATACAAAGAAAGAAAGAAAGATAGAGAGAAAGAAAGTTAGAAAGTAAGAAAATGAAATGAAGAAAGAAGGAAACAAAAGATAGAATGAGAGAATGTATGAATGCTAGAATGAAATATAACAAGAAATAAAGGAAGAAATAAATAAATAAATAATGAAAGAAACTAAAAAATAATGAGAGAAGGTTTGAAAGCTAGAATAAAAAATCTCAAGCCTGAAAGAAAGAAAGAAAGAAACTAAAGAAAGAATGAGAGACGGTTTGAAAGATAGAAAGAAAGAAACAAAAAAGAGAGAAAGACAGAAAGAAATTAAAGATAGAATGAGAGAAGTTATGAAAGCTAGAATGAATGAAAGAAAGAAAGAAAGACAGAAAGAAACTAAAGATAGAATGAGAGAAGGTATGAAAGCTAGAAGGAGAGATATCAAGAAAGAAGGAAAGAAAGATAGAAAGAAACTAAAGATAGAATGAGAGAAGGTATGAAAGCTAGATTGAAAGAAAGAATGAAAGGAAGAAAGAAACTAAAGATATGAATGAGAGAATTTATGAAAGCTAGAATGAAAGATCAAAAGAAAGAAAGAAAGAAACTAAAGATAGAATGAGAGAAGGTATGAAAGCTAGAATGAAAGATATTAAGAAAAAAGAAAGAAAGAAAGTAACTATACATATAATAATGGATTGTTTCAAAGCTAGAATGAAAGAAAGAAACAAAGAAAGAAAGAACGATAGAAAGAAACTAAAGAGAATGAGAGAAAGTATGAAAGCTAGAATGAAAGAAAGAATGAAAGGAAGAAAGAAACAAAAGGTATGAATGAGAGAATTTATGAAAGCTAGAATGAAAGATCAAAAGGAAGAAAGAAACTAAAGTTAGAATGAGAGAAGGTATGAAAGCTAGAAAAATATTAAGAATGAAAGAAAGAATGAAAGAAAGAAAGATAGAAAAAAATGAAGAAAGAAAGAAAGAAAGAAATAAACGGAAGGAAAGAATGAAAAAAGAAAGAAAGAAAAAACTAAAGATAGAATGAGAGAAGGTATGAAAGCTAGAATGAAAGATATTAAGATAAAAGAAAGAAAGAAAGAAACTAAACATAGAATGATGGAAGGTTTCAAAGCTAGAATGAAAGAAAGAAACAAAGAAAGAAAGAAAGATAGAAAGAAACTAAAGAGAATGAGAGAAGGTATGAAAGCTAGAATGAAAGATATTAAGATAAAAGAAAGAAAGAAAGAAACTAAACATAGAATGATGGAAGGTTTCAAAGCTAGAATGAAAGAAAGAAACAAAGAAAGAAAGAAAGATAGAAAGAAACTAAAGAGAATGAGAGAAGGTATGAAAGCTAGAATGAAAGACATCAAGAAAGACAGAAAGAGAAGACACTATAGATAGAATGAGAGAAGGTATAAAAGCTATAATGAAACATGTCAAGAATGTATAAGGAAGAAAGAACGAAACTAAAGATAGAATGAGAGAAGGTATGAAAGTTAGAAAAATATGAAGAAAGAAAGAAAGAAAGAATGAATGAAAGAAAGAAAAAAAGAAAATAGAAATGAAGAAAGAAAGAAATAAAGAAATAAAAAGGAAGGAAAGAATGAAAAAAGAAAGAATGAAAAAACTAAAGATAGAAGGAGAGAAGGTATGAAAGCTAGAATGAAAGATATCAAGAAATAAGAAAAAAAGAAAAAAACTAAAGATAGAATGAGGGAAGGTTTGAAAGCTAGAATGAAAGAAAGAAACAAAGAAAGAAAGATAGAAAGAAACTAAAGAGAATGACAGAAGACATGAAAGCTAGAATGAAAGACATCAAGAGAGACAGAAAGAAAGACAGACAGAAAGAAAGACAGACAGAAAGAAAGATACAAAGAAAGAAAGAAAGATAGAGAGAAAGAAAGTTAGAAAGTAAGAAAAAGAAATGAAGAAAGAAGGAAACAAAAGATAGAATGAGAGAATGTATGAATGCTAGAATGAAAGATATCAAGAAAGAAAGGAAGGAAGAAATAAATAAATAATGAAAGAAACTAAAAAAGAATGAGAGAAGGTTTGAAAGCTAGAATGAAAAATCTCAAGACTGAAAGAAAGAAAGAAAGAAACTAAAGAAAGAATGAGAGACGGTTTGAAAGCTAGAAAGAAAGAAACAAAAAAGATAGAAAGACAGAAAGAAATTAAAGATAGAATGAGAGAAGTTATGAAAGCTAGAATGAATGAAAGAAAGGAAGAAAGACAGAAAGATACTTAAGATAGAATGAGAGAAGGTATGAAAGCTAGAAGGAGGGATATCAAGAAAGAAGGAAAGAAAGATAGAAAGAAACTAAAGATAGAATGAGAGAAGGTATGAAAGCTAGATTGAATGAAAGAATGAAAGGAAGAAAGAAACTGAAGATATGAATGAGAGAATTTATGAAAGCTAGAATGAAAGATCAAAATAAAGAAAGAAAGAAACTAAAGATAGAATGAGAGAAGGTATGAAAGCTAGAAAAATATTAAGAATGAAAGAAAGAATGAAAGAAAGAAAGATAGAAAAAAATGAAGAAAGAAAGAAAGAAAGAAATAAAAGGAAGGAAAGAATGAAAAAAGAAAGAAAGAAAAAACTAAAGATAGAATGAGAGAAGGTATGAAAGCTAGAATGAAAGATATAAAGATAAAAGAAAGAAAGAAACTAAACATAGAATGATGGAAGGTTTCAAAGCTAGAATGAAAGAAAGAAACAAAGAAAGAAAGAAAGATAGAAACTAAAGAGAATGAGAGAAAGTATGAAAGCTAGAATGAAAGACATGAAGAAAGACAGAAAGAGAAGACACTATAGATAGAATGAGAGAAGGTATAAAAGCTATAATGAAATATGTCAAGAATGTATAAGGAAGAAAGAACAAAACTAAAGATAGAATGAGAGAAGGTATGAAAGTTAGAAAAATATGAAGAAAGAAAGAAAGAAAGAAAGAATGAAAGAAAGAAAAAAAGAAAATAGAAATGAAGAAAGAAAGAAATAAAGAAATAAAAAGGAAGGAAAGAATGAAAAAAGAAAGAAAGAAAAAACTAAAGATAGAAGGAGAGAAGGTATGAAAGCTAGAATGAAAGATATCAAGAAATAAGAAAAAAAGAAAAAAACTAAAGATAGAATGAGGGAAGGTTTGAAAGCTAGAATGAAAGAAAGAAACAAAGAAAGAAAGATAGAAAGAAACTAAAGAGAATGACAGAAGATATGAAAGCTAGAATGAAAGACATCAAGAAATACAGAAAGAAAGACAGACAGAAAGAAAGATACAAAGAAAGAAAGAAAGATAGAGAGAAAGAAAGTTAGAAAGTAAGAAAATGAAATGAAGAAAGAAGGAAACAAAAGATAGAATGAGAGAATGTATGAATGCTAGAATGAAATATAACAAGAAATAAAGGAAGAAATAAATAAATAAAAAATGAAAGAAACTAAAAAATAATGAGAGAAGGTTTGAAAGCTAGAATAAAAAATCTCAAGCCTGAAAGAAAGAAAGAAAGAAAGAAACTAAAGAAAGAATGAGAGACGGTTTGAAATATAGAAAGACAGAAACAAAAAAGAGAGAAAGACAGAAAGAAATTAAAGATAGAATGAGAGAAGTTATGAAAGCTAGAATGAATGAAAGAAAGAAAGAAAGAGAGAAAGAAACTAAAGATAGAATGAGAGAAGGTATGAAAGCTAGAAGGAGAGATATCAAGAAAGAAGGAAAGAAAGATAGAAAGAAACTAAAGATAGAATGAGAGAAGGTATGAAAGCTAGATTGAAAGAAAGAATGAAAGGAAGAAAGAAACTAAAGATATGAATGAGAGAATTTATGAAAGCTAGAATGAAAGATCAAAAGAATGAAAGAAAGAAACTAAAGATAGAATGAGAGAAGGTATGAAAGCTAGAATGAAAGATATTAAGAAAAAAGAAAGAAAGAAAGTAACTAAACATATAATAATGGATTGTTTCAAAGCTAGAATGAAAGAAAGAAACAAAGAAAGAAAGAACGATAGAAAGAAACTAAAGAGAATGAGAGAAAGTATAAAAGCTAGAATGAAAGAAAGAATGAAAGGAAGAAAGAAACAAAAGGTATGAATGAGAGAATTTATGAAAGCTAGAATGAAAGATCAAAAGGAAGAAAGAAACTAAAGTTAGAATGAGAGAAGGTATGAAAGCTAGAAAAATATTAAGAATGAAAGAAAGAATGAAAGAAAGAAAGATAGAAAAAAATGAAGAAAGAAAGAAAGAAAGAAATAAACGGAAGGAAAGAATGAAAGAAGAAAGAAAGAAAAAACTAAAGATAGAATGAGAGAAGGTATGAAAGCTAGAATGAAAGATATTAAGATAAAAGAAAGAAAGAAAGAAACTAAACATAGAATGATGGAAGGTTTCAAAGCTAGAATGAAAGAAAGAAACAAAGAAAGAAAGAAAGATAGAAAGAAACTAAAGAGAATGAGAGAAGGTATGAAAGCTAGAATGAAAGACATCAAGAAAGACAGAAAGAGAAGACACTATAGATAGAATGAGAGAAGGTATAAAAGCTATAATGAAACATGTCAAGAATGTATAAGGAAGAAAGAACGAAACTAAAGATAGAATGAGAGAAGGTATGAAAGTTAGAAAAATATGAAGAAAGAAAGAAACAAAGAATGAATGAAAGAAAGAAAAAAAGAAAATAGAAATGAAGAAAGAAAGAAATAAAGAAATAAAAAGGAAGGAAAGAATGAAAAAAGAAAGAATGAAAAAACTAAAGATAGAAGGAGAGAAGGTATGAAAGCTAGAATGAAAGATCTCAAGAAATAAGAAAAAAAGAAAAAAAACTAAAGATAGAATGAGGGAAGGTTTGAAAGCTAGAATGAAAGAAAGAAACAAAGAAAGAAAGATAGAAAGAAACTAAAGAGAATGACAGAAGACATGAAAGCTAGAATGAAAGATATCAAGAAAGACAGAAAGAAAGAAAGACAGACAGAAAGAAAGACAGACAGAAAGAAAGATACAAAGAAAGAAAGAAAGATAGAGAGAAAGAAAGTTAGAAAGTAAGAAAAAGAAATGAAGAAAGAAGGAAACAAAAGATAGAATGAGAGAATGTATGAATGCTAGAATGAAAGATATCAAGAAAGAAAGGAAGAAAGAAATAAATAAATAATGAAAGAAACTAAAAAAGAATGAGAGAATGTTTGAAAGCTAGAATGAAAAATCTCAAGACTGAAAGAAAGAAAGAAAGAAACTAAAGAAAGAATGAGAAACGGTTTGAAAGCTAGAAAGAAAGAAACAAAAAAAGATAGAAAGACAGAAAGAAATTAAAAATAGAATAAGAGAAGTTATGAAAGCCAGAATGAATGAAAGAAAGAAAGAAAGACAGAAAGAAACTAAAGATAGAATGAGAGAAGGCATGAAAGCTAGAAGGAGAGATATCAAGAAAGAAGGAAAGAAAGAGAGAAAGAAACTAAAGATAGAATGAGAGAAGGTATGAAAGCTAGATTGAATGAAAGAATGAAAGGAAGAAAGAAACTAAAGATATGAATGAGAGAATTTATGAAAGCTAGAATGAAAGATCAAAAGAAAGAAAGAAAGAAACTAAAGATAGAGTGAGAGAAGGTATGAAAGCTAGAAAAATATTAAGAATGAAAGAAAGAATGAAAGAAAGAAAGATAGAAAAAAGAAATGAAAAAAGAAAGAAAGAAATAAAAGGAAGGAAAGAATGAAAAAAGAAAGAAAGAAAGAAAGAAAAAACTAAAGATAGAATGAGAGAAGTTATGAAAGCTAGAATGAAAGATATAAAGAAAAAAGAAAGAAAGAAAGAAACTAAAGATAGAATGAGAGAAGGATTCAAAGCTAGAATGAAAGAAAGAGACAAAGAAAGAAAGAAAGATAGAAAGAAAATAAAGAGAATGAGAGAAAGTATGAAAGCTAGAATGAAAGACATGAAGAAAGACAGAAAGAAAAGACACTATAGATAGAATGAGAGAAGGTATAAAAGCTATAATGAAACATGTGAAGCATGTATAAGGAAGAAAGAAAGAAACTAAAGATAGAATGAGAGAAGGTATGAAAGTTAGAAAAATATGAAGAAAGAAAGAAAAAAAATGAATGAAAGAAAGAAAGAAAGAAAATAGAAATGAAGAAAGAAAGAAAGAAAGAAAAATAAAGGGAAGTATGAAAAAAGAAAGAAAGAAAGAAAGAAAGAAAAAACTAAAGATAGAGTGAGAGAAGGTATCAAAGCTAGAATGAAAGATATCAAGAAAAAAGAAAGAAAGAAAAAAACTAAAGATAGAATGAGGGAAGGTTTGAAAGATAGAATGAAAGAAAGAAACAAAGAAAGAAAGATAGACAGAAACTAAAGAGAATGAGAGAAGGTATGAAAGCTAGAATGAAAGACATCAAGAAAGACAGAAAGAAAGAAAGACAGACAGACAGAAAGAAAAAAGATACAAAGAAAGAAAGAAAGATAGAGAGATAGAAAGTTAGAAAGTAAGAAAAAGAAATGAAGAAAGAAGGAAACAAAAGATAGAATGAGAGAATGTATGAATGCTAGAATGAAAGATATCAAGAAAGAAAGGAAGAAATAAATAAATAAATAATGAAAGAAACTAAAAAAGAATGAGAGAAGGTTTGAAAGCTAGAATGAAAAAACTGAAGACTGAAAGAAAGAAAGAAACTAAAGAAAGAATGAGAGACGGTTTGAAAGCTACAAAGAAAGAAACAAAAAAGAGAGAAAGACAGAAAGAAATTAAAGATAGAATGAGAGAAGTTATGAAAGCTAGAATGAATGAATGAAAGAAAGAAAGAGAGAAAGAAACTTAAGATAGAATGAGAGAAGGTATGAAAGCTAGAAGGAGAGATATCAAGAAAGAAGGAAAGAAAGATAGAAAGAAACAAAAGATAGAATGAGAGAAGGTATGAAAGCTAGATTGAATGAAAGAATGAAAGGAAGAAAGAAACTAAAGATATGAATGAGAGAATTTATGAAAGCTAGAATGAAAGATCAAAATAAAGAAAGAAAGAAACTAAAGATAGAATGAGATAAGGTATGAAAGCTAGAAAAATATTAAGAATGAAAGAAAGAATGAAAGAAAGAAAGATAGAAAAAAATGAAGAAAGAAAGAAAGAAAGAAAGAAAAGGAAGGAAAGAATGAAAAAAGAAAGAAAGAAAAAACTAAAGATAGAATGAGAGAAGGTATGAAAGCTAGAATGAAAGATATTAAGATAAAAGAAAGACAGAAAGAAACTAAACATAGAATGATGGAAGGTTTCAAAACTAGAATGAAAGAAAGAAACAAAGAAAGAAAGAAAGATAGAAACTAAAGAGAATGAGAGAAAGTATGAAAGCTAGAATGAAAGACATGAAGAAAGACAGAAAGAAAGACACTATAGATAGAATGAGAGAAGGTATAAAAGCTATAATGAAACATGTCAAGAATGTATAAGGAAGAAAGAACGAAACTAAAGATAGAATGAGAGAAGGTATGAAAGTTAGAAAAATATGAAGAAAGAAAGAAAGAAAGAATGAATGAAAGAAAGAAAAAAAGAAAATAGAAATGAAGAAAGAAAGAAATAAAGAAATAAAAAGGAAGGAAAGAATGAAAAAAGAAAGAAAGAAAAAACTAAAGATAGAAGGAGAGAAGGTATGAAAGCTAGAATGAAAGATATCAAGAAATAAGAAAAAAAGAAAAAAACTAAAGATAGAATGAGGGAAGGTTTGAAAGCTAGAATGAAAGAAAGAAACAAAGAAAGAAAGATAGAAAGAAACTAAAGAGAATGACAGAGGATATGAAGGCTAGAATGAAAGAAATCAAGAAAGACAGAAAGAAAGAAAGACAGACAGACAGAAAGAAAAAAGATACAAGGAAAGAAAGAAAGATAGAGAGATAGAAAGTTAGAAAGTAAGAAAAAGAAATGAAGAAAGAAGGAAACAAAAGATAGAATGAGAGAATGTATGAATGCTAGAATGAAAGATATCAAGAAAGAAAGGAAGAAATAAATAAATAAATAATGAAAGAAACTAAAAAAGAATGAGAGAAGGTTTGAAAGCTAGAATGAAAAAACTGAAGACTGAAAGAAAGAAAGAAAGAAACTAAAGAAAGAATGAGAGACGGTTTGAAAGCTACAAAGAAAGAAACAAAAAAGAGAGAAAGACAGAAAGAAATTAAAGATAGAAAGAGAGAAGTTATGAAAGCTAGAATGAATGAATGAAAGAAAGAAAGAGAGAAAGAAACTTAAGATAGAATGAGAGAAGGTATGAAAGCTAGAAGGAGAGATATCAAGAAAGAAGGAAAGAAAGATTGAAAGAAACTAAAGATAGAATGAGAGAAGGTATGAAAGATAGATTGAAAGAAAGAATGAAAGGAAGAAAGAAACAAAAGGTATGAATGAGAGAATTTTTCATGAAAGCTAGAATGAAAGATCAAAAGGAAGAAAGAAACTAAAGATAGAATGAGAGAAGGTATGAAAGCTAGAAAAATATTAAGAATGAAAGAAAGAATGAAAGAAAGAAAGAAAGAAAAAAAATGAAGAAAGAAAGAAAGAAAGAAATAAAAGGAAGGAAAGAATGAAAAAAGAAAGAAAGAAAAAACTAAAGATAGAATGAGAGAAGGTATGAAAGCTAGAATGAAAGATATTAAGATAAAAGAAAGAAAGAAAGAAACTAAACATAGAATGATGGAAGGTTTCAAAGCTAGAATGAAAGAAAGAAACAAAGAAAGAAAGAAAGAGAGAAAGAAACTAAAGAGAATGAGAGAAAGTATGAAAGCTAGAATGAAAGACATGAAGAAAGACAGAAAGAAAGACACTATAGATTGAATGAGAGAAGGTATAAAAGGTATAATGAAACATGTCAAGAATGTATAAGGAAGAAAGAAAGAAACTAAAGATAGAATGAGAGAAGTTATGAAAGCTAGAATGAATGAAAGAAAGAAAGAAAGACAGAAAGAAAATTAAGATAGAATGAGAGAAGGTATGAAAGCTAGAAAAATATTAAGAATGAAAGAAAGAAACAAAGAAAGAAAGAAAGAAAGAAAAAAGAAATGAAGAAAGAAAGAAAGAAAGAAATAAAAGGAAGGAAAGAATGAAAAAAGAAAGAAAGAATGAAAGAGATAAAACTAAAGATAGAATGAGAGATGGTAGGAAAGCTAGAATGAAAGATATTAAGATAAAAGAAAGACAGAAAGAAACTAAACATAGAATGATGGAAGGTTTCAAAACTAGAATGAAAGAAAGAAACAAAGAAAGAAAGAAAGATAGAAAGAAATTAAAGAGAAAGAAAGAAGGTATGAAAGCTAGAATGAAAGACATCAAGAAAGACAGAAAGAGAAGACACTATAGATAGAATGAGAGAAGGTATAAAAGCTATAATGAAATATGTCAAGAATGTATAAGGAAGAAAGAACAAAACTAAAGATAGAATGAGAGAAGGTATGAAAGCTAGATTGAAAGAAAGAATGAAAGAAAGAAAGAAACTAAAGATAGAATGAGAGAAGGTATGAAAGCTAGAATGAAAGA
The DNA here is from genome assembly GCA_037013535.1 of Intellagama lesueurii. Classification (NCBI taxonomy): domain Eukaryota; kingdom Metazoa; phylum Chordata; class Lepidosauria; order Squamata; family Agamidae; genus Intellagama; species Intellagama lesueurii. The sequence continues at coordinate 11,806,693 of JBAJHW010000013.1, forward strand.
TATTAAGAAAAAAGAAAGAAAGAAAGTAACTAAACATATAATAATGGATTGTTTCAAAGCTAGAATGAAAGAAAGAAACAAAGAAAGAAAGAACGATAGAAAGAAACTAAAGAGAATGAGAGAAAGTATGAAAGCTAGAATGAAAGAAAGAATGAAAGGAAGAAAGAAACAAAAGGTATGAATGAGAGAATTTATGAAAGCTAGAATGAAAGATCAAAAGGAAGAAAGAAACTAAAGTTAGAATGAGAGAAGGTATGAAAGCTAGAAAAATATTAAGAATGAAAGAAAGAATGAAAGAAAGAAAGAGAAAAAAATGAAGAAAGAAAGAAAGAAATAAACGGAAGGAAAGAATGAAAAAAGAAAGAAAGAAAAAACTAAAGATAGAATGAGAGAAGGTATGAAAGCTAGAATGAAAGATATTAAGATAAAAGAAAGAAAGAAAGAAACTAAACATAGAATGATGGAAGGTTTCAAAGCTAGAATGAAAGAAAGAAACAAAGAAAGAAAGAAAGATAGAAAGAAACTAAAGAGAATGAGAGAAGGTATGAAAGCTAGAATGAAAGACATCAAGAAAGACAGAAAGAGAAGACACTATAGATAGAATGAGAGAAGGTATAAAAGCTATAATGAAACATGTCAAGAATGTATAAGGAAGAAAGAACGAAACTAAAGATAGAATGAGAGAAGGTATGAAAGTTAGAAAAATATGAAGAAAGAAAGAAAGAAAGAATGAATGAAAGAAAGAAAAAAAGAAAATAGAAATGAAGAAAGAAAGAAATAAAGAAATAAAAAGGAAGGAAAGAATGAAAAAAGAAAGAATGAAAAAACTAAAGATAGAAGGAGAGAAGGTATGAAAGCTAGAATGAAAGATATCAAGAAATAAGAAAAAAAGAAAAAAACTAAAGATAGAATGAGGGAAGGTTTGAAAGCTAGAATGAAAGAAAGAAACAAAGAAAGAAAGATAGAAAGAAACTAAAGAGAATGACAGAAGACATGAAAGCTAGAATGAAAGACATCAAGAAAGACAGAAAGAAAGAAAGACAGACAGAAAGAAAGACAGACAGAAAGAAAGATACAAAGAAAGAAAGAAAGATAGAGAGAAAGAAAGTTAGAAAGTAAGAAAAAGAAATGAAGAAAGAAGGAAACAAAAGATAGAATGAGAGAATGTATGAATGCTAGAATGAAAGATATCAAGAAAGAAAGGAAGAAAGAAATAAATAAATAATGAAAGAAACTAAAAAAGAATGAGAGAAGGTTTGAAAGCTAGAATGAAAAATCTCAAGACTGAAAGAAAGAAAGAAAGAAACTAAAGAAAGAATGAGAGACGGTTTGAAAGCTAGAAAGAAAGAAACAAAAAAAGATAGAAAGACAGAAAGAAATTAAAAATAGAATAAGAGAAGTTATGAAAGCTAGAATGAATGAAAGAAAGAAAGAAAGAAAGAAAGACAGAAAGAAACTAAAGATAGAATGAGAAAAGGCATGAAAGCTATAAGGAGAGATATCAAGAAAGAAGGAAAGAAAGAGAGAAAGAAACTAAAGATAGAATGAGAGAAGGTATCAATGATAGAATGAAGAATATCAAGAAAGAAAGAAAAACGGAGAGAAAAAAGAAAGAAAGAAACTAAAGATATGAATCATAGAAAGTATGAAAGCTAGAATGAAAGATCGAAAGAAAGAAAGAAAGAAAGAAAGAAAAAAGAAAGAAAGAAACTAAAGACTGAATGAGAGAAGTTATGAAAGCTAGAATGAATGAAAGAAGGAAAGAAAGACAGAAAGAAAATTAAGATAGAATGAGAGAAGGTATGAAAGCTAGAAGGAGAGATATCAAGAAAGAAAGAAAGAAAGAAAGATAGAAAGAAACTAAAGATAGAATGAGAGAAGGTATGAAAGCTAGATTGAATGAAATAACGAAAGAAACTAAAGATATGAATGAGAGAATTTATGAAAGCTAGAATGAAAGATGAAAAGAAAGAAAGAAAGAATCTAAAGATAGAATGAGAGAAGGTATGAAAGCTAGAAAAAAATTAAGAATGAAAGAAAGAAAGAAAAAAGAAATGAAGAAAGAAAGAATGAAAGAAATAAAAGGAAGGAAAGAATGAAAAAAGAAAGAAGGAATGAAAGACAGAAAAAACTAAAGATAGAATGAGAGAAGGTATGAAAGCTAGAATTAAAGACATGAAGAAAGACAGAAAGAAAGACACTAGATAGAATTAGAGAAGGTATAAAAGTTATATTGAAACATGTCAAGAATGTATAAGGAAGAAAGAAAGAAACTAAAGATAGAATGAGAGAAGGTATGAAAGTTAGAAAAATATGAAGAAAGAAAGAAAGAAAGGTCAAAAGAAAGAAAGAAAGAAAGAAAGAAAATAGAAATGAAGAAAGAAAGAAAGAAATAAAAAGGAAGGAAGGAATGAAAAAAGAAAGAAAGAAAGAAAGAAAGAAAGAAAAAACTAAAGATAGAATGAGAGAAGGTATGAAAGCTAGAATGAAAGATATCAAGAAAAAAGAAAGAAAGAAGGAAACTAAACAGAATGAGGGAAGGTTTGAAAGCTAGAATGAAAGAAAGAAACAAAGAAAGAAAGAAAGACAGAAAGAAACTAAAGAGAATGAGAGAAAGTATGAAAGCTAGAATTAAAGACATGAAGAAAGACAGAAAGAAAACACTATAGATAGAATTAGAGAAGGTATAAAAGTTATATTGAAACATGTCAAGAATGTATAAGGAAGAAAGAAAGAAACTAAAGATAGAATGAGAGAAGGTATGAAAGTTAGAAAAATATGAAGAAAGAAAGAAAGAAAGGTCAAAAGAAAGAAAGAAAGAAAGAAAATAGAAATGAAGAAAGAAAGAAAGAAATAAAAAGGAAGGAAGGAATGAAAAAAGAAAGAAAGAAAGAAAGAAAGAAAAAACTAAAGATAGAATGAGAGAAGGTATGAAAGCTAGAATTAAAGATATCAAGAAAAAAGAAAGAAAGAAGGAAACTAAACAGAATGAGGGAAGGTTTGAAAGCTAGAATGAAAGACATCAAGACAGACAGAAAGAAAGAAAGAAAGACAGAAAGAAAGAAAGATACAAAGAAAGAAAGAAAGATAGAGTGAAAGAAAGTTAGAAAGTAAGAAAAAGAAATGAAGAAAGAAGGAAACAAAAGATAGAATGAGAGAATGTATGATTGCTAGAATGAAAGATATCAAGAAATAAAGGAAGAAATAAATAAATAAATAATGAAAGAAACTAAAAAAGAATGAGAGATGGTTTGAAAGCTAGAATGAAAAATTTCAAGACTGAAAGAAAGAAAGAAAGAAACTAAAGAAAGAATGAGAGACGGTTTGAAAGCTGGAAAGAAAGAAACAAAAAAGAGAGAAAGACAGAAAGAAATTAAAGATAGAATGAGAGACGTTATGAAAGCTAGAATGAGTGAATGAAAGAAAGAAAGACAGAAAGAAACTTAAGATAGAATGAGAGAAGGTATGAAAGCTAGAAGGAGAGATATGAAGAAAGAAGGAAAGAAAGATAGAAAGAAACTAAAGATAGAATGAGAGAAGGTATGAAAGCTAGATTGAATGAATGAATGAAAGGAAGAAAGAAACTAAAGATATGAATGAGAGAATTTATGAAAGCTAGAATGAAAGATCAAAAGAAAGAAAGAAAGAAACTAAAGATAGAATGAGAGAAGGTATGAAAGCTAGAAAAATATTAAGAATGAAAGAAAGAAAGAATGAAAGAAAGAAAGAAAGAAAGAAAGAAAGAAAAAAGAAATGTAGAAAGAAAGAAAGAAATAAAAGGAAGGAAAGAATGAAAAAAGAAAGAAAGAATGAAAGAAAGAAAAAACTAAAGATAGAATGAGAGCAGGTATGAAAGCTAGAATGAAAGATAATGAGAAAAAAGAAAGAAAGAAAGAAACTAAACATAGAATGATGGAAGGTTTCAAAGCTAGAATGAAAGAAAGAAACAAAGAAAGAAAGAAAGAAAGAAAGAAACTAAAGAGAATGAGAGAAGGTATGAAAGTTAGAAAAATATGAAGAAAGAAAGAAAGAAAGATCGAAAGAAAGAAAGAAAGAAAAAGGAAAGAAAGAAACTAAAGATAGAATGGGAGAAGTTATGAAAGCTAGAATGAATGAAAGAAAGAAAGACAGAAAGAAAATTAAGATAGAATGAGAGAAGGTATGAAAGCTAGAAGGAGAGATATCAAGAAAGAAAGAAAGAAACTAAAGATAGAATGAGAGAAGGTATGAAAGCTAGATTGAATGAAAGAATGAAACGAAGAAAGAAACTAAAGATATGAATGAGAGAATTTATGAAAGCTAGAATGAAAGATCAAAAGAAAGAAAGAAAGAAACTAAAGATAGAATGAAAGAAGGTATGAAAGCTAGAAAAATATTAAGAATGAAAGAAAGAAAGAAAGAAAAAAGAAATTAAGAAAGAAAGAAAGAAAGAAAAGGAAGGAAAGAATGAAAAAAGAAAGAAAGAAAAAACTAAAGATAGAATGAGAGAAGGTATGAAAGCTAGAATGAGAGATATCAAGAAAGAAAGAAAGAAAGATAGAAAGAAACTAAAGAGAATGAGAGAAGGTATCAATGATAGAATGTAAGATATCGAGAAAGAAAGAAAGAAGGAGAGAAAAAAGAAAGAAAGAAACTAAAGATATGAATCATAGAAAGTATGAAAGCTAGAATGAAAGATCGAAAGAAAGAAAGTAAGAAAGAAAGAAAAAAGAAAGAAAGAAACTAAAGATAGAATGAGAGACGTTATGAAAGCTAGAATGAATGAAAGAAAGAAGGAAAGACAGAAAGAAAATTAAGATAGAATGAGAGAAGGTATGAAAGCTAGAAGGAGAGATATCAAGAAAGAAAGAAAGAAAGATAGAAAGAAACTAAAGATAGAATGAGAGAAGGTATGAAAGCTAGATTGAATGAAAGAATGAAAGGAAGAAAGAAACTAAAGATATGAATGAGAGAATTTATGAAACCTAGAATGAAAGATCAAAAGAAAGAAAGAAAGAAACTAAAGATAGAATGAGAGAAGGTATGAAAGCTAGAAAAATATTAAGAATGAAAGAAAGAAAGAAAGAAAGAAAAAAGAAATGAAGTAAGAAAGAAAGAAAGAAATAAAAGGAAGGAAAGAATGAAAAAAGAAAGAAAGAATGAAAGAAAGAAAAAACTAAAGATAGAATGAGAGCAGGTATGAAAGCTAGAATGAAAGATATTGAGAAAAAAGAAAGAAAGAAAGAAACTAAACATAGAATGATGGAAGGTTTCAAAGCTAGAATGAAAGAAAGAAACAAAGAAAGAAAGAAAGAAAGAAAGAAACTAAAGAGAATGAGAGAAGGTATGAAAGTTAGAAAAATATGAAGAAAGAAAGAAAGAAAGATCGAAAGAAAGAAAGAAAGAAAAAGGAAAGAAAGGAACTAAAGATAGAATGGGAGAAGTTATGAAAGCTAGAATGAATGAAAGAAAGAAAGAAAGACAGAAAGAAAATTAAGATAGAATGAGAGAAGGTATGAAAGCTAGAAGGAGAGATATCAAGAAAGAAAGAAAGAAACTAAAGATAGAATGAGAGAAGGTATGAAAGCTAGATTGAATGAAAGAATGAAACGAAGAAAGAAACTAAAGATATGAATGAGAGAATTTATGAAAGCTAGAATGAAAGATCAAAAGAAAGAAAGAAAGAAACTAAAGATAGAATGAGAGAAGGTATGAAAGCTAGAAAAATATTAAGAATGAAAGAAAGAAAGAAAGAAAAAAGAAATGAAGAAAGAAAGAAAGAAAGAAATAAAAGGAAGGAAAGAATGATAAAAGAAAGAAAGAATGAAAGAAAGAAAAAACTAAAGATAGAATGAGAGCAGGTATGAAAGCTAGAATGAAAGATATTAAGAAAAAAGAAAGAAAGAAAGAAACTAAACATAGAATGATGGAAGGTTTCAAAGCTAGAATGAAAGAAAGAAACAAAGAAAGAAAGAAAGATAGAAAGAAACTACAGAGAATGAGAGAAGGTATGAAAGTTAGAAAAATATGAAGAAAAAAAGAAAGAAATATCGAAAGAAAGAAAGAAAGAAAAAGGAAAGAAAGAAACTAAAGATAGAATGGGAGAAGTTATGAAAGCTAGAATGAATGAAAGAAAGAAAGAAAGACAGAAAGAAACTAAAGATAGAATGAGAGAAGGTATGAAAGCTAGATTGAATGAAAGAATGAAACGAAGAAAGAAACTAAAGATATGAATGAGAGAATTTATGAAAGCTAAAATGAAAGATCAAAAGAAAGATAGAAAGAAACTAAAGATAGAATGAGAGAAGGTATGAAAGCTAGAAAAATATTAAGAATGAAAGAAAGAAAGAAAGAAAAAAGAAATTAAGAAAGAAAGAAAGAAAGAAAAGGAAGGAAAGAATGAAAAAAGAAAGAAAGAAAAAACTAAAGATAGAATGAGAGAAGGTATGAAAGCTAGAATGAAAGATATCAAGAAAAAAGAAAGAAAGAAAAAAACTAAAGATAGAATGAGGGAAGGTTTGAGAGCTAGAATGAAAGAAAGAAATTAAAGAAAGAAAGATAGAAAGAAACTAAAGAGAATGAGAGAAGGTATGAAAGCTAGAATGAAAGACATCAAGAAAGACAGAAGGAAAGAAAGACAGACAGAAAGAAAGAAAGATACAAAGAAAGAAAGAAAGAGAGAGAAAGAAAGTTAGAAAGTAAGAAAAACAAATGAAGAAAGAAGGAAACAAAAGATAGAATGAGAGAATGCATGAATGCTAGAATGAAAGATATCAAGAAAGAAAGGAAGAAATAAATGAATAAATAAAAAAATAATGAAAGAAACTAAAAAAGAATGAGAGAAGGTTTGAAAGCTAGAATGAAAAATCTCAAGACTAAAAGAAAGAAAGAAAGAAACTAAAGAAAGAATGAGAGACGGTTTGAAAGCTAGAAAGAAAGAAACAAAAAAAGAGAGAAAGACAGAAAGAAATTAAAGATTGAATGAGAGAAGGTATGAAACCTAGAATGAGAGATATCAAGAAAGAAAGAAAGAAAGATAGAAAGAAACTAAAGAGAATGAGAGAAGGTATCAATGATAGCATGAAAGATATCGAGAAAGAAAGAAAGAAGGAGAGAAAAAAGAAAGAAAGAAACTAAAGATATGAATCATAGAAAGTATGAAAGCTAGAATGAAAGATCGAAAGAAAGAAAGAAAGAAAGAAAAAAGAAAGAAAGAAACTAAAGATAGAATGAGAGAAGTTATGAAAGCTAGAATGAATGAAAGAAAGAAAGAAAGACAGAAAGAAAATTAAGATAGAATGAGAGAAGGTATGAAAGCTAGAAGGAGAGATATCAAGAAAGAAAGAAAGAATGAAAGAAAGAAAGAAAGAAAGAAAAAAGAAATGAAGAAAGAAAGAAAGAAAGAAATAAGAGGAAGGAAAAAATGAAAAAAGAAAGAAAGGATGAAAGAAAGAAAAAACTAAAGATAGAAAGAGGGAAGGTATGAAAGCTAGAATGAAAGATATCAAGAAAAAAGAAAGAAAGAAAAAAACTAAAGATAGAATGAGGGAAGGTTTGAAAGCTAGAATGAAAGAAAGAAACAAAGAAAGAAAGATAGAAAGAAACTAAAGAGAATGAGAGAAGGTATGAAAGCTAGAATGAAACATCAAGACAGACAGAAAGAAAGAAAGACAGACAGAAAGAAAGAAAGATACAGAGAAAGAAAGAAAGATACAGAGAAAGAAAGTTAGAAAGTAAGAAAAAGAAATGAAGAAAGAAGGAAACAAAAGATAGAATGAGAGAATGTATGATTGCTAGAATGAAAAATATCAAGAAATAAAGGAAGAAATAAATAAATAAATAATGAAAGAAACTAAAAAAGAATGAGAGATGGTTTGAAAGCCAGAATGAAAAATCACAAGACTGAAGGAAAGAAATAAAGAAACTAAAGAAAGAATGAGATACGGTTTGAAAGCTAGAAAGAAACAAAAAAGAGAGAAAGACAGAAAGAAATTAAAGATGAAATGAGAGAAGTTATGAAAGCTAGAATGAATGAAAGAAAGAAAGAAAGAAAGACAGAAAGAAACTAAAGATAGAATGTGAGAAGGTATGAAAGCTAGAAGGAGAGATATCAAGAAAGAAGGAAAGAAAGATAGAAAGAAACTAAAGATAGAATGAGAGAAGGTATGAAAGCTAGAAAAATATTAAGAATGAAAGAAAGAAAGAAAGAAAGAAAAAAGAAATGAAGAAAGAAATAAATAAATAAAAGGAAGTAAAGAATGAAAAAAGAAAGAGAGAAAGAAAGAAAATACTAAAGATAGAAGGAGAGAAGGTATGAAAGCTAGAATGAAAGATATTAAGAAAAAAGAAAGAAAGAAAGAAACTAAACATAGAATGATGGAAGGTTTGAAAGCTACAATGAAAGAAAGAAACAAAGAAAGAAAGAAAGAAAGAAAGAAAGAAAGAAACTAAAGAGAATTAGAGAAAGTATGAAAGCTAGAATGAAAGACATGAAGAACGACAGAAAGAAAGACACTATAGATAGAATGAGAGAAGGTATAAAAGCTATAATGAAACATGTCAAGCATGTATAAGGAAGAAAAAAAGAAACTAAAGATAGAATGAGAGAAGGTATGAAACTTAGAAAAATATGAAGAAAGAAAAAAGAAAGAATGAAAGAAAGAAAGAAAGAAAAAAGTAATGAAGAAAGAAATAAAAAGGAAGGAAAGAATGAAAAAAGAAAGAAAAAAAACTAAAGATAGAATGAGGGAAGGTTTGAAAGCTAGAATGAAAGAAACAAAGAAAGAAATATAGAAAGAAACTGAAGAGAATGAGAGAAGGTATGAAAGCTAGAATGAAAGACATCAAGAAAGACAGAAAGAAAGAAAGATAGACAGAAAGAAAGAAAGATACAAAGAAAGAAAGAAAGATTAGAGAAAGAAAGTTAGAACGTAAGAAAAAGAAATGAAGAAAGAAGGAAACAAAAGATAGAATGAGAGAATGTATGAATGCTAGAATGAAAGATATCAAGAAAGAAAGGAAGAAATAAATAAATAAATAATGAAAGAAACTATAAAAGAATGAGAGAAGGTTTGAAAGCTAGAATGAAAAATCTCAAGACTCAGAGAAAGAAAGAAACTAAAGAAAGAATGAGAGACGGTTTGAAAGCTAGAAAGAAAGAAACAAAAAAAGAGAGAGACAAAAAGAAATTAAAGATAGAATGAGAGAAGTTATGAAAGCTACAATGAATGAAAGAAAGAAAGACAGAAAGAAACTAAAGATAGAATGAGAGAAGGTTTGAAAGCTAGAATGAAAAATCTCAAGTCTGAAAGAAAGAAGGAAAGAAACTAAAGAAAGAATGAGAGACGGTTTGAAAGCTAGAAAGAAAGAAAAAAAAGAGAGAAAGACAGAAAGAAATTAAAGATAGAATGAGAGAAGGTATGAAAGCTAGAATGAAAGATATTAAGAGAAAAGAAAGAAAGAAAGAAACTAAACATAGAATGATGGAAGGTTTGAAAGCCAGAATTAAAGAAAGAAACAAAGAAAGAAAGAAAGATAGAAAGAAACTAAAGAGAATGAGAGAAAGTATGAAAGCTAGAATGAAAGACATGAAGAAAGACAGAAAGAAAGACACTATAGATAGAATGAGAGAAGGTATAAAAGGTATAATGAAACATGTCAAGAATGTATAAGGAAGAAAGAAAGAAACTAAAGATAGAATGAGAGAAGTTATGAAAGCTAGAATGAATGAAAGAAAGAAAGAAAGACAGAAAGAAAATTAAGATAGAATGAGAGAAGGTATGAAAGCTAGAAGGAGAGATATCAAGAAAGAAAGAAAGAAAGAAAGATAGAAAGAAACTAAAGATAGAATGAGAGAAGGTATGAAAGCTAGAATGAATGAAAGAATGAAAGGAAGAAAGATACTAAAGATATGAATGAGAGAATTTATGAAAGCTAGAATGAAAGATCAAAAGAAAGAAAGAAAGAAACTAAAGATAGAATGAGAGAAGGTATGAAAATGGTATGAAAGCTAGAAAAATATTAAGAATGAAAGAAAGAAAGAAAGAAAGAAAGAAAAAAGAAATGAAGAAAGAAAGAAAGAAATAAAAGGAAGGAAAGAATGAAAAAAGAAAGAAAGAATGAAAGAAAGAAAAAACTAAAGATAGAATGAGAGCAGGTATGAAAGCTAGAATGAAAGATATCAAGAAAAAAGAAAGAAAGAAAGAAACTAAACATAGAATGATGGAAGGTTTCAAAGCTAGAATGAAAGAAAGAAACAAAGAAAGAAAGAAAGATAGAAAGAAACTAAAGAGAATGAGAGAGAGTATGAAAGCTAGAATGAAAGACATGAAGAAAGAAAGAAAGAAAGACACTATAGATAGAATGAGAGAAGGTATAAAATCTATAATGAAACATGTCAAGAATGTATAAGGAAGAAAGAAAGAAACTAAAGATAGAATGAGAGAAGGTATGAAAGTTAGAAAAATATGAAGAAAGAAAGAAAAAATGATCGAAAGAAAGAAAGAAAAAAGAAAGAAAGAAACTAAAGATAGAATGGGAGAAGTTATGAAAGCTAGAATGAATGAAAGAAAGAAAGAAAGACAGAAAGAAAATTAAGATAGAATGAGAGAAGGTATGAAAGCTAGAAGGAGAGATATCAAGATAGAAAGAAAGAAAGAAAGAAACTAAAGATAGAATGAGAGAAGGTATGAAAGCTAGATTGAATGAAAGAATGAAAGGAAGAAAGAAACTAAAGATATGAATGAGAGAATTTATGAAAGCTAGAATGAAAGATCAAAAGAAAGAAAGAAAGAAACTAAAGATAGAATGAGTGAAGGTATGAAAGTGAGATTGAATGAAAGAATGAAAAGAAGAAAGAAACTAAAGATATGAATGAGAGAATTTATGAAAGCTAGAATGAAAGATCAAAAGAAAGAAAGAAAGAAACTAAAGATAGTATGAGAGAAGGTATGAAAGCTTGAAAAATATTAAGAATGAAAGAAAGAAAGAAAGAAAAATGAAATTAAGAAAGAAAGAAAGAAAGAAAAGGAAGGAAAGAATGAAAAAAGAAAGAAAGAAAAAACTAAAGATAGAATGAGAGAAGGTATGAAAGCTAGAATGAAAGATATCAAGAAAAAAGAAAGAAAGAAAAAAACTAAAGATAGAATGAGGGAAGGTTTGAAACCTAGAATGAAAGAAAGAAACAAAGAAAGAAAGATAGAAAGAAACTAAAGAGAATGAGAGAAGGTATGAAAGCTAGAATGAAAGACATCAAGAAAGACAGAAAGAATGAAAGACAGACAGAAAGAAAGAAAGATACAAAGAGAGAAAGAAAGATAGAGAGAAAGAAAGTTAGAAAGTAAGAAAAAGAAATGAAGAAAGAAGGAAACAAAAGATAGAATGAGAGAATGTATGAATGCTAGAATGAAAGACATCAAGAAATAAAGGAAGAAATAAATAAATAAATAAAAAAATGATGAAAGAAACTAAAAAAGAATGAGAGAAGGTTTGAAAGCTAGAATGAAAAATCTCAAGACTGAAAGAAAGAAAGAAAGAAACTAATGAAAGAATGAGAGACGGTTTGAAAGCTAGAAAGAATGAAACAAAAAAAGAGAGTAAGACAGAAAGAAATTAAAGATATAATGAGAGAAGTTATGAAAGATAGAATGAATGAAAGAAAGAAAGAAAGACAGAAAGAAACTTAAGATAGAATGAGAGAAGGTATGAAAGCTAGAAGGAGAGATATCAAGAAAGAAGGAAAGAAAGATAGAAAGAAACTAAAGATAGAATGAGAGAAGGTATGAAACCTAGAATGAGAGATATCAAGAAAGAAAGAAAGAAAGAAAGATAGAAAGAAACTAAAGAGAATGAGAGAAGGTATCAATGATAGAATGAAAGATATCGAGAAAGAATGAAAGAAAGAAGGAGAGAAAAAAGAAAGAAAGAAACTAAAGATAGAATGAGAGAAGTTATGAAAGCTAGAATGAATGAAAGAAAGAAAGAAAGACAGAAAGATAGAAAGAAACTAAAGATAGAATGAGAGAAGGTATGAAAGCTAGATTGAATGAAAGAATGAAAGGAAGAAAGAAACTAAAGATATGAATGAGAGAATTTATGAAAGCTAGAATGAAAGATCAAAAGAAAGACAGAAAGAAACTAAAGATAGAATGAGAGAAGGTATGAAAGCTTGAAAAATATTAAGAATGAAAGAAAGAAAGAAAGAAAGAAAGAAAGAAAAAAGAAATGAAGAAAGAAAGAAGGAAAGAAATAAAAGGAAGGGAAGAATGAAAAAAGAAAGAAAGAATGAAAGAAAGAAAAAACTAAAGATAGAATGAGAGAAGGTATGAAAGCTAGAATGAAAGATATCAAGAAAAAAGAAAGAAAAAACTAAAGATAGAATGAGGGAAGGTTTGAAAGCTAGAGTGAAAGAAAGAAACAAAGAAAAAAGATAGAAAGAAACTAAAGAGAATGAGAGAAAGTATGAAAGCTAGAATGAAAGACATCAAGACAGACAGAAAGAAAGAAAGAAAGACAGAAAGAAAGAAAGATACAAAGAAAGAAAGAAAGATAGAGAGAAAGAAAGTTAGAAAGTAAGAAAAAGAAATGAAGAAAGAAGGAATAAAAGATAGAATGAGACAATGTATGATTGCTAGAATGAAAGATATCAAGAAATAAAGGAAGAAATAAATAAATAAATAATGAAAGAAACTAAAAAAGAATGAGAGATGGTTTGAAAGCTAGAATGAAAAATCACAAGACTGAAAGAAAGAAATAAAGAAACTAAAGAAAGAATGAGAGACGGTTTGAAAGCTAGAAAGAAAGAAACAAAAAAGAGAGAAAGACAGAAAGAAATTAAAGATAGAATGAGAGAAGTTATGAAAGCTAGACTAAATGAAAGAAAGGAAAGAAAGACAGAAAGAAACTTAAGATAGAATGAGAGAAGGTATGAAAGCTAGAAGGAGAGATATCAAGAAAGAAGGAAAGAAAGATAGAAAGAAACTAAAGATAGAATGAGAGAAGGTATGAAAGCTAGATTGAATGAAAGAATGAAAGGAAGAAAGAAACTAAAGATATGAATGAGAGAATTTATGAAATCTAGAATGAAAGATCAAAAGAAAGAAAGAAAGAAACTAAAGATAGAATGAGAGAAGGTATGAAAGCTAGAAAAATATTAAGAATGAAAGAAAGAAAGAAAGATAGAAAAAAGAAATGAAGAGAGAAAGAAAGAAAGAATGAAAAGGAAGGAAAGAATGAAAAAAGAAAGAAAGAAAGAAAGAAAGAAAAAACTAAAGATAGAATGAGAGAAGGTATGAAATCTAGAATGAAAGATATTAAGAAAAAAGAAAGAAAGAAAGAAACTAAACATAGAATGATGGAAGGTTTGAAAGCCAGAATGAAAGAAAGAAACAAAGAAAGAAAGAAAGATAGATAGAAACTAAAGAGAATGAGAGAAAGTATGAAACTAGAATGAAAGACATGAAGAACGACAGAAAGAAAGACACTATAGATAGAATGAGAGAAGGTTTAAAGATATAATGAAACATGTCAAGCATGTATAAGAAAGAAAAAAAGAAACTAATGATAGAATGAGAGAAGGTATGAAACTTAAAAAAATATGAAGAAAGAAAAAAGAAAGAAAGAATGAAAGAAAGAAAGAAAGAATATGTAATGAAGAAAGAAAGAAAGAAATAAAAAGGAAGGAAAGAATGAAAAAAGAAAGAAAGAAGAAAACTAAAGATAGAATGAGGGAAAGTTTGAAAGCTAGAATGAAAGAAACAAAGAAAGAAAGATAAAAAGAAACTAAAGAGAATGAGAGAAGGTATGAAAGCTAGAATGAAAGACATCAAGAAAGACAGAAAGAAAGAAAGACAGACAGAAAGAAAGAAAGATAGAGAGAAACTACAGAGAATGAGAGAAGGTATGAAAGTTAGAAAAATATGAAGAAAGAAAGAAAGAAATATCGAAAGAAAGAAAGAAAGAAAAAGGAAAGAAAGAAACTAAAGATAGAATGGGAGAAGTTATGAAAGCTAGAATGAATAAAAGAAAGAAAGAAAGACAGAAAGAAAATTAAGATAGAATGAGAGAAGGTATGAAAGCTAGAAGGAGAGATATCAAGAAAGAAAGAAAGAAACTAAAGATAGAATGAGAGAAGGTATGAAAGCTAGATTGAATGAAAGAATGAAACGAAGAAAGAAACTAAAGATATGAATGAGAGAATTTATGAAAGCTAAAATGAAAGATCAAAAGAAAGAAAGAAAGAAACTAAAGATAGAATGAGAGAAGGTATGAAAGCTAGAAAAATATTAAGAATGAAAGAAAGAAAGAAAGAAAAAAGAAATTAAGAAAGAAAGAAAGAAAGAAAAGGAAGGAAAGAATGAAAAAAGAAAGAAAGAAAATACTAAAGATAGAATGAGAGAAGGTATGAAATCTAGAATGAAAGATATCAAGAAAAAAGAAAGAAAGAAAAAAACTAAAGATAGAATGAGGGAAGGTTTGAGAGCTAGAATGAAAGAAAGAAACAAAGAAAGAAAGATAGAAAGAAACTAAAGAGAATGACAGAAGGTATGAAAGCTAGAATGAAAGACATCAAGAAAGACAGAAAGAAAGAAAGACAGACAGAAAGAAAGATACAAAGAAAGAAAGAAAGAGAGAGAAAGAAAGTTAGAAAGTAAGAAAAAGAAATGAAGAAAGAAGGAAACAAAAGATAGAATGAGAGAATGCATGAATGCTAGAATGAAAGATATCAAGAAAGAAAGGAAGAAATAAATGAATAAATAAAAAAATAATGAAAGAAACTAAAAAAGAATGAGAGAAGGTTTGAAAGCTAGAATGAAAAATCTCAAGACTAAAAGAAAGAAAGAAAGAAACTAAAGAAAGAATGAGAGACGGTTTGAAAGCTAGAAAGAAAGAAACAAAAAAAGAGAGAAAGACAGAAAGAAATTAAAGATTGAATGAGAGAAGGTATGAAACCTAGAAAGAGAGATATCAAGAAAGAAAGAAAGAAAGATAGAAAGAAACTAAAGAGAATGAGAGAAGGTATCAATGATAGAATGAAAGATATCGAGAAAGAAAGAAAGAAGGAGAGAAAAAAGAAAGAAAGAAACTAAAGATATGAATCATAGAAAGTATGAAAGCTAGAATGAAAGATCGAAAGAAAGAAAGAAAGAAAGAAAAAAGAAAGAAAGAAACTAAAGATAGAATGAGAGAAGTTATGAAAGCTAGAATGAATGAAAGAAAGAAAGAAAGACAGAAAGAAAATTAAGATAGAATGAGAGAAGGTATGAAAGCTAGAAGGAGAGATATCAAGAAAGAAAGAAAGAATGAAAGAAAGAAAGAAAGAAAGAAAGAAAAAAGAAATGAAGAAATAAAGAAAGAAAGAAATAAGAGGAAGGAAAGAATGAAAAAAGAAAGAAAGGATGAAAGAAAGAAAAAACTAAAGATAGAATGAGAGAAGGTATGAAAGCTAGAATGAAAGAAAGAAACAAACAAAGAAAGATAGAAAGAAACTAAAGAGAATGAGAGAAGGTATGAAAGCAAGAATGAAAGACATCAAGACAGACAGAAAGAAAGAAAGAAAGACAGAAAGAAAGAAAGATACAGAGAAAGAAAGAAAGATAGAGAGAAAGAAAGTTAGAAAGTAAGAAAAAGAAATGAAGAAAGAAGGAAACAAAAGATAGAATGAGAGAATGTATGATTGCTAGAATGAAAAATATCAAGAAATAAAGGAAGAAATAAATAAATAAATAATGAAAGAAACTAAAAAAGAATGAGAGATGGTTTGAAAGCTAGAATGAAAAATCACAAGACTGAAAGAAAGAAATAAAGAAACTAAAGATAGAATGAGATACGGTTTGAAAGCTAGAAAGAAACAAAAAAGAGAGAAAGACAGAAAGAAATTAAAGATAAAATGAGAGAAGTTATGAAAGCTAGAATGAATGAAAGAAAGAAAGAAAGAAAGACAGAAATAAACTAAAGATAGAATGTGAGAAGGTATGAAAGCTAGAAGGAGAGATATCAAGAAAGAAGGAAAGAAAGATAGAAAGAAACTAAAGATAGAATGAGAGAAGGTATGAAAGCTAGAATGAAAGATCAAAAGAAAGAAAGAAAGAAACTAAAGATAGAATGAGAGAAGGTATGAAAGCTAGAAAAATATTAAGAATGAAAGAAAGAAAGAAAGAAAGAAAAAAGAAATGAAGAAAGAAATAAATAAATAAAAGGAAGTAAAGAATGAAAAAAGAAAGAGAGAAAGAAAGAAAATACTAAAGATAGAAGGAGAGAAGGTATGAAAGCTAGAATGAAAGATATTAAGAAAAAAGAAAGAAAGAAAGAAACTAAACATAGAATGATGGAAGGTTTGAAAGCTAGAATGAAAGAAAGAAACAAAGAAAGAAAGAAAGAAAGAAACTAAAGAGAATTAGAGAAAGTATGAAAGCTAGAATGAAAGACATGAAGAACGACAGAAAGAAAGACACTATAGATAGAATGAGAGAAGGTATAAAAGCTATAATGAAACATGTCAAGCATGTATAAGGAAGAAAAAAAGAAACTAAAGATAGAATGAGAGAAGGTATGAAACTTAGAAAAATATGAAGAAAGAAAAAAGAAAGAATGAAAGAAAGAAAGAAAGAAAAAAGTAATGAAGAAATAAATAAAAAGGAAGGAAAGAATGAAAAAAGAAAGAAAAAAAACTAAAGATAGAATGAGGGAAGGTTTGAAAGCTAGAATGAAAGAAACAAAGAAAGAAATATAGAAAGAAACTGAAGAGAATGAGAGAAGGTATGAAAGCTAGAATGAAAGACATCAAGAAAGACAGAAAGAAAGAAAGATAGACAGAAAGAAAGAAAGATACAAAGAAAGAAAGAAAGATTAGAGAAAGAAAGTTAGAAAGTAAGAAAAAGAAATGAAGAAAGAAGGAAACAAAAGATAGAATGAGAGAATGTATGAATGCTAGAATGAAAGATATCAAGAAAGAAAGGAAGAAATAAATAAATAAATAATGAAAGAAACTATAAAAGAATGAGAGAAGGTTTGAAAGCTAGAATGAAAAATCTCAAGACTGAGAGAAGGAAAGAAACTAAAGAAAGAATGAGAGACGGTTTGAAAGCTAGAAAGAAAGAAACAAAAAAAGAGAGAGACAAAAAGAAATTAAAGATAGAATGAGAGAAGTTATGAAAGCTAGAATGAATGAAAGAAAGAAAGAAAAACAGAAAGAAACTAAAGATAGAATGAGAGAAGGTTTGAAAGCTAGAATGAAAAATCTCAAGTCTGAAAGAAAGAAGGAAAGAAACTAAAGAAAGAATGAGAGACGGTTTGAAAGCTAGAAAGAAAGAAAAAAAAGAGAGAAAGACAGAAAGAAATTAAAGATAGAATGAGAGAAGGTATGAAACCTAGAATGAGAGATATCAAGAAAGAAAGAAAGAAAGATAGAAAGAAACTAAAGAGAATGAGAGAAGGTATCAATGATAGAATGAAAGATATCAAGAAAGATAGAAAGAAAGATAGAAAGAAAGAAACTAAAGAAAGAATGAGAGAAGGTATTAAAACTAGATTGAATGAAAGAATGAAAGGACGAAAGAAACTAAAGATATGAATGAGGGAATTTATGAAAGCTAGAATGAAAGATCCAAAGAAAGAAAGAAAGAAAAAAGAAATGAAGAAAGAAAGAAAGAATGAAAAGGAAGGAAAGAATGAAAAAAGAAAGAAAGAAAGAAAGAAAAAACTAAAGATAGAATGAGAGAAGGTATGAAAGCTAGAATGAAAGATATTAAGAGAAAAGAAAGAAAGAAAGAAACTAAACATAGAATGATGGAAGGTTTGAAAGCCAGAATTAAAGAAAGAAACAAAGAAAGTAAGAAAGATAGAAAGAAACTAAAGAGAATGAGAGAAAGTATGAAAGCTAGAATGAAAGACATGAAGAAAGACAGAAAGAAAGACACTATAGATAGAATGAGAGAAGGTATAAAAGGTATAATGAAACATGTCAAGAATGTATAAGGAAGAAAGAAAGAAACTAAAGATAGAATGAGAGAAGTTATGAAAGCTAGAATGAATGAAAGAAAGAAAGAAAGACAGAAAGAAAATTAAGATAGAATGAGAGAAGGTATGAAAGCTAGAAGGAGAGATATCAAGAAAGAAAGAAAGAAAGATAGATAGAAAGAAACTAAAGATAGAATGAGAGAAGGTATGAAAGCTAGATTGAATGAAAGAATGAAAGGAAGAAAGATACTAAAGATATGAATGAGAGAATTTATGAAAGCTAGAATGAAAGATCAAAAGAAAGAAAGAAAGAAACTAAAGATAGAATGAGAGAAGGTATGAAAGTGGTATGAAAGCTAGAAAAATATTAAGAATGAAAGAAAGAAAGAAAGAAAGAAAAGAGAAATGAAGAAAGAAAAAAAAGAAAGAAATAAAAGGAAGGAAAGAATGAAAAAAGAAAGAAAGAATGAAAGAAAGAAAAAACTAAAGATAGAATGAGAGTAGGTATGAAAGCTAGAATGAAAGATATTCAGAAAAAAGAAAGAAAGAAAGAAAGTAAACATAGAATGATGGAAGGTTTCAAAGCTAGAATGAAAGAAAGAAACAAACAAAGAAAGAAAGATACAAAGAAACTAAAGAGAATGAGAGAAAGTATGAAAGCTAGAATGAAAGACATGAAGAAAGACAGAAAGAAAGACACTATAGATAGAATGAGAGAAGGTATAAAAGCTATAATGAAACATGTCAAGAATGTATAAGGAAGAAAGGAAGACACTAAAGATAGAATGAGAGAAGGTATGAAAGTTAGAAAAATATGAAGAAAGAAAGAAAGAAAGATCGAAAGAAAGAAAGAAAGAAAAAAGAAAGAAAGAAACTAAAGATAGAATGGGAGAAGTTATGAAAGCTAGAATGAATGAAAGAAAGAAAGAAAGACAGAAAGAAAATTAAGATAGAATGAGAGAAGGTATGAAAGCTAGAAGGAGAGATATCAAGAAAGAAAGAAAGAAAGAAAGAAAGAAACTAAAGAAAGAATGAGAGAAGGTATGAAAGCTAGAATGAATGAAAGAATGAAAGGAAGAAAGAAACTAAAGATATGAATGAGAAAATTTATGAAAGCTTGAATGAAAGATCAAAAGAAAGAAAGAAAGAAACTAAAGATAGAATGAGAGAAGTTATGAAAGCTAGAATGAAAGACATCAAGACAGACAGAAAGAAAGAAAGACAGAAAGAAAGAAAGATACAAAGAAAGAAAGATAGATAGAGAGAAAGAAAGTTACAAAGTAGGAAAAAGAAATGAAGAAAGAAGGAAACAAAAGATAGAATGAGAGAAGGTATGAAAGATAGAAAAATATTAAGAATGAAAGAAAGAAAGAAAGAAAGAAAAAAGAAAGGAAGAAAGAAAGAAAGAAAGAATGAAAAGGAAGGAAAGAATGAAAAAAGAAAGAAAGAAAGAAAGAAAAAACTAAAGATAGAATGAGAGAATTTATGAAAGCTAGAATGAAAGATATTAAGAAAAAAGAAAGAAAGAAAGAAACTAAACATAGAATGATGGAAGGTTTGAAAGCCAGAATGAAAGAAAGAAACAAAGAAAGAAAGAAAGAGAGAAAGAAACTAAAGAGAATGAGAGAAAGTATGAAAGCTAGAATGAAAGACATGAAGAAAGACAGAAAGAAAGACACTATAGATTGAATGAGAGAAGGTATAAAAGGTATAATGAAACATGTCAAGAATGTATAAGGAAGAAAGAAAGAAACTAAAGATAGAATGAGAGAAGTTATGAAAGCTAGAATGAATGAAAGAAAGAAAGAAAGACAGAAAGAAAATTAAGATAGAATGAGAGAAGGTATGAAAGCTAGAAGGAGAGATATCAAGAAAGAAAGAAAGAAAGAAAGATAGAAATAAACTAAAGATAGAATGAGAGAAGGTATGAAAGCTAGATTGAATGAAAGAATGAAAGGAAGAAACAAACTAAAGATATGAATGAGAGAATTTATGAAAGCTAGAATGAAAGATCAAAAGAAAGAAAGAAAGAAACTAAAGATAGAATGAGAGAAGTTATGAAAGCTAGAAAAATATTAAGAATGAAAGAAAGAAAGAAAGAAAGAAAGAAAAAAGAAATGAAGAAAGAAAGAAAGAAAGAAAGAAAGAAAAGGAAGGAAAGAATGAAAAAAGAAAGAAAGAATGAAAGAGATAAAACTAAAGATAGAATGAGAGATGGTAGGAAAGCTAGAATGAAAGATATTAAGAAAAAAGAAATAAAAAAAGAAACTAAACATAGAATGATGGAAGGTTTGAAACCTAGAATGAAAGAAAGAAACAAACAAAGAAAGAAAGATAGATAGAAACTAAAGAGAATGAGAGAAAGTATGAAAGCTAGAATGAAAGACATGAAGAAAGACAGAAAGAAAGTCACTATAGATAGAATGAGAGAAGGTATAAAAGCTATAATGAAATATGTCAAGAATGTATAAGGAAGAAAGAAAGAAACTAAAGATAGAATGAGAGAAGGTATGAAAGCTAGAATGAAAGATATCAAGAAAAAAGAAAGAAAGAAAAAAACTAAAGATTGAATGAAAGCTAGAATGAAAGAAACAAAGAAAGAAAGATAGAAAGAAACTAAAGAGAATGAGAGAAGGTATGAAAGCTAAAATGAAAGACATCAAGACAGACAGAAATAAATAAATAAATAAATAAATAAATAAATAAATAAATAATGAAAGAAACTATAAAAGAATGAGAGAAGGTTTGAAAGGTAGAATCAAAAATCTCAAGACTGAAAGAAAGAAAGAAAGAAAGAAACTAAAGAAAGAATGAGAGACGGTTTGAAAGCTAGAAAGAAAGAAACAAAAAAAGAGAGAAAGACAGAAAGAAATTAAAGATAGAATGAGAGAAGGTATGAAACCTAGAATGAGAGATATCAAGAAAGAAAGAAAGAAAGATAGAAAGAAACTAAAGATAGAATGAGAGAATTTATGAAAGCTAGAATGAAAGATCAAAAGAAAGAAAGAAAGAAACTAAAGATAGAATGAGAGAAGGTATGAAACCTAGAACGAGAGATATCAAGAAAGAAAGATAGAAAGAAACTAAAGATAGAATGAGAGAATTTATGAAAGCTAGAATGAAAGATCAAAAGAAAGAAAGAAAGAAACTAAAGAAAGAATGAGAGACGGTTTGAAAGCTAGTAAGAAAGAAACAAAAAATGATAGAAAGACAGAAAGAAATTAAAGATTGAATGAGAGAATTTATGAAAGCTAGAATGAATGAAAGAAAAAAAAAAAGACAGAAAGAAACTAAAGATAGAATGAGAGAAGGCATGAAAGCTAGAAGGAGAGATATCAAGAAAGAAGGAAAGAAAGATAGAAAGAAACTAAAGATAGAATGAGAGAATTTATGAAAGCTAGAATGAAAGATCAAAAGAAAGAAAGAAACTAAAGATAGAATGAGAGAATGTATGAAAGCTAGAAAAATATTAAGAATGAAAGAAAGAAAGAAAGAAAGAAAGAAAGAAAAAAGAAATGAAGAAAGAAAGAAAGAAAGAAATAAAAGGAAGGAAAGAATGAAAAAAGAAAGAAAGAATGAAAGAGATAAAACTAAAGATAGAATGAGAGAAGGTATGAAAGCTAGAATGAAAGATATAAAGAAAAAAGAAAGAAAGAAAGAAACTAAAGATAGAATGAGAGAAGGTATGAAAGCTAGAAAAATATTAAGAATGAAAGAAAGAATGAAAAAAGAAAGAAAGAAAGAAAAAAGAAATGAAAAAAGAAAGAAAGAAAGAAAGAAAAAACTAAAGATAAAATGAGAGAAGGTATGAAAGCTAGAATGAAAGATATTAAGAAAAAAGAAAGAAAGAAAGTAAACATATAATGATGGAATGTTTCAAAGCTAGAATGAAAGAAAGAAACAAACAAAGAAAGAAAGATAGAAAGAAACTAAAGAGAATGAGAGAAAGTATGAAAGCTAGAATGAAAGACATGAAGAAAGACAGAAAGAAAGAAACTATAGATAGAATGAGAGAAGGTATAAAAGCTATAATGAAACATGTCAAGAATGTATAAGGAAGAAAGAAAGAAACTAAAGATGGAATGAGAGAAGGTATGAAAGTTAGAAAAATATGAAGAAAGAAAGAAAGAAAGAATGAAAGAAAGAAAGAAAAAAGAAAATAGAAATGAAGAAAGAAAGAAATAAAGAAATAAAAAGGAAGGAAAGAATGAAAAAAGAAAGAAAGAAAGTAATAACTAAAGATAGAAGGAGAGAAGGTATGAAAGCTAGAATGAAAGATATCAAGAAAAAAGAAAGAAAGAAAAAAACAAAAGAGAATGAGGGAAGGTTTGAAAGCTAGAATGAAAGAAAGAAACAAAGAAAGATAGAAAGGAACTAAAGAGAATGAGAGAAGGTATGAAAGCTAGAATGAAAGACATCAAGAAAGACAGAAAGAAAGAAAGACAGACAGAAAGAAATAAATATACAAAGAAAGAAAGAAAGATAGAGACAAAGAAAGTTAGAAAGTAAGAAAAAGAAATGAAGAAAGAAGGAAACAAAAGATAGAATGAGAGAATGTATGAATGCTAGAATGAAAGATATCAAGAAAGAAAGGAAGAAATAAATAAATAAATAATGAAAGAAACTAAAAAAGAATGAGAGAAGGTTTGAAAGCTAGAATGAAAAATCTCAAGAAAAAAGAAAGAAAGAAAGAAACTAAACATAGAATGATGGAAGGTTTGAAAGCCAGAATGAAAGAAAGAAACAAAAAAAGAAAGAAAGATAGAAAGAAACTAAAGAGAATGAGAGAAAGTATGAAAGCTAGAATGAAAGACATGAAGAAAGACAGAAAGAAAGACACTATAGATTGAATGAGAGAAGGTATAAAAGGTATAATGAAACATGTCAAGAATGTATAAGGAAGAAAGAAAGAAACTAAAGATAGAATGAGATAAGTTATGAAAGCTAGAATGAATGAAAGAAAGAAAGAAAGACAGAAAGAAAATTAAGATAGAATGAGAGAAGGTATGAAAGCTAGAAGGAGAGATATCAAGAAAGAAAGAAAGAAAGAAAGAAAGATAGAAATAAACTAAAGATAGAATGAGAGAAGGTATGAAAGCTAGATTGAATGAAAGAATGAAAGGAAGAAACAAACTAAAGATATGAATGAGAGAATTTATGAAAGCTAGAATGAAAGATCAAAAGAAAGAAAGAAAGAAACTAAAGATAGAATGAGAGAAGTTATGAAAGCTAAAAAAATATTAAGAATGAAAGAAAGAAAGAAAGAAAGAAAGAAAAAAGAAATGAAGAAAGAAAGAAAGAAAGAAATAAAAGGAAGGAAAGAATGAAAAAAGAAAGAAAGAATGAAAGAGATAAAACTAAATATAGAATGAGAGATGGTAGGAAAGCTAGAATGAAAGATATTAAGAAAAAAGAAATAAAGAAAGAAACTAAACATAGAATGATGGAAGGATTGAAACCTAGAATGAAAGAAAGAAACAAACAAAGAAAGAAAGATAGATAGAAACTGAAGAGAATGAGAGAAAGTATGAAAGCTAGAATGAAAGACATGAAGAAAGACAGAAAGAAAGTCACTATACATAGAATGAGAGAAGGTATAAAAGCTATAATGAAATATATCAAGAATGTATAAGGAAGAAAGAAAGAAACTAAAGATAGAATGAGAGAAGGTATGAAAGCTAGAATGAAAGATATCAAGAAAAAAGGAAGAAAGAAAAAAACTAAAGATAGAATGAAAGCTAGAATGAAAGAAACAAAGAAAGAAAGATAGAAAGAAACTAAAGAAAATGAGAGAAGGTATGAAAGCTAAAATGAAAGACATCAAGACAGACAGAAATAAATAAATAAATAAATAAATAAATAAATAAATAAATAATGAAAGAAACTATAAAAGAATGAGAGAAGGTTTGAAAGGTAGAATCAAAAATCTCAAGACTGAAAGAAAGAAAGAAAGAAACTAAAGAAAGAATGAGAGACGGTTTGAAAGCTAGAAAGAAAGAAACAAAAAAAGAGAGAAAGACAGAAAGAAATTAAAGATAGAATGAGAGAAGGTATGAAACCTAGAATGAGAGATATCAAGAAAGAAAGAAAGAAAGATAGAAAGAAACTAAAGATAGAATGAGAGAATTTATGAAAGCTAGAATGAAAGATCAAAAAAAAGAAAGAAAGAAACTAAAGATAGAATGAGAGAAGGTATGAAACCTGGAACGAGAGATATCAAGAAAGAAAGATAGAAAGAAACTAAAGATAGAATGAGAGAATTTATGAAAGCTAGAATGAAAGATCAAAAGAAAGAAAGAAAGAAACTAAAGAAAGAATGAGAGACGGTTTGAAAGCTAGTAAGAAAGAAACAAAAAAAGATAGAAAGACAGAAAGAAATTAAAGATAGAATGAGAGAATTTATGAAAGCTAGAATGAATGAAAGAAAGAAAGAAAGACAGAAAGAAACTAAAGATAGAATGAGAGAAGGCATGAAAGCTAGAAGGAGAGATATCAAGAAAGAAGGAAAGAAAGATAGAAAGAAACTAAAGATAGAATGAGAGAATTTATGAAAGCTAGAATGAAAGATCAAAAGAAAGAAAGAAAGAAACTAAAGATAGAATGAGAGAAGGTATGAAAGCTAGAAAAATATTAAGAATGAAAGAGAGAAAGAAAGAAAGAAAGAAAGAAAAAAGAAATGAAGAAAGAAAGAAAGAAAGAAATAAAAGGAAGGAAAGAATGAAAAAAGAAAGAAAGAATGAAAGAGATAAAACTAAAGATAGAATGAGAGAAGGTATGAAAGCTAGAATGAAAGATATAAAGAAAAAAGAAAGAAAGAAAGAAACTAAAGATAGAATGAGAGAAGGTATGAAAGCTAGAAAAATATTAAGAATGAAAGAAAGAATGAAAAAAGAAAGAAAGAAAGAAAGAAAAAAGAAATGAAAAAAGAAAGAAAGAAAGAAAGAAAGAAAAAACTAAAGATAAAATGAGAGAAGGTATGAAAGCTAGAATGAAAGATATTAAGAAAAAAGAAAGAAAGAAAGTAAACATATAATGATGGAATGTTTCAAAGCTAGAATGAAAGAAAGAAACAAACAAAGAAAGAAAGATAGAAAGAAACTAAAGAGAATGAGAGAAAGTATGAAAGCTAGAATGAAAGACATGAAGAAAGACAGAAAGAAAGACACTATAGATAGAATGAGAGAAGGTATAAAAGCTATAATGAAACATGTCAAGAATGTATAAGGAAGAAAGAAAGAAACTAAAGATGGAATGAGAGAAGGTATGAAAGTTAGAAAAATATGAAGAAAGAAAGAAAGAAAGAATGAAAGAAAGAAAGAAAAAAAGAAAATAGAAATGAAGAAAGAAAGAAATAAAGAAATAAAAAGGAAGGAAAGAATGAAAAAAGAAAGAAAGAAAGAAATAACTAAAGATAGAAGGAGAGAAGGTATGAAAGCTAGAATGAAAGATATCAAGAAAAAAGAAAGAAAGAAAAAAACAAAAGAGAATGAGGGAAGGTTTGAAAGCTAGAATGAAAGAAAGAAACAAAGAAAGATAGAAAGGAACTAAAGAGAATGAGAGAAGGTATGAAAGCTAGAATGAAAGACATCAAGAAAGACAGAAAGAAAGAAAGACAGACAGAAAGAAATAAATATACAAAAAAAGAAAGAAAGATAGAGACAAAGAAAGTTAGAAAGTAAGAAAAAGAAATGAAGAAAGAAGGAAACAAAAGATAGAATGAGAGAATGTATGAATGCTAGAATGAAAGATATCAAGAAAGAAAGGAAGAAATAAATAAATAAATAATGAAAGAAACTAAAAAAGAATGAGAAAAGGTTTGAAAGCTAGAATGAAAAATCTCAAGAAAAAAGAAAGAAAGAAAGAAACTAAACATAGAATGATGGAAGGTTTGAAAGCCAGAATGAAAGAAAGAAACAAAGAAAGAAAGAAAGAGAGAAAGAAACTAAAGAGAATGAGAGAAAGTATGAAAGCTAGAATGAAAGACATGAAGAAAGACAGAAAGAAAGACACTATAGATTGAATGAGAGAAGGTATAAAAGGTATAATGAAACATGTCAAGAATGTATAAGGAAGAAAGAAAGAAACTAAAGATAGAATGAGAGAAGTTATGAAAGCTAGAATGAATGAAAGAAAGAAAGAAAGACAGAAAGAAAATTAAGATAGAATGAGAGGTATGAAAGCTAGAAGGAGAGATATCAAGAAAGAAAGAAAGAAAGAAAGAAAGATAGAAATAAACTAAAGATAGAATGAGAGAAGGTATGAAAGCTAGATTGAATGAAAGAATGAAAGGAAGAAACAAACTAAAGATATGAATGAGAGAATTTATGAAAGCTAGAATGAAAGATCAAAAGAAAGAAAGAAAGAAACTAAAGATAGAATGAGAGAAGTTATGAAAGCTAAAAAAATATTAAGAATGAAAGAAAGAAAGAAAGAAAGAAAGAAAGAAAGAAAGAAAGAAATGAAGAAAGAAAGAAAGAAAGAAATAAAAGGAAGGAAAGAATGAAAAAAGAAAGAAAGAATGAAAGAGATAAAACTAAAGATAGAATGAGAGATGGTAGGAAAGCTAGAATGAAAGATATTAAGAAAAAAGAAATAAAGAAAGAAACTAAACATAGAATGATGGAAGGATTGAAACCTAGAATGAAAGAAAGAAACAAACAAAGAAAGAAAGATAGATAGAAACTGAAGAGAATGAGAGAAAGTATGAAAGCTAGAATGAAAGACATGAAGAAAGACAGAAAGAAAGTCACTATACATAGAATGATAGAAGGTATAAAAGCTATAATGAAATATGTCAAGAATGTATAAGGAAGAAAGAAAGAAACTAAAGATAGAATGAGAGAAGGTATGAAAGCTAGAATGAAAGATATCAAGAAAAAAGGAAGAAAGAAAAAAACTAAAGATAGAATGAAAGCTAGAATGAAAGAAACAAAGAAAGAAAGATAGAAAGAAACTAAAGAAAATGAGAGAAGGTATGAAAGCTAAAATGAAAGACATCAAGACAGACAGAAATAAATAAATAAATAAATAAATAAATAAATAAATAAATAATGAAAGAAACTATAAAAGAATGAGAGAAGGTTTGAAAGGTAGAATCAAAAATCTCAAGACTGAAAGAAAGAAAGAAAGAAACTAAAGAAAGAATGAGAGACGGTTTGAAAGCTAGAAAGAAAGAAACAAAAAAAGAGAGAAAGACAGAAAGAAATTAAAGATAGAATGAGAGAAGGTATGAAACCTAGAATGAGAGATATCAAGAAAGAAAGAAAGAAAGATAGAAAGAAACTAAAGATAGAATGAGAGAATTTATGAAAGCTAGAATGAAAGATCAAAAAAAAGAAAGAAAGAAACTAAAGATAGAATGAGAGAAGGTATGAAACCTAGAACGAGAGATATCAAGAAAGAAAGATAGAAAGAAACTAAAGATAGAATGAGAGAATTTATGAAAGCTAGAATGAAAGATCAAAAGAAAGAAAGAAAGAAACTAAAGAAAGAATGAGAGACGGTTTGAAAGCTAGTAAGAAAGAAACAAAAAAAGATAGAAAGACAGAAAGAAATTAAAGATAGAATGAGAGAATTTATGAAAGCTAGAATGAATGAAAGAAAGAAAGAAAGACAGAAAGAAACTAAAGATAGAATGAGAGAAGGCATGAAAGCTAGAAGGAGAGATATCAAGAAAGAAGGAAAGAAAGATAGAAAGAAACTAAAGATAGAATGAGAGAATTTATGAAAGCTAGAATGAAAGATCAAAAGAAAGAAAGAAAGAAACTAAAGATAGAATGAGAGAAGGTATGAAAGCTAGAAAAATATTAAGAATGAAAGAAAGAAAGAAAGAAAGAAAAAAAGAAAAAAGAAATGAAGAAAGAAAGAAAGAAAGTAATAAAAGGAAGGAAAGAATGAAAAAAGAAAGAAAGAAAGAAAGAAAGAAACTAAAGATAGAATGAGAGAAGGTATGAAAGCTAGAATGAAAGATATCAAGAAAAAAGGAAGAAAGAAAAAAACTAAAGAGAATGAAAGCTAGAATGAAAGAAACAAAGAAAGAAAGATAGAAAGAAACTAAAGAAAATGAGAGAAGGTATGAAAGCTAAAATGAAAGACATCAAGACAGACAGAAATAAATAAATAAATAAATAAATAAATAAATAAATAATGAAAGAAACTATAAAAGAATGAGAGTAGGTTTGAAAGGTAGAATCAAAAATCTCAAGACTGAAAGAAAGAAAGAAAGAAACTAAAGAAAGAATGAGAGACGGTTTGAAAGCTAGAAAGAAAGAAACAAAAAAAGAGAGAAAGACAGAAAGAAATTAAAGATAGAATGAGAGAAGGTATGAAACCTAGAATGAGAGATATCAAGAAAGAAAGAAAGAAAGATAGAAAGAAACTAAAGATAGAATGAGAGAATTTATGAAAGCTAGAAAAATATTAAGAATGAAAGAGGGAAAGAAAGAAAGAAAGAAAAAAGAAATGAAGAAAGAAAGAAAGAAAGAAATAAAAGGAAGGAAAAAATGAAAAAAGAAAGAAAGAATGAAAGAGATAAAACTAAAGATAGAATGAGAGATGGTAGGAAAGCTAGAATGAAAGATATTAAGAAAAAAGAAATAAAGAAAGAAACTAAACATGGAATGATGGAAGGTTTGAAACTTAGAATGAAAGAAAGAAACAAACAAAGAAAGAAAGATAGATAGAAACTAAAGAGAATGAGAGAAAGTATGAAAGCTAGAATGAAAGACATGAAGAAAGACAGAAAGAAAGTCACTATAGATAGAATGAGAGAAGGTATAAAAGCTATAATGAAATATGTCAAGAATGTTTAAGGAAGAAAGAAAGAAAGAAACTAAAGATAGAATGAGAGAAGGCATGAAAGCTAGAATGAAAGATATCAAGAAAAAAGAAAGAAAGAAAAAACCAAAGATAGAATGAAAGCTAGAATGAAAGAAACAAAGAAAGAAAGATAGAAAGAAACTAAAGAGAATGAGAGAAGGTATGAAAGCTAAAATGAAAGACATCAAGACAGAAATAAATAAATAAATAAATAAATAAATAAATAAATAATGAAAGAAACTATAAAAGAATGAGAGAAGGTTTGAAAGGTAGAATCAAAAATCTCAAGACTGAAAGAAAGAAAGAAAGAAACTAAAGAAAGAATGAGAGACGGTTTGAAAGCTAGAAAGAAAGAAACAAAAAAAGAGAGAAAGACAGAAAGAAATTAAAGATAGAATGAGAGAAGGTATGAAACCTAGAATGAGAGATATCAAGAAAGAAAGAAAGAAAGATAGAAAGAAACTAAAGATAGAATGAGAGAATTTATGAAAGCTAGAATGAAAGATCAAAAGAAAGAAAGAAAGAAACTAAAGATAGAATGAGAGAAGGTATGAAACCTAGAATGAGAGATATCAAGAAAGAAAGAAAGAAAGATAGAAAGAAACTAAAGATAGAATGAGAGAATTTATGAAAGCTAGAATGAAAGATCAAAAGAAAGAAAGAAAGAAACTAAAGAAAGAATGAGAGACGGTTTGAAAGCTAGTAAGAAAGAAACAAAAAAAGATAGAAAGAAAGAAAAAAATTAAAGATAGAATGAGAGAAGTTATGAAAGCTAGAATGAATGAAAGAAAGAAAGAAAGAAAGAAACTAAAGATAGAATGAGAGAAGGCATGAAAGCTAGAAGGAGAGATATCAAGAAAGAAGGAAAGAAAGATAGAAAGAAACTAAAGAGAGAATGAGAGAATTTATGAAAGCTAGAATGAAAGATCAAAAGAAAGAAAGAAAGAAACTAAAGATAGAATGAGAGAAGGTATGAAAGCTAGAAAAATATTAAGAATGAAAGAAAGAAAGAAAGAAAAAAGAAATGAAGAAAGAAATGAAGAAAGAAAGAAAGAAAGTAATAAAAGGAAGGAAAGAATGAAAAAAGAAAGAAAGAAAGAAAGAAAGAAACTAAAGATAGAATGAGAGAAGGTATGAAAGCTAGAATGAAAGATATCAAGAAAAAAGGAAGAAAGAAAAAAACTAAAGAGAATGAAAGCTAGAATGAAAGAAACAAAGAAAGAAAGATAGAAAGAAACTAAAGAAAATGAGAGAAGGTATGAAAGCTAAAATGAAAGACATCAAGACAGACAGAAATAAATAAATAAATAAATAAATAAATAAATAAATAATGAAAGAAACTATAAAAGAATGAGAGTAGGTTTGAAAGGTAGAATCAAAAATCTCAAGACTGAAAGAAAGAAAGAAAGAAACTAAAGAAAGAATGAGAGACGGTTTGAAAGCTAGAAAGAAAGAAACAAAAAAAGAGAGAAAGACAGAAAGAAATTAAAGATAGAATGAGAGAAGGTATGAAACCTAGAATGAGAGATATCAAGAAAGAAAGAAAGAAAGATAGAAAGAAACTAAAGATAGAATGAGAGAATTTATGAAAGCTAGAAAAATATTAAGAATGAAAGAGGGAAAGAAAGAAAGAAAGAAAAAAGAAATGAAGAAAGAAAGAAAGAAAGAAATAAAAGGAAGGAAAAAATGAAAAAAGAAAGAAAGAATGAAAGAGATAAAACTAAAGATAGAATGAGAGATGGTAGGAAAGCTAGAATGAAAGATATTAAGAAAAAAGAAATAAAGAAAGAAACTAAACATGGAATGATGGAAGGTTTGAAACTTAGAATGAAAGAAAGAAACAAACAAAGAAAGAAAGATAGATAGAAACTAAAGAGAATGAGAGAAAGTATGAAAGCTAGAATGAAAGACATGAAGAAAGACAGAAAGAAAGTCACTATAGATAGAATGAGAGAAGGTATAAAAGCTATAATGAAATATGTCAAGAATGTTTAAGGAAGAAAGAAAGAAAGAAACTAAAGATAGAATGAGAGAAGGCATGAAAGCTAGAATGAAAGATATCAAGAAAAAAGAAAGAAAGAAAAAACCAAAGATAGAATGAAAGCTAGAATGAAAGAAACAAAGAAAGAAAGATAGAAAGAAACTAAAGAGAATGAGAGAAGGTATGAAAGCTAAAATGAAAGACATCAAGACAGAAATAAATAAATAAATAAATAAATAAATAAATAAATAATGAAAGAAACTATAAAAGAATGAGAGAAGGTTTGAAAGGTAGAATCAAAAATCTCAAGACTGAAAGAAAGAAAGAAAGAAACTAAAGAAAGAATGAGAGACGGTTTGAAAGCTAGAAAGAAAGAAACAAAAAAAGAGAGAAAGACAGAAAGAAATTAAAGATAGAATGAGAGAAGGTATGAAACCTAGAATGAGAGATATCAAGAAAGAAAGAAAGAAAGATAGAAAGAAACTAAAGATAGAATGAGAGAATTTATGAAAGCTAGAATGAAAGATCAAAAGAAAGAAAGAAAGAAACTAAAGATAGAATGAGAGAAGGTATGAAACCTAGAATGAGAGATATCAAGAAAGAAAGAAAGAAAGATAGAAAGAAACTAAAGATAGAATGAGAGAATTTATGAAAGCTAGAATGAAAGATCAAAAGAAAGAAAGAAAGAAACTAAAGAAAGAATGAGAGACGGTTTGAAAGCTAGTAAGAAAGAAACAAAAAAAGATAGAAAGAAAGAAAAAAATTAAAGATAGAATGAGAGAAGTTATGAAAGCTAGAATGAATGAAAGAAAGAAAGAAAGAAAGAAACTAAAGATAGAATGAGAGAAGGCATGAAAGCTAGAAGGAGAGATATCAAGAAAGAAGGAAAGAAAGATAGAAAGAAACTAAAGAGAGAATGAGAGAATTTATGAAAGCTAGAATGAAAGATCAAAAGAAAGAAAGAAAGAAACTAAAGATAGAATGAGAGAAGGTTTGAAAGCTAGAAAAATATTAAGAATGAAAGAAAGAAAGAAAGAAAAAAGAAATGAAGAAAGAAAGAAAGAAAGAAATAAAAGGAAGGAAAGAATGAAAAAAGAAAGAAAGAATGAAAGAGATAAAACTAAAGATAGAATGAGAGAAGGTATGAAAGCTAGAATGAAAGATATAAAGAAAAAAGAAAGAAAGAAAGAAACTAAAGATAGAATGAGAGAAGGTATGAAAGCTAGAAAAATATTAGGAATGAAAGAAAGAAAGAATGAAAAAAGAAAGAAAGATAGAAAGAAAAAAGAAATGAAAAAAGAAAGAAAGAAAGAAAGAAAGAAAAAACTAAAGATAAAATGAGAGAAGGTATTAAAGCTAGAATGAAAGATATTAAGAAAAAAGAAAGAAAGAAAGTAAACATATAATGATGGAATGTTTCAAAGCTAGAATGAAAGAAAGAAACAAACAAAGAAAGAAAGATAGAAAGAAACTAAAGAGAATGAGAGAAAGTATGAAAGCTAGAATGAAAGACATGAAGAAAGACAGAAAGAAAGACACTATAGATAGAATGAGAGAAGGTATAAAAGCTATAATGAAACATGTCAAGAATGTATAAGGAAGAAAGAAAGAAACTAAAGATGGAATGAGAGAAGGTATGAAAGTTAGAAAAATATGAAGAAAGAAAGAAAGAAAGAATGAAAGAAAGAAAGAAAAAAAGAAAATAGAAATGAAGAAAGAAAGAAATAAAGAAATAAAAAGGAAGGAAAGAATGAAAAAAAAAGAAGGAAAGAAATAACTAAAGATAGAAGGAGAGAAGGTATGAAAGCTAGAATGAAAGATATCAAGAAAAAAGAAAGAAAGAAAAAAACAAAAGATAGAATGAGGGAAGGTTTGAAAGCTAGAATGAAAGAAAGAAACAAAGAAAGAAAGATAGAAAGAAACTAAAGAGAATGAGAGAAGGTATGAAAGCTAGAATGAAAGACATCAAGAAAGACAGAAAGAAAGAAAGACAGACAGAAAGAAATAAATATACAAAGAAAGAAAGATAGAGACAAAGAAAGTTAGAAAGTAAGAAAAAGAAATGAAGAAAGAAGGAAACAAAAGAAAGAATGAGAGAATGTATGAATGCTAGAATGAAAGATATCAAGAAAGAAAGGAAGAAATAAATAAATAAAAAATGAAAGAAACTAAAAAAGAATGAGAGGCGGTTTGAAAGCTAGTAAGAAAGAAACAAAAAAGAAAGAAAGACAGAAAGAAATTAAAGATAGAATGAGAGAAGTTATGAAAGCTAGACTGAATGAAAAAAGAAAGAAAGACAGAAAGAAACTAAAGATAGAATGAGAGAAGGCATGAAAGCTAGAAGGAGAGATATCAAGAAAGAAGGAAAGAAAGATAAAAAGAAACTAAAGATAGAATGAGAGAATTTATGAAAGCTAGAATGAAAGATCAAAAGAAAGAAAGAAAGAAACTAAAGATAGAATGAGAGAAGGTATGAAAGCTAGAAAAATATTAAGAATGAAAGAAAGAATGAAAGAAAGAAAGAAAGAAAAAAGAAATGAAGAAAAAAGAAAGAAAGAAATAAAAGGAAGGAGAGAATGAAAAAAGAAAGAAAGAAAGAAAGAAAGAAAAAACTAAAGATAGAATGAGAGAAGGTATGAAAGCTAGAATGAAAGATATCAAGAAAAAAGAAAGAAAGAAAAAAATCTAAAGATAGAATGAGGGAAGGTTTGAAAGCTAGAATGAAAGAAAGAAACAAAGAAAGAAAGATAGAAAGAAACTAAAGAGAATGAGAGAAAGTATGAAAGCTAGAATGAAAGACATCAATAAAAACAGAAAGAAAGAAAGACAGACAGAAAGAAAGAAAGATAGAGAGAAAGAAAGTTAGGAAGTAAGAAAAAGAAATGAAGAAAGAAGGAAACAAAAGATAGAATGAGAGAATGTATGATTGCTAGAATGAAATATAACAAGAAATAAAGGAAGAAATAAAAAAATAAATAATGAAAGAAACTAAAAAAGAATGAGAGAAGGTGTGAAAGCTAGAATGAAAAATCTCAAGACTGAAATAAAGAAAGAAAGAAACTAAAGAAAGAATGAGAGACGGTTTGAAAGCTAGAAAGAAAGAAACAAAAAAGAGAGAAAGACAGAAAGAAATTAAAGATAGAATGAGAGAAGTTATGAAACCTAGAATGAATGAATGAAAGAAAGAAAGACAGAAAGAAACTAAAGATAGAATGAGAGAAGATATGAAAGCTAGAAGGAAAGATATCAAGAAAGAAGGAAAGAAAGATAGAAAGAAACTAAAGATAGAATGAGAGAAGGTATGAAAGCTAGATTGAAAGAAAGAATGAAAGGAAGAAAGAAAGTAAAGATATGAATGAGAGAATTTATGAAAGCTAGAATGAGAGATCAAAAGAAAGAAAGAAAGAAACTAAAGATAGAATGAGAGAAGGTATGAAAGCTAGAAAAATATTAAGAATGAAAGAAAGAAAGAATGAAAAAAGAAAGAAAGAAAGAAAGAAAAAAGAAATGAAAAAAGAAAGAAAGAAAGAAAGAAAGAAAAAACTAAAGATAAAATGAGAGAAGGTATGAAAGCTAGAATGAAAGATATTAAGAAAAAAGAAAGAAAGAAAGTAAACATATAATGATGGAATGTTTCAAAGCTAGAATGAAAGAAAGAAACAAACAAAGAAATAAAGATAGAAAGAAACTAAAGAGAATGAGAGAAAGTATGAAAGCTAGAATGAAAGACATCAAGAAAGACAGAAAGAGAAGACACTATAGATAGAATGAGAGAAGGTATAAAAGCTATAATGAAACATGTCAAGAATGTATAAGGAAGAAAGAACGAAACTAAAGATAGAATGAGAGAAGGTATGAAAGTTAGAAAAATAAGAAGAAAGAAAGAAAGAAAGAAAGAATGAAAGAAAGAAAAAAAGAAAATAGAAATGAAGAAAGAAAGAAATAAAGAAATAAAAAGGAAGGAAAGAATGAAAAAAGAAAGAAAGAAAAAACTAAAGATAGAAGGAGAGAAGGTATGAAAGCTAGAATGAAAGATATCAAGAAATAAGAAAAAAAGAAAAAAACTAAAGATAGAATGAGGGAAGGTTTGAAAGCTAGAATGAAAGAAAGAAACAAAGAAAGAAAGATAGAAAGAAACTAAAGAGAATGACAGAAGGTATGAAAGCTAGAATGAAAGACATCAAGAAAGACAGAAAGAAAGAAAGACAGACAGAAAGAAAGATACAAAGAAAGAAAGAAAGATAGAGAGAAAGAAAGTTAGAAAGTAAGAAAATGAAATGAAGAAAGAAGGAAACAAAAGATAGAATGAGAGAATGTATGAATGCTAGAATGAAATATAACAAGAAATAAAGGAAGAAATAAATAAATAAATAATGAAAGAAACTAAAAAATAATGAGAGAAGGTTTGAAAGCTAGAATAAAAAATCTCAAGCCTGAAAGAAAGAAAGAAAGAAACTAAAGAAAGAATGAGAGACGGTTTGAAAGCTAGAAAGAAAGAAACAAAAAAAGATAGAAAGACAGAAAGAAATTAAAGGTAGAATGAGAGAAGTTATGAAAGCTAGAATGAATGAAAGAAAGAAAGAAAGACAGAAAGAAACTAAAGATAGAATGAGAGAAGGTATGAAAGCTAGAAGGAGAGATATCAAGAAAGAAGGAAAGAAAGATAGAAAGAAACTAAAGATAGAATGAGAGAAGGTATGAAAGCTAGATTGAAAGAAAGAATGAAAGGAAGAAAGAAACTAAATATATGAATGAGAGAATTTATGAAAGCTAGAATGAAAGATCAAAAGAAAGAAAGAAAGAAACTAAAGATAGAATGAGAGAAGGTATGAAAGCTAGAAAAATATTAAGAATGAAAGAAAGAAAGAATGAAAGAAAGAAAGAAAGAAAGAAAGAAAAAAGAAATGTAGAAAGAAAGAAAGAAAGAATGAAAAGGAAGGAAAGAATGAAAAAAGAAAGAAAGAAAGAAAGAAAGAAAAAACTAAAGATTGAATGAGAGAAGGTATGAAAGCTAGAATGAAAGATATTAAGAAAAAAGAAAGAAAGAAAGAAACTAAACATATAATAATGGATTGTTTCAAAGCTAGAATGAAAGAAAGAAACAAAGAAAGAAAGAAAGATAGAAAGAAACTAAAGAGAATGAGAGAAGGTATGAAAGCTAGAATGAAAGAAAGAATGAAAGGGAGAAAGAAACAAAAGGTATGAATGAGAGAATTTATGAAAGCTAGAATGAAAGATCAAAAGGAAGAAAGAAACTAAAGATAGAATGAGAGAAGGTATGAAAGCTAGAAAAATATTAAGAATGAAAGAAAGAATGAAAGAAAGAAAGATAGAAAAAAATGAAGAAAGAAAGAAAGAAAGAAATAAAAGGAAGGAAAGAATGAAAAAAGAAAGAAAGAAAAAACTAAAGATAGAATGAGAGAAGGTATGAAAGCTAGAATGAAAGATATTAAGATAAAAGAAAGAAAGAAAGAAACTAAATATAGAATGATGGAAGGTTTCAAAGCTAGAATGAAAGAAAGAAACAAAGAAAGAAAGAAAGATAGAAAGAAACTAAAGAGAATGAGAGAAGGTATGAAAGCTAGAATGAAAGACATCAAGAAAGACAGAAAGAGAAGACACTATAGATAGAATGAGAGAAGGTATAAAAGCTATAATGAAACATGTGAAGAATGTATAAGGAAGAAAGAAAGAAACTAAAGATGGAATGAGAGAAGGTATGAAAGTTAGAAAAATATAAAGAAAGAAAGAAAGAAAGAATGAAAGAAAGAAAGAAAAAAAGAAAATAGAAATGAAGAAAGAAAGAAATAAAGAAATAAAAAGGAAGGAAAGAATGAAAAAAGAAAGAAAGAAAGAAATAACTAAAGATAGAAGGAGAGAAGGTATGAAAGCTAGAATGAAAGATATCAAGAAAAAAGAAAGAAAGAAAAAAACAAAAGAGAATGAGGGAAGGTTTGAAAGCTAGAATGAAAGAAAGAAACAAAGAAAGAAAGATAGAAAGGAACTAAAGAGAATGAGAGAAGGTATGAAAGCTAGAATGAAAGACATCAAGAAAGACAGAAAGAAAGAAAGACAGACAGAAAGAAATAAATATACAAAGAAAGAAAGAAAGATAGAGACAAAGAAAGTTAGAAAGTAAGAAAAAGAAATGAAGAAAGAAGGAAACAAAAGATAGAATGAGAGAATGTATGAATGCTAGAATGAAAGATATCAAGAAAGAAAGGAAGAAATAAATAAATAAATAATGAAAGAAACTAAAAAAGAATGAGAGAAGGTTTGAAAGCGAGAATGAAAAATCTCAAGAAAAAAGAAAGAAAGAAAGAAACTAAACATAGAATGATGGAAGGTTTGAAAGCCAGAATGAAAGAAAGAAACAAAGAATGAAAGAAAGAGAGAAAGAAACTAAAGAGAATGAGAGAAAGTATGAAAGCTAGAATGAAAGACATGAAGAAAGACAGAAAGAAAGACACTATAGATTGAATGACAGAAGGTATAAAAGGTATAATGAAACATGTCAAGAATGTATAAGGAAGAAAGAAAGAAACTAAAGATAGAATGAGAGAAGTTATGAAAGCTAGAATGAATGAATGAAAGAAAGAAAGACAGAAAGAAAATTAAGATAGAATGAGAGAAGGTATAAAAGCTAGAAGGAGAGATATCAAGAAAGAAAGAAAGAAAGAAAGATAGAAATAAACTAAAGATAGAATGAGAGAAGGTATGAAAGCTAGATTGAATGAAAGAATGAAAGGAAGAAAGAAACTAAAGATATGAATGAGAGAATTTATGAAAGCTAGAATGAAAGATCAAAAGAAAGAAAGAAAGAAACTAAAGATAGAATGAGAGAAGTTATGAAAGCTAGAAAAATATTAAAAAAGGAAAGAAAGAAAGAAAGAAAGAAAGAAAAAAGAAATGAAGAAAGAAAGAAAGAAAGAAATAAAAGGAAGGAAAAAATGAAAAAAGAAAGAAAGAATGAAAGAGATAAAACTAAAGATAGAATGAGAGATGGTAGGAAAGCTAGAATGAAAGATATTAAGAAAAAAGAAATAAAGAAAGAAACTAAACATAGAATGATGGAAGGTTTGAAACTTAGAATGAAAGAAAGAAACAAACAAAGAAAGAAAGATAGATAGAAACTAAAGAGAATGAGAGAAAGTATGAAAGCTAGAATGAAAGACTTGAAGAAAGACAGAAAGAAAGTCACTATAGATAGAATGAGAGAAGGTATAAAAGCTATAATGAAATATGTCAAGAATGTTTAAGGAAGAAAGAAAGAAACTAAAGATAGAATGAGAGAAGGCATGAAAGCTAGAATGAAAGATATCAAGAAAAAAGAAAGAAAGAAAAAAACTAAAGATAGAATGAAAGCTAGAATGAAAGAAACAAAGAAAGAAAGATAGAAAGAAACTAAAGAGAATGAGAGAAGGTATGAAAGCTAAAATGAAAGACATCAAGACAGACAGAAATAAATAAATAAATAAATAAATAAATAAATAAATAAATAATGAAAGAAACTATAAAAGAATGAGAGAAGGTTTGAAAGGTAGAATCAAAAATCTCAAGACTGAAAGAAAGAAAGAAACTAAAGAAAGAATGAGAGACGGTTTGAAAGCTAGAAAGAAAGAAACAAAAAAAGAGAGAAAGACAGAAAGAAATTAAAGATAGAATGAGAGAAGGTATGAAACCTAGAATGAGAGATATCAAGAAAGAAAGAAAGAAAGATAGAAAGAAACTAAAGATAGAATGAGAGAATTTATGAAAGCTAGAATGAAAGATCAAAAGAAAGAAAGAAAGAAACTAAAGATAGAATGAGAGACGGTTTGAAAGCTAGTAAGAAAGAAACAAAAAAAGATAGAAAGAACGAAAAAAATTAAAGATAGAATGAGAGAAGTTATGAAAGCTAGAATGAATGAAAGAAAGAAAGAAAGACAGAAAGAAACTAAAGATAGAATGAGAGAAGGCATGAAAGCTAGAAGGAGAGATATCAAGAAAGAAGGAAAGAAAGATAGAAAGAAACTAAAGAGAGAATGAGAGAATTTATGAAAGCTAGAATGAAAGATCAAAAGAAAGAAAGAAAGAAACTAAAGATAGAATGAGAGAAGGTATGAAAGCTAGAAAAATATTAAGAATGAAAGAAAGAAAGAAAGAAAAAAGAAATGAAGAAAGAAAGAAAGAAAGAAATAAAAGGAAGGAAAGAATGAAAAAAGAAAGAAAGAATGAAAGAGATAAAACTAAAGATAGAATGAGAGAAGGTATGAAAGCTAGAATGAAAGATATAAAGAAAAAAGAAAGAAAGAAAGAAACTAAAGATAGAATGAGAGAAGGTATGAAAGCTAGAAAAATATTAAGAATGAAAGAAAGAAAGAATGAAAAAAGAAAGAAAGATAGAAAGAAAAAAGAAATGAAAAAAGAAAGAAAGAAAGAAAGAAAGAAAAAACTAAAGATAAAATGAGAGAAGGTATTAAAGCTAGAATGAAAGATATTAAGAAAAAAGAAAGAAAGAAAGTAAACATATAATGATGGAATGTTTCAAAGCTAGAATGAAAGAAAGAAACAAACAAAGAAAGAAAGATAGAAAGAAACTAAAGAGAATGAGAGAAAGTATGAAAGCTAGAATGAAAGACATGAAGAAAGACAGAAAGAAAGACACTATAGATAGAATGAGAGAAGGTATAAAAGCTATAATGAAACATGTCAAGAATGTATAAGGAAGAAAGAAAGAAACTAAAGATGGAATGAGAGAAGGTATGAAAGTTAGAAAAATATGAAGAAAGAAAGAAAGAAAGAATGAAAGAAAGAAAGAAAAAAAGAAAATAGAAATGAAGAAAGAAAGAAATAAAGAAATAAAAAGGAAGGAAAGAATGAAAAAAAAAGAAGGAAAGAAATAACTAAAGATAGAAGGAGAGAAGGTATGAAAGCTAGAATGAAAGATATCAAGAAAAAAGAAAGAAAGAAAAAAACAAAAGATAGAATGAGGGAAGGTTTGAAAGCTAGAATGAAAGAAAGAAACAAAGAAAGAAAGATAGAAAGAAACTAAAGAGAATGAGAGAAGGTATGAAAGCTAGAATGAAAGACATCAAGAAAGACAGAAAGAAAGAAAGACAGACAGAAAGAAATAAATATACAAAGAAAGAAAGATAGAGACAAAGAAAGTTAGAAAGTAAGAAAAAGAAATGAAGAAAGAAGGAAACAAAAGAAAGAATGAGAGAATGTATGAATGCTAGAATGAAAGATATCAAGAAAGAAAGGAAGAAATATATAAATAAATAATGAAAGAAACTAAAAAAGAATGAGAGATGGTTTGAAAGCTAGTAAGAAAGAAACAAAAAAAGAAAGAAAGACAGAAAGAAATTAAAGATAGAATGAGAGAAGTTATGAAAGCTAGACTGAATGAAAAAAGAAAGAAAGACAGAAAGAAACTAAAGATAGAATGAGAGAAGGCATGAAAGCTAGAAGGAGAGATATCAAGAAAGAAGGAAAGAAAGATAGAAAGAAACTAAAGATAGAATGAGAGAATTTATGAAAGCTAGAATGAAAGATCAAAAGAAAGAAAGAAAGAAACTAAAGATAGAATGAGAGAAGGTATGAAAGCTAGAAAAATATTAAGAATGAAAGAAAGAATGAAAGAAAGAAAGAAAGAAAAAAGAAATGAAGAAAGAAAGAAAGAAAGAAATAAAAGGAAGGAGAGAATGAAAAAAGAAAGAAAGAAAGAAAGAAAGAAAAAACTAAAGATAGAATGAGAGAAGGTATGAAAGCTAGAATGAAAGATATCAAGAAAAAAGAAAGAAAGAAAAAAATCTAAAGATAGAATGAGGGAAGGTTTGAAAGCTAGAATGAAAGAAAGAAACAAAGAAAGAAAGATAGAAAGAAACTAAAGAGAATGAGAGAAAGTATGAAAGCTAGAATGAAAGATATCAATAAAAACAGAAAGAAAGAAAGACAGACAGAAAGAAAGAAAGATAGAGAGAAAGAAAGTTAGGAAGTAAGAAAAAGAAATGAAGAAAGAAGGAAACAAAAGATAGAATGAGAGAATGTATGATTGCTAGAATGAAATATAACAAGAAATAAAGGAAGAAATAAAAAAA
The DNA here is from genome assembly GCA_037013535.1 of Intellagama lesueurii. Lineage (NCBI taxonomy): Eukaryota > Metazoa > Chordata > Lepidosauria > Squamata > Agamidae > Intellagama > Intellagama lesueurii. The sequence goes on from JBAJHW010000013.1 coordinate 11,847,508, forward strand.
TAAATAATGAAAGAAACTAAAAAAGAATGAGAGAAGGTGTGAAAGCTAGAATGAAAAATCTCAAGACTGAAATAAAGAAAGAAAGAAACTAAAGAAAGAATGAGAGACGGTTTGAAAGCTAGAAAGAAAGAAACAAAAAAGAGAGAAAGACAGAAAGAAATTAAAGATAGAATGAGAGAAGTTATGAAAGCTAGAATGAATGAATGAAAGAAAGAAAGACAGAAAGAAACTAAAGATAGAATGAGAGAAGATATGAAAGCTAGAAGGAAAGATATCAAGAAAGAAGGAAAGAAAGATAGAAAGAAACTAAAGATAGAATGAGAGAAGGTATGAAAGCTAGATTGAAAGAAAGAATGAAAGGAAGAAAGAAAGTAAAGATATGAATGAGAGAATTTATGAAAGCTAGAATGAGAGATCAAAAGAAAGAAAGAAAGAAACTAAAGATAGAATGAGAGAAGGTATGAAAGCTAGAAAAATATTAAGAATGAAAGAAAGAAAGAATGAAAAAAGAAAGAAAGAAAGAAAGAAAAAAGAAATGAAAAAAGAAAGAAAGAAAGAAAGAAAGAAAAAACTAAAGATAAAATGAGAGAAGGTATGAAAGCTAGAATGAAAGATATTAAGAAAAAAGAAAGAAAGAAAGTAAACATATAATGATGGAATGTTTCAAAGCTAGAATGAAAGAAAGAAACAAACAAAGAAATAAAGATAGAAAGAAATTAAAGAGAATGAAAGAAGGTATGAAAGCTAGAATGAAAGACATCAAGAAAGACAGAAAGAGAAGACACTATAGATAGAATGAGAGAAGGTATAAAAGCTATAATGAAACATGTCAAGAATGTATAAGGAAGAAAGAACGAAACTAAAGATAGAATGAGAGAAGGTATGAAAGTTAGAAAAATAAGAAGAAAGAAAGAAAGAAAGAAAGAATGAAAGAAAGAAAAAAAGAAAATAGAAATGAAGAAAGAAAGAAATAAAGAAATAAAAAGGAAGGAAAGAATGAAAAAAGAAAGAAAGAAAAAACTAAAGATAGAAGGAGAGAAGGTATGAAAGCTAGAATGAAAGATATCAAGAAATAAGAAAAAAAGAAAAAAACTAAAGATAGAATGAGGGAAGGTTTGAAAGCTAGAATGAAAGAAAGAAACAAAGAAAGAAAGATAGAAAGAAACTAAAGAGAATGACAGAAGGTATGAAAGCTAGAATGAAAGACATCAAGAAAGACAGAAAGAAAGAAAGACAGACAGAAAGAAAGATACAAAGAAAGAAAGAAAGATAGAGAGAAAGAAAGTTAGAAAGTAAGAAAATGAAATGAAGAAAGAAGGAAACAAAAGATAGAATGAGAGAATGTATGAATGCTAGAATGAAATATAACAAGAAATAAAGGAAGAAATAAATAAATAAATAATGAAAGAAACTAAAAAATAATGAGAGAAGGTTTGAAAGCTAGAAAAAAAAATCTCAAGCCTGAAAGAAAGAAAGAAAGAAACTAAAGAAAGAATGAGAGACGGTTTGAAAGCTAGAAAGAAAGAAACAAAAAAAGATAGAAAGACAGAAAGAAATTAAAGGTAGAATGAGAGAAGTTATGAAAGCTAGAATGAATGAAAGAAAGAAAGAAAGACAGAAAGAAACTAAAGATAGAATGAGAGAAGGTATGAAAGCTAGAAGGAGAGATATCAAGAAAGAAGGAAAGAAAGATAGAAAGAAACTAAAGATAGAATGAGAGAAGGTATGAAAGCTAGATTGAAAGAAAGAATGAAAGGAAGAAAGAAACTAAAGATATGAATGAGAGAATTTATGTAAGCTAGAATGAAAGATCAAAAGAAAGAAAGAAAGAAACTAAAGATAGAATGAGAGAAGGTATGAAAGCTAGAAAAATATTAAGAATGAAAGAAAGAAAGAGTGAAAGAAAGAAAGAAAGAAAGAAAGAAAAAAGAAATGTAGAAAGAAAGAAAGAAAGAATGAAAAGGAAGGAAAGAATGAAAAAAGAAAGAAAGAAAGAAAGAAAGAAAAAACTAAAGATTGAATGAGAGAAGGTATGAAAGCTAGAATGAAAGATATTAAGAAAAAAGAAAGAAAGAAAGAAACTAAACATATAATAATGGATTGTTTCAAAGCTAGAATGAAAGAAAGAAACAAAGAAAGAAAGAACGATAGAAAGAAACTAAAGAGAATGAGAGAAAGTATGAAAGCTAGAATGAAAGAAAGAATGAAAGGAAGAAAGAAACAAAAGGTATGAATGAGAGAATTTATGAAAGCTAGAATGAAAGATCAAAAGGAAGAAAGAAACTAAAGATAGAATGAGAGAAGGTATGAAAGCTAGAAAAATATTAAGAATGAAAGAAAGAATGAAAGAAAGAAAGATAGAAAAAAATGAAGAAAGAAAGAAAGAAAGAAATAAAAGGAAGGAAAGAATGAAAAAAGAAAGAAAGAAAAAACTAAAGATAGAATGAGAGAAGGTATGAAAGCTAGAATGAAAGATATTAAGATAAAAGAAAGAAAGAAAGAAACTAAACATAGAATGATGGAAGGTTTCAAAGCTAGAATGAAAGAAAGAAACAAAGAAAGAAAGAAAGATAGAAAGAAACTAAAGAGAATGAGAGAAGGTATGAAAGCTAGAATGAAAGACATCAAGAAAGACAGAAAGAAAGAAAGACAGACAGAAAGAAAGACAGACAGAAAGAAAGATACAAAGAAAGAAAGAAAGATAGAGAGAAAGAAAGTTAGAAAGTAAGAAAAAGAAATGAAGAAAGAAGGAAACAAAAGATAGAATGAGAGAATGTATGAATGCTAGAATGAAAGATATCAAGAAAGAAAGGAAGAAATAAATAAATAAATAATGAAAGAAACAAAAAAATAATGAGAGAAGGTTTGAAAGCTAGAATAAAAAATCTCAAGCCTGAAAGAAAGAAAGAAACTAAAGAAAGAATGAGAGACGGTTTGAAAGCTAGAAAGAAAGAAACAAAAAAAGATAGAAAGACAGAAAGAAATTAAAAATAGAATAAGAGAAGTTATGAAAGCTAGAATGAATGAAAGAAAGAAAGAAAGACAGAAAGAAACTAAAGATAGAATGAGAGAAGGCATGAAAGCTAGAAGGAGAGATATCAAGAAAGAAGGAAAGAAAGATAGAAAGAAACTAAAGATAGAATGAGAGGAGGTATGAAAGCTAGATTGAAAGAAAGAATGAAAGGAAGAAACAAAAGGTATGAATGAGAGAATTTATGAAAGCTAGAATGAAAGATCAAAAGAAAGAAAGAAAGAAACTAAAGATAGAATGAGAGAAGGTATGAAAGCTAGAAAAATATTAAGAATGAAAGAAAGAAAGAATGAAAGAAAGAAAGAAAGAAAGAAAGAAAAAAGAAATGAAGAAAGAAAGAAAGAAAGAAAGAAAAGGAAGGAAAGAATGAAAAAAGAAAGAAAGAAAGAAAGAAAGAAAGAAAAAACTAAAGATTGAATGAGAGAAGGTATGAAAGCTAGAATGAAAGATATTAAGAAAAAAGAAAGAAAGAAAGAAACTAAACATATAATAATGGATTGTTTCAAAGCTAGAATGAAAGAAAGAAACAAAGAAAGAAAGAACGATAGAAAGAAACTAAAGAGAATGAGAGAAAGTATGAAAGCTAGAATGAAAGAACGAATGAAAGGAAGAAAGAAACAAAAGGTATGAATGAGAGAATTTATGAAAGCTAGAATGAAAGATCAAAAGGAAGAAAGAAACTAAAGATAGAATGAGAGAAGGTATGAAAGCTAGAAAAATATTAAGAATGAAAGAAAGAATGAAAGAAAGAAAGATAGAAAAAAATGAAGAAAGAAAGAAAGAAAGAAATAAAAGGAAGGAAAGAATGAAAAAAGAAAGAAAGAAAAAACTAAAGATAGAATGAGAGATGGTATGAAAGCTTGAATGAAAGATATTAAGATAAAAGAAAGAAAGAAAGAAACTAAACATAGAATGATGGAAGGTTTCAAAGCTAGAATGAAAGAAAGAAAGAAAGAAAGATAGAAAGAAACTAAAGAGAATGAGAGAAGGTATGAAAGCTAGAATGAAAGACATCAAGAAAGACAGAAAGAGAAGACACTATAGATAGAATGAGAGAAGGTATAAAAGCTATAATGAAACATGTCAAGAATGTATAAGGAAGAAAGAACGAAACTAAAGATAGAATGAGAGAAGGTATGAAAGTTAGAAAAATATGAAGAAAGAAAGAAAGAAAGAATGAATGAAAGAAAGAAAAAAAGAAAATAGAAATGAAGAAAGAAAGAAATAAAGAAATAAAAAGGAAGGAAAGAATGAAAAAAGAAAGAAAGAAAAAACTAAAGATAGAATGAGAGAAGGTATGAAAGCTAGAATGAAAGATATCAAGAAATAAGAAAAAAAGAAAAAAACTAAAGATAGAATGAGGGAAGGTTTGAAAGCTAGAATGAAAGAAAGAAACAAAGAAAGAAAGATAGAAAGAAACTAAAGAGAATGACAGAAGATATGAAAGCTAGAATGAAAGACATCAAGAAAGACAGAAAGAAAGACAGACAGAAAGAAAGACAGACAGAAAGAAAGATAAAAAGAAAGAAAGAAAGATAGAGAGAAAGAAAGTTAGAAAGTAAGAAAAAGAAATGAAGAAAGAAGGAAACAAAAGATAGAATGAGAGAATGTATGAATGCTAGAATGAAAGATATCAAGAAAGAAAGGAAGAAATAAATAAATAAATAATGAAAGAAACTAAAAAATAATGAGAGAAGGTTTGAAAGCTAGAAAAAAAATCTCAAGCCTGAAAGAAAGAAAGAAAGAAACTAAAGAAAGAATGAGAGATGGTTTGAAAGCTAGAAAGAAAGAAACAAAAAAAGATAGAAAGAGAGAAAGAAATTAAAAATAGAATAAGAGAAGTTATGAAAGCTAGAATGAATGAAAGAAAGAAAGAAAGACAGAAACTAAAGATAGAATGAGAGAAGGCATGAAAGCTTGAAGGAGAGATATCAAGAAAGAAGGAAAGAAAGATAGAAAGAAACTAAAGAAAGAATGAGAGGAGGTATGAAAGCTAAATTGAAAGAAGGAATGAAAGTAAGAAAGAAACAAAAGGTATGAATGAGAGAATTTATGAAAGCTAGAATGAAAGATCAAAAGGAAGAAAGAAACTAAAGATAGAATGAGAGAAGGTATGAAAGCTAGAAAAATATTAAGAATGAAAGAAAGAATGAAAGAAACTAAAGAAAGAATGAGAGACGGTTTGAAAGCTACAAAGAAAGAAACAAAAAAGAGAGAAAGACAGAAAGAAATTAAAGATAGAATGAGAGAAGTTATGAAAGCTAGAATGAATGAATGAAAGAAAGAAAGAGAGAAAGAAACTTAAGATAGAATGAGAGAAGGTATGAAAGCTAGAAGGAGAGATATCAAGAAAGAAGGAAAGAAAGATTGAAAGAAACTAAAGAGAATGAGAGAAGGTATCAATAATAGAATGAAGAATATCAAGAAAGAAAGAAAGAAAGAAAGAAAGAAAGAAACTAAAGAGAATGAGAGAAGGTATCAATGATAGAATGAAAGATATTGAGAAAGAATGAAAGAAAGAAGGAGAGAAAAAAGAAAGAAAGAAATTAAAGATATGAATCATAGAAAGTATGAAAGCTAGAATGAAAGATCGAAAGAAAGAAAGAAAGAAAAAAGAAAGAAAGAAACTAAAGATAGAATTAGAGAAGTTATGAAAGCTAGAATGAAAGAAAGAAAGAAAGAAAGTCAGAAAGATAGAAAGAAACTAAAGATAGAATGAGAGAAGGTATGAAAGCTAGATTGAATGAAAGAATGAAAGGAAGAAAGAAACTAAAGATATGAATGAGAGAATTTATGAAAGCTAGAATGAAAGATCAAAAGAAAAAAAGAAAGAAACTAAAGATAGAATGAGAGAAGGTATGAAAGCTTGAAAAATATTAAGAATGAAAGAAAGAAAGAAAGAAAGAAAGAAAGAAAAAAGAAATGAAGAAAGAAAGAAAGAAAGAAATAAAAGGAAGGGAAGAATGAAAAAAGAAAGAAAGAATGAAAGAAAGAAAAAACTAAAGATAGAATGAGAGAAGGTATGAAAGCTAGAATGAAAGATATCAAGAAAAAAGAAAGAAAAAACTAAAGATAGAATGAGGGAAGGTTTGAAAGCTAGAGTGAAAGAAAGAAACAAAGAAAGAAAGATAGAAAGAAACTAAAGAGAATGAGAGAAGGTATCAATGATAGAATGTAAGATATCGAGAAAGAATGAAAGAAAGAAGGAGAGAAAAAAGAAAGAAAGAAACTAAAGATATGAATCATAGAAAGTATGAAAGCTAGAATGAAAGATAGAAAGAAAGAAAGAAAGAAAGAAAAAAGAAAGAAAGAAACTAAAGATAGAATGAGAGAAGTTATGAAAGCTAGAATGAAAGAAAGAAAGAAAGAAAGACAGAAAGATAGAAAGAAACTAAAGATAGAATGAGAGAAGGTATGAAAGCTAGATTGAATGAAAGAATGAAAGGAAGAAAGAAACTAAAGATATGAATGAGAGAATTTATGAAAGCTAGAATGAAAGATCAAAAGAAAGAAAGAAAGAAACTCGAGATAGAATGAGAGAAGTTATGAAAGCTTGAAAAATATTAAGAATGAAAGAAAGAAAGAGAGAAAGAAAGAAAAAAGAAATGAAGAAAGAAAGAAAGAAATAAAAGGAAGGGAAGAATGAAAAAAGAAAGAAAGAATGAAAGAAAGAAAAAACTAAAGATAGAATGAGAGAAGGTATGAAAGCTAGAATGAAAGATATCAAGAAAAAAGAAAGAAAAAACTAAAGATAGAATGAGGGAAGGTTTGAAAGCTAGAGTGAAAGAAAGAAACAAAGAAAGAAAGATAGAAAGAAACTAAAGGGAATGAGAGAAGGTATGAAAGCTAGAATGAAAGACATCAAGACAGACAGAAAGAAAGAAAGACAGAAAGAAAGATACAAAGAAAGAAAGAAAGATAGAGAGAAAGAAAGTTAGAAAGTAAGAAAAAGAAATGAAGAAAGAAGGAAAAAAAAGATAGAATGAGAGAATGTATGATTGCTAGAATGAAAGATATCAAGAAATAAAGGAAGAAATAAATAAATAAATAAGGAAAGAAGGAAAGAAAGACAGAAAGAAACTTAAGATAGAATGAGAGAAGGTATGAAAGCTAGAAGGAGAGATATCAAGAAAGAAGGAAAGAAAGATAGAAAGAAACTAAAGATAGAATGAGAGAAGGTATGAAAGCTAGATTGAATGAAAGAATGAAAGGAAGAAAGAAACTAAAGATATGAATGAGAGAATTTATGAAATCTAGAATTAAAGATCAAAAGGAAGAAAGAAAGAAACTAAAGATAGAATGAGAGAAGGTATGAAAGCTAGAAAAATATTAAGAATGAAAGAAAGAAAAAGAAAGAAAGAAAGAAAGAAAAAAGAAATGAAGAAAGACAGAAAGAAATAAAAGGAAGTAAAGAATGAAAAAGAAAGAAAGAAAGAAAGAAAGAAAATACTAAAGATAGAAGGAGAGCAGGTATGAAAGCTAGAATGAAAGATATTAAGAAAAAAGAAAGAAAGAAAGAAACTAAACATAGAATGATGGAAGGTTTGAAAGCTAGAATGAAAGAAAGAAAGAAAGAAAGAAAGAAAGAAAGAAAGAAAGAAAGAAAGAAACTAAAGAGAATTAGAGAAAGTATGAAAGCTAGAATGAAAGACATGAAGAACGACAGAAAGAAAGACACTATAGATAGAATGAGAGAAGGTATAAAAGCTATAATGAAATATGTCAAGCATGTATAAGGAAGAAAAAAAGAAACTAAAGATAGAATGAGAGAAGGTATGAAACTTAGAAAAATATGAAGAAAGAAAAAAGAAAGAATGAAAGAAAGAAAGAAAGAAAAAAGAAATGAAGAAAGAAAGAAATAAAAAGGAAGGAAAGAATGAAAAAAGAAAGAAAAAAAACTAAAGATAGAATGAGGGAAGGTTTGAAAGCTAGAATGAAAGAAACAAAGAAAGAAAGATAGAAAGAAACTGAAGAGAATGAGAGAAGGTATGAAAGCTAGAATGAAAGACATCAAGAAAGACAGAAAGAAAGAAAGATAGACAGAAAGAAAGAAAGATACAAAGAAAGAAAGAAAGATAAGAGAAAGAAAGTTAGAATGTAAGAAAATGAAATGAAGAAAGAAGGAAACAAAAGATAGAAAGAGAGAATGTATGAATGCTAGAATGAAAGATATCAAGAAAGAAAGGAAGAAATAAATAAATAAATAATGAAAGAAATTATAAAAGAATGAGAGAAGGTTTGAAAGCTAGAATGAAAAATCTCAAGACTGAGAGAAAGAAAGAAACTAAAGAAAGAATGAGAGACGGTTTGAAAGCTAGAAAGAAAGAAACAAAAAAAGAGAGAAAGACAAAAAGAAATTAAAGATAGAATGAGAGAAGTTATGAAAGCTAGAATGAATGAAAGAAAGAAAGAAAGACAGAAAGAAACTAAAGATAGAATGAGAGAAGGTTTGAAAGCTAGAATGAAAAATCTCAAGTCTGAAAGAAAGAAGGAAAGAAACTAAAGAAAGAATGAGAGACGGTTTGAAAGCTATAAAGAAAGAAACAAAAAAAGAGAGATAGACAGAAAGAAATTAAAGATAGAATGAGAGAAGGTATGAAACCTAGAATGAGAGATATCAAGAAAGAAAGAAAGAAAGAAAGATAGAAAGAAACTAAAGTGAATGAGAGAAGGTATCAATGATAGAATGAAAGATATCAAGAAAGAAAGATAGAAAGAAAGAAACTAAAGAAAGAATGAGAGAAGGTATTAAAACTAGATTGAATGAAAGAATGAAAGGACGAAAGAAACTAAAGATATGAATGAGGGAATTTATGAAAGCTAGAATGAAAGATCAAAAGAAAGAAAGAAAGAAAAAAGAAATGAAGAAAGAAAGAAAGAAAGAATGAAAAGGAAGGAAAGAATGAAAAAAGAAAGAAAGAAAGAAAGAAAAAAACTAAAGATAGAATGAGAGAAGGTATGAAAGCTAGAATGAAAGATATTAAGAGAAAAGAAAGAAAGAAAGAAATTAAACATAGAATGATGGAAGGTTTGAAAGCCAGAATGAAAGAAACAAACAAAGAAAGAAAGAAAGAAAGATAGAAAGAAACTAAAGAGAATGAGAGAAAGTATGAAAGCCAGAATGAAAGACATGAAGAAGGACAGAAAGAAAGACACTATAGATAGAATGAGAGAAGGTATGAAAGTGGTATGAAAGCTAGAAAAATATTAAGAATGAAAGAAAGAAAGAAAGAAAGAAAAAAGAAATGAAGAAAGAAAGAAAGAAAGAAATAAAAGGAAGGAAAGAATGAAAAAAGAAAGAAAGAATGAAAGAAAGAAAAAACTAAAGATAGAATGGGAGCAGGTATGAAAGCTAGAATGAAAGATATCAAGAAAAAAGAAAGAAAGAAAGAAACTAAACATAGAATGATGGAAGGTTTCAAAGCTAGAATGAAAGAAAGAAACAAAGAAAGAAAGAAAGATAGAAAGAAACTAAAGAGAATGAGAGAGAGTATGAAAGCTAGAATGAAAGACATGAAGAAAGAAAGAAAGAAAGACACTATAGATAGAATGAGAGAAGGTATAAAAGCTATAATGAATCATGTCAAGAATGTATAAGGAAGAAAGAAAGAAACTAAAGATAGAATGAGAGAAGGTATGAAAGTTAGAAAAATATGAAGAAAGAAAGAAAGATCGAAAGAAAGAAAGAAAGAAAAAAGAAAGACAGAAACTAAAGATAGAATGGGAGAAGTTATGAAAGCTAGAATGAATGAAAGAAAGAAAGAAAGACAGAAAGAAAATTAAGATAGAATGAGAGAAGGTATGAAAGCTAGAAGGAGAGATATCAAGATAGATAGAAAGAAAGAAAGAAACTAAAGATAGAATGAGAGAAGTTATGAAAGCTAGAATGAATGAATGAAAGAAAGAAAGACAGAAAGAAACTAAAGATAGAATGAGAGAAGGTTTGAAAGCTAGAATGAAAAATCTCAAGTCTGAAAGAAAGAAGGAAAGAAACTAAAGAAAGAATGAGAGACGGTTTGAAAGCTATAAAGAAAGAAACAGAAAAAGAGAGAAAGACAGAAAGAAATTAAAGATAGAATGAGAGAAGGTATGAAACCTAGAATGAGAGATATCAAGAAAGAAAGAAAGAAAGATAGAAAGAAACTAAAGAGAATGAGAGAAGGTATCAATGATAGAATGAAAGATATCAAGAAAGAAAGATAGAAAGAAAGAAACTAAAGAAAGAATGAGAGAAGGTATTAAAACTAGATTGAATGAAAGAATGAAAGGACGAAAGAAACTAAAGATATGAATGAGGGAATTTAAGAAAGCTAGAATGAAAGATCAAAAGAAAGAAAGAAAGAAAAAAGAAATGAAGAAAGAAAGAAAGAAAGAATGAAAAGGAAGGAAAGAATGAAAAAAGAAAGAAAGAAAGAAAGAAAAAACTAAAGATAGAATGAGAGAAGGTATGAAAGCTAGAATGAAAGATATTAAGAGAAAGAAAGAAAGAAAGAAACTAAACATAGAATGATGAAAGGTTTGAAAGCCAGAATGAAAGAAACAAACAAATAAAGAAAGAAAGATAGAAAGAAACTAAAGAGAATGAGAGAAAGTATGAAAGCTAGAATGAAAGACATGAAGAAAGACAGAAAGAAAGACACTATAGATAGAATGAGAGAAGGTATAAAAGCTATAATGAATCATGTCAAGAATGTATAAGGAAGAAAGAAAGAAACTAAAGATAGAATGAGAGAAGGTATGAAAGTTAGAAAAATATGAAGAAAGAAAGAAAGATCGAAAGAAAGAAAGAAAGAAAAAAGAAAGAAAGAAACTAAAGATAGAATGGGAGAAGTTATGAAAGCTAGAATGAATGAAAGAAAGAAAGAAAGACAGAAAGAAAATTAAGATAGAATGAGAGAAGGTATGAAAGCTAGAAGGAGAGATATCAAGATAGAAAGAAAGAAAGAAAGAAACTAAAGATAGAATGAGAGAAGGTATGAAAGCTAGATTGAATGAAAGAATGAAAGGAAGAAAGAAACTAAAGATATGAATGAGAGAATTTATGAAAGCTAGAATGAAAGATCAAAAGAAAGAAAGAAAGAAACTAAAGATAGAATGAGAGAAGGTATGAAAGCGAGATTGAATGAAAGAATGAAACGAAGAAAGAAACTAAAGATATGAATGAGAGAATTTATGAAAGCTAGAATGAAAGATCAAAAGAAAGAAAGAAAGAAACTAAAGATAGAATGAGAGAAGGTATGAACGCTTGAAAAATATTAAGAATGAAAGAAAGAAAGAAAGAAAAAATAAATTAAGAAAGAAAGAAAGAAAGAAAAGGAAGGAAAGAATGAAAAAAGAAAGAAAGAAAAAACTACAGATAGAATGAGAGAAGGTATGAAAGCTAGAATGAAAGATATCAAGAAAAAAGAAAGAAAAAAAAAATAAAGATAGAATGAGGGAAGGTTTGAAAGCTAGAATGAAAGAAAGAAACAAAGAAAGAAAGATAGAAAGAAACTAAAGAGAATGAGAGAAGGTATGAAAGCTAGAATGAAAGACATCAAGAAAGACAGAAAGAAAGAAAGAAAGACAGACAGAAAGAAAGAAAGATACAAAGAGAGAAAGAAAGATAGAGAGAAAGAAAGTTAGAAAGTAAGAAAAAGAAATGAAGAAAGAAGGAAACAAAAGATAGAATGAGGGAATGTATGAATGCTAGAATGAAAGATATCAAGAAATAAAGGAAGAAATAAATAAATAAATAAATAAATGATGAAAGAAACTAAAAAAGAATGAGAGAAGGTTTGAAAGCTAGAATGAAAAATCTCAAGACTGAAAGAAAGAAAGAAAGAAACTAAAGAAAGAATGAGAGACGGTTTGAAAGCTATAAAGAATGAAATAAAAAAAGAGAGAAAGACAGAAAGAAATTAAAGATAGAATGAGAGAAGTTATGAAAGCTAGAATGAATGAAAGAAAGAAAGAAAGACAGAAAGAAACTTAAGATAGAATGAGAGAAGGTATGAAAGCCAGAAGGAGAGATATCAAGAAAGAAGGAAAGAAAGATAGAAAGAAACTAAAGATAGAATGAGAGAAGGTATGAAACATAGAATGAGAGATATCAAGAAAGAAAGAAAGAAAGAAAGATAGAAAGAAACTAAAGAGAATGAGAGAAGGTATCAATGATAGAATGAAAGATATCGAGAAAGAATGAAAGAAAGAAGGAGAGAAAAAAGAAAGAAAGAAACTAAAGATATGAATCATAGAAAGTATGAAAGCTAGAATGAAAGATCGAAAGAAAGAAAGATAGAAAGAAAAAAGAAAGAAAGAAAATAAAGATAGAATTAGAGAAGTTATGAAAGCTAGAATGAAAGAAAGAAAGAAAGAAAGACAGAAAGATAGAAAGAAACTAAAGATAGAATGAGAGAAGGTATGAAAGCTAGATTGAATGAAAGAATGAAAGGAAGAAAGAAACTAAAGATATGAATGAGAGAATTTATGAAAGCTAGAATGAAAGATCAAAAGAAAGAAAGAAAGAAACTAAAGATAGAATGAGAGAAGGTATGAAAGCTTGAAAAATATTAAGAATGAAAGAAAGAAAGAAAGAAAGAAAGAAAAAAGAAATGAAGAAAGAAAGAAAGAAAGAAAGAAAAGGAAGGGAAGAATGAAAAAAGAAAGAAAGAATGAAAGAAAGAAAAAACTAAAGATAGAATGAGAGAAGGTATGAAAGCTAGAATGAAAGATATCAAGAAAAAAGAAAGAAAAAACTAAAGATAGAATGAGGGAAGGTTTGAAAGCTAGAGTGAAAGAAAGAAACAAAGAAAGAAAGACAGAAAGAAACTAAAGAGAATGAGAGAAGGTATCAATGATAGAATGTAAGATATCGAGAAAGAATGAAAGAAAGAAGGAGAGAAAAAAGAAAGAAAGAAACTAAAGATATGAATCATAGAAAGTATGAAAGCTAGAATGAAAGATCGAAAGAAAGAAAGAAAGAAAAAAGAAAGAAAGAAACTAAAGATAGAATGAGAGAAGGTATGAAAGCTAGAATGAAAGATCAAAAGAAAGAAAGAAAGAAACTAGAGATAGAATGAGAGAAGGTATGAAAGCTTGAAAAATATTAAGAATGAAAGAAAGAAAGAGAGAAAGAAAGAAAAAAGAAATGAAGAAAGAAAGAAAGAAATAAAAGGAAGGGAAGAATGAAAAAAGAAAGAAAGAATGAAAGAAAGAAAAAACTAAAGATAGAATGAGAGAAGGTATGAAAGCTAGAATGAAAGATATCAAGAAAAAAGAAAGAAAAAACTAAAGATAGAATGAGGGAAGATTTGAAAGCTAGAGTGAAAGAAAGAAACAAAGAAAGAAAGATAGAAAGAAACTAAAGAGAATGAGAGAATGTATGAAAGCTAGAATGAAAGACATCAAGACAGACAGACAGAAAGAAAGAAAGACAGAAAGAAAGATACAAAGAAAGAAAGAAAGATAGAGAGAAAGAAAGTTAGAAAGTAAGAAAAAGAAATGAAGAAAGAAGGAAAAAAAGATAGAATGAGAGAATGTATGATTGCTAGAATGAAAGATATCAAGAAATAAAGGAAGAAATAAATAAATAAATAATGAAAGAAACTAAAAAAGAATGAGAGATGGTTTGAAAGCTAGAATGAAAAATCACAAGACTGAAAGAAAGAAATAAAGAAACTAAAGAAAGAATGAGAGACGGTTTGAAAGCTAGAAAGAAAGAAACAAAAAAGAGAGAAAGACAGAAAGAAATTAAAGATAGAATGAGAGAAGTTATGAAAGCTAGAATGAATGAAAGAAGGAAAGAAAGACAGAAAGAAACTTAAGATAGAATGAGAGAAGGTATGAAAGCTAGAAGGAGAGATATCAAGAAAGAAGGAAAGAAAGATAGAAAGAAACTAAAGATAGAATGAGAGAAGGTATGAAAGCTAGATTGAATGAAAGAATGAAAGGAAGAAAGAAACTAAAGATATGAATGAGAGAATTTATGAAATCTAGAATTAAAGATCAAAAGAAAGAAAGAAAGAAACTAAAGATAGAATGAGAGAAGGTATGAAAGCTAGAAAAATATTAAGAATGAAAGAAAGAAAGAAAGAAAGAAAGAAAAAAGAAATGAAGAAAGACAGAAAGAAATAAAAGGAAGTAAAGAATGAAAAAGAAAGAAAGAAAGAAAGAAAATACTAAAGATAGAAGGAGAGCAGGTATGAAAGCTAGAATGAAAGATATTAAGAAAAAAGAAAGAAAGAAAGAAACTAAACATAGAATGATGGAAGGTTTGAAAGCTAGAATGAAAGAAAGAAAGAAAGAAAGAAAGAAAGAAAGAAAGAAAGAAAGAAAAAAGAAATGAAGAAAGAAAGAAATAAAAAGGAAGGAAAGAATGAAAAAAGAAAGAAAAAAAAACTAAAGATAGAATGATGGAAGGTTTGAAAGCTAGAATGAAAGAAACAAAGAAAGAAAGATAGAAAGAAACTGAAGAGAATGAGAGAAGGTATGAAAGCTAGAATGAAAGACATCAAGAAAGACAGAAAGAAAGAAAGATAGACAGAAAGAAAGAAAGATACAAAGAAAGAAAGAAAGATTAGAGAAAGAAAGTTAGAATGTAAGAAAATGAAATGAAGAAAGAAGGAAACAAAAGATAGAATGAGAGAATGTATGAATGCTAGAATGAAAGATATCAAGAAAGAAAGGAAGAAAAAAAAATAAATAATGAAAGAAACTATAAAAGAATGAGAGAAGGTTTGAAAGCTAGAATGAAAAATCTCAAGACTGAGAGAAAGAAAGAAACTAAAGAAAGAATGAGAGACGGTTTGAAAGCTAGAAAGAAAGAAACAAAAAAAGAGAGAAAGACAAAAAGAAATTAAAGATAGAATGAGAGAAGTTATGAAAGCTAGAATGAATGAAAGAAAGAAAGAAAGACAGAAAGAAACTAAAGATAGAATGAGAGAAGGTTTGAAAGCTAGAATGAAAAATCTCAAGTCTGAAAGAAAGAAGGAAAGAATCTAAAGAAAGAATGAGAGACGGTTTGAAAGCTATAAAGAAAGAAACAAAAAAAGAGAGAAAGACAGAAAGAAATTAAAGATAGAATGAGAGAAGGTATGAAACCTAGAATGAGAGATATCAAGAAAGAAAGAAAGAAAGATAGAAAGAAACTAAAGAGAATGAGAGAAGGTATCAATGATAGAATGAAAGATATCAAGAAAGAAAGATAGAAAGAAAGAAACTAAAGAAAGAATGAGAGAAGGTATTAAAACTAGATTGAATGAAAGAATGAATGGACGAAAGAAACTAAAGATATGAATGAGGGAATTTATGAAAGCTAGAATGAAAGATCAAAAGAAAGAAAGAAAGAAAAAGAAATGAAGAAAGAAAGAAAGAAAGAATGAAAAAGGAAGGAAAGAATGAA
The DNA here is from genome assembly GCA_037013535.1 of Intellagama lesueurii. Taxonomy (NCBI): domain Eukaryota; kingdom Metazoa; phylum Chordata; class Lepidosauria; order Squamata; family Agamidae; genus Intellagama; species Intellagama lesueurii. The sequence goes on from JBAJHW010000013.1 coordinate 11,862,921, forward strand.
AAAAGAAAGAAAGAAAGAAAGAAAAAACTAAAGATAGAATGAGAGAAGGTATGAAAGCTAGAATGAAAGATATTAAGAGAAAAGAAAGAAGAAAGAAACTAAACATAGAATGATGGAAGGTTTGAAAGCCAGAATGAAAGAAACAAACAAAGAAAGAAAGAAAGATAGAAAGAAACTAAAGAGAATGAGAGAAAGTATGAAAGCTAGAATGAAAGACATGAAGAAAGACAGAAAGAAAGACACTATAGATAGAATGAGAGAAGGTATGAAAGTGGTATGAAAGCTAGAAAAATATTAAGAATGAAAGAAAGAAAGAAAGAAAGAAAAAAGAAATGAAGAAAGAAAGAAAGAAAGAAAGAAAGAAAAGGAAGGAAAGAATGAAAAAAGAAAGAAAGAATGAAAGAAAGAAAAAACTAAAGATAGAATGAGAGCAGGTATGAAAGCTAGAATGAAAAGATATCAAGAAAAAAGAAAGAAAGAAAGAAACTAAACATAGAATGATGGAAGGTTTCAAAGCTAGAATGAAAGAAAGAAACAAAGAAAGAAAGAAAGACAGAAAGAAACTAAAGAGAATGAGAGAAAGTATGAAAGCTAGAATGAAAGACATGAAGAAAGACAGAAAGAAAGACACTATAGATAGAATGAGAGAAGGTATAAAAGCTATAATGAATCATGTCAAGAATGTATAAGGAAGAAAGAAAGAAACTAAAGATAGAATGAGAGAAGGTATGAAAGTTAGAAAAATATGAAGAAACAAAGAAAGATCGAAAGAAAGAAAGAAAGAAAAAAGAAAGAAAGAAACTAAAGATAGAATGGGAGAAGTTATGAAAGCTAGAATGAATGAAAGAAAGAAAGAAAGACAGAAAGAAAATTAAGATAGAATGAGAGAAGGTATGAAAGCTAGAAGGAGAGATATCAAGATAGAAAGAAAGAAAGAAAGAAGCTAAAGATAGAATGAGAGAAGGTATGAAAGCTAGATTGAATGAAAGAATGAAAGGAAGAAAGAAACTAAAGATATGAATGAGAGAATTTATGAAAGCTAGAATGAAAGATCAAAAGAAAGAAAGAAAGAAACTAAAGATAGAATGAGAGAAGGTATGAAAGCTAGATTGAATGAAAGAATGAAAGGAAGAAAGAAACTAAAGATATGAATGAGAGAATTTATGAAAGCTAGAATGAAAGATCAAAAGAAAGAAAGAAGGAAACTAAAGATAGAATGAGAGAAGGTATGAAAGCTTGAAAAATATTAAGAATGAAAGAAAGAAAGAAAGAAAGAAAGAAAAAAGAAATGAAGAAAGAAAGAAAGAAAGAAAGAAAAGGAAGGGAAGAATGAAAAAAGAAAGAAAGAATGAAAGAAAGAAAAAACTAAAGATAGAATGAGAGAAGGTATGAAAGCTAGAATGAAAGATATCAAGAAAAAAGAAAGAAAAAACTAAAGATAGAATGAGGGAAGGTTTGAAAGCTAGAGTGAAAGAAAGAAACAAAGAAAGAAAGATAGAAAGAAACTAAAGAGAATGAGAGAAGGTATGAAAGCTAGAATGAAAGACATCAAGACAGACAGAAAGAAAGAAAGAAAGACAGAAAGAAAGAAAGATACAAAGAAAGAAAGAAAGATAGAGAGAAAGAAAGTTAGAAAGTAAGAAAAAGAAATGAAGAAAGAAGGAAAAAAAAGATAGAATGAGAGAATGTATGATTGCTAGAATGAAAGATATCAAGAAATAAAGGAAGAAATAAATAAATAAATAATGAAAGAAACTAAAAATTATGAGAGATGGTTTGAAAGCTAGAATGAAAAATCACAAGACTGAAAGAAAGAAATAAAGAAACTAAAGAAAGAATGAGAGACGGTTTGAAAGCTAGAAAGAAAGAAACAAAAAAGAGAGAAAGACAGAAAGAAATTAAAGATAGAATGAGAGAAGTTATGAAAGCTAGAATGAATGAAAGAAAGAAAGAAAGACAGAAAGAAACTTAAGATAGAATGAGAGAATGTATGAAAGCTAGAAGGAGAGATATCAAGAAAGAAGGAAAGAAAGATAGAAAGAAACTAAAGATAGAATGAGAGAAGGTATGAAAGCTAGATTGAATGAAAGAATGAAAGGAAGAAAGAAACCAAAGATATGAATGAGAGAATTTATGAAATCTAGAATTAAAGATCAAAAGAAAGAAAGAAAGAAACTAAAGATAGAATGAGAGAAGGTATGAAAGCTTGAAAAATATTAAGAATGAAAGAAAGAAAGAAAGAAAGAAAGAAAGAAAAAAGAAATGAAGAAAGACAGAAAGAAATAAAAGGAAGTAAAGAATGAAAAAGAAAGAAAGAAAGAAAATGAAATGAAGAAAGAAAGAAAGAAAGAAATAAAAAGGAAGGAAAGAATGAAAAAAGAAAGAAAGAAAAAAACTAAAGATAGAATGAGGGAAGGTTTGAAAGCTAGAATGAAAGAAACAAAGAAAGAAAGATAGAAAGAAACTAAAGAGAATGAGAGAAGGTATGAAAGCTAGAATGAAAGACATCAAGAAAGACAGAAAGAAAGAAAGACAGACAGAAAGAAAGAAAGATACAAAGAAAGAAAGAAAGATAGAGAGAAAGAAAGTTAGAAAGTAAGAAAAAGAAATGAAGAAAGAAGGAAACAAAAGATAGAATGAGAGAATGTATGAATGCTAGAATGAAAGATATCAAGAAAGAAAGGAAGAAATAAATATATAAATAATGAAAGAAACTAAAAAAGAATGAGAGAAGGTTTGAAAGCTAGAATGAAAAATCTGAAGACTGAGAGAAAGAAAGAAACTAAAGAAAGAATGAGAGACGGTTTGAAATCTAGAAAGAAAGAAAAAAAAAGAGAGAAAGACAGAAAGAAATTTAAGATAGAATGAGAGAAGTTATGAAAGCTAGAATGAATGAAAGAAAGAAAGAAAGACAGAAAGAAGCTAAAGATAGAATGAGAGAAGGTTTGAAAGCTAGAATGAAAAATCTGAAGTCTGAAAGAAAGAAAGAAAGAAACTAAAGAAAGAATGAGAGACGGTTTGAAAGCTAGAAAGAAAGAAACAAAAAAGAGAGAAAGACAGAAAGAAATTAAAGATAGAATGAGAGAAGTTATGAAAGCTAGAATGAATGAAAGAAGGAAAGAAAGACAGAAAGAAACTTAAGATAGAATGAGAGAAGGTATGAAAGCTAGAAGGAGAGATATCAAGAAAGAAGGAAAGAAAGATAGAAAGAAACTAAAGATAGAATGAGAGAAGGTATGAAAGCTAGATTGAAAGAAAGAATGAAAGGAAGAAAGAAACTAAAGATATGAATGAGAGAATTTATGAAAGCTAGAATGAAAGATCAAAAGAAAGAAAGAAAGAAACTAAAGATAGAATGAGAGAAGGTATGAAAGCTAGAAAAATATTAAGAATGAAAGAAAGAAAGAATGAAAGAAAGAAAGAAAGAAAGAAAAAAGAAATGAAGAAAGAAAGAAATAAATGAAAGGAAGGAAAGAATGAAAAAAGAAAGAAAGAAAGAAAGAAAATACAAAAGATAGAATGAGAGAAGGTATGAAAGCTAGAATGAAAGATATTAAGAAAAAAGAAAGAAAGAAAGAAACTAAACATAGAATGATGGAAGGTTTCAAAGCTAGAATGAAAGAAAGAAACAAAGAAAGAAAGAAAGATAGAAAGAAACTAAAGAGAATGAGAGAAATTATGAAAGCTAGAATGAAAGACATGAAGAAAGACAAAGAAAGACACTATAGATAGAATGAGAGAAGGTATAAAAGCTATAATGAAACATGTCAAGAATGTATAAGGAAGAAGGAAAGAAACGAAAGATAGAATGAGAAAAGTTATGAAAGTTAGAAAAATATGAAGAAAGAAAGAAAGAAAGATCGAAAGAAAGAAAGAAAGAAAGAAAGAAAATAGAAATGAAGAAAGAAAGAAAAAAAGAAATAAAAATGAAGGAAAGAATGAAAAAAGAAAGAAAGAAAGAAAGAAAGAAAGAAAGAAAGAAAGAAAAAACTAAAGATAGAATGAGGGAAGGTTTGAAAGCTAGAATGAAAGAAACAAAGAAAGAAAGATAGAAAGAAACTAAAGAGAATGAGAGAAGGTATGAAAGCTAGAATGAAAGACATCAAGACAGACAGACAGAAAGAAAGAAAGACAGAAAGAAAGAAAGATACAAAGAAAGAAAGAAAGATAGAGAGAAAGAAAGTTAGAAAGTAAGAAAAAGAAATGAAGAAAGAGGAAACAAAAGATAGAATGAGAGAAGGTATGAAAGCTAGAAAAATATTAAGAATGAAAGAAAGAAAGAATGAAAGAAAGAAAGAAAGAAAGAAAAAAGAAATGAAGAAAGAAAGAAAAAAATAAAAGGAAGGAAAGAATGAAAAAAGAAAGAAAGAAAGAAAGAAATAAAATACTAAAGATAGAATGAGAGCAGGTATGAAAGCTAGAATGAAAGATATTAAGAAAAAAGAAAGAAAGAAAAAAACTAAACATAGAATGATGGAAGGTTTGAAAGCTAGAATGAAAGAAAGAAACAAAGAAAGAAAGAAAGAAAGATAGAAACTAAATAGAATGAGAGAAAGTATGAAAGCTAGAATGAAAGACATGAAGAAAGACAAAGAAAGACACTATAGATAGAATGAGAGAATGTATGAAAGCTATAATGAAACATGTCAAGCATGTATAAGGAAGAAAGAAAGAAACTAAAGATAGAATGAGAGAAGGTATGAAAGTTAGAAAAATATGAAGAAAGAAAAAAAGAATGAATGAAAGAAAGAAAGAAAGAAAGAAAATAGAAATGAAGAAAGAAAGAAATAAAGAAATAAAAAGGAAGGAAATAATGAAAAAAGAAAGAAAGAAAGAAAATACTAAAGATAGAATGAGAGAAGGTATCAATGCTAGAATGAAAGATATCAAGAAAAAAGAAAGAAAGAAAAAAACTAAAGTTAGAATGAGGGAAGGTTTGAAAGCTAGAATGAAAGAAAGAAACAAAGAAAGAAAGATAGAAAGAAACTAAAGAGAATGAGAGAAGGTATGAAAGCTAGAATGAAAGACATCAAGAAAGATAGAAAGAAAGAAAGACAGACAGACAGAAAGAAAAAAAGATACAAAGAAAGAAAGAAAGATAGAGAGAAAGAAAGTTAGAAAGTAAGAAAAAGAAATGAAGAAAGAAGGAAACAAAAGATAGAATGAGAGAATGTATGAATGCTAGAATGAAAGATATCAAGAAAGAAAGGAAGAAATAAATAAATAAATAATGAAAGAAACTAAAAAAGACTGAGAGAAGGTTTGAAAGTTAGAATGAAAAAACTCAAGACTGAAAGAAAGAAAGAAAGAAACTAAAGAAAGAATGAGAGACGGTTTGAAAGCTACAAAGAAAGAAACAAAAAGAGAGAGAAAGACAGAAAGAAATTAAAGATAGAATGAGAGAAGTTATGAAAGCTAGAATGAATGAATGAAAGAAAGAAAGAGAGAAAGAAACTTAAGATAGAATGAGAGAAGGTATGAAAGCTAGAAGGAGAGATATCAAGAAAGAAGTAAAGTAAGATAGAAAGAAACTAAAGATATGAATGAGAGAATTTATGAAAGCTAGAATGAAAGATCAAAAGAAAGAAAGAAAGAAACTAAAAATAGAATGAGAGAATTTATGAAACCTAGAAAAATATTAAGAATGAAAGAAAGAAAGAAAGAATGTAAGAAAGAAAGAAAGAAAAAGGAAATGAAGAAATAAAGAAAGAAATAAAAGGAAGGAAAGAATGAAAAAAGAAAGATACAAAGAAAGAAAGAAAGATAGAGAGAAAGAAAGTTAGAAAGTAAGAAAAAGAAATGAAGAAAGAAGGAAACAAAAGATAGAATGAGAGAATGTATGAATGCTAGAATGAAAGATATCAAGAAAGAAAGGAAGAAATAAATAAATAAATAAAAAATAATGAAAGAAACTAAAAAAGAATGAGAGAAGGTTTGAAAGCTACTATGAAAAATCTCAAGTCTTAAAGAAAGAAAGAAAGAAACTAAAGAAAGAATGAGAGACGGTATGAAAGCTAGAAAGAAAGAAACAAAAAAAGAGAGAAAGACGGAAAGAAATTAAAGATAGAATGAGAGAAGGTATGAAACCTAGAATGAGACATACCAAAAAAGAAAGAAAGAAAGATAGAAAGAAACTAAAGAGAATGAGAGAAGGTATCAATGATAGAATGAAAGATATCAAGAAAGAAAGAAAGAAAGAAGGAGAGAAAAAAGAAAGAAAGAAACTAAAGATATGAATCATAGAAGGTATGAAAGCTAGAATGAAAGATATCAAGAAAAAAGAAAGAAAGAAAAAAACTAAAGATAGAATGAGGGAAGGTTTGAAAGCTAGAATGAAAGAAAGAAACAAAGAAAGAAAGAAAGACAGAAAGAAACTAAAGAGAATGAGAGAAAGTATGAATGCTAGAATGAAAGACATGAAGAAAGACAGAAAGAAAGACACTATAGATAGAATGAGATAAGGTATAAAAGCTATAATGAAACATGTCAAGAATGTATAAGGAAGAAGGAAAGAAACGAAAGATAGAATGAGAAAAGTTATGAAAGTTAGAAAAATATGAAGAAAGAAAGAAAGAAAGATCGAAAGAAAGAAAGAAAGAAAGAAAGAAAATAGAAATGAAGAAAGAAAGAAATAAAGAAATAAAAATGAAGGAAAGAATGAAAAAAGAAAGAAAGAAAGAAAGAAAGAAAGAAAGAAAGAAAGAAAGAAAGAAAGAAAGAAAGAAAGAAAGAAAGAAAGAAAGAAAAAACTAAAGATAGAATGAGGGAAGGTTTGAAAGCTAGAATGAAAGAAACAAAGAAAGAAAGATAGAAAGAAACTAAAGAGAATGAGAGAAGGTATGAAAGCTAGAATGAAAGACATCAAGACAGACAGACAGAAAGAAAGAAAGACAGAAAGAAAGAAAGATACAAAGAAAGAAAGAAAGATAGAGAGAAAGAAAGTTAGAAAGTAAGAAAAAGAAATGAAGAAAGAGGAAACAAAAGATAGAATGAGAGAAGGTATGAAAGCTAGAAAAATATTAAGAATGAAAGAAAGAAAGAATGAAAGAAAGAAAGAAAGAAAGAAAGAAAAAAGAAATGAAGAAAGAAAGAAAAAAATAAAAGGAAGGAAAGAATGAAAAAAGAAAGAAAGAAAGAAAGAAATAAAATACTAAAGATAGAATGAGAGCAGGTATGAAAGCTAGAATGAAAGATATTAAGAAAAAAGAAAGACAGAAAAAAACTAAACATAGAATGATGGAAGGTTTGAAAGCTAGAATGAAAGAAAGAAACAAAGAAAGAAAGAAAGAAAGATAGAAACTAAAGAGAATGAGAGAAAGTATGAAAGCTAGAATGAAAGACATGAAGAAAGACAAAGAAAGACACTATAGATAGAATGAGAGAATGTATGAAAGCTATAATGAAACATGTCAAGCATGTATAAGGAAGAAAGAAAGAAACTAAAGATAGAATGAGAGAAGGTATGAAAGTTAGAAAAATATGAAGAAAGAAAAAAAGAATGAATGAAAGAAAGAAAGAAAGAAAGAAAATAGAAATGAAGAAAGAAAGAAATAAAGAAATAAAAAGGAAGGAAATAATGAAAAAAGAAAGAAAGAAAGAAAGAAAATACTAAAGATAGAATGAGAGAAGGTATCAATGCTAGAATGAAAGATATCAAGAAAAAAGAAAGAAAGAAAAAAACTAAAGTTAGAATGAGGGAAGGTTTGAAAGCTAGAATGAAAGAAAGAAACAAAGAAAGAAAGATAGAAAGAAACTAAAGAGAATGAGAGAAGGTATGAAAGCTAGAATGAAAGACATCAAGAAAGATAGAAAGAAAGAAAGACAGACAGACAGAAAGAAAAAAAGATACAAAGAAAGAAAGAAAGATAGAGAGAAAGAAAGTTAGAAAGTAAGAAAAAGAAATGAAGAAAGAAGGAAACAAAAGATAGAATGAGAGAATGTATGAATGCTAGAATGAAAGATATCAAGAAAGAAAGGAAGAAATAAATAAATAAATAATGAAAGAAACTAAAAAAGACTGAGAAAAGGTTTGAAAGTTAGAATGAAAAAACTCAAGACTGAAAGAAAGAAAGAAAGAAACTAAAGAAAGAATGAGAGACGGTTTGAAAGCTACAAAGAAAGAAACAAAAAGAGAGAGAAAGACAGAAAGAAATTAAAGATAGAATGAGAGAAGTTATGAAAGCTAGAATGAATGAATGAAAGAAAGAAAGAGAGAAAGAAACTTAAGATAGAATGAGAGAAGGTATGAAAGCTAGAAGGAGAGATATCAAGAAAGAAGTAAAGTAAGATAGAAAGAAACTAAAGATATGAATGAGAGAATTTATGAAAGCTAGAATGAAAGATCAAAAGAAAGAAAGAAAGAAACTAAAAATAGAATGAGAGAATTTATGAAACCTAGAAAAATATTAAGAATGAAAGAAAGAAAGAAAGAATGTAAGAAAGAAAGAAAGAAAAAGGAAATGAAGAAATAAAGAAAGAAATAAAAGGAAGGAAAGAATGAAAAAAGAAAGATACAAAGAAAGAAAGAAAGATAGAGAGAAAGAAAGTTAGAAAGTAAGAAAAAGAAATGAAGAAAGAAGGAAACAAAAGATAAAATGAGAGAATGTATGAATGCTAGAATGAAAGATATCAAGAAAGAAAGGAAGAAATAAATAAATAAATAAAAAATAATGAAAGAAACTAAAAAAGAATGAGAGAAGGTTTGAAAGCTACTATGAAAAATCTCAAGTCTTAAAGAAAGAAAGAAAGAAACTAAAGAAAGAATGAGAGACGGTATGAAAGCTAGAAAGAAAGAAACAAAAAAAGAGAGAAAGACGGAAAGAAATTAAAGATAGAATGAGAGAAGGTATGAAACCTAGAATGAGACATACCAAAAAAGAAAGAAAGAAAGATAGAAAGAAACTAAAGAGAATGAGAGAAGGTATCAATGATAGAATGAAAGATATCAAGAAAGAAAGAAAGAAAGAAGGAGAGAAAAAAGAAAGAAAGAAACTAAAGATATGAATCATAGAAGGTATGAAAGCTAGAATGAAAGATCGAAAGAAAGAAAGAAAGAAAGAAAAAAGAAAGAAAGAAAATAATGATAGAATGAGAGAAGTTACGAAAGCTGGAATGAATGACAGAAAGAAAGAAAGACAGAAAGAAAATTAAGATAGAATGAGAGAAGGTATGAAAGCTAGAAGGAGAGATATCAAGAAAGAAAGAAAGAAAGATAGAAAGAAAGAAACTAAAGATAGAATGAGAGAAGGTATGAAAGCTAGATTGAATGAAAGAATGAAAGGACGAAAGAAACTAAAGATATGAATGAGAGAAGGTATGAAAGCTAGAATGAAAGATATTAAGAAAAAAGAAAGAAAGAAAGAAAGAAAAAAGAAATGAAGAAAGAAAAAAAGAAAGAATGAAAAGGAAGGAAAGAATGAAAAAAGAAAGAAAGAAAGAAAGAAAGAAAAAACTAAAGATAGAATGAGAGAAGGTATGAAAGCTAGAATGAAAGATATTAAGAAAAAAGAAAGAAAGAAAGAAACTAAACATAGAATGATGGAAGGTTTGAAAGCCAGAATGAAAGAAAGAAACAAAGAAAAAAAGAAAGATAGAAAGAAACTAAAGAGAATGAGAGAAATTATGAAAGCTAGAATGAAAGACATGAAGAAAGACAGAAAGAAAGACAATATAGTTAGAATGAGAGAAGGTATAAAAGCTATAATGAAAATGTCAAGAATGTATAAGGAAGAAAGAAAAAACTAAAGATAGAATGAGAGAAGGTATGAAAGCTAGAATGAAAGATATTAAGAAAAAAGAAAGAAAGAAAGAAACTAAACAGAATGATGGAAGGTTTCAAAGCTAGAATGAAAGACATGAAGAAAGAGAGAAAGAAAAGGCACTATAGATAGAATGAGAGAAGGTATAAAAGCTATAATGAAACATGTCAAGAATGTATAAGGAAGACAGAAAGAAAATTAAGATAGAATGAGAGAAGGTATGAAAGCTAGAAGGAGAGATATCAAGAAAGAAAGAAAGAAAGATAGAAAGAAACTAAGGATAGAATGAGAGAAGGTATGAAAGCTGGATTGAATGAAAGAATGAAAGGAATAAAGAAACTAAAGATATGAATGAGAGAATTTATGAAAGCTAGAATGAAAGATCAAAAGAAAGAAAGAAAGAAACTAAAGATAGAATGAGAGAAGGTATGAAAGCTAGAAAAATATTAAGAATGAAAGAAAGAAAGAAAGAAAGAAAAAAGAAATGAAGAAAGAAAGAAAGAAAGAAAGAAAAGGAAGGAAAGAATGAAAAAAGAAAGAAAGAATAAAAGAGAAAAAACTAAAGATAGAATGAGAGATGGTAGGAAAGCTAGAATGAAAGATATTAAGAAAAAAGAAAGAAAGAAAGAAACTAAACATAGAATGATGGAAGGTTTGAAACCTAGAATGATAGAAAGAAACAAAGAAAGAAAGAAAGATAGAAAGAAACTAAACAGAATGAGAGAAAGTATGAATGCTAGAATGAAACACATGAAGAAAGACAGAAAGAAAGTCACTATAGATAGAATGAGAGAAGGTATGAAAGCTAGAAGGAGAGATATCAAGAAAGAAGGAAAGAAAGATAGATAGAAACTAAAGAGAATGAGAGAAAGTATGAAAGCTAGAATGAAAGACATGAAGAAAGACAGAAAGAAAGTCACTATAGATAGAAGGAGAGAAGGTATAAAAGCTATAATGAAACATGTCAAGAATGTATAAGGAAGAAAGAAAGAAACTAAAGATAGAATGAAAGCTAGAATGAAAGAAACAAAGAAAGAAAGATAGAAAGAAACTAAAGAGAATGAGAGAAGGTATGAAAGCTAAAATGAAAGACATCAAGACAGACAGAAAGAAAGAAAGGTGCAAAGAAAGAAAGAAAGATAGAGAGAAAGAAAGTTAGAAAGAAAAAGAAATGAAGAAAGAAGGAAACAAAAGATAGAATGAGAGAATGTATGAATGCTAGAATGAAAGATATCAAGAAAGAAAGGAAGAAATAAATAAATAAATAAATAATGAAAGAAACTATAAAAGAATGAGACAAGGTTTGAAAGGTAGAATCAAAAATCTCAAGACTGAAAGAAAGAAAGAAAGAAACTAAAGAAAGAATGAGAGACGGTTTGAAAGCTTGAAAGAAAGAAACAAAAAAAGAGAGAAAGACAGAAAGAAATTAAAGATAGAATGAGAGAAGGTATGAAACCTAGAATGAGAGATATCAAGAAAGAAAGAAAGAAAGATAGAAAGAAACTAAAGAGAATGAGAGAAGGTATCAATGATAGAATGAAAGATATCGAGAAAGAAAGAAAGAAGGAGAGAAAAAAGAAAGAAAGAATCTAAAGATATGAATCATAGAAAGTATGAAAGCTAGAATGAAAGATCGAAAGAAAGAAAGAAAGAAAGAAAGAAAGAAAAAAGAAAGAAAGAAACTAAAGATAGAATGAGAGAAGTTATGAAAGCTAGAATGAATGAAAGAAAGAAAGACAGAAAGAAAATTAAGATAGAATGAGAGAAGGTATGAAAGCTAGAAGGAGAGATATCAAGAAAGAAAGAAAGATAGAAAGAAACTAAAGATAGAATGAGAGAAGGTATGAAAGCTAGATTGAATGAAAGAATGAAAGGAAGAAAGAAACTAAAGATATGAATGAGAGAATTTATGAAAGCTAGAATGAAAGATCAAAAGAAAGAAAGAAAGAAAGAAACTAAAGATAGAATGAGAGAAGGTATGAAAGCTAGAAAAATATTAAGAATGAAAGAAAGAAAGAAAGAAAGAAAAAAGAAATGAAGAAAGAAAGAAAGAAAGAAAGAAAAGGAAGGAAAGAATGAAAAAAGAAAGAAAGAATGAAAGAAAGAAAAACTAAAGATAGAATGAGAGCAGGTTTGAAAGCTAGAATGAAAGATATTAAGAAAAAAGAAAGAAAGAAAGAAACTAAACATAGAATGATGGAAGGTTTCAAAGCTAGAATGAAAGAAAGAAACAAAGAAAGAAAGAAAGATAGAAAGAAACTACAGAGAATGAGAGAAAGTATGAAAGCTAGAATGAAAGACATGAAGAAAGACAGAAAGAAAGACACTATAGATATAATGAGAGAAGGTATAAAAGCTATAATGAAACATGTCAAGAATGTATAAGAAAGAAAGAAAGAAACTAAAGATAGAATGAGAGAAGGTATGAAAGTTAGAAAAATATGAAGAAAGAAAGAAAGAAAGATCGAAAGAAAGAAAGAAAGAAAAAAGAAAGAAAGAAAATACTATATATAGAATGGGAGAAGTTATGAAAGCTAGAATGAATGAATGAAAGAAAGAAAGACAGAAAGAAAATTAAGATAGAATTAGAGAAGGTATGAAAGCTAGAAGGAGACATATCAAGAAAGAAAGAAAGAAAGAAAGAAAGAAAGAAACAAAAGATAGAATGAGAGAAGGAATGAAAGCTAGATTGAATGAAAGAATCAAAGGAAGAAAGAAACTAAAGATATGAATGAGAGAATTTATGAAAGCTAGAATGAAATATCAAAAGAAAGAAAGAAAGAAATTAAAGATAGAATGAGAGAAGGTATGAAAGCTAGAATAATATTAAGAATGAAAGAAAGAAAGAAAGAAAAAAGAAATTAAGAAAGAAAGAAAGAAAGAAATAAAAGGAAGGAAAGAATGAAAAAAGAAAGAAAGAAAAAAACTAAAGATAGAATGAGGGAAGGTTTGAAAGTTAGAATTAAAGAAAGAAACAAAGAAAGAACGATAGAAAGAAACTAAAGAGAATGAGAGAAGGTATGAAAGCTAGAATGAAAGACATCAAGAAAGACAGAAAGAAAGAAAGACAGACAGAAAGAAAGAAAGATAGAGAGAAAGAAAGTTAGAAAGTAAGAAAAAGAAATGAAGAAAGAAGGAAACAAAAGATAGAATGAGAGAATGTATGAATGCTAGAATGCAAGATATCAAGAAAGTAAGGAAGAAATAAATAAATAAATAAATAAATAATGAAAGAAACTAAATAAGAATGAGAAGATTTGAAAGCTAGAATGAAAGAAACAAAAAAAGAGAGAAAGACAGAAAGAAATTAAAGATTGAATGAGAGAAGGTATGAAAGCTAGAATGAAAGACATGAAGAAAGACAGAAAGAAAGTCATTATAGATAGAATGAGAGAAGGTATAAAAGCTATAATGAAATATGTCAAGAATGTATAAGGAAGAAAGAAAGAAACTAAAGATAGAATGAGAGAAGGTATGAAAGCTAGAATGAAAGATATCAAGAAAAAAGAAAGAAAGAAAAAAACTAAAGATAGAATGAAAGCTAGAATGAAAGAAACAAAGAAAGAAAGATAGAAAGAAACTAAAGAGAATGAGAGAAGGTATGAAAGCTAAAATGAAAGACATCAAGAGAGACAGAAAGAAAGAAAGGTGCAAAGAAAGAAAGAAAGATAGAGAGAAAGAAAGTTAGAAAGAAAAAGAAATGAAGAAAGAAGGAAACAAAAGATAGAATGAGAGAATGTATGAATGCTAGAATGAAAGATATCAAGAAAGAAAGGAAGAAATAAATAAATAAATAAATAAATAAATAATGAAAGAAACTATAAAAGAATGAGAGAAGGTTTGAAAGGTAGAATCAAAAATCTCAAGACTGAAAGAAAGAAAGAAAGAAACTAAAGAAAGAATGAGAGACGGTTTGAAAGCAAGAAAAAAAGAAACACAAAAAGAGAGAAAGATAGAAAGAAATTAAAGATAGAATGAGAGAAGGTATGAAACCTAGAATGAGAGATATCAAGAAAGAAAGAAAGAAAGAAAGAAAGATAGAAAGAAACTAAAGAGAATGAGAGAAGGTATCAAAGATAGAATGAAAGATATCGAGAAAGAAAGAAAGAAGGAGAGAAAAAAGAAAGAAAGAAACTAAAGATATGAATCATAGAAAGTATGAAAGCTAGAATGAAAGATCGAAAGAAAGAAAGAAAGAAAGGAAGAAAGAAAGAAAGAAAAAAGAAAGAAAGAAACTAAAGATAGAATGAGAGAAGTTATGAAAGCTAGAATGAATAAAAGAAAGAAAGAAAGACAGAAAGAAAATTAAGATAGAATGAGAGAAGGTATGAAAGCTAGAAGGAGAGATATCAAGAAAGAAAGAAAGAAAGAAAGATAGAAAGAAACTAAAGATATGAATGAGAGAATTTATGAAAGCTAGAATGAAAGATCAAAAGAAAGAAAGAAAGAAACTAAAGATAGAATGAGAGAAGGTATGAAAGCTTGAAAAATATTAAGAATGAAAGAAAGAAAGAAAGAAAGAAAGAAAAAAGAAATGAAGAAAGAAAGAAAGAAAGAAAGAAAAGGAAGGAAAGAATGAAAAAAGAAAGAAAGAATGAAAGAAAGAAAAAACTAAAGATAGAATGAGAGCAGGTATGAAAGCTGGAATGAAAGATATTAAGAAAAAAGAAAGAAAGAAAGAAACTAAACATAGAATGATGGAAGGTTTCAAAGCTAGAATGAAAGAAAGAAACAAAGAAAGAAAGAAAGATAGAAAGAAACTAAAGAGAATGAGAGAAAGTATGAAAGCTAGAATGAAAGACATGAAGAAAGACAGAAAGAAAGACAGTATAGATAGAATGAGAGAAGGTATAAAAGGTATAATGAAACATGTCAAGAATGTATAAGAAAGAAAGAAAGACACTAAAGATAGAATGAGAGAAGGTATGAAAGTTAGAAAAATATGAAGAAAGAAAGAAAGAAAGATCGAAAGAAAGAAAGAAAGAAAAAGAAAGAAAGAAACTAAAGATAGAATGGGAGAAGTTATGAAAGCTAGAATGAATGAAAAGAAGAAAGAAAGACAGATAAAAAAATTAAGATAGAATGAGAGAAGGTAGGAAAGCTAGAAGGACAGATATCAAGAAAGAAAGAAAGAAAGAAAGAAAGATAGAAAGAAACTAAAGATAGAATGTGAGAAGGTATGAAAGGTAGATTGAATGAAAGAATGAAAGGAAGAAAGAAACTAAAGATATGAATGAGAGAATTTATGAAAGCTAGAATGAAAGATCAAAGAAACAAAGAAAGAAACTAAAGATAGAATGAGAGAAGGTATGAAAGCTAGAAAAATATTAATAATGAAAGAAAGAAAGAAAGAAAAAAGAAATTAAGAAAGAAAGGAAGAAAGAAAGAAAAGGAAGGAAAGAATGAAAAAAGAAAGAAAGAATGAAAGAAAGAAAAAACTAAAGATAGAATGAGAAAAGGTATGAAAGCTAGAATGAAAGATATTCAGAAAAAAGAAAGAAAGAAAGAAACTAAACATAGAATGACGGAAGGTTTGAAAGCTAGAATGAAAGAAAGAAAGAAACAAAGAAAGAAAGACAGAAAGAAACTAAAGAGAATGAGAGAAAGTATGAAAGCTAGAATGAAAGACATGAAGAAAGAGAAAGAAAGACACTATAGATAGAATGAGAGAAGGTATAAAAGCTATAATTAAACATGTCAAGAATGTATAAGGAAGAAAGAAAGAAACTAAAGATAGAATGAGAGAAGGTATGAAAGTTAGAAAAATATGAAGAAAGAAAGAAAGATCGAAAGAAAGAAAGAAAGAAAGAAAATGAAAGAAAGAAACTAAAGATAGAATGAGAGAAGTTATGAAAGCTAGAATGAATGAAAAAAAGAAAGAAAGACAGATAAAAAAATTAAGATAGAATGAGAGAAGGTAGGAAAGCTAGAAGGACAGATATCAAGAAAGAAAGAAAGAAAGAAAGAAAGATAGAAAGAAACTAAAGATAGAATGAGAGAAGGTATGAAAGCTAGATTGAATGAAAGAATGAAAGGAAGAAAGAAACTAAAGATATGAATGAGAGAATTTATGAAAGCTAGAATGAAAGATCAAAGAAACAAAGAAAGTAACTAAAGATAGAATGAGAGAAGGTATGAAAGATAGAAAAATATTAATAATGAAAGAAAGAAAGAAAGAAAAAAGAAATTAAGAAAGAAAGGAAGAAAGAAAGAAAAGGAAGGAAAGAATGAAAAAAGAAAGAAAGAATGAAAGAAAGAAAAAACTAAAGATAGAATGAGAGAAGGTATGAAAGCTAGAATGAAAGATATTCAGAAAAAAGAAAGAAAGAAAGAAACTTAACATAGAATGACGGAAGGTTTGAAAGCTAGAATGAAAGAAAGAAAGAAACAAAGAAAGAAAGACAGAAAGAAACTAAAGAGAATGAGAGAAAGTATGAAAGCTAGAATGAAAGACATGAAGAAAGAGAAAGAAAGACACTATAGATAGAATGAGAGAAGGTATAAAAGCTATAATGAAACATGTCAAGAATGTATAAGGAAGAAAGAAAGAAACTAAAGATAGAATGAGAGAAGGTATGAAAGTTAGAAAAATATGAAGAAAGAAAGAAAGATCGAAAGAAAGAAAGAAAGAAAAAAAATGAAAGAAAGAAACTAAAGATAGAATGAGAGAAGTTATGAAAGCTAGAATGAATGAAAAAAAGAAAGAAAGACAGATAAAAAAATTAAGATAGAATGAGAGAAGGTAGGAAAGCTAGAAGGACAGATATCAAGAAAGAAAGAAAGAAAGAAAGAAAGATAGAAAGAAAGAAAGAAACTAAAGATAGAATGAGAGAAGGTATGAAAGCTAGATTGAATGAAAGAATGAAAGGAAGAAAGGAACATAAAGATATGAATGAGAGAATTTATGAAAGCTAGAGTGAAAGATCAAAAGAAAGAAAGAAAGAAAGAAAGAAAAAAGAAATGAAGAAAGAAAGAAAGAAAGAAATATAAGGAAGGAAAGAATGAAAAAAGAAAGAAAGAATGAAAGAGAAAAAACGAAAGATAGAATGAGAGAAGGTATGAAAGCTAGAATGAAAGATATTAAGAAAAAAGAAAGAAAGAAAGAAACTAAACATAGAATGATGGACGGTTTGAAAGCTAGAATGAACGAAAGAAACAAAGAAAGAAAGAAACATAGAAAGAAACTAAAGAGAAAGAGAGAAAGTATGAATGCTAGAATGAAAGACATGAAGAAAAACAGAAAGAAAGACACTATAGATAGAATGAGAGAAGGTATAAAAGCTATAATGAAACATGTCAGGAATGTATAAGGAAGAAAGAAGGAAACTAAAGATATAATGAGAGAAGGTATGAAAGTTAGAAAAATATGAAGAAAGAAAGAAAGAATGAAAGAAAGAAAGAAAGAAAGAAAATAGAAATGAAGAAAGAAAGAAATAAAGAAATAACAAGGAAGGAAAGAATGAGAAAAGAAAGAAAGAAAAATCTAAAGATAGAAGGAGAGAAGGTATGAAAGCTAGAATGAAAGATAACAAGAAAAAAGAAATAAATGAAAAAACTAAAGATAGAATGAGGGAAGGTTTGAAAGCTACAATGAAAGAAACAAAGAAAGAAAGATAGAAAGAAACTAAAGAGAATGAGAGAAGGTATGAAAGCTAGAATAAAAGACATCAAGAAAGACAAAAAGAAAGAAAGACAGACAGAAAGAAAGAAAGATACAAAGAAAGAAAGAAAGATGGAGAGAGAGAAAGTTAGAAAGTAAGAAAAAGAAATGAAGAAAGAAGGAAACAAAAGATAGAATGAGAGAATGTATGATTGCTAGAATGAAAGATATCAAGAAAGAAAGGAAGAAATAAATAAATAAATAATGAAAGAAACTAAAAAAGAATTAGAGAATGTTTGAAAGCTAGAATGAAAAATCTCAAGACTGAAAGAAAGAAAGAAAGAAACTAAAGAAGGAATGAGAGACGGTTTGAAAGCTAGAAAGAAAGAAACAAAAAAGAGAGAAAGACAGAAAGAAATTAAAGATAGAATGAGAGACGTTATGAAAGGTAGAATGAATGAATGAAAGAAAGAAAGACAGAAAGAAACTTAAGATAGAATGAGAGAAGATATGAAAGCTAGAAAGAGAGATATCAAGAAAGAAGGAAAGAAAGATAGAAAGAATTTAAAGATAGAATGAGAGAAGGTATGAAAGCTAGAATGAAAGATCAAAAGAAAGAAAGAAAGAAACTAAAGATAGAATGAGAGAAGGTATGAGCTAGAATGAAAGATATTAAGAAAAAAGAAAGAAAGAAAGAAACTAAACATAGAATGATGGAAGGTTTGAAAGCTAGAATGAAAGAAAGAAACAAGGAAAGAAAGAAAGATAGAAAGAAACTAAAGAGAATGAGAGAAAGTATGAAAGCTAGAATGAAAGACATGAAAAAAGACAGAAAGAAAGACACTATAGATAGAATGAGAGAAGGTATAAAAGCTATAATGAAACATGTCAAGAATGTATAAGGAAGAAAGAAAGAAACTAAAGATAGAATGAGAGAATTTAAGAAAGTTAGAAAAATATGAAGAAAAAGAAAGAAAGAATGAAAGAAAGAAAGAAAGAAAGAAAGAAAATAGAAATGAAGAAAGAAAGAAAGAAAGAAATAAAAAGGAAGGAAAGAATGAAAAAAGAAAGAAAGAAAGAAAATACTAAAGATAGAATGGGAGAAGGTATGAAAGCTAGAATGAAAGATATCAAGAAAAAAGAAAGAAAGAAAAAAACTAAAGATAGAATGAGGGAAGGTTTGAAAGCTAGAATGAAAGAAAGAAACAGAAAAAAGATAGAAAGAAACTAAAGAGAACGAGAGAAGGTATGAAAGCTAGAATGAAAGACATCAAGAAAGACAGAGAGAAAGAAAGACAGACAGAAAGAAAGAAAGATACAAAGAAAGAAAGAATGATATAAAGAAAGTTAGAAAGTAAGAAAAAGAAATGAAGAAAGAAGGAAACAAATGATAGAATGAGAGAATGTATAAATGCTAGAATGAAAGATATCAAGAAAGAAAGGAAGAAATAAATAAATAAATAATGAAAGAAACTAAAAAAGAATGAGAGAAGGTTTGAAAGCTAGAATGAAAAATCTCAAGACTGAAAGAAAGAAAGAAAGAAACTAAAGAAAGAATGAGAGACGGTTTGAAAGCTAGAAAGAAAGAAACAAAAAAAGAGAGAAAGACAGGAAGAAATTAAAGGTTGAATGAGAGAAGGTATGAAACCTAGAATGAGAGATATCAAGAAAGAAAGAAAGAAAGATAGAAAGAAACTAAAAAGTATGAGAGAAGGTATCAATGATAGAATGAAAGATATCGAGAAAGAAAGAAAGAATTAGAGAAAAAAGAAAGAAAGAAACTTAAGATATGAATCATAGAAAGTATGAAAGCTAGAATGAAAGATCGAAAGAAAGAAAGAAAAAAGAAAGAAAGAAACTAAAGATAGAATGAGAGAAGTTATGAAAGCTAGAATGAATGACAGAAAGAAAGAAAGACAGAAAGAAAATTAAGATAGAATGAGAGAAGATATGAAGGCTAGAAGGAGAGATATCAAGAAAGAAAGAAAGAAAGATAGAAAGAAAGAAACTAAAGATAGAATGAGAGAAGGTATGAAAGCTAGATTGAATGAAAGAATGAAAGGACGAAAGAAACTAAAGATATGAATGCGAGAATTTATGAAAGCTAGAATGAAAGATCAAAAGAAAGAAAGAAAGAAACTAAAGATAGAATGAGAGAAGGTATGAAATCAAAAAAAATATTAAGAATGAAAGAAAGAAAGAAAGAAAGAAAAAAGAAATGAAGAAAGAAAGAAAGAATGAAAAGGAAGGAAAAAGTGAAAAAAGAAAGAAAGAAAGAAAGAAAGAAAGAAAAAACTAAAGATAGAATGAGAGAAGGTATGAAAGCTAGAATGAAAGATATTAAGAAAAAAGAAAGAAAGAAAGAAACTAAACATAGAATGATGGAAGGTTTGAAAGCCAGAATGAAAGAAAGAAACAAAGAAAGAAAGATAGAAAGAAACTACAGAGAATGAGAGAAAGTATGAAAACTAGAATGAAAGACATGAAGAAAGACAGAAAGAAAGACACTATAGATAGAATGAGAGAAGGTATAAAAGGTATAATGAAACATGTCAAAAATGTATAAGGAAGAAAGAAAGAAACTAAAGATAGAATGAGAGAAGTTATGAAAGCTAGAATGAATGAAAGAAAGAAAGAAAGACAGAAAGAAAATTAAGATAGAATGAGAGAAGGTATGAAAGCTAGAAGGAGAGATATCAAGAAAGAAAGAAAGAAAGATAGAAAGAAACTAAAGATAGAATGTGAGAAGGTATGAAAGCTAGATTGAATGAAAGAATGAAAGGAAGAAAGAAAC
This sequence comes from Intellagama lesueurii, assembly GCA_037013535.1. Taxonomy (NCBI): domain Eukaryota; kingdom Metazoa; phylum Chordata; class Lepidosauria; order Squamata; family Agamidae; genus Intellagama; species Intellagama lesueurii. Next base: position 11,883,073 of record JBAJHW010000013.1, read on the forward strand.
TAAAGATATGAATGAGAGAATTTATGAAAGCTAGAATGAAAGATCAAAAGAAAGAAAGAAAGAAACTAAAGATAGAATGAGAGAAGGTATGAAAGCTAGAAAAATATTAAGAATGAAAGAAAGAAAGAAAGAAAGGAAAAAAGAAATGAAGAAAGAAAGAAAGAAATAAAAGGAAGGAAAGAATGAAAAAAGAAAGAAAGAATGAAAGAGAAAAAACTAAAGATAGAATGAGAGATGGTAGGAAAGCTAGAATGAAATATATTAAGAAAAAAGAAAGAAAGAAAGAAACTAACCATAGAATGATGGAAGGTTTGAAACCTAGAATGAAAGAAAGAAACAAAGAAAGAAAGAAAGATAGAATCTAAAGAGAATGAGAGAAGATATGAAAGCTAGAATGAAAGACATCAAGAAAGACAGAGAGAAAGAAAGACAGACAGAAAGAAAGAAAGATACAAAGAAATAAAGGAAGATATAGAGAAAGAAAGTTAGAAAGTAAGAAAAAGAAATGAAGGAAGAAGGAAACAAAAGATAGAATGAGAGAATGTATAAATGCTAGAATGAAAGATATCAAGAAAGAAAGGAAGAAATAAATAAATAAATAATGAAAGAAACTAAAAAAGAATGAGAGAAGGTTTGAAAGCGAGAATGAAAAATCTCAAGACTGAAAGAAAGAAAGAAAGAAACTAAAGAAAGAATGAGAGACGGTTTGAAAGATAGAAAGAAAGAAACAAAAAATAGAGAAAGACAGAAAGAAATTAAAGATAGAATGAGAGAAGTTATGAAAGCCAGAATGAATGAAAGAAAGAAAGAAAGAAAGAAAGGAACTAAAGATAGAATGAGAGAAGGTATGAAAGCTAGAATGAAAGATATCAAGAAAAAAGAAAGAAAGAAAAAAACTAAAAATAGAATGAAAGCTAGAATGAAAGAAACAAATAAAGAAAGATAGAAAGAAACTAAAGAGAATGAGAGAAGGTATGAAAGCTAAAATGAAAGACATCGAGACAGACAGAAAGAAAGAAAGGTGCAAAGAAAGAAAGAAAGATAGAGAGAAAGAAAGTTAGAAAGAAAAAGAAATGAAGAAAGAAGGAAACAAAAGATAGAATGAGAGAATGTATGAATGCTAGAATGAAAGATATCAAGAAAGAAAGGAAGAAATAAATAAATAAATAAATAAATAAATAATGAAAGAAACTATAAAAGAATGAGAGAAGGTTAGAAAGGTAGAATCAAAAATCTCAAGACTGAAAGAAAGAAAGAAAGAAACTAAAGAAAGAATGAGAGACGGTTTGAAAGCTAGAAAGAAAGAAACACAAAAAGAGAGAAAGATAGAAAGAAATTAAAGATAGAATGAGAGAAGGTATGAAACCTAGAATGAGAGATATCAAGAAAGAAAGAAAGAAAGAAAGATAGAAAGAAACTAAAGAGAATGAGAGAAGGTATCAAAGATAGAATGAAAGATATCGAGAAAGAAAGAAAGAAGGAGAGAAAAAAGAAAGAAAGAAACTAAAGATATGAATCATAGAAAGTATGAAAGCTAGAATGAAAGATCGAAAGAAAGAAAGAAAGAAAGGAAGGAAGAAAGAAAGAAAAAAGAAAGAAAGAAACTAAAGATAGAATGAGAGAAGTTATGAAAGCTAGAATGAATAAAAGAAAGAAAGAAAGACAGAAAGAAAATTAAGATAGAATGAGAGAAGGTATGAAAGCTAGAAGGAGAGATATCAAGAAAGAAAGAAAGAAAGAAAGATAGAAAGAAACTAAAGATATGAATGAGAGAATTTATGAAAGCTAGAATGAAAGATGAAAAGAAAGAAAGAAAGAAACTAAAGATAGAATGAGAGAAGGTATGAAAGCTTGAAAAATATTAAGAATGAAAGAAAGAAAGAAAGAAAGAAAGATAGAAAGAAACTAAAGAGAATGAGAGAAAGTATGAAAGCTAGAATGAAAGACATGAAGAAAGACAGAAAGAAAGACACTATAGATAGAATGAGAGAAGGTATAAAAGCTATAATGAAACGTGTCAAGAATGTATAAGAAAGAAAGAAAGACACTAAAGATAGAATGAGAGAAGGTATGAAAGTTAGAAAAATATGAAGAAAGAAAGAAAGAAAGATCGAAAAAAGAAAGAAAGAAAAAAGAAAGAAAGAAACTAAAGATAGAATGGGAGAAGTTATGAAAGCTAGAATGAATGAAAAAAAGAAAGAAAGACAGATAAAAAAATTAAGATAGAATGAGAGAAGGTAGGAAAGCTAGAAGGACAGATATCAAGAAAGAAAGAAAGAAAGAAAGAAAGATAGAAAGAAACTAAAGATAGAATGAGAGAAGGTATGAAAGCTAGATTGAATGAAAGAATGAAAGGAAGAAAGAAACTAAAGATATGAATGAGAGAATTTATGAAAGCTAGAATGAAAGATCAAAGAAACAAAGAAAGAAACTAAAGATAGAATGAGAGAAGGTATGAAAGCTAGAAAAATATTAATAATGAAAGAAAGAAAGAAAGAAAAAAGAAATTAAGAAAGAAAAGAAGAAAGAAAGAAAAGGCAGGAAAGAATGAAAAAAGAAAGAAAGAATGAAAGAAAGAAAAAACTAAAGATAGAATGAGAGAAGGTATGAAAGCTAGAAGGAGAGATATCAAGAAAGAAAGAAAGAAAGAAAGATAGAAAGAAACTAAAGATATGAATGAGAGAATTTATGAAAGCTAGAATGAAAGATCAAAAGAAAGAAAGAAAGAAACTAAAGATAGAATGAGAGAAGGTATGAAAGCTTGAAAAATATTAAGAATGAAAGAAAGAAAGAAAGAAAGAAAGAAAGAAAAAAGAAATGAAGAAAGAAAGAAAGAAATAAAAGGAAGGAAAGAATGAAAAAAGAAAGAAAGAAAGAAAAAACTAAAGATAGAATGAGATAATGTATGAAAGCTGGAATGAAAGATATTAAGAAAAAAGAAAGAAAGAAAGAAACTAAACATAGAATGATGGAAGGTTTCAAAGCTAGAATGAAAGAAAGAAACAAAGAAAGAAAGAAAGATAGAAAGAAACTAAAGAGAATGAGAGAAAGTATGAAAGCTAGAATGAAAGACATGAAGAAAGACAGAAAGAAAGACACTATAGATAGAATGAGAGAAGGTATAAAAGGTATAATGAAACATGTCAAGAATGTATAAGAAAGAAAGAAAGACACTAAAGATAGAATGAGAGAAGGTATGAAAGTTAGAAAAATATGAAGAAAGAAAGAAAGAAAGATCGAAAGAAAGAAAGAAAGAAAAAGAAAGAAAGAAACTAAAGATAGAATGGGAGAAGTTATGAAAGCTAGAATGAATGAAAAGAAGAAAGAAAGACAGATAAAAAAATTAAGATAGAATGAGAGAAGGTAGGAAAGCTAGAAGGACAGATATCAAGAAAGAAAGAAAGAAAGAAAGAAAGATAGAAAGAAACTAAAGATAGAATGTGAGAAGGTATGAAAGCTAGATTGAATGAAAGAATGAAAGGAAGAAAGAAACTAAAGATATGAATGAGAGAATTTATGAAAGCTAGAATGAAAGATCAAAGAAACAAAGAAAGAAACTAAAGATAGAATGAGAGAAGGTATGAAAGCTAGAAAAATATTAATAATGAAAGAAAGAAAGAAAGAAAAAAGAAATTAAGAAAGAAAGGAAGAAAGAAAGAAAAGGAAGGAAAGAATGAAAAAAGAAAGAAAGAATGAAAGAAAGAAAAAACTAAAGATAGAATGAGAGAAGGTATGAAAGCTAGAATGAAAGATATTCAGAAAAAAGAAAGAAAGAAAGAAACTAAACATAGAATGACGGAAGGTTTGAAAGCTAGAATGAAAGAAAGAAACAAACAAAGAAAGAAAGACAGAAAGAAACTAAAGAGAATGAGAGAAAGTATGAAAGCTAGAATGAAAGACATGAAGAAAGAGAAAGAAAGACACTATAGATAGAATGAGAGAAGGTATAAAAGCTATAATGAAACATGTCAAGAATGTATAAGGAAGAAAGAAAGAAACTAAAGATAGAATGAGAGAAGGTATGAAAGTTAGAAAAATATGAAGAAAGAAAGAAAGATCGAAAGAAAGAAAGAAAGAAAGAAAATGAAAGAAAGAAACTAAAGATAGAATGAGAGAAGTTATGAAAGCTAGAATGAATGAAAAAAAGAAAGAAAGACAGATAAAAAAATTAAGATAGAATGAGAGAAGGTAGGAAAGCTAGAAGGACAGATATCAAGAAAGAAAGAAAGAAAGAAAGAAAGATAGAAAGAAACTAAAGATAGAATGAGAGAAGGTATGAAAGCTAGATTGAATGAAAGAATGAAAGGAAGAAAGAAACTAAAGATATGAATGAGAGAATTTATGAAAGCTAGAATGAAAGATCAAAGAAACAAAGAAAGAAACTAAAGATAGAATGAGAGAAGGTATGAAAGATAGAAAAATATTAATAATGAAAGAAAGAAAGAAAGAAAAAAGAAATTAAGAAAGAAAGGAAGAAAGAAAGAAAAGGAAGGAAAGAATGAAAAAAGAAAGAAAGAATGAAAGAAAGAAAAAACTAAAGATAGAATGAGAGAAGGTATGAAAGCTAGAATGAAAGATATTCAGAAAAAAGAAAGAAAGAAAGAAACTTAACATAGAATGACGGAAGGTTTGAAAGCTAGAATGAAAGAAAGAAAGAAACAAAGAAAGAAAGACAGAAAGAAACTAAAGAGAATGAGAGAAAGTATGAAAGCTAGAATGAAAGACATGAAGAAAGAGAAAGAAAGACACTATAGATAGAATGAGAGAAGGTATAAAAGCTATAATGAAACATGTCAAGAATGTATAAGGAAGAAAGAAAGAAACTAAAGATAGAATGAGAGAAGGTATGAAAGTTAGAAAAATATGAAGAAAGAAAGAAATATCGAAAGAAAGAAAGAAAGAAAAAAAATGAAAGAAAGAAACTAAAGATAGAATGAGAGAAGTTATGAAAGCTAGAATGAATGAAAAAAAGAAAGAAAGACAGATAAAAAAATTAAGATAGAATGAGAGAAGGTAGGAAAGCTAGAAGGACAGATATCAAGAAAGAAAGAAAGAAAGAAAGAAAGATAGAAAGAAAGAAACTAAAGATAGAATGAGAGAAGGTATGAAAGCTAGATTGAATGAAAGAATGAAAGGAAGAAAGGAACATAAAGATATGAATGAGAGAATTTATGAAAGCTAGAGTGAAAGATCAAAAGAAAGAAAGAAAGAAAGAAAGAAAAAAGAAATGAAGAAAGAAAGAAAGAAAGAAATATAAGGAAGGAAAGAATGAAAAAAGAAAGAAAGAATGAAAGAGAAAAAACGAAAGATAGAATGAGAGAAGGTATGAAAGCTAGAATGAAAGATATTAAGAAAAAAGAAAGAAAGAAAGAAACTAAACATAGAATGATGGACGGTTTGAAAGCTAGAATGAACGAAAGAAACAAAGAAAGAAAGAAAGATAGAAAGAAACTAAAGAGAAAGAGAGAAAGTATGAATGCTAGAATGAAAGACATGAAGAAAAACAGAAAGAAAGACACTATAGATAGAATGAGAGAAGGTATAAAAGCTATAATGAAACATGTCAGGAATGTATAAGGAAGAAAGAAGGAAACTAAAGATATAATGAGAGAAGGTATGAAAGTTAGAAAAATATGAAGAAAGAAAGAAAGAATGAAAGAAAGAAAGAAAGAAAGAAAATAGAAATGAAGAAAGAAAGAAATAAAGAAATAACAAGGAAGGAAAGAATGAAAAAAGAAAGAAAGAAAAATCTAAAGATAGAAGGAGAGAAGGTATGAAAGCTAGAATGAAAGATAACAAGAAAAAAGAAATAAATGAAAAAACTAAAGATAGAATGAGGGAAGGTTTGAAAGCTACAATGAAAGAAACAAAGAAAGAAAGATAGAAAGAAACTAAAGAGAATGAGAGAAGGTATGAAAGCTAGAATAAAAGACATCAAGAAAGACAAAAAGAAAGAAAGACAGACAGAAAGAAAGAAAGATACAAAGAAAGAAAGAAAGATGGAGAGAGAGAAAGTTAGAAAGTAAGAAAAAGAAATGAAGAAAGAAGGAAACAAAAGATAGAATGAGAGAATGTATGATTGCTAGAATGAAAGATATCAAGAAAGAAAGGAAGAAATAAATAAATAAATAATGAAAGAAACTAAAAAAGAATTAGAGAATGTTTGAAAGCTAGAATGAAAAATCTCAAGACTGAAAGAAAGAAAGAAAGAAACTAAAGAAGGAATGAGAGACGGTTTGAAAGCTAGAAAGAAAGAAACAAAAAAGAGAGAAAGACAGAAAGAAATTAAAGATAGAATGAGAGACGTTATGAAAGGTAGAATGAATGAATCAAAGAAAGAAAGACAGAAAGAAACTTAAGATAGAATGAGAGAAGATATGAAAGCTAGAAAGAGAGATATCAAGAAAGAAGGAAAGAAAGATAGAAAGAATTTAAAGATAGAATGAGAGAAGGTATGAAAGCTAGAATGAAAGATCAAAAGAAAGAAAGAAAGAAACTAAAGATAGAATGAGAGAAGGTATGAAAGCTAGAATGAAAGATATTCAGAAAAAAGAAAAAAAGAAAGAAACTAAACATAGAATGACGGAAGGTTTGAAAGCTAGAATGAAAGAAAGAAACAAACAAAGAAAGAAAGACAGAAAGAAACTAAAGAGAATAAGAGAAAGTATGAAAGCTAGAATGAAAGACATGAAGAAAGAGAAAGAAAGACACTATAGATAGAATGAGAGAAGGTATAAAAGCTATAATGAAACATGTCAAGAATGTATAAGGAAGAAAGAAAGAAACTAAAGATAGAATGAGAGAAGGTATGAAAGTTAGAAAAATATGAAGAAAGAAAGAAAGAAAGAATGAATGAAAGAAAGAAAGAAAGAAAGAAAATAGAAATGTTGAAAGAAAGAAATAAAGAAATAAAAAGGAAGGAAAGAATGAAAAAAGAAAGAAAGAAAGAAAGAAAAAACTAAAGATAGAATGAGAGAAGGTATGAAAGCTAGAATGAAAGATATTAAGAAAAAAGAAAGAAAGAAAGAAACTAAACATAGAATGATGGAAGGTTTGAAAGCCAGAATGAAAGAAAGAAACAAAGAAAGAAAGAAAGATAGAAAGAAACTACAGAGAATGAGAGAAAGTATGAAAACTAGAATGAAAGACATGAAGAAAGACAGAAAGAAAGACACTATAGATAGAATGAGAGAAGGTATAAAAGGTATAATGAAACATGTCAAAAATGTATAAGGAAGAAAGAAAGAAACTAAAGATAGAATGAGAGAAGTTATGAAAGCTGGAATGAATGAAAGAAAGAAAGAAAGACAGAAAGAAAATTAAGATAGAATGAGAGAAGGTATGAAAGCTAGAAGGAGAGATATCAAGAAAGAAAGAAAGAAAGATAGAAAGAAACTAAAGATAGAATGAGAGAAGGTATGAAAGCTAGATTGAATGAAAGAATGAAAGGAAGAAAGAAACTAAAGATATGAATGAGAGAAATTATGAAAGCTAGAATGAAAGATCAAAAGAAAGAAAGAAAGAAACTAAAGATAGAATGAGAGAAGGTATGAAAGCTAGAAAAATATTAAGAATGAAAGAAAGAAAGAAAGAAAGAAAGAAAGGAAAAAAGAAATGAAGAAAGAAAGAAAGAAATAAAAGGAAGGAAAGAATGAAAAAAAAAGAAAGAATAAAATAGAAAAAACTAAAGATAGAATGAGAGATGGTAGGAAAGCTAGAATGAAATATATTAAGAAAAAAGAAAGAAAGAAAGAAACTAACCATAGAATGATGGAAGGTTTGAAACCTAGAATGAAAGAAAGAAACAAAGAAAGAAAGAAAGAAAGAAAGATAGATAGAATCTAAAGAGAATGAGAGAAAGTATGAAAGCTAGAATGAAAGACATGAAGAAAGACAGAAAGAAAGTCACTATAGATAGAATGAGAGAAGGTATGGAAGTTAGAAAAATATGAAGAAAAAGAAAGAAAGAATGAAAAGGAAGGAAAGAGTGAAAAAAGAAAGAAAGAAAGAAAGAAAGAAAAAACTAAAGATAGAATGAGAGAAGGTATGAAAGCTAGAATGAAAGATATTAAGAAAAAAGAAAGAAAGAAAGAAACTAAACATAGAATGATGGAAGGTTTGAAAGCCAGAATGAAAGAAAGAAACAAAGAAAGAAAGAAAGATAGAAAGAAACTACAGAGAATGAGAGAAAGTATGAAAGCTAGAATGAAAGACATGAAGAAAGACAGAAAGAAAGACACTATAGATAGAATGAGAGAAGGTATAAAAGGTATAATGAAACATGTCAAAAATGTATAAGGAAGAAAGAAAGAAACTAAAGATAGAATGAGAGAAGTTATGAAAGCTAGAATGAATGAAACAAAGAAAGAAAGACAGAAAGAAAATTAAGATAGAATGAGAGAAGGTATGAAAGCTAGAAGGAGAGATATCAAGAAAGAAAGAAAGAAAGATAGAAAGAAACTAAAGAAAGAATGAGAGACGGTATGAAAGCTAGATTGAATGAAAGAATGAAAGGAAGAAAGAAACTAAAGATATGAATGAGAGAATTTATGAAAGCTAGAATGAAAGATCAAAAGAAAGAAAGAAAGAAACTAAAGATAGAATGAGAGAAGGTATGAAAGCTAGAAAAATATTAAGAATGAAAGAAAGAAAGAAAGAAAGAAAGAAAGGAAAAAGAAATGAAGAAAGAAAGAAATAAAAGAAAGGAAAGAATGAAAAAAGAAAGAAAGAATGAAAGAGAAAAAACTAAAGATACAATGAGAAATGGTAGGAAAGCAAGAATGAAATATATTAAGAAAAAAGAAAGAAAGAAAGAAACTAACCATAGAATGATGGAAGGTTTGAAACCTAGAATGAAAGAAAGAAACAAAGAAAGAAAGAAAGATAGATAGAATCTAAAGAGAATGAGAGAAAGTATGAAAGCGAGAATGAAAGACATGAAGAAAAACAGAAATAAAGTCACTATAGATAGAATGAGAGAAGGTATGGAAGTTAGAAAAATATGAAGAAAAAGAAAGAAAGAATGAAAGAAAGAAAGAAAGAAAATAGAAATGAAGAAAGAAAGATATAAAGAAATAAAAAGGAAGGAAAGAATGAAAAAAGAAAGAAAGAAAGAAAGAAAGAAAGAAAATACTAAAGATAGAATGGGAGAAGGTATGAAAGCTAGAATGAAAGATATCAAGAAAAAAGAAAGAAAGAAAAAAACTAAAGATAGAATGAGGGAAGGTTTGAAAGCTAGAATGAAAGAAAGAAACAAAGAAAGAAAGATAGAAAGAAACTAAAGAGAATGAGAGAAGGTATGAAAGCTAGAATGAAAGACATCAAAAAAGACAGAGAGATAGAAAGACAGACAGAAAGAAGGAAAGATACAAAGAAAGAAAGATATAGAGAAAGGAAGTTAGAAAGTAAGAAAAAGAAATGAAGAAAGAAGGAAACAAAAGATAGAATGAGAGAATGTATAAATGCTAGAATGAAAGATATCAAGAAAGAAAGTAAGAAATAAATAAATAAATAATGAAAGAAACTAAAAAAGAATGAGAGAAGGTTTGAAAGCTAGAATGAAAAATCTCAAGACTGAAAGAAAGAAAGAAAGAAACTAAAGAAAGAATGAGAGACGGTTTGAAAGATAGAAAGAAAGAACCAAAAAAGAGAGAAAGACAGAAAGAAATTAAAGATAGAATGAGAGAAGTTATGAAAGCTAGAATGAATGAATGAAAGAAAGAAAGACAGAAAGAAACTAAAGATAGAATGAGAGAAGGTATGAAAGCTAGAATGAAAGATATCAAGAAAAAAGAAAGAATGAAAAAAACTAAAGATAGAATGAAAGCTAGAATGAAAGAAACAAAGAAAGAAAGATAGAAAGAAACTAAAGAGAATGAGAGAAGGTATGAAAGCTAAAATGAAAGACATCAAGACAGACAGAAAGAAAGAAAGGTGCAAAGAAAGAAAGAAAGAAAGATAGAGAGAAATAAAGTTAGAAAGAAAAAGAAATGAAGAAAGAAGGAAACAAAAGATAGAATGAGAGAATGTATGAATGCTAGAATGAAAGATATCAAGAAAGAAAGAAGAAATAAATAAATAAATAAATAAATAATGAAAGAAACTAAAAAAGAATGACAGAAGGTTTGAAAGCTAGAATGAAAAATCTCAAGACTGAAAGAAAGAAAGAAAGAAACTAATGAAAGAATGAGAGACGGTTTGAAAGCTAGAAAGAAAGAAACAAAAAAAGAGAGAAAGACAGAAAGAAATTAAAGATTCAATGAGAGAAGGTACGAAACCTAGAATGAGAGATATCAAGAAAGAAAGAAAGAAAGATAGAAAGAAACTTAAGAGAATGAGAGAAGGTATCAATGATAGAATGAAAGATATCGAGAAAGAAAGAAAGAAGGAGAGAAAAAAGAAAGAAAGAAACTTAAGATATGAGTCATAGAAAGTATGAAAGCTAGAATGAATGAAAGAAAGAAAGAAAGACAGAAAGAAAATTAAGATAGAATGAGAGAAGGTATGAAAGCTAGAAGGAGAGATATCAAGAAAGAAAGAAAGAAAGAAAGATAGAAAGAAACTAAAGATAGAATGAGAGAAGGTATGAAAGCTAGATTGAATGAAAGAATGAAAGGAAGAAAGAAACTAAAGAAATGAATGAGAGAATTTCTGAAAGCTAGAATGAAAGATCAAAAGAAAGAAAGAAAGAAACTAAATGTAGAATGAGAGAAGGTATGAAAGCTTGAAAAATATTAAGAATGATAGAAAGAAAGAAAGAAAGAAAGAAAAAAGAAATGAAGAAAGAAAGAAAGAAATAAAAGGAAGGAAAGAATGAAAAAAGAAAGAAAGAATGAAAGAAAGAAAAAACTAAGGATATAATGAAAGCAGGTATGAAAGCTAGAATGAAAGATATTAAGAAAAAAGAAAGAAAGAAAGAAACTAAACATAGAATGATGGAAGGTTTCAAAGCTAGAATGAAAGAAAGAAACAAAGAAAGAAAGAAAGATAGAAAGAAACTAAAGAGAATGAGAGAAAGTATGAAAGCTAGAATGAAAGACATGAAGAAAGACAGATAGAAAGACACTATAGATAGAATGAGAGAAGGTATGAAAGTTAGAAAAATATGAAGAAAAAGAAAGAAAGAATGAAAGAAAGAAAGAAAGAAAATAGAAATGAAGAAAGAAAGAAAGAAAGAAATAAAAAGGAAGGAAAAAAAGAAAAAAGAAAGAAAGAAAGAAAATACTAAAGATAGAATGGGAGAAGGTATGAAAGCTAGAATGAAAGATATCAAGAAAAAAGAAAGAAAGAAAAAAACTAAAGATAGAATGAGGGAAGGTTTGAAAGCTAGAATGAAAGAAAGAAACAAAGAAAGAAAGATAGAAAGAAACTAAAGAGAATGAGAGAAGGTATGAAAGCTAGAATGAAAGACATCAAAAAAGACAGAGAGATAGAAAGACAGACAGAAAGAAGGAAAGATACAAAGAAAGAAAGATATAGAGAAAGGAAGTTAGAAAGTAAGAAAAAGAAATGAAGAAAGAAGGAAACAAAAGATAGAATGAGAGAATGTATAAATGCTAGAATGAAAGATATCAAGAAAGAAAGTAAGAAATAAATAAATAAATAATGAAAGAAACTAAAAAAGAATGAGAGAAGGTTTGAAAGCTAGAATGAAAAATCTCAAGACTGAAAGAAAGAAAGAAAGAAACTAAAGAAAGAATGAGAGACGGTTTGAAAGATAGAAAGAAAGAACCAAAAAAGAGAGAAAGACAGAAAGAAATTAAAGATAGAATGAGAGAAGTTATGAAAGCTAGAATGAATGAATGAAAGAAAGAAAGACAGAAAGAAACTAAAGATAGAATGAGAGAAGGTATGAAAGCTAGAATGAAAGATATCAAGAAAAAAGAAAGAAAGAAAAAAACTAAAGATAGAATGAAAGCTAGAATGAAAGAAACAAAGAAAGAAAGATAGAAAGAAACTAAAGAGAATGAGAGAAGGTATGAAAGCTAAAATGAAAGACATCAAGACAGACAGAAAGAAAGAAAGGTGCAAAGAAAGAAAGAAAGATAGAGAGAAAGAAAGTTAGAAAGAAAATGAAATGAAGAAAGAAGGAAACAAAAGATAGAGTGAGAGAATGTATGAATGCTAGAATGAAAGATATCAAGAAAGAAAGGAAGAAATAAATAAATAAATAAATAAATAAATAAATAAATAAATAATGAAAGAAACTATAAAAGAATGAGAGAAGGTTTGAAAGGTAGAATCAAAAATCTCAAGACTGAAAGAAAGAAAGAAAGAAACTAAAGAAAGAAAGAGAGACGGTTTGAAAGCTAGAAAGAAAGAAACAAAAAAAGAGAGAAAGACAGAAAGAAATTAAAGATAGAATGAGAGAAGGTATGAAACCTAGAATGAGAGATATCAAGAAAGAAAGAAAGAAAGATAGAAAGAAACTAAAGAGAATGAGAGAAGGTATCAAAGATAGAATGAAAGATATCGAGAAAGAAAGAAAGAAGGAGAGAAAAAAGAAAGAAAGAAACTAAAGATATGAATCATAGAAAGTATGAAAGCTAGAATGAAAGATCGAAAGAAAGAAAGAAAGAAAGAAAGAAAAAAGAAAGAAAGAAACTAAAGATAGAATGAGAGAAGTTATGAAAGCTAGAATGAATGAAAGAAAGAAAGAAAGACAGAAAGAAAATTAAGATAGAATGAGAGAAGGTATGAAAGCTAGAAGGAGAGATATCAAGAAAGAAAGAAAGAAAGAAAGATAGAAAAAAACTAAAGATAGAATGAGAAGGTATGAAAGCTAGATTGAATGAAAGAATGAAAGGAAGAAAGAAACTAAAGATATGAATGAGAGAATTTATGAAAGCTAGAATGAAAGATCAAAAGAAAGAAAGAAAGAAACTAAAGATAGAATGAGAGAAGGTATGAAAGCTAGAAAAATATTAAGAATGAAAGAAAGAAAGAAAGAAAGAAAAAAGAAATGAAGAAAGAAAGAAAGAAAGAAAGAAAAGGAAGGAAAGAATGAAAAAAGAAAGAAAGAATGAAAGAAAGAAAAAACTAAAGATAGAATGAGAGCAGGTATGAAAGCTAGAATGAAAGATATTAAGAAAAAAGAAAGAAAGAAAGAAACTAAACATAGAATGATGGAAGGTTTCAAAGCTAGAATGAAAGAAAGAAACAAAGAAAGAAAGATAGAAAGAAACTAAAGAGAATGAGAGAAGGTATGAAAGCTAGAATGAAAGACATCAGGAAATTCAGAAAGAAAGAAAGACAGACAGAAAGAAAGAAAGATACAAAGAAAGAAAGAAAGATAGAGAGAAAGAAAGTTAGAAAGTAAGAAAAAGAAATGAAGAAAGAAGGAAACAAAAGATAGAATGAGAGAATGTATGAATGCTAGAATGAAAGATATCAAGAAAGAAAGGAAGAAATAAATAAATAAATGAAAAATTATTAAAGAAACTAAAAAAGAATGAGAGAAGGTTTGAAAGCTAGAATGAAAAATCTCAAGACTGAAAGAAAGAAAGAAAGAAACTAAAGAAAGAATGAGAGACGGTTTGAAAGCTAGAAAGAAAGAAACAAAAAAAGAGAGAAAGACAGAAAAAAATTAAAGATTGAATGAGAGAAGGTATGAAAACTAGAATGAGAGATATCAAGAAAGAAAGAAAGAAAGATAGAAAGAAACTAAAGAGAATGAGAGAAGGTATCAATGATAGAATGAAAGATATCGAGAAAGAAAGAAAGAAGGAGAGAAAAAAGAAAGAAAGAAACTTAAGATATGAGTCATAGAAAGTATGAAACCTAGAATGAATGAAAAAAAGAAAGAAAGACAGAAAGAAAATTAAGATAGAATGAGAGAAGGTATGAAAGCTAGAAGGAGAGATATCAAGAAAGAAAGAAAGAAAGAAAGATAGAAAATAACTAAAGTTCGAATGAGAGAAGGTATGAAAGCTAGATTGAATGAAAGAATGAAAGGAAGAAAGAAACTAAAGATAGAATGAGAGAAGGTATGAAAGCTTGAAAAATATTAAGAAGGAAAGAGAGAAAGAAAGAAAGAAAGAAAGAAAAAAGAAATGAAGAAAGAAAGAAAGAAAGAAATAAAAGGAAGGAAAGAATGAAAAAAGAAAGAAAGAATGAAAGAAAGAAAAAACTAAGGATATAATGAGAGCAGGTATGAAAGCTAGAATGAAAGATATTAAGAAAAAAGAAAGAAAGAAAGAAACTAAACAAAGAATGATGGAAGGTTTCAAAGCTAGAATGAAAGAAAGAAACAAAGAAAGAAAGATAGAAAGAAACTAAAGAGAATGAGAGAAAGTATGAAAGCTAGAATGAAAGACATGAAGAAAGACAGAAAGAAAGACACTATAGATAGAATGAGAGAAGGTATAAAAGGTATAATGAAACATGTCAAGAATGTATAAGGAAGAAAGAAAGAAACTAAAGAGAGAATGAGAGAAGGTATGAAAGTTAGAAAAATATGAAGAAAGAAAGAAAGAAAGATCGAAAGAAAGAAAGAAAGAAAAAAGAAAGAAAGAAACTAAAGATAGAATGGGAGAAGTTATGAAAGCTAGAATGAATGAAAGAAAGAAAGAAAGATAGAAAGAAACTAAAGATAGAATGAGAGAAGGTATGAAAGCTAGAATGAAAGATATTAAGAAAAAAGAAAGAAAGAAAGAAACTAAACATAGAATGATGGAAGGTTTGAAAGCTAGAATGAAAGAAAGAAACAAAGAAAGAAAGAAAGATAGAAAGAAACTAAAGAGAATGAGAGAAAGTATGAATGCTAGAATGAAAGACATGAAGAAAGACAGAAAGAAAGTCACTATAGATAGAATGAGAGAAGGTATAAAAGCTATAATGAAACATGTCAGGAATGTATAAGGAAGAAAGAAGGAAACTAAAGATATAATGAGAGAAGGTATGAAAGTTAGAAAAATATGAAGAAAGAAAGAAAGAAAGAATGAAAGAAAGAAAGAAAGAAAGAAAGAAAATAGAAATGAAGAAAGAAAGAAATAAAGAAATAAAAAGGAAGGAAGGAATGAAAAAAGAAAGAAAGAAAGAAAGAAAAAACTAAAGATAGAATTAGAGAAGGTATGAAAGCTAGAATGAAAGATATCAAGAAAAAAGAAAGAAAGGAAAAAACTAAAGATAGAATGAGGGAAGGTTTGAGAGCTAGAATGAAAGAAACAAAGAAAGAAAGATAGAAAGAAACTAAAGAGAATGAGAGAAGGTATGAAAGCTAGAATAAAAGACATCAAGAAAGACAAAAAGAAAGAAAGACAGACAGAAAGAAAGAAAGATACAAAGAAAGAAAGAAAGATAGAGAGAAAGAAAGTTAGAAAGTAAGAAAAAGAAATGAAGAAAGAAGGAAACAAAAGATAGAATGAGAGAATGTATGATTGCTAGAATGAAAGATATCAAGAAAGAAAGGAAGAAATAAATAAAGAAATAATGAAAGAAACTAAAAAAGAATTAGAGAATGTTTGAAAGCTAGAATGAAAAATCTCAAGACTGAAAGAAAGAAAGAAAGAAACTAAAGAAAGAATGAGAGACGGTTTTAAAGCTAGAAAGAAAGGAACAAAAAAGAGAGAAAGACAGATAGAAATTAAAGATAGAATGAGAGACGTTATGAAAGCTAGAATGAATGAATGAAAGAAAGAAAGACAGAAAGAAACTTAAGATAGAATGAGAGAAGGTATGAAAGCTAGAAAGAGAGATATCAAGAAAGAAGGAAAGAAAGATAGAAAGAAACTAAAGATAGAATGAGAGAAGGTATGAAAGCTAGAATGAAAGATCAAAAGAAAGAAAGAAAGAAACTAAAGATAGAATGAGAGAAGGTATGAAAGCTAGAAAAATATTAAGAATATAAGAAAGAAAGAATGAAAGAAAGAAAGAAAGATAGAAAGAAACTAAAGAGAATGAGAGAAAGTATGAAAGCTAGAATGGAAGACATGAAAAAAGGCAGAAAGAAAGACACTATAGATAGAATGAGAGAAGGTATGAAAGCTAGAAAAATATGAAGAAAGAAAGAAAGAAAGATCGAAAGAAAGAAAGAAAAAAGAAAGAAAGAAACTAAAGATTGAATGGGAGAAGTTATGAAAGCTAGAATGAATGAAAGAAAGAAAGAAAGATAGAAAGAAACTAAAGATAGAATGAGAGAAGGTATGAAAGTTAGATTGAAAGAAAGAATGAAAGGAAGAAAGAAACTAAAGATATGAATGAGAGAATTTATGAAAGCTAGAATGAAAGATCAAAGAAAGAAAGAAAGAAACTAAAGATAGAATGAGAGAAGGTATGAAAGCTAGAATGAAAGACATGAAAAAAGACAGAAAGAAAGACACTATAGATAGAATGAGAGAAGGTATAAAAGCTATAATGATGGAAGGTTTGAAAGCTAGAATGAAAGAAAGAAACAAAGAAAGAAAGAAAGATAGAAAGAAACTAAAGATAGAATGAGAGAAGGTATGAAAGCTAGAATGAAAGATATCAAGAAAAAAGAAAGAAAGAAAAAAACTAAAGAGAGAATGAAAGCTAGAATGAAAGAAACAAAGAAAGAAAGATAGAAAGAAACTAAAGAGAATGAGAGAAGGTATGAAAGCTAAAATGAAAGACATCAAGACAGACAGAAAGAAAGAAAGGTGCAAAGAAAGAAAGAAAGATAGAGAGAAAGAAAGTTAGAAAGAAAAAGAAATGAAGAAAGAAGGAAACAAAAGATAGAATGAGAGAATGTATGACTGCTAGAATGAAAGATATCAAGAAAGAAAGGAAGAAATAAATAAATAAATAAATAAATAAATAAATAAATAATGAAAGAAACTATAAAAGAATGAGAGAAGGTTTGAAAGGTAGAATCAAAAATCTGAAGACTGAAAGAAAGAAAGAAAGAAACTAAAGAAAGAATGAGAGACGGTTTGAAAGCTAGAAAGAAAGAAACACAAAAAGTGAGAATGATAGAAAGAAATTAAAGATAGAATGAGAGAAGGTATGAAACCTAGAATGAGAGATATCAAGAAAGAAAGAAAGAAAGAAAGATAGAAAGAAACTAAAGAGAATGAGAGAAGGTATCAAAGATAGAATGAGAGATATCGAGAAAGAAAGAAAGAAGGAGAGAAAAAAGAAAGAAAGAAACTAAAGATATGAATCATAGAAAGTATGAAAGCTAGAATGAAAGATCGAAAGAAAGAAAGAAAGAAAGAAAGGAAGAAAGAAAGAAAAAAGAAAGAAAGAAACTAAAGATAGAATGAGAGAAGTTATGAAAGCTAGAATGAATAAAAGAAAGAAAGAAAGACAGAAAGAAAATTAAGATAGAATGAGAGAAGGTATGAAAGCTAGAAGGAGAGATATCAAGAAAGAAAGAAAGAAAGATAGAGAGAAAGAAACTAAAGATATGAATGAGAGAATTTATGAAAGCTAGAATGAAAGATCAAAAGAAAGAAAGAAAGAAACTAAAGATAGAATGAGAGAAGGTATGAAAGCTTGAAAAATATTAAGAATGAAAGAAAGAAAGAAAGAAAGAAAGAAAGAAAAAAGAAATGAAGAAAGAAAGAAAGAAAGAAAAGGAAGGAAAGAATGAAAAAAGAAAGAAAGAATGAAAGAAAGAAAAAACTAAAGATAGAATGAGATCAGGTATGAAAGCTGGAATGAAAGATATTAAGAAAAAAGAAAGAAAGAAAGAAATTAAACATAGAATGATGGAAGGTTTCAAAGCTAGAATGAAAGAAAGAAACAAAGAAAGAAAGAAATATAGAAAGAAACTAAAGAGAATGAGAGAAGGTATGAAAGTTAGAAAAATATGAAGAAAGAAAGAAAGAAAGATCGAAAGAAAGAAAGAAAGAAAAAAGAAAGAAAGAAACTAAAGATAGAATGGGAGAAGTAATGAAAGCTAGAATGAATGAATGAAAGAAAGAAAGATAGAAAGAAACTAAAGATAGAATGAGAGAAGGTATGAAAGCTAGATTGAATGAAAGAATGAAAGGAAGAAAGAAACTAAAGATATGAATGAGAGAATTTATGAAAGCTAGAATGAAAGATCAAAGAAACAAAGAAAGAAACTAAAGATAGAATGAGAGAAGGTATGAAAGCTAGAAAAATATTAATAATGAAAGAAAGAAAGAAAGAAAAAAGAAATTAAGAAAGAAAGGAAGAAAGAAAGAAAAGGAAGGAAAGAATGAAAAAAGAAAGAAAGAATGAAAGAAAGAAAAAACTAAAGATAGAATGAGAGAAGGTATGAAACCTAGAATGAAAGATATTCAGAAAAATGAAAGAAAGAAAGAAACTTAACATAGAATGATGGAAGGTTTGAAAGCTAGAATGAAAGAAAGAAACAAACAAAGAAAGAAAGACAGAAAGAAACTAAAGAGAATGAGAGATAGTATGAAAGCTAGAATGAAAGACATGAAGAAAGAGAAAGAAAGACACTATAGATAGAATGAGAGAAGGTATAAAAGCTATAATGAAACATGTCAAGAATGTATAAGGAAGAAAGAAAGTAACTAAAGAAAGAATGAGAGAAGGTATAAAAGTTAGAAAAATATGAAGAAAGAAAGAAAGATCGAAAGAAAGAAAGAAAGAAAAAAAATGAAAGAAAGAAACTAAAGATAGAATGAGAGAAGTTATGAAAGCTAGAATGAATGAAAAAAAGAAAGAAAGACAGATAAAAAAATTAAGATAGAATGAGAGAAGGTAGGAAAGCTAGAAGGACAGATATCAAGGAATAAAGAAAGAAAGAAAGAAAGATAGAAAGAAACTAAAGATAGAATGAGAGAAGGTATGAAAGCTAGATTGAATGAAAGAATGAAAGGAAGAAAGGAACATAAAGATATGAATGAGAGAATTTATGAAAGCTAGAATGAAAGATCAAAAGAAAGAAAGAAAGAAAGAAAGAAAAAAGAAATGAAGAAAGAAAGAAAGAAAGAAATATAAGGAAGGAAAGAATGAAAAAAGAAAGAAAGAATGAAAGAGAAAAAACGAAAGATAGAATGAGAGAAGGTATGAAAGCTAGAATGAAAGATATTAAGAAAAAAGAAAGAAAGAAAGAAACTAAACATAGAATGATGGACGGTTTGAAAGCTAGAATGAAAGAAAGAAACAAAGAAAGAAAGAAAGATAGAAAGAAACTAAAGAGAATGAGAGAAAGTATGAATGCTAGAATGAAAGACATGAAGAAAGACAGAAAGAAAGACACTATAGATAGAATGAGAGAAGGTATAAAAGCTATAATGAAACATGTCAGGAATGTATAAGGAAGAAAGAAGGAAACTAAAGATATAATGAGAGAAGGTATGAAAGTTAGAAAAATATGAAGAAAGAAAGAAAGAATGAAAGAAAGAAAGAAAGAAAGAAAATAGAAATGAAGAAAGAAAGAAATAAAGAAATAAAAAGGAAGGAAAGAATGAAAAAAGAAAGAAAGAAAGAAAGGAAAAAACTAAAGATAGAATGAGGGAAGGTTTGAAAGCTAGAATGAAAGAAACAAAGAAAGAAAGATAGAAAGAAACTAAAGAGAATGAGAGAAGGTATGAAAGCTAGAATAAAAGACATCAAGAAAGACAAAAAGAAAGAAAGACAGACAGAAAGAAAGAAAGATACAAAGAAGGAAAGAAAGATAGAGAGAGAGAAAGTTAGAAAGTAAGAAAAAGAAATGAAGAAAGAAGGAAACAAAAGATAGAATGAGAGAATGTATGATTGCTAGAATGAAAGATATCAAGAAAGAAAGGAAGAAATAAATAAATAAATAATGAAAGAAACTAAAAAAGAATTAGAGAATGTTTGAAAGCTAGAATGAAAAACCTCAAGACTGAAAGAAAGAAAGAAAGAAACTAAAGAAGAAATGAGAGACGGTTTGAAAGCTAGAAAGAAAGAAACAAAAAAGAGAGAAAGACAGAAAGAAATTAAAGATAGAATGAGAGACGTTATGAAAGCTAGAATGAATGAATGAAAGAAAGAAAGACAGAAAGAAACTTAAGATAGAATGAGAGAAGATATGAAAGCTAGAAAGAGAGATATCAAGAAAGAAGGAAAGATAGAAAGAAATTAAAGATAGATTGAGAGAAGGTATGAAAGCTAGAATGAAAGATCAAAAGAAAGAAAGAAAGAAACTAAAGATAGAATGAGAGAAGGTATGAGCTAGAATGAAAGATATTATGAAAAAAGAAAGAAAGAAAGAAACTAAACATAGAATGATGGAAGGTTTGAAAGCTAGAATGAAAGAAAGAAACAAGGAAAGAAAGAAAGATAGAAAGAAACTAAAGAGAATGAGAGAAAGTATGAAAGCTAGAATGAAAGACATGAAAAAAGACAGAAAGAAAGACACTATAGATAGAATGAGAGAAGGTATAAAAGCTATAATGAAACATGTCAAGAATGTATAAGGAAGAAAGAAAGAAACTAAAGATAGAATGAGAGAATTTATGAAAGTTAGAAAAATATGAAGAAAAAGAAAGAAAGAATGAAAGAAAGAAAGAAAGAAACTAAAAAGTATTTGAGAAGGTATCAAAGATAGAATGAAAGATATCGAGAAAGAAAGAAAGAATTAGAGAAAAAAGAAAGAAAGAAACTTAAGATATGAATCATAGAAAGTATGAAAGCTAGAATGAAAGATCGAAAGAAAGAAAGAAAAAAGAAAGAAAGAAACTAAAGATAGAATGAGAGAAGTTATGAAAGCTAGAATGAATGACAGAAAGAAAGAAAGACAGACAGAAAGAAAGAAAGATACAAAGAAGGAAAGAAAGATAGAGAGAGAGAAAGTTAGAAAGTAAGAAAAAGAAATGAAGAAAGAAGGAAACAAAAGATAGAATGAGAGAATGTATGATTGCTAGAATGAAAGATATCAAGAAAGAAAGGAAGAAATAAATAAATAAATAATGAAAGAAACTAAAAAAGAATTAGAGAATGTTTGAAAGCTAGAATGAAAAATCTCAAGACTGAAAGAAAGAAAGAAAGAAACTAAAGAAGGAATGAGAGACGGTTTGAAAGCTAGAAAGAAAGAAACAAAAAAGAGAGAAAGACAGAAAGAAATTAAAGATAGAATGAGAGACGTTATGAAAGCTAGAATGAATGAATGAAAGAAAGAAAGACAGAAAGAAACTTAAGATAGAATGAGAGAAGATATGAAAGCTAGAAAGAGAGATATCAAGAAAGAAGGAAAGATAGAAAGAAATTAAAGATAGATTGAGAGAAGGTATGAAAGCTAGAATGAAAGATCAAAAGAAAGAAAGAAAGAAACTAAAGATAGAATGAGAGAAGGTATGAGCTAGAATGAAAGATATTATGAAAAAAGAAAGAAAGAAAGAAACTAAAAATAGAATGATGGAAGGTTTGAAAGCTAGAATGAAAGAAAGAAACAAGGAAAGAAAGAAAGATAGAAAGAAACTAAAGAGAATGAGAGAAAGTATGAAAGCTAGAATGAAAGACATGAAAAAAGACAGAAAGAAAGACACTATAGATAGAATGAGAGAAGGTATAAAAGCTATAATGAAACATGTCAAGAATGTATAAGGAAGAAAGAAAGAAACTAAAGATAGAATGAGAGAATTTATGAAAGTTAGAAAAATATGAAGAAAAAGAAAGAAAGAATGAAAGAAAGAAAGAAAGAAACTAAAAAGTATTTGAGAAGGTATCAATGATAGAATGAAAGATATCGAGAAAGAAAGAAAGAATTAGAGAAAAAAGAAAGAAAGAAACTTAAGATATGAATCATAGAAAGTATGAAAGCTAGAATGAAAGATCGAAAGAAAGGAAGAAAAAAGAAAGAAAGAAACTAAAGATAGAATGAGAGAAGTTATGAAAGCTAGAATGAATGACAGAAAGAAAGAAAGACAGAAAGAAAATTAAGATAGAATGAGAGAAGATATGAAAGCTAGAAGGAGAGATATCAGGAAAGAAAGAAAGAAAGAAAGATAGAAAGAAAGAAACTAAAGATAGAATGAGAGAAGGTATGAAAGCTAGATTGAATGAAAGAATGAAAGGACGAAAGAAACGAAAGATATGATTGAGAGAATTTATGAAAGCTAGAATGAAAGATCAAAAGAAAGAAAGAAAGAAACTAAAGATAGAATTAGAAAAGGTATGAAATCAAAAAAAATATTAAGAATGAAAGAAAGAAAGAAAGAAAGAAAAAAGAAATGAAGAAAGAAAGAAAGAATGAAAAGGAAGGAAAGAGTGAAAAAAGAAAGAAAAAAGAAAGAAAGAAAAAACTAAAGATAGAATGAGCGAAGGTATGAAAGCTAGAATGAAAGATATTAAGAAAAAAGAAAGAAAGAAAGAAACTAAACATAGAATGATGGAAGGTTTGAAAGCCAGAATGAAAGAAAGAAACAAAGAAGGAAAGAAAGATAGAAAGAAACTACAGAGAATGAGAGAAAGTATGAAAGCTAGAATGAAAGACATGAAGAAAGACAGAAAGAAAGACACTATAGATAGAATGAGAGAAGGTATAAAAGGTATAATGAAACATGTCAAAAATGTATAAGGAAGAAAGAAAGAAACTAAAGATAGAATGAGAGAAGTTATGAAAGCTAGAATGAATGAAAGAAAGAAAGAAAGAAAGAAAGGAAAAAGAAATGAAGAAAGAAAGAAATAAAAGAAAGGAAAGAATGAAAAAAGAAAGAAAGAATGAAAGAGAAAAAACTAAAGATACAATGAGAAATGGTAGGAAAGCAAGAATGAAATATATTAAGAAAAAAGAAAGAAAGAAAGAAACTAACCATAGAATGATGGAAGGTTTGAAACCTAGAATGAAAGTAAGAAACAAAGAAAGAAAGAAAGATAGATAGAATCTAAAGAGAATTAGAGAAATTATGAAAGCTAGAATGAAAGACATGAAGAAAGACAGAAAGAAAGTCACGATAGATAGAATGAGAGAAGGTATGGAAGTTAGAAAAATATGAAGAAAAAGAAAGAAAGAATGAAAGAAAGAAAGAAAGAAAATAGAAATGAAGAAAGAAAGATATAAAGAAATAAAAAGGAAGGAAAGAATGAAAAAAGAAAGAAAGAAAGAAAGAAAGAAAGAAAGAAAGAAAGAAAGGAAGAAAATACTAAAGATAGAATGGGAGAAGGTATGAAAGCTAGAATGAAAGATATTAAGAAAAAAGAAAGAAAGAAAAAAACTAAAGATAGAATGAGGGAAGGTTTGAAAGCTAGAATGAAAGAAAGAAACAAAGAAAGAAAGATAGAAAGAAACTAAAGAGAATGAGAGAAGGTATGAAAGCTAGAATGAAAGACATCAAGAAAGACAGAGAGAAAGAAAGACAGACAGAAAGAAAGAAAGATACAAAGAAAGAAAGAAAGATATAGAGAAAGAAAGTTAGAAAGTAAGAAAAAGACATGAAGAAAGAAGGAAACAAAAGATAGAATGAGAGAATGTATGAATGCTAGAATGAAAGATATCAAGAAAGAAAGAAGAAATAAATAAATAAATAAAAAATAATGAAAGAAACTAAAAAAGAATGAGAGAAGGTTTGAAAGCTAGAATGAAAAATCTCAAGACTGAAAGAAAGAAAGATAGAAAGAAACTTAAGAGAATGAGAGAAGGTATCAATGATAGAATGAAAGATATCGAGAAAGAAAGAAAAAAGGAGAGAAAAAAGAATGAAAGAAACTTAAGATATGAATCATAGAAAGTATGAAAGCTAGAATGAATGAAAGAAAGAAAGAAAGACAGAAAGAAAATTAAGATAGAATGAGAGAAGGTATGAAAGCTAGAAGGAGAGATATCAAGAAAGAAAGAAAGAAAGAAAGATAGAAAGAAACTAAAGATAGAATGAGAGAAGGTATGAAAGCTAGATTGAATGAAAGAATGAAAGGAAGAAAGAAACTAAAGAAATGAATGAGAGAATTTCTGAAAGCTAGAATGAAAGATCAAAAGAAAGAAAGAAAGAAACTAAATGTAGAATGAGAGAAGGTATGAAAGCTTGAAAAATATTAAGAATGATAGAAAGAAAGAAAGAAAGAAAGAAAAAAGAAATGAAGAAAGAAAGAAAGAAATAAAGGGAAGGAAAGAATGAAAAAAGAAAGAAAGAATGAAAGAAAGAAAAAACTAAGGATATAATGAAAGCAGGTATGAAAGCTAGAATGAAAGATATTAAGAAAAAAGAAAGAAAGAAAGAAACTAAACATAGAATGATGGAAGGTTTCAAAGCTAGAATGAAAGAAAGAAACAAAGAAAGAAAGAAAGATAGAAAGAAACTAAAGAGAATGAGAGAAAGTATGAAAGCTAGATTGAAAGACATGAAGAAAGACAGAAAGAAAGACACTATAGATAGAATGAGAGAAGGTATAAAAGCTATAATGAAACATGTCAAGAATGTATAAGGAAGAAAGAAAGAAACTAAAGAGAGAATGAGAGAAGGTATGAAAGTTAGAAAAATATGAAGAAAGAAAGAAAGAAAGATTGAAAGAAAGAAAGAAAGAAAAAAGAAACAAAGAAACTAAAGATAGAAAGGGAGAAGTTATGAAAGCAAGAATGAATGAATGAAAGAAAGAAAGATAGAAAAAACTAAAGATAGAATGAGAGAAGGTATGAAAGCTAGATTGAATGAAAGAATGAAAGGAAGAAAGAAACTAAAGATATGAATGAGAGAATTTATGAAAGCTAGAATGAAAGATCAAAGAAAGAAAGAAAGAAACTAAAGATAGAATGAGAGAAGGTATGAAAGCTAGAAAAATATTAAGAATGAAAGAAAGAAAGAAAGAAAGAAAAAAGAAATTAAGAAAGAAAAAAAGAAAGAAAGAAAAGGAAGGAAAGAATGAAAAAAAGAAAGAAAGAATGAAAGAGAAAAAACTAAAGATAGAATGAGAGAAGGTATGAAAGCAAGAATGAAAGATATTAAGAAAAAAGAAGGAAAGAAAGAAACTAAAGAAGGAATGAGAGACGGTTTGAAAGCTAGAAAGAAAGAAACAAAAAAGAGAGAAAGACAGAAAGAAATTAAAGATAGAATGAGAGACATTATGAAAGCTAGAATGAATGAATGAATGAAAGAAAGACAGAAAGAAACGTCAGATAGAATGACAGGAGGTAGGAAAGCTAGAAAGAGATATATCAAGAAATAAGGAAAGAAAGATAGAAAGAAACTAAAGATAGAATGAGAGAATGTATGAAAGCTAGAAAAATATTAAGAATTTAAGAAAGAAAGAATGAAAGAAAGAAAGAAAGAAAGAAAAAAGGAATGAAGAAAGAAAGAAAGAAATAAAAGGAAGGAAAGAATGAAAAAAGAAAGAAAGAAAGAAAAAACTAAGGATATAATGAGAGAAGGTATGAAAGCTAGAATGAAAGATATTAAGAAAAAAGAAAGAAAGAAAGAAACTAAACATAGAATGATGGAAGGTTTGAAAGCTAGAATGAAAGAAAGAAACAAAGAAAGAAAGAAAGATAGAAAGAAACTAAAGTGAATGAGAGAAAGTATGAAAGCTAGAATGAAAGACATGAAAAAAGACAGAAAGAAAGACACTATAGATAGAATGAGAGAAGGTATAAAAGCTATAATGAAACATGTCAAGAATGTATAAGGAAGAAAGAAAGAAACTAAAGATAGAATGAGAGAAGGTATGAAAGTTAGAAAAATATGAAGAAAAAGAAAGAAAGAATGAAAGAAAGAAAGAAAGAAAATAGAAATGAAGAAAGAAAGAAAGAAATAAAAAGGAAGGAAAGAAAGAAAAAAGAAAGAAAGAAAGAAAATACTAAAAATAGAATGGGAGAAGGTATGAAAGCTAGAATGAAAGATATCAAGAAAAAAGAAAGAAAGAAAAAAACTAAAGATAGAATGAGGGAAGGTTTGAAAGCTAGAATGAAAGAAAGAAACAAAGAAAGAAAGATAGAAAGAAACTAAAGAGAATGAGAGAAGGTATGAAAGCTAGAATGAAAGACATCAAAAAAGACAGAGAGATAGAAAGACAGACAGAAAGAAAGAAAGATACAAAGAAAGAAAGAAAGATATAGAGAAAGGAAGTTAAAAAGTAAGAAAAAGAAATGAAGAAAGAAGGAAACAAAAGATAGAATCAGAGAATGTATAAATGCTAGAATGAAAGATATCAAGAAAGAAAGTAAGAAATAAATAAATGAATAATGAAAGAAACTAAAAAAGAATGAGAGAAGGTTTGAAAGCTAGAATGAAAAATCTCAAGACTGAAAGAAAGAAAGAAAGAAACTAAAGAAAGAATGAGAGACGGTTTGAAAGAAAGAAAGAAAGAACCAAACAAGAGAGAAAGACAGAAAGAAATTAAAGATAGAATGAGAGAAGGTATGAAAGCTAAAATGAAAGACATCAAGACAGACAGAAAGAAAGAAAGGTCCAAAGAAAGAAAGAAAGATAGAGAGAAAGAAAGTTAGAAAGAAAATGAAATGAAGAAAGAAGGAAACAAAAGATAGAGTGAGAGAATGTATGAATGCTAGAATGAAAGATATCAAGAAAGAAAGGAAGAAATAAATAAATAAATAAATAAATAAATAAATAAATAAATAATGAAAGAAACTATAAAAGAATGAGAGAAGGTTTGAAAGGTAGAATCAAAAATCTCAAGACTGAAAGAAAGAAAGAAAGAAACTAAAGAAAGAAAGAGAGACGGTTTGAAAGCTAGAAAGAAAGAAACAAAAAAAGAGAGAAAGACAGAAAGAAATTAAAGATAGAATGAGAGAAGGTATGAAACCTAGAATGAGAGATATCAAGAAAGAAAGAAAGAAAGATAGAAAGAAACTAAAGAGAATGAGAGAAGGTATCAAAGATAGAATGAAAGATATCGAGAAAGAAAGAAAGAAGGAGAGAAAAAAGAAAGAAAGAAACTAAAGATATGAATCATAGAAAGTATGAAAGCTAGAATGAAAGATCGAAAGAAAGAAAGAAAGAAAGAAAGAAAAAAGAAAGAAAGAAACTAAAGATAGAATGAGAGAAGTTATGAAAGCTAGAATGAATGAAAGAAAGAAAGAAAGACAGAAAGAAAATTAAGATAGAATGAGAGAAGGTATGAAAGCTAGAAGGAGAGATATCAAGAAAGAAAGAAAGAAAGAAAGATAGAAAAAAAACTAAAGATAGAATGAGAAGGTATGAAAGCTAGATTGAATGAAAGAATGAAAGGAAGAAAGAAACTAAAGATATGAATGAGAGAATTTATGAAAGCTAGAATGAAAGATCAAAAGAAAGAAAGAAAGAAACTAAAGATAGAATGAGAGAAGGTATGAAAGCTAGAAAAATATTAAGAATGAAAGAAAGAAAGAAAGAAAGAAAAAAGAAATGAAGAAAGAAAGAAAGAAAGAAAGAAAAGGAAGGAAAGAATGAAAAAAGAAAGAAAGAATGAAAGAAAGAAAAAACTAAAGATAGAATGAGAGCAGGTATGAAAGCTAGAATGAAAAATATTAAGAAAAAAGAAAGAAAGAAAGAAACTAAACATAGAATGATGGAAGGTTTCAAAGCTAGAATGAAAGAAAGAAACAAAGAAAGAAAGATAGAAAGAAACTAAAGAGAATGAGAGAAGGTATGAAAGCTAGAATGAAAGACATCTGGAAATTCAGAAAGAAAGAAAGACAGACAGAAAGAAAGAAAGATACAAAGAAAGAAAGAAAGATAGAGAGAAAGAAAGTTAGAAAGTAAGAAAAAGAAATGAAGAAAGAAGGAAACAAAAGATAGAATGAGAGAATGTATGAATGCTAGAATGAAAGATATCAAGAAAGAAAGGAAGAAATAAATAAATAAATGAAAAATTATTAAAGAAACTAAAAAAGAATGAGAGAAGGTTTGAAAGCTAGAATGAAAAATCTCAAGACTGAAAGAAAGAAAGAAAGAAACTAAAGAAAGAATGAGAGACGGTTTGAAAGCTAGAAAGAAAGAAACAAAAAAAGAGAGAAAGACAGAAAGAAATTAAAGATTGAATGAGAGAAGGTATGAAAACTAGAATGAGAGATATCAAGAAAGAAAGAAAGAAAGATAGAAAGAAACTAAAGAGAATGAGAGAAGGTATCAATGATAGAATGAAAGATATCGAGAAAGAAAGAAAGAAGGAGAGAAAAAAGAAAGAAAGAAACTTAAGATATGAGTCATAGAAAGTATGAAACCTAGAATGAATGAAAAAAAGAAAGAAAGACAGAAAGAAAATTAAGATAGAATGAGAGAAGGTATGAAAGCTAGAAGGAGAGATATCAAGAAAGAAAGAAAGAAAGAAAGATAGAAAATAACTAAAGTTCGAATGAGAGAAGGTATGAAAGCTAGATTGAATGAAAGAATGAAAGGAAGAAAGAAACTAAAGATAGAATGAGAGAAGGTATGAAAGCTTGAAAAATATTAAGAAGGAAAGAGAGAAAGAAAGAAAGAAAGAAAGAAAAAAGAAATGAAGAAAGAAAGAAAGAAAGAAATAAAAGGAAGGAAAGAATGAAAAAAGAAAGAAAGAATGAAAGAAAGAAAAAACTAAGGATATAATGAGAGCAGGTATGAAAGCTAGAATGAAAGATATTAAGAAAAAAGAAAGAAAGAAAGAAACTAAACAAAGAATGATGGAAGGTTTCAAAGCTAGAATGAAAGAAAGAAACAAAGAAAGAAAGATAGAAAGAAACTAAAGAGAATGAGAGAAAGTATGAAAGCTAGAATGAAAGACATGAAGAAAGACAGAAAGAAAGACACTATAGATAGAATGAGAGAAGGTATAAAAGGTATAATGAAACATGTCAAGAATGTATAAGGAAGAAAGAAAGAAACTAAAGAGAGAATGAGAGAAGGTATGAAAGTTAGAAAAATATGAAGAAAGAAAGAAAGAAAGATCGAAAGAAAGAAAGAAAGAAAAAAGAAAGAAAGAAACTAAAGATAGAATGGGAGAAGTTATGAAAGCTAGAATGAATGAAAGAAAGAAAGAAAAATAGAAAGAAACTAAAGATAGAATGAGAGAAGGTATGAAAGCTAGAATGAAAGATATTAAGAAAAAAGAAAGAAAGAAAGAAACTAAACATAGAATGATGGAAGGTTTGAAAGCTAGAATGAAAGAAAGAAACAAAGAAAGAAAGAAAGATAGAAAGAAACTAAAGAGAATGAGAGAAAGTATGAATGCTAGAATGAAAGACATGAAGAAAGACAGAAAGAAAGTCACTATAGATAGAATGAGAGAAGGTATAAAAGCTATAATGAAACATGTCAGGAATGTATAAGGAAGAAAGAAGGAAACTAAAGATATAATGAGAGAAGGTATGAAAGTTAGAAAAATATGAAGAAAGAAAGAAAGAAAGAATGAAAGAAAGAAAGAAAGAAAGAAAGAAAATAGAAATGAAGAAAGAAAGAAATAAAGAAATAAAAAGGAAGGAAGGAATGAAAAAAGAAAGAAAGAAAGAAAGAAAAAACTAAAGATAGAATTAGAGAAGGTATGAAAGCTAGAATGAAAGATATCAAGAAAAAAGAAAGAAAGGAAAAAACTAAAGATAGAATGAGGGAAGGTTTGAGAGCTAGAATGAAAGAAACAAAGAAAGAAAGATAGAAAGAAACTAAAGAGAATGAGAGAAGGTATGAAAGCTAGAATAAAAGACATCAAGAAAGACAAAAAGAAAGAAAGACAGACAGAAAGAAAGAAAGATACAAAGAAAGAAAGAAAGATAGAGAGAAAGAAAGTTAGAAAGTAAGAAAAAGAAATGAAGAAAGAAGGAAACAAAAGATAGAATGAGAGAATGTATGATTGCTAGAATGAAAGATATCAAGAAAGAAAGGAAGAAATAAATAAAGAAATAATGAAAGAAACTAAAAAAGAATTAGAGAATGTTTGAAAGCTAGAATGAAAAATCTCAAGACTGAAAGAAAGAAAGAAAGAAACTAAAGAAAGAATGAGAGACGGTTTTAAAGCTAGAAAGAAAGGAACAAAAAAGAGAGAAAGACAGATAGAAATTAAAGATAGAATGAGAGACGTTATGAAAGCTAGAATGAATGAATGAAAGAAAGAAAGACAGAAAGAAACTTAAGATAGAATGAGAGAAGGTATGAAAGCTAGAAAGAGAGATATCAAGAAAGAAGGAAAGAAAGATAGAAAGAAACTAAAGATAGAATGAGAGAAGGTATGAAAGCTAGAATGAAAGATCAAAAGAAAGAAAGAAAGAAACTAAAGATAGAATGAGAGAAGGTATGAAAGCTAGAAAAATATTAAGAATATAAGAAAGAAAGAATGAAAGAAAGAAAGAAAGATAGAAAGAAACTAAAGAGAATGAGAGAAAGTATGAAAGCTAGAATGGAAGACATGAAAAAAGGCAGAAAGAAAGACACTATAGATAGAATGAGAGAAGGTATGAAAGCTAGAAAAATATGAAGAAAGAAAGAAAGAAAGATCGAAAGAAAGAAAGAAAAAAGAAAGAAAGAAACTAAAGATAGAATGGGAGAAGTTATGAAAGCTAGAATGAATGAAAGAAAGAAAGAAAGATAGAAAGAAACTAAAGATAGAATGAGAGAAGGTATGAAAGTTAGATTGAAAGAAAGAATGAAAGGAAGAAAGAAACTAAAGATATGAATGAGAGAATTTATGAAAGCTAGAATGAAAGATCAAAGAAAGAAAGAAAGAAACTAAAGATAGAATGAGAGAAGGTATGAAAGCTAGAATGAAAGACATGAAAAAAGACAGAAAGAAAGACACTATAGATAGAATGAGAGAAGGTATAAAAGCTATAATGATGGAAGGTTTGAAAGCTAGAATGAAAGAAAGAAACAAAGAAAGAAAGAAAGATAGAAAGAAACTAAAGATAGAATGAGAGAAGGTATGAAAGCTAGAATGAAAGATATCAAGAAAAAAGAAAGAAAGAAAAAAACTAAAGAGAGAATGAAAGCTAGAATGAAAGAAACAAAGAAAGAAAGATAGAAAGAAACTAAAGAGAATGAGAGAAGGTATGAAAGCGAAAATGAAAGACATCAAGACAGACAGAAAGAAAGAAAGGTGCAAAGAAAGAAAGAAAGATAGAGAGAAAGAAAGTTAGAAAGAAAAAGAAATGAAGAAAGAAGGAAACAAAAGATAGAATGAGAGAATGTATGACTGCTAGAATGAAAGATATCAAGAAAGAAAGGAAGAAATAAATAAATAAATAAATAAATAAATAAATAAATAATGAAAGAAACTATAAAAGAATGAGAGAAGGTTTGAAAG
The DNA here is from genome assembly GCA_037013535.1 of Intellagama lesueurii. Classification (NCBI taxonomy): domain Eukaryota; kingdom Metazoa; phylum Chordata; class Lepidosauria; order Squamata; family Agamidae; genus Intellagama; species Intellagama lesueurii. The sequence goes on from JBAJHW010000013.1 coordinate 11,914,132, forward strand.
GTAGAATCAAAAATCTGAAGACTGAAAGAAAGAAAGAAAGAAACTAAAGAAAGAATGAGAGCCGTTTTGAAAGCTAGAAAGAAAGAAACACAAAAAGTGAGAATGATAGAAAGAAATTAAAGATAGAATGAGAGAAGGTATGAAACCTAGAATGAGAGATATCAAGAAAGAAAGAAAGAAAGAAAGATAGAAAGAAACTAAAGAGAATGAGAGAAGGTATCAAAGATAGAATGAAAGATATCGAGAAAGAAAGAAAGAAGGAGAGAAAAAAGAAAGAAAGAAACTAAAGATATGAATCATAGAAAGTATGAAAGCTAGAATGAAAGATCGAAAGAAAGAAAGAAAGAAAGAAAGGAAGAAAGAAAGAAAAAAGAAAGAAAGAAACTAAAGATAGAATGAGAGAAGTTATGAAAGCTAGAATGAATAAAAGAATGAAAGAAAGACAGAAAGAAAATTAAGATAGAATGAGAGAAGGTATGAAAGCTAGAAGGAGAGATATCAAGAAAGAAAGAAAGAAAGATAGAGAGAAAGAAACTAAAGATATGAATGAGAGAATTTATGAAAGCTAGAATGAAAGATCAAAAGAAAGAAAGAAAGAAACTAAAGATAGAATGAGAGAAGGTATGAAAGCTTGAAAAATATTAAGAATGAAAGAAAGAAAGAAAGAAAGAAAGAAAGAAAAAAGAAATGAAGAAAGAAAGAAAGAAAGAAAAGGAAGGAAAGAATGAAAAAAGAAAGAAAGAATGAAAGAAAGAAAAAACTAAAGATAGAATGAGATCAGGTATGAAAGCTGGAATGAAAGATATTAAGAAAAAAGAAAGAAAGAAAGAAATTAAACATAGAATGATGGAAGGTTTCAAAGCTAGAATGAAAGAAAGAAACAAAGAAAGAAAGAAATATAGAAAGAAACTAAAGAGAATGAGAGAAGGTATGAAAGTTAGAAAAATATGAAGAAAGAAAGAAAGAAAGATCGAAAGAAAGAAAGAAAGAAAAAAGAAAGAAAGAAACTAAAGATAGAATGGGAGAAGTAATGAAAGCTAGAATGAATGAATGAAAGAAAGAAAGATAGAAAGAAACTAAAGATAGAATGAGAGAAGGTATGAAAGCTAGATTGAATGAAAGAATGAAAGGAAGAAAGAAACTAAAGATATGAATGAGAGAATTTATGAAAGCTAGAATGAAAGATCAAAGAAACAAAGAAAGAAACTAAAGATAGAATGAGAGAAGGTATGAAAGCTAGAAAAATATTAATAATGAAAGAAAGAAAGAAAGAAAAAAGAAATTAAGAAAGAAAGGAAGAAAGAAAGAAAAGGAAGGAAAGAATGAAAAAAGAAAGAAAGAATGAAAGAAAGAAAAAACTAAAGATAGAATGAGAGAAGGTATGAAAGCTAGAATGAAAGATATTCAGAAAAATGAAAGAAAGAAAGAAACTTAACATAGAATGATGGAAGGTTTGAAAGCTAGAATGAAAGAAAGAAACAAACAAAGAAAGAAAGACAGAAAGAAACTAAAGAGAATGAGAGATAGTATGAAAGCTAGAATGAAAGACATGAAGAAAGAGAAAGAAAGACACTATAGATAGAATGAGAGAAGGTATAAAAGCTATAATGAAACATGTCAAGAATGTATAAGGAAGAAAGAAAGTAACTAAAGAAAGAATGAGAGAAGGTATAAAAGTTAGAAAAATATGAAGAAAGAAAGAAAGATCGAAAGAAAGAAAGAAAGAAAAAAAATGAAAGAAAGAAACTAAAGATAGAATGAGAGAAGTTATGAAAGCTAGAATGAATGAAAAAAAGAAAGAAAGACAGATAAAAAAATTAAGATAGAATGAGAGAAGGTAGGAAAGCTAGAAGGACAGATATCAAGGAATAAAGAAAGAAAGAAAGAAAGATAGAAAGAAACTAAAGATAGAATGAGAGAAGGTATGAAAGCTAGATTGAATGAAAGAATGAAAGGAAGAAAGGAACATAAAGATATGAATGAGAGAATTTATGAAAGCTAGAATGAAAGATCAAAAGAAAGAAAGAAAGAAAGAAAGAAAAAAGAAATGAAGAAAGAAAGAAAGAAAGAAATATAAGGAAGGAAAGAATGAAAAAAGAAAGAAAGAATGAAAGAGAAAAAACGAAAGATAGAATGAGAGAAGGTATGAAAGCTAGAATGAAAGATATTAAGAAAAAAGAAAGAAAGAAAGAAACTAAACATAGAATGATGGACGGTTTGAAAGCTAGAATGAAAGAAAGAAACAAAGAAAGAAAGAAAGATAGAAAGAAACTAAAGAGAATGAGAGAAAGTATGAATGCTAGAATGAAAGACATGAAGAAAGACAGAAAGAAAGACACTATAGATAGAATGAGAGAAGGTATAAAAGCTATAATGAAACATGTCAGGAATGTATAAGGAAGAAAGAAGGAAACTAAAGATATAATGAGAGAAGGTATGAAAGTTAGAAAAATATGAAGAAAGAAAGAAAGAATGAAAGAAAGAAAGAAAGAAAGAAAATAGAAATGAAGAAAGAAAGAAATAAAGAAATAAAAAGGAAGGAAAGAATGAAAAAAGAAAGAAAGAAAGAAAGGAAAAAACTAAAGATAGAATGAGGGAAGGTTTGAAAGCTAGAATGAAAGAAACAAAGAAAGAAAGATAGAAAGAAACTAAAGAGAATGAGAGAAGGTATGAAAGCTAGAATAAAAGACATCAAGAAAGACAAAAAGAAAGAAAGACAGACAGAAAGAAAGAAAGATACAAAGAAGGAAAGAAAGATAGAGAGAGAGAAAGTTAGAAAGTAAGAAAAAGAAATGAAGAAAGAAGGAAACAAAAGATAGAATGAGAGAATGTATGATTGCTAGAATGAAAGATATCAAGAAAGAAAGGAAGAAATAAATAAATAAATAATGAAAGAAACTAAAAAAGAATTAGAGAATGTTTGAAAGCTAGAATGAAAAACCTCAAGACTGAAAGAAAGAAAGAAAGAAACTAAAGAAGAAATGAGAGACGGTTTGAAAGCTAGAAAGAAAGAAACAAAAAAGAGAGAAAGACAGAAAGAAATTAAAGATAGAATGAGAGACGTTATGAAAGCTAGAATGAATGAATGAAAGAAAGAAAGACAGAAAGAAACTTAAGATAGAATGAGAGAAGATATGAAAGCTAGAAAGAGAGATATCAAGAAAGAAGGAAAGATAGAAAGAAATTAAAGATAGATTGAGAGAAGGTATGAAAGCTAGAATGAAAGATCAAAAGAAAGAAAGAAAGAAACTAAAGATAGAATGAGAGAAGGTATGAGCTAGAATGAAAGATATTATGAAAAAAGAAAGAAAGAAAGAAACTAAACATAGAATGATGGAAGGTTTGAAAGCTAGAATGAAAGAAAGAAACAAGGAAAGAAAGAAAGATAGAAAGAAACTAAAGAGAATGAGAGAAAGTATGAAAGCTAGAATGAAAGACATGAAAAAAGACAGAAAGAAAGACACTATAGATAGAATGAGAGAAGGTATAAAAGCTATAATGAAACATGTCAAGAATGTATAAGGAAGAAAGAAAGAAACTAAAGATAGAATGAGAGAATTTATGAAAGTTAGAAAAATATGAAGAAAAAGAAAGAAAGAATGAAAGAAAGAAAGAAAGAAACTAAAAAGTATTTGAGAAGGTATCAAAGATAGAATGAAAGATATCGAGAAAGAAAGAAAGAATTAGAGAAAAAAGAAAGAAAGAAACTTAAGATATGAATCATAGAAAGTATGAAAGCTAGAATGAAAGATCGAAAGAAAGAAAGAAAAAAGAAAGAAAGAAACTAAAGATAGAATGAGAGAAGTTATGAAAGCTAGAATGAATGACAGAAAGAAAGAAAGACAGACAGAAAGAAAGAAAGATACAAAGAAGGAAAGAAAGATAGAGAGAGAGAAAGTTAGAAAGTAAGAAAAAGAAATGAAGAAAGAAGGAAACAAAAGATAGAATGAGAGAATGTATGATTGCTAGAATGAAAGATATCAAGAAAGAAAGGAAGAAATAAATAAATAAATAATGAAAGAAACTAAAAAAGAATTAGAGAATGTTTGAAAGCTAGAATGAAAAATCTCAAGACTGAAAGAAAGAAAGAAAGAAACTAAAGAAGGAATGAGAGACGGTTTGAAAGCTAGAAAGAAAGAAACAAAAAAGAGAGAAAGACAGAAAGAAATTAAAGATAGAATGAGAGACGTTATGAAAGCTAGAATGAATGAATGAAAGAAAGAAAGACAGAAAGAAACTTAAGATAGAATGAGAGAAGATATGAAAGCTAGAAAGAGAGATATCAAGAAAGAAGGAAAGATAGAAAGAAATTAAAGATAGATTGAGAGAAGGTATGAAAGCTAGAATGAAAGATCAAAAGAAAGAAAGAAAGAAACTAAAGATAGAATGAGAGAAGGTATGAGCTAGAATGAAAGATATTATGAAAAAAGAAAGAAAGAAAGAAACTAAACATAGAATGATGGAAGGTTTGAAAGCTAGAATGAAAGAAAGAAACAAGGAAAGAAAGAAAGATAGAAAGAAACTAAAGAGAATGAGAGAAAGTATGAAAGCTAGAATGAAAGACATGAAAAAAGACAGAAAGAAAGACACTATAGATAGAATGAGAGAAGGTATAAAAGCTATAATGAAACATGTCAAGAATGTATAAGGAAGAAAGAAAGAAACTAAAGATAGAATGAGAGAATTTATGAAAGTTAGAAAAATATGAAGAAAAAGAAAGAAAGAATGAAAGAAAGAAAGAAAGAAACTAAAAAGTATTTGAGAAGGTATCAATGATAGAATGAAAGATATCGAGAAAGAAAGAAAGAATTAGAGAAAAAAGAAAGAAAGAAACTTAAGATATGAATCATAGAAAGTATGAAAGCTAGAATGAAAGATCGAAAGAAAGGAAGAAAAAAGAAAGAAAGAAACTAAAGATAGAATGAGAGAAGTTATGAAAGCTAGAATGAATGACAGAAAGAAAGAAAGACAGAAAGAAAATTAAGATAGAATGAGAGAAGATATGAAAGCTAGAAGGAGAGATATCAGGAAAGAAAGAAAGAAAGAAAGATAGAAAGAAAGAAACTAAAGATAGAATGAGAGAAGGTATGAAAGCTAGATTGAATGAAAGAATGAAAGGACGAAAGAAACGAAAGATATGATTGAGAGAATTTATGAAAGCTAGAATGAAAGATCAAAAGAAAGAAAGAAAGAAACTAAAGATAGAATTAGAAAAGGTATGAAATCAAAAAAAATATTAAGAATGAAAGAAAGAAAGAAAGAAAGAAAAAAGAAATGAAGAAAGAAAGAAAGAATGAAAAGGAAGGAAAGAGTGAAAAAAGAAAGAAAAAAGAAAGAAAGAAAAAACTAAAGATAGAATGAGCGAAGGTATGAAAGCTAGAATGAAAGATATTAAGAAAAAAGAAAGAAAGAAAGAAACTAAACATAGAATGATGGAAGGTTTGAAAGCCAGAATGAAAGAAAGAAACAAAGAAGGAAAGAAAGATAGAAAGAAACTACAGAGAATGAGAGAAAGTATGAAAGCTAGAATGAAAGACATGAAGAAAGACAGAAAGAAAGACACTATAGATAGAATGAGAGAAGGTATAAAAGGTATAATGAAACATGTCAAAAATGTATAAGGAAGAAAGAAAGAAACTAAAGATAGAATGAGAGAAGTTATGAAAGCTAGAATGAATGAAAGAAAGAAAGAAAGAAAGAAAGGAAAAAGAAATGAAGAAAGAAAGAAATAAAAGAAAGGAAAGAATGAAAAAAGAAAGAAAGAATGAAAGAGAAAAAACTAAAGATACAATGAGAAATGGTAGGAAAGCAAGAATGAAATATATTAAGAAAAAAGAAAGAAAGAAAGAAACTAACCATAGAATGATGGAAGGTTTGAAACCTAGAATGAAAGTAAGAAACAAAGAAAGAAAGAAAGATAGATAGAATCTAAAGAGAATTAGAGAAATTATGAAAGCTAGAATGAAAGACATGAAGAAAGACAGAAAGAAAGTCACGATAGATAGAATGAGAGAAGGTATGGAAGTTAGAAAAATATGAAGAAAAAGAAAGAAAGAATGAAAGAAAGAAAGAAAGAAAATAGAAATGAAGAAAGAAAGATATAAAGAAATAAAAAGGAAGGAAAGAATGAAAAAAGAAAGAAAGAAAGAAAGAAAGAAAGAAAGAAAGAAAGAAAGGAAGAAAAAACTAAAGATAGAATGGGAGAAGGTATGAAAGCTAGAATGAAAGATATTAAGAAAAAAGAAAGAAAGAAAAAAACTAAAGATAGAATGAGGGAAGGTTTGAAAGCTAGAATGAAAGAAAGAAACAAAGAAAGAAAGATAGAAAGAAACTAAAGAGAATGAGAGAAGGTATGAAAGCTAGAATGAAAGACATCAAGAAAGACAGAGAGAAAGAAAGACAGACAGAAAGAAAGAAAGATACAAAGAAAGAAAGAAAGATATAGAGAAAGAAAGTTAGAAAGTAAGAAAAAGACATGAAGAAAGAAGGAAACAAAAGATAGAATGAGAGAATGTATGAATGCTAGAATGAAAGATATCAAGAAAGAAAGAAGAAATAAATAAATAAATAAAAAATAATGAAAGAAACTAAAAAAGAATGAGAGAAGGTTTGAAAGGTAGAATCAAAAATCTCAAGACTGAAAGAAAGAAAGATAGAAAGAAACTTAAGAGAATGAGAGAAGGTATCAATGATAGAATGAAAGATATCGAGAAAGAAAGAAAGAAGGAGAGAAAAAAGAAAGAAAGAAACTTAAGATATGAATCATAGAAAGTATGAAAGCTAGAATGAATGAAAGAAAGAAAGAAAGACAGAAAGAAAATTAAGATAGAATGAGAGAAGGTATGAAAGCTAGAAGGAGAGATATCAAGAAAGAAAGAAAGAAAGAAAGATAGAAAGAAACTAAAGATAGAATGAGAGAAGGTATGAAAGCTAGATTGAATGAAAGAATGAAAGGAAGAAAGAAACTAAAGAAATGAATGAGAGAATTTCTGAAAGCTAGAATGAAAGATCAAAAGAAAGAAAGAAAGAAACTAAATGTAGAATGAGAGAAGGTATGAAAGCTTGAAAAATATTAAGAATGATAGAAAGAAAGAAAGAAAGAAAGAAAAAAGAAATGAAGAAAGAAAGAAAGAAATAAAAGGAAGGAAAGAATGAAAAAAGAAAGAAAGAATGAAAGAAAGAAAAAACTAAGGATATAATGAAAGCAGGTATGAAAGCTAGAATGAAAGATATTAAGAAAAAAGAAAGAAAGAAAGAAACTAAACATAGAATGATGGAAGGTTTCAAAGCTAGAATGAAAGAAAGAAACAAACAAAGAAAGAAAGATAGAAAGAAACTAAAGAGAATGAGAGAAAGTATGAAAGCTAGATTGAAAGACATGAAGAAAGACAGAAAGAAAGACACTATAGATAGAATGAGAGAAGGTATAAAAGCTATAATGAAACATGTCAAGAATGTATAAGGAAGAAAGAAAGAAACTAAAGAGAGAATGAGAGAAGGTATGAAAGTTAGAAAAATATGAAGAAAGAAAGAAAGAAAGATTGAAAGAAAGAAAGAAAGAAAAAAGAAACAAAGAAACTAAAGATAGAAAGGGAGAAGTTATGAAAGCAAGAATGAATGAATGAAAGAAAGAAAGATAGAAAGAAACTAAAGATAGAATGAGAGAAGGTATGAAAGCTAGATTGAATGAAAGAATGAAAGGAAGAAAGAAACTAAAGATATGAATGAGAGAATTTATGAAAGCTAGAATGAAAGATCAAAGAAAGAAAGAAAGAAACTAAAGATAGAATGAGAGAAGGTATGAAAGCTAGAGAAATATTAAGAATGAAAGAAAGAAAGAAAGAAAGAAAAAAGAAATTAAGAAAGAAAAAAAGAAAGAAAGAAAAGGAAGGAATGAATGAAAAAAGTAAGAAAGAATGAAAGAGAAAAAACTAAAGATAGAATGAGAGAAGGTATGAAAGCAAGAATGAAAGATATTAAGAAAAAAGAAGGAAAGAAAGAAACTAAAGAAGGAATGAGAGACGGTTTGAAAGCTAGAAAGAAAGAAACAAAAAAGAGAGAAAGACAGAAAGAAATTAAAGATAGAATGAGAGACATTATGAAAGCTAGAATGAATGAATGAATGAAAGAAAGACAGAAAGAAACGTCAGATAGAATGACAGGAGGTAGGAAAGCTAGAAAGAGATATATCAAGAAATAAGGAAAGAAAGATAGAAAGAAACTAAAGATAGAATGAGAGAATGTATGAAAGCTAGAAAAATATTAAGAATTTAAGAAAGAAAGAATGAAAGAAAGAAAGAAAGAAAGAAAAAAGGAATGAAGAAAGAAAGAAAGAAATAAAAGGAAGGAAAGAATGAAAAAAGAAAGAAAGAAAGAAAAAACTAAAGATAGAATGAGAGAAGGTATGAAAGCTAGAATGAAAGATATTAAGAAAAAAGAAAGAAAGAAAGAAACTAAACATAGAATGATGGAAGGTTTGAAAGCTAGAATGAAAGAAAGAAACAAAGAAAGAAAGAAAGATAGAAAGAAACTAAAGTGAATGAGAGAAAGTATGAAAGCTAGAATGAAAGACATGAAAAAAGACAGAAAGAAAGACACTATAGATAGAATGAGAGAAGGTATAAAAGCTATAATGAAACATGTCAAGAATGTATAAGGAAGAAAGAAAGAAACTAAAGATAGAATGAGAGAAGGTATGAAAGTTAGAAAAATATGAAGAAAAAGAAAGAAAGAATGAAAGAAAGAAAGAAAGAAAGAAAATAGAAATGAAGAAAGAAAGAAAGAAATAAAAAGGAAGGAAAGAAAGAAAAAAGAAAGAAAGAAAGAAAATACTAAAAATAGAATGGGAGAAGGTATGAAAGCTAGAATGAAAGATATCAAGAAAAAAGAAAGAAAGAAAAAAACTAAAGATAGAATGAGGGAAGGTTTGAAAGCTAGAATGAAAGAAAGAAACAAAGAAAGAAAGATAGAAAGAAACTAAAGAGAATGAGAGAAGGTATGAAAGCTAGAATGAAAGACATCAAAAAAGACAGAGAGATAGAAAAACAGACAGAAAGAAAGAAAGATACAAAGAAAGAAAGAAAGATATAGAGAAAGGAAGTTAAAAAGTAAGAAAAAGAAATGAAGAAAGAAGGAAACAAAAGATAGAATCAGAGAATGTATAAATGCTAGAATGAAAGATATCAAGAAAGAAAGTAAGAAATAAATAAATAAATAATGAAAGAAACTAAAAAAGAATGAGAGAAGGTTTGAAAGCTAGAATGAAAAATCTCAAGACTGAAAGAAAGAAAGAAAGAAACTAAAGAAAGAATGAGAGACGGTTTGAAAGAAAGAAAGAAAGAACCAAACAAGAGAGAAAGACAGAAAGAAATTAAAGATAGAATGAGAGAAGGTATGAAAGCTAAAATGAAAGACATCAAGACAGACAGAAAGAAAGAAAGGTGCAAAGAAAGAAAGAAAGATAGAGAGAAAGAAAGTTAGAAAGAAAATGAAATGAAGAAAGAAGGAAACAAAAGATAGAGTGAGAGAATGTATGAATGCTAGAATGAAAGATATCAAGAAAGAAAGGAAGAAATAAATAAATAAATAAATAAATAAATAATGAAAGAAACTATAAAAGAGTGAGAGAAGGTTTGAAAGGTAGAATCAAAAATCTCAAGACTGAAAGAAAGAAAGAAAGAAACTAAAGAAAGAATGAGAGACGGTTTGAAAGCTAGAAAGAAAGAAACAAAAAAAGAGAGAAAGACAGAAAGAAATTAAAGATAGAATGAGAGAAGGTATGAAACCTAGAATGAGAGATATCAAGAAAGAAAGAAAGAAAGATAGAAAGAAACTAAAGAGAATGAGAGAAGGTATCAAAGATAGAATGAAAGATATCGAGAAAGAAAGAAAGAAGGAGAGAAAAAAGAAAGAAAGAAACTAAAGATATGAATCATAGAAAGTATGAAAGCTAGAATGAAAGATCGAAAGAAAGAAAGAAAGAAAGAAAGAAAAAAGAAAGAAACTAAAGATAGAATGAGAGAAGTTATGAAAGCTAGAATGAATGAAAGAAAGAAAGAAAGACAGAAAGAAAATTAAGATAGAATGAGAGAAGGTATGAAAGCTAGAAGGAGAGATATCAAGAAAGAAAGAAAGAAAGAAAGATAGAAAGAAACTAAAGATAGAATGAGAGGGTATGAAAGCTAGATTGAATGAAAGAATGAAAGGAAGGAAGAAACTAAAGATATGAATGAGAGAATTTATGAAAGCTAGAATGAAAGATCAAAAGAAAGAAAGAAAGAAACTAAAGATAGAATGAGAGAAGGTATGAAAGCTAGAAAAATATTAAGAATGAAAGAAAGAAAGAAAGAAAGAAAAAAGAAATGAAGAAAGAAAGAAAGAAAGAAATAAAAGGAAGGAAAGAATGAAAAAAGAAAGAAAGAATGAAAGAAAGAAAAAACTAAAGATAGAATGAGAGCAGGTATGAAAGCTAGAATGAAAGATTAAGAAAAAAGAAAGAAAGAAAGAAACTAAACATAGAATGATGGAAGGTTTCAAAGATAGAATGAAAGAAAGAAAGAAAGAAAGAAAGAAAGAAAGAAAGAAAGAAAGAAACTAAAGAGAATGAGAGAAGGTATGAAAGCTAGAATGAAAGACATCAGGAAATTCAGAAAGAAAGACAGACAGACAGAAAGAAAGAAAGAAACAAAGAAAGAAAGAAAGATAGAGAGAAAGAAAGTTAGAAAGTAAGAAAAAGAAATGAAGAAAGAAGGAAACAAAAGATAGAATGAGAGAATGTATGAATGCTAGAATGAAAGATATCAAGAAAGAAAGGAAGAAATAAATAAATAAATGAAAAATTATTAAAGAAACTAAAAAAGAATGAGAGAAGGTTTGAAAGCTAGAATGAAAAATCTCAAGACTGAAAGAAAGAAAGAAAGAAACTAAAGAAAGAATGAGAGACGGTTTGAAAGCTAGAAAGAAAGAAACAAAAAAAGAGAGAAAGACAGAAAGAAATTAAAGATTGAATGAGAGAAGGTATGAAAACTAGAATGAGAGATATCAAGAAAGAAAGAAAGAAAGATAGAAAGAAACTAAAGAGAATGAGAGAAGGTATCAATGATAGAATGAAAGATATCGAGAAAGAAAGAAAGAAGGAGAGAAAAAAGAAAGAAAGAAACTTAAGATATGAGTCATAGAAAGTATGAAACCTAGAATGAATGAAAAAGAGAAAGAAAGACAGAAAGAAAATTAAGATAGAATGAGAGAAGGTATGAAAGCTAGAAGGAGAGATATCAAGAAAGAAAGAAAGAGAGATAGAAAGAAACTAAAGATAGAATGAGAGAAGGTATGAAAGCTAGATTGAATGAAAGAATGAACGGAAGAAAGAAACTAAAGATATGAATGAGAGAATTTATGAAAGCTAGAATGAAAGATCAAAAGAAAGAAAGAAAGAAACTAAAGATAGAATGAGAGAAGGTATGAAAGCTAGAAAAATATTAAGAATGAAAGAAAGAAAGAAAGAAAAAGAAATGAAGAAAGAAAGAAAGAAAGAAATAAAAGGAAGGAAAGAATGAAAAAAGAAAAAAGAAAGAAAGAAACTAAAGATAGAATGGGAGAAGTTATGAAAGCTAGAATGAATGAAAGAAAGAAAGAAAGATAGAAAGAAACTAAAGATAGAATGAGAGAAGGTATGAAAGCTAGAATGAAAGATATTAAGAAAAAAGAAAGAAAGAAAGAAACTAAACATAGAATGATGGAAGGTTTCAAAGCTAGAATGAAAGAAAGAAACAAACAAAGAAAGAAAGATAGAAAGAAACTAAAGAGAATGAGAGAAAGTATGAAAGCTAGAATGAAAGACATGAAGAAAGACAGAAAAAAAGACACTATAGATAGAATGAGAGAAGGTATAAAAGCTATAATGAAACATGTCAAGAATGTATAAGGAAGAAAGAAAGAAACTAAAGAGAGAATGAGAGAAGGTATGAAAGTTAGAAAAATATGAAGAAAGAAAGAAAGAAAGATCGAAAGATAGAAAGAAAGAAAAAAGAAAGAAAGAAACTAAAGATAGAATGAGAGAAGGTATGAAAGCTAGATTGAAAGAAAGAATGAAAGGAAGAAAGAAACTAAAGATATGAATGAGAGAATTTATGAAAGCTAGAATGAAAGATCAAAGAAAGAAAGAAAGAAACTAAAGATAGAATGAGAGAAGGTATGAAAGCTAGAAAAATACAAAAATTAAAGAAAGAAAGAAAGAAAGAAAGAAAGAAAGAAAGAAAGAAAGAAAAGGAAGGAAAGAATGAAAAAAGAAAGAAAGAATGAAAGAAAGAAAAAACTAAAGATAGAATGAGAGAAGGTATGAAAGCTAGAATGAAAGATATTAAGAAAAAAGAAAGAAAGAAACTAAACATAGAATGATGGAAGGTTTGAAAGCTAGAATGAAAGAAAGAAACAAAGAAAGAAAGAAAGATAGAAAGAAACTAAAGATAATGAGAGAAAGTATGAATGCTAGAATGAAAGACATGAAGAAAGACAGAAAGAAAGACACTATAGATAGAATGAGAGAAGGTATAAAAGCTGTAATGAAACATGTCAAGAATGTATAAGGAAGGAAGAAAGAAACTAAAGATAGAATGAAAGAAGGTATGAAAGTTAGAAAAATATGAAGAAAGAAAGAAAGATAGAAAGAAAGAAAGAAAGAATGAATGAAAGAAAGAAAGAAAGAAAGAAAGAAAATAGAAATGAAGAAAGAACGAAATAAAGAAATAAAAAGGAAGGAAAGAATGAAAAAAGAAAGAAAGAAAGATAGAAAGAAACTAAAGATAGAATGAGAGAAGTTATGAAAGCTAGATTGAATGAAAGAATGAAAGGAAGAAAGAAACTAAAGATATGAATGAGAGAATTTATGAAAGCTAGAATGAAAGACATGAAAAAAGACAGAAAGAAAGACACTATAGATAGAATGAGAGAAGGTATGAAAGCTATAATTATGGAAGGTTTGAAAGCTAGAATGAAAGAAAGAAACAAAGAAAGAAAGAAAGATAGAAAGAAACTAAAGAGAATGAGAGAAAGTATGAAAGCTAGAATGAAAGACATGAAAAAAGACAGAAAGAAAGACACTATAGATAGAATGAGAGAAGGTATAAAAGCTATAATGAAACATGTCAAGAATGTATAAGGAAGAAAGAAAGAAACTAAAGATAGAATGAGAGAAGGTATGAAAGTTAGAAAAATATGAAGAAAAAGAAAGAAAGAATGAAAGAAAGAAAGAAAGAAAGAAAATAGAAATGAAGAAAGAAAGAAATAAAGAAATAAAAAGGAAGGAAAGAATGAAAAAAGAAAGAAAGAAAGAAAATACTAAAGATAGAATGAGGGAAGGTTTGAAAGCTAGAATGAAAGAAAGAAACAAAGAAAGAAAGATAGAAAGAAACTAAAGAGAATGAGAGAATGTATGAAAGCTAGAATGAAAGACATCAAGAATAACAAAAAGAAAGAAAGAAAGACAGAAAGAAAGAAAGATACAAAGAAATAAAGAAAGATATAGAGAAAGAAAGTTAGAAAGGAAGAAAAAGAAATGAAGAAAGAAGGAAACAAAAGATAGAATGAGAGAATGTATAAATGCTAGAATGAAAGATATCAAGAAAGAAAGGAAGAAATAAATAAATAAATAATGAAAGAAACTAAAAAAGAGTGAGAGAAGGTTTGAAAGCTAGAATGAAAAATCTCAAGACTGAAAGAAAGAAAGAAAGAAACTAAAGAAAGAATGAGAGACGGTTTGAAAGCAGAAAGAAAGAAACAAAAAAAGAGAGAAAGACAGAAAGAAATTAAAGATAGAATGAGAGACGTTATGAAAGCTAGAATGAATGAATGAAAGAAAGAAAGACAGAAAGAAACTTAAGATAGAATGAGAGAAGGTATGAAAGCTAGAAAGAGAGATATCAAGAAAGAAGGAAAGAAAGAAAGAAACTAAAGATAGAATGAGTGAAGGTATGAAAGCTAGATTGAAAGAAAGAATGAAAGGAAGAATGAAACTAAAGATATGAATGATAGAATTTATGAAAGTTAGAATGAAACATCAAAAGAAAGAAAGAAAGAAACTAAAGATAGAATGAGAGAAGGTATGAAAGCTAGAAAAATATTAAGAATTTAGGAAAGAAAGAATGAAAGAAAGAAAGAAAGAAAGAAAAAAGAAATGAAGAAAGAAAGAAATAAAGAAATAAAAAGGAAGGAAAGAATGAAAAAAGAAAGAAAGAAAGAAAATACTAAAGATAGAATGGAAGAAGGTATGAGAGCTAGAATGAAAGATATCAAGAAAAAAGAAAGAAAGAAAAAAACTAAAGATAGAATGAGGGAAGGTTTGAAAGCTAGAATGAAAGAAAGAAACAAAGAAAGAAAGATAGAAAGAAACTAAAGAGAATGAGAGAAGGTATGAAAGCTAGAATGAAAGACATCAAGAAAGACAGAGAGAAAGAAAGACAGACAGAAAGAAAGAAAGATACAAAGAAATAAAGGAAGATATAGAGAAAGAAAGTTAGAAAGTAAGAAAAAGAAATGAAGAAAGAAGGAAACAAAAGATAGAATGAGAGAATGTATAAATGCTAGAATGAAAGATATCAAGAAAGAAAGGAAGAAATAAATAAATAAATAATGAAAGAAACTAAAAAAGAATGAGAGAAGGTTTGAAAGCTAGAATGAAAAATCTCAAGACTGAAAGAAAGAAAGAAAGAAACTAAAGAAAGAATGAGAGACGGTTTGAAAGATAGAAAGAAAGAAACAAAAAAGAGAGAAAGACAGAAAGAAATTAAAGATAGAATGAGAGAAGTTATGAAAGCTAGAATGAATGAAAGAAAGAAAGAAAGACAGAAAGAAACTTAAGAAAGAATGAGAGAAGGTATGAAAGCTAGAAGGAGAGATATCAAGAAAGAAGGAAAGAAAGATAGAAAGAAACTAAAGATAGAATGAGAGAAGGTATGAAAGCTAGATTGAAAGAAAGAATGAAAGGAAGAAAGAAACGAAAGATATGAATGAGAGAATTTATGAAAGCTAGAATGAATGAAAGAAAGAAAGACAGAAAGAAACTAAAGATAGAATGAGAGAAGGTATGAAAGCTAGAATGAATGAAAGAAAGAAAGACAGAAAGAAACTAAAGATAGAATGAGAGAAGGTATGAAAGCTAGAATGAAAGATATCAAGAAAAAAGAAAGAAAGAAAAAAACTAAAGATAGAATGAAAGCTAAAATGAAAGAAACAAAGAAAGAAAGATAGTAAGAAACTAAAGAGAATGAGTGAAATTATGAAAGCTAAAATGAAAGACATCAAGACAGGCAGAAAGAAAGAAAGGTGCAAAGAAAGAAAGAAACATAGAGAGAAAGAAAGTTGGAAAGAAAAAGAAATGAAGAAAGAAGGAAACAAAAGATAGAATGAGAGAATGTATGAATGCTAGAATGAAAGATATCAAGAAAGAGAGGAAGAAATAAATAAATAAATAAATAATGAAAGAAACTATAAAAGAATGAGAGAAGGTTTGAAAGGTAGAATCAAAAATCTGAAGACTGAAAGAAAGAAAGAAAGAATCTAAAGAAAGAATGAGAGACGGTTTGAAAGCTAGAAAGAAAGAAACAAATAAAGAGAGAAAGACAGAAAGAAATTAAAGATAGAATGAGAGAAGGTATGAAACCTAGAATGAGAGATATCAAGAAAGAAAGAAAGAAAGATAGAAAGAAACTAAAGAGAATGAGAGAAGGTATCAAAGATAGAATGAAAGATATCGAGAAAGAAAGAAAGAAGGAGAGAAAAAAGAAAGAAAGAAACTAAAGATATGAATCATAGAAAGTATGAAAGCTAGAATGAAAGATCGAAAGAAAGAAAGAGAGAAAGAAAGAAAAAAGAAAGAAAGAAACTAAAGATAGAATGAGAGAAGTTATGAAAGCTAGAATGAATGAAAGAAAGAAAGAAAGACAGAAAGAAAATTAAGATAGAATGAGAGAAGGTATGAAAGCTAGAAGGAGAGATATCAAGAAAGAAAGAAAGAAAGAAAGAAAGATAGAAAGAAATTAAAGATAGAATGAGAGAAGGTATGAAAGCTAGATTGAATGAAAGAATGAACGGAAGAAAGAAACTAAAGATATGAATTAGAGAATTTATGAAAGCTAGAATGAAAGATCAAAAGAAAGAAAGAAAGAAACTAAAGATAGAATGAGAGAAGGTATGAAAGCTAGAAAAATATTAAGAATGAAAGAAAGAAAGAAAGAAAGAAAAAAGAAATGAAGAAAGAAAGAAAGAAAGAAATAAAAGGAAGGAAAAAATGAAAAAAGAAAATAGAATGAAAGAAAGAAAAAACTAAAGATAGAATGAGAGCAGGTATGAAAGCTAGAATGAAAGATATTAAGAAAAAAGAAAGAAAGAAAGAAACTAAACATAGAATGATGGAAGGTTTGAAAGCTAGAATGAAAGAAAGAAACAAAGAAAGAAAGATAGAAAGAAACTAAAGAGAATGAGAGAAGGTATGAAAGCTAGAATGAAAGACATCAAGAAAGACAGAAAGAAAGAAAGACAGACAGAAAGAAAGAAAGATACAAAGTAAGAAAGAAAGATAGAGAGAAAGAAAGTTAGAAAGTAAGAAAAAGAAATGAAGAAAGAAGGAAACAAAAGATAGAATGAGAGAATGTATGAATGCTAGAATGAAAGATATCAAGAAAGAAAGGAAGAAATAAATAAATAAATAAAAAATAATGAAAGAAACTAAAAAAGAATGAGAGAAGGTTTGAAAGCTAGAATGAAAAATCTCAAGACTGAAAGAAAGAAAGAAAGAAACTAAAGAAGGAATGAGAGACGGTTTGAAAGCTAGAAAGAAAGAAACAAAAAAAGAGAGAAAGACAGAAAGAAATTAAAGATTGAATGAGAGAAGGTATGAAACCTAGAATGAGAGATATCAAGAAAGAAAGAAAGAAAGATAGAAAGAAACTAAAGAGAATGAGAGAAGGTATCAATGATACAATGAAAGATATCGAGAAAGAAAGAAAGGAGAGAAAAAAGAAAGAAAGAGACTTAAGATATGAATCATAGAAAGTATGAAAGCTAGAATGAATGAATGAAAGAAAGAAAGACAGAAAGAAAATTAAGATAGAATGAGAGAAGTTATGAAAGCTAGAAGGAGAGGTATCAAGAAAGAAAGAAAGAAAGAAAGATAGAAAGAAACTAAAGATAGAAAGAGAGAAGGTATGAAAGCTAGATTGAATGAAAGAATGAAATGAAGAAAGAAACTAAAGTTATGAATGAGAGAATTTCTGAAAGCTGGAATGAAAGATCAAAAGAAAGAAAGAAAGAAACTAAAGATAGAATGAGAGAAGGTATGAAAGCTTGAAAAATATTAAGAATGAAAGAAAGAAAGAAAGAAAGAAAGAAAGAAAAAAGAAATGAAGAAAGAAAAAAAGAAAGAAATAAAAGGAAGGAAAGAATGAAAAAAGAAAGAAAGAATGAAAGAAAGAAAAAAACTAAAGATAGAATGAGAGCAGGTATGAAAGCTAGAATGAAAGATATTAAGAAAAAAGAAAGAAAGAAAGAAACTAAACATAGAATGATGGAAGGTTTCAAAGCTAGAATGAAAGAAAGAAACAAAGAAAGAAAGAAAGATAGAAAGAAACTAAAGAGAATGAGAGAAAGTATGAAAGCTAGAATGAAAGACATGAAGAAAGACAGAAAGAAAGACACTATAGATAGAATGAGAGAAGGTATAAAAGCTATAATGAAACATGTCAAGAATGTATAAGGAAGAAAGAAAGAAACTAAAGAGAGAATGAGAGAAGGTATGAAAGTTAGAAAAATATGAAGAAAAAAAGAAAAAAAGATCGAAAGAAAGAAAGAAAAAAGAAAGAAAGAAACTAAAAATAGAATGGGAGAAGTTATGAAAGCTAGAATGAATGAAAGAAAGAAAGAAAGATAGAAAGAAACTAAAGATAGAATGAGAGAAGGTATGAAAGCTAGATTGAATGAAAGAATGAAAGGAAGAAAGAAACTAAAGTTATGAATGAGAGAATTTATGAAAGCTAGAATGAAAGATCAAAGAGAAAGAAAGAAACTAAAAATAGAATGAGAGAAGGTATGAAAGCTAGAAAAATATTAAGAATGAAAGAAACAAAGAAAGAAATAAAGAAAGAAAGAAAGAAAAAAGAAATTAAGAAAGAAAGAAAGAAAGAAAGAAAACGAAGGAAAGAATGAAAAAAGAAAGAAAGAATGAAAGAAAGAAAAAACTAAAGATAGAATGAGAGAAGGTATGAAAGCTAGAATGAAACATATTAAGGAAAATGAAAGAAAGAAAGAAACTAAACATAGAATGATGGAAGGTTTGAAAGCTAGAATGAAGGAAAGAAACAAAGAAAGAAAAAAAGACAGAAAGAAACTAAAGAGAATGAGAGAAAGTATGAAAGCTAGAATGAAAGACATGAAGAAAGAGAAAGTAAGACACTATAGATAGAATGAGAGATGGTATAAATGCTATAATGAAATATGTCAATAATGTATAAGGAAGAAAGAAAGAAACTAAAGATAGAATGAGAGAAGGTATGAAAGTAAGAAAAATATGAAGAAAGAAAGAAAGATTGAAAGAAAGAAAGAAAGAAACAAAAAAAGAGAGAAAGACAGAAAGAAATGAAAGATAGAATGAGAGACGTTATGAAAGCTAGAATGAATGAATGAAAGAAAGAAAGACAGAAAGAAACTTCAGATAGAATGACAGAAGGTATGAAAGCTAGAAAGAGAGATATCAAGAAAGAAGGAAAGAAAGATAGAAAGAAACTAAAGATAGAATGAGAGAAGGTATGAAAGCTAGATTGAAAGAAAGAATGAAAGGAAGAAAGAAACTAAAGATATGAATGAGAGAATTTATGAAAGCTAGAATGAAAGATCAAAAGAAAGAAAGAAAGAAACTAAAGATAGAATGAGAGAAGGTATGAAAGCTAGAAAAATATTAAGAATTTAGGAAAGAAAGAATGAAAGAAAGAAAGAAAGAAAGAAAGAAAAAAGAAATGAAGAAAGAAAGAAATAAATAAAAGGAAGGAAATAATGAAAAAAGAAAGAAAGAAAGAAAGAAAAAACTAAAGATAGAATGAGAGAAGGTATGAAAGCTAGAATGAAAGATATTAAGAAAAAAGAAAGAAAGAAAGAAACTAAACATAGAATGATGGAAGATTTGAAAGCTAGAATGAAAGAAAGAAACAAAGAAAGAAAGAAAGATAGAAAGAAACTAAAGAGAATGAGAGAAAGTATGAAAGCTAGAATGAAAGACATGAAAAAAGACAGAAAGACACTATAGATAGAATGAGAGAAGGTATAAAAGTTATAATGAAACATGTCAAGAATGTATAAGGAAGAAAGAAAGAAACTAAAGATAGAATGAGAGAAGGTATGAAAGTTAGAAAAATATGAAGAAAAAGAAAGAAAGAATGAAAGAAAGAAAGAAAGAAACTAAAGAAAGAATGAGAGACGGTTTGAAAGCTAGAAAGAAAGAAACAAAAAAAGAGAGAAAGACAGAAAGAAATTAAAGATTGAATGAGAGAAGGTATGAAACCTAGAATGAGAGATATCAAGAAAGAAAGAAAGAAAGATAGAAAGAAACTAAAGATAGAAAGAGAGAAGGTATGAAAGCTAGATTGAATGAAAGAATGAAATGAAGAAAGAAACTAAAGTTATGAATGAGAGAATTTCTGAAAGCTGGAATGAAAGATCAAAAGAAAGAAAGAAAGAAACTAAAGATAGAATGAGAGAAGGTATGAAAGCTTGAAAAATATTAAGAATGAAAGAAAGAAAGAAAGAAAGAAAGAAAAAAGAAATGAAGAAAGAAAGAAAGAAAGAAATAAAAGGAAGGAAAGAATGAAAAAAGAAAGAAAGAATGAAAGAAAGAAAAAACTAAAGATAGAATGAGAGCAGGTATGAAAGCTAGAAAGAAAGATATTAAGAAAAAAGAAAGAAAGAAAGAAACTAAACATAGAATGATGGAAGGTTTCAAAGCTAGAATGAAAGAAAGAAAAAAAGAAAGATAGAAAGATAGAAAGAAACTAAAGAGAATGAGAGAAAGTATGAAAGCTAGAATGAAAGACATGAAGAAAGACAGAAAGAAAGACACTATAGATAGAATGAGAGAAGGTAAAAAAGCTATAATGAAATATGTCAAGAATGTATAAGGAAGAAAGAAAGAAACTAAAGAGAGAATGAGAGAAGGTATGAAAGTTAGAAAAATATGAAGAAAAAAAGAAAAAAAGATCGAAAGAAAGAAAGAAAAAAGAAAGAAAGATACTAAAGATAGAAAGGGAGAAGTTATGAAAGCTAGAATGAATGAAAGAAAGAAAGAAAGATAGAAAGAAACTAAAGATAGAATGAGAGAAGGTATGAAAGCTAGATTGAATGAAAGAATGAAAGGAAGAAAGAAACTAAAGATATGAATGAGAGAATTTATGAAAGCTAGAATGAAAGATCAAAGAAAGAAAGAAAGAAACTAAAGATAGAATGAGAGAAGGTATGAAAGCTAGAAAAATATTAAGAATGAAAAAACAAAGATAGAAATAAATAAAGAAAGAAAGAAAGAAAGAAAGAAATTAAGAAAGAAAGAAAGAAAGAAAGAAAACGAAGGAAAGAATGAAAAAAGAAAGAAAGAATGAAAGAAAGAAAAAACTAAAGATAGAATGAGAGAAGGTATGAAAGCTAGAATGAAAGATATTAAGGAGAATGAAAGAAAGAAAGAAACTAAACATAGAATGATGGAAGGTTTGAAAGCTAGAATGAAAGAAAGAAACAAAGAAAGAAAAAAAGACAGAAAGAAACTAAAGAGAATGAGAGAAAGCATGAAAGCTAGAATGAAAGACATGAAGAAAGAGAAAGAAAGACACTATAGATAGAATGAGAGATGGTATAAAAGCTATAATGAAATATGTCAATAATGTATCAGGAAGAAAGAAAGAAACTAAAGATAGAATGAGAGAAGGTATGAAAGTAAGAAAAATATGAAGAAAGAAAGAAAGATTGAAAGAAAGAAAGAAAGAAACAAAAAAAGAGAGAAAGACAGAAAGAAATTAAAGATAGAATGAGAGACGTTATGAAAGCTAGAATGAATGAATGAAAGAAAGAAAGACAGAAAGAAACTTCAGATAGAATGAGAGAAGGTATGAAAGCTAGAAAGAGAGATATCAAGAAAGAAGGAAAGAAAGATAGAAAGAAACTAAAGATAGAATGAGAGAAGGTATGAAAGCTAGATTGAAAGAAAGAATGAAAGGAAGAAAGAAACTAAAGATATGAATGAGAGAATTTATGAAAGCTAGAATGAAAGATCAAAAGAAAGAAAGAAAGAAACTAAAGATAGAATGAGAGAAGGTATGAAAGCTAGAAAAATATTAAGAATTTAAGAAAGAAAGAATGAAAGAAAGAAACTAAACATAGAATGATGGAAGGTTTGAAAGCTAGAATGAAAGAAAGAAACAAAGAAAGAAAGAAAGATAGAAAGAAACTAAAGAGAATAAGAGAAAGTATGAAAGCTAGAATGAAAGACATGAAAAAAGACAGAAAGAAAGACACTATACATAGAATGAGAGAAGGTATAAAAGCTATAATGAAACATGTCAAGAATGTATAAGGAAGAAAGAAAGAAACTAAAGATAGAATGAGAGAAGGTATGAAAGTTAGAAAAATATGAAGAAAAAGAAAGAAAGAATGAAAGAAAGAAAGAAAGAAAGAAAATAGAAATGAAGAAAGAAAGAAATAAAGAAATAAAAAGGAAGGAAAGAATGAAAAAAGAAAGAAAGAAAATACTAAAGATAGAATGGGAGAAGGTATGAAAGCTAGAATGAAAGATATCAAGAAAAAAGAAAGAAAGAAAAAAACTAAAGATAGAATGAGGGAAGGTTTGAAAGCTAGAATGAAAGAAAGAAACAAAGAAAGAAAGATAGAAAGAAACTAAAGAGAATGAGAGAAGGTATGAAAGCTAGAATGAAAGACATCAAGAAAGACAGAAAGAAAGACAGACAGAAAGAGAGAAAGATACAAAGAAATAAAGAAAGATATAGAGAAAGAAAGTTAGAAAGTAAGAAAAAGAAATGAAGAAAGAAGGAAACAAAAGATAGAATGAGAGAATGTATAAATGCTAGAATGAAAGATATCAAGAAAGAAAGGAAGAAATAAATAAATAAATAATGAAAGAAACTAAAAAAGAATGAGAGAAGGTTTGAAAGCTAGAATGAAAAATCTCAAGACTGAAAGAAAGAAAGAAAGAAACTATAGAAAGAATGAGAGACGGTTTGAAAGATAGAAAGAAAGAACCAAAAAAGAGAGAAAGACAGAAAGAAATTAAAGATAGAATGAGAGAAGTTATGAAAGCTAGAATGAATGAATGAAAGAAAGAAAGAGAGAAAGAAACTTTAGATAGAATGAGAGAAGGTATGAAAGCTAGAAGGAGATATATCAAGAAAGAAGGAAAGAAAGATAGAAAGAAACTAAAGATAGAATGAGAGAAGTTATGAAAGCTAGATTGAATGAAAGAATGAAAGGAAGAAAGAAACTAAAGATATGAATGAGAGAATTTATGAAAGCTAGAATGAAAGATCAAAAGAAAGAAAGAAAGAAACTAAAGATAGAATAAGAGAAGGTATGAAAGCTAGAAAAATATGGAGAAAGAAAAAAAGAATGAATGAAAGAAAGAAAGAAAGAAAGAAAATAGAAATGAAGAAAGAAATAAAGAAATAAAAAGGAAGGAAAGAATGAAAAAAGAAAGAAAGAAAGAAAGAAAGAAAGAAAATACTAAAGATAGAATGAGAGAAGGTATGAAAGCTAGAATGAAAGATATCAAGAAAAAAGAAAGAAAGAAAAAAACTAAAGATACAATGAGGGAAGGTTTGAAAGCTAGAATGAAAGAAAAACAAAGAAAGAAAGATAGAAAGAAAATAAAGAGAATGAGAGAAGGTATGAAAGCTAGATTGAAAGACATGAAGAAAGACAGAAAGAAAGAAAGAAAGACAGACAGAAAGGAAAAAAGATACAAAGAAAGAAAGAAAGATAGATAGAAAGAAAGTTAGAAATAAGAAAAAGAAATGAAGAAGGAAGGAAACAAAAGATAGAATGAGAGAATGTATGAATGCTAGAATGAGATATCAAGAAAGAAAGGAAGAAATAAATAAATAAATAATGAAAGAAACTAAAAAAGAATGAGGGAAGGTTTGAAAGCTAGAATGAAAAAACTCAAAACTGAAAGAAAGAAAGAAAGAAACTAAAGAAAGAATGAGAGACGGTTTGAAAGCTACAAAGAAAGAAACAAAAACAGCGAGAAAGACAGAAAGAAATTAAAGATAGAACGAGAGAAGTTATGAAAGCTAGAATGAATGAATGAAAGAAAGAAAGAGAGAATGAAACTTAAGATAGAATGAGAGAAGGTATGAAAGCTAGAAGGAGAGATATCAAGAAAGAAGGAAAGAAAGGTAGAAAGAAACTAAAGATAGAATGAGAGAAGGTTTGAAAGCTAGATTGAATGAAAGAATGAAAGGAAGAAAGAAACTAAAGATATGAATGAGAGAATTTATGAAAGCTAGAATGAAAGATCAAAAGAAAGAAAGAAAGAAACTAAAGATAGAATGAGAGAAGGTATGAAAGCTAGAAAAATATTAAGAATGAAAGAAAGAAAGAAAGAATGAAAGAAAGAATGAAAGAAAGAAAAACGAAATGAAGAAAGAAAGAAAGAAAGAAATAAAAGGAAGTAAAGAATGAAAAAAGAAAGAAAGAAAGAAAAAACTAAAGATAGAATGAGAGAAGGTATGAAAGCTAGAATGAAAGATATTAAGAAAAAAGATAAAAAGAAAGAAACTAAACATAGAATGATGGAAGGTTTGAAAGCTAGAATGAAAGAAAGAAACAAAGAAAGAAAGAAAGATAGAAAGAATCTAAAGACAATGAGAGAAAGTATGAAAGCTAGAATGAAAGACATGAAGAAAGACAGAAAGAAAGACACTATAGATAGAATGAGAGAAGGTATAAAAGCTATAATGAAACATGTCAGGAATGTATAAGGAAGAAAGAAGGAAGCTAAAGATATAATGAGAGAAGGTATGAAAGTTAGAAAAATATGAAGAAAGAAAGAAAGAAAGAATGAAAGAAAGAAAGAAAGAAAGAAAGAAAATAGAAATGAAGAAAGAAAGAAATAAAGAAATAAAAAGGAAGGAAAGAATGAAAAAAGAAAGAAAGAAAGAAAGAAAAAACTAAAGATAGAATTAGAGAAGGTATGAAAGCTAGAATGAAAGATATCAAGAAAAAAGAAAGAAAGGAAAAAACTAAAGATAGAATGAGGGAAGGTTTGAAAGCTAGAATGAAAGAAAGAAAGAAAGAAAGATAGAAAGAAACTAAAGAGAATGAGAGAAGGTATGAAAGCTAGAATAAAAGACATCAAGAAAGACAAAAAGAAAGAAAGACAGACAGAAAGAAAGAAAGATACAAACAAAGAAAGAAAGATAGAGAGAAAGAAAGTTAGAAAGTAAGAAAAAGAAATGAAGAAAGAAGGAAATAAAAGATAGAATGAGAGAATGTATGATTGCTAGAATGAAAGATATCAAGAAAGAAAGGATGAAATAAATAAATAAATAATGAAAGAAACTAAAAAAGAATTAGAGAATGTTTGAAAGCTAGAATGAAAAATCTCAAGACTGAAAGAAAGAAAGAAAGAAACTAAAGAAAGAATGAGAGACGGTTTGAAAGCTAGAAAGAAAGAAACAAAAAAAGAGAGAAAGACAGAAAGAAATTAAAGATAGAATGAGAGACGTTATGAAAGCAAGAATGAATGAATGAAAGAAAGAAAGACAGAAAGAAACTTAAGATAGAATGAGAGAAGGTATGAAAGCTAGAAAGAGAGATATCAAGAAAGAAGGAAAGAAAGATAGAAAGAAACTAATGATAGAATGAGAGAAGGTTTGAAAGCTAGATTGAATGAAAGAATGAAAGGAAGAAAGAAACTAAAGATATGAATGAGAGAATTTATGAACGCTAGAATGAAAGATCAAAAGAAAGAAAGAAAGAAACTAAAGATAGAATGAGAGAAGGTATGAAAGCTAGAAAAATATTAAGAATGAAAGAAAGAAAGAAAGAATGAAAGAGAGAAAGAAAGAAAGAAAAACGAAATGAAGAAAGAAAGAAAGAAAGAAAAGGAAGTAAAGAATGAAAAAAGAAAGAAAGAAAGAAAAAACTAAAGATAGAATGAGAGAAGGTATGAAAGCTAGAATGAAAGATATTAAGAAAAAAGATAAAAAGAAAGAAACTAAACATAGAATGATGGAAGGTTTGAAAGCTAGAATGAAAGAAAGAAACAAAGAAAGAAAGAAAGATAGAAAGAAACTAAAGACAATGAGAGAAAGTATGAAAGCTAGAATGAAAGACATGAAGAAAGACAGAAAGAAAGACACTATAGATAGAATGAGAGAAGGTATAAAAGCTATAATGAAACATGTCAGGAATGTATAAGGAAGAAAGAAGTAAACTAAAGATATAATCAGAGAAGGTATGAAAGTTAGAAAAATATGAAGAAAGAAAGAAAGAATGAAAGAAAGAAAGAAAGAAAGAAAATAGAAATGAAGAAAGAAAGAAATAAAGAAATAAAAAGGAAGGAAAGAATGAAAAAAGAAAGAAAGAAAGAAAGAAAAAACTAAAGATAGAATTAGAGAAGGTATGAAAGCTAGAATGAAAGATATCAAGAAAAAAGAAAGAAAGGAAAAAACTAAAGATAGAATGAGGGAAGGTTTGAAAGATAGAATGAAAGAAACAAAGAAAGAAAGATAGAAAGAAACTAAAGTGAATGAGAGAAGGTATGAAAGCTAGAATAAAAGACATCAAGAAAGACAAAAAGAAAGAAAGACAGACAGAAAGAAAGAAAGATACAAAGAAAGAAAGAAAGATAGAGAGAAAGAAAGTTAGAAAGTAACAAAAAGAAATGAAGAAAGAAGGAAACAAAAGATAGAATGAGAGAATGTATGATTGCTAGAATGAAAGATATCAAGAAAGAAAGGATGAAATAAATAAATAAATAATGAAAGAAACTAAAAAAGAATTAGAGAATGTTTGAAAGCTAGAATGAAAAATCTCAAGACTGAAAGAAAGAAAGAAAGAAACTAAAGAAAGAATGAGAGACGGTTTGAAAGCTAGAAAGAAAGAAACAAAAAAAGAGAGAAAGACAGAAAGAAATTAAAGATAGAATGAGAGACGTTATGAAAGCTAGAATGAATGAATGAAAGAAAGAAAGACAGAAAGAAACTTAAGATAGAATGAGAGAAGGTATGAAAGCTAGAAAGAGAGATATCAAGAAAGAAGGAAAGAAAGATAGAAAGAAACTAAAGATAGAATGAGAGAAGGTATGAAAGCTAGAATGAAAGAAAGAATGAAAGGAAGAAAGAAACTAAAGATATGAATGAGAGAATTTATGAAAGCTAGAATGAAAGATCAAAAGAAAGAAAGAAACTCAAGATAGAATGAGAGAAGGTATGAAAGCTAGAAAAATATTAAGAATTTAAGAAAGAAAGAATGAAAGAAAGAAAGAAAAAAAAGAAATGAAGAAAGAAAGAAAGAAATAAAAGGAAGGAAAGAATGAAAAAAGAAAGAAAGAAAGAAAGAAAGAAAAAACTAAAGATAGAATGAGATAAGGTATGAAAGCTAGAATGAAAGATATTAAGAAAAAAGAAAGAAAGAAAGAAACTAAACATAGAATGATGGAAGGTTTGAAAGCTAGAATGAAAGAAAGAAACAAAGAAAGAAAGAAAGATAGAAAGAAACAAAAGAGAATGAGAGAAAGTATGAAAGCTAGAATGAAAGACATGAAAAAAGACAGAAAGAAAGACACTATACATAGAATGAGAGAAGGTATAAAAGCTATAATGAAACATGTCAAGAATGTATAAGGAAGAAAGAAAGAAACTAAAGATAGAATGAGAGAAGGTATGAAAGTTAGAAAACTATGAAGGAAAAGAAAGAAAGAATGAAAGAAAGAAAGAAAGAAAGAAAATAGAAATGAAGAAAGAAAGAAATAAAGAAATAAAAAGGAAGGAGAGAATGAAAAAAGAAAGAAAGAAAGAAAATACTAAAGATAGAATGGGAGAAGGTATGAAAGCTAGAATGAAAGATATCATGAAAAAAGAAAGAAAGAAAAAAACTAAAGATAGAATGAGGGAATGTTTGAAAGCTAGAATAAAAGAAAGAAACAAAGAAAGAAAGTTAGAAAGAAACTAAAGAGAATGAGAGAAGGTATGAAAGCTAGAATGAAAGACATCAAGAAAGACAGAGAGAAAGAAAGACAGACAGAAAGAAAGAAAGATACAAAGAAATAAAGAAAGATATAGAGAAAGAAAGTTAGAAAGTAAGAAAAAGAAATGAAGAAAGAAGGAAACAAAAGATAGAATGAGAGAATGTATAAATGCTAGAATGAAAGATATCAAGAAAGAAAGGGAGAAATAAATAAATAAATAATGAAAGAAACTAAAAAAGAAAGAGAGAAGGTTTGAAAGCTAGAATGAAAAATCTCAAGACTGAAAGAAAGAAAGAAAGAAACTATAGAAAGAATGAGAGACGGTTTGAAAGCTACAAAGAAAGAAACAAAAAAGAGAGAATGACAGAAAGAAATTAAAGATAGAATGAGAGAAGTTATGAAAGCTAGAATGAATGAATGAAAGAAAGGAAGAAAGAAACTAAAGATATGAATGAGAGAATTTATGTAGCTAGAATGAAAGATCAAAAGAAAGAAAGAAAGAAACTAAAGATAGAATAAGAGAAGGTATGAAAGCTTGAAAAATATGGAGAAAGAAAAAAAGAATGAATGAAAGAAAGAAAGAAAGAAAGAAAATAGAAATGAAGAAAGAAAGAAATAAAGAAATAAAAAGGAAGGAAAGAATGAAAAAAGAAAGAAAGAAAGAAAGAAAGAAAATACTAAAGATAGAATGAGAGAAGGTATCAAAGCTAGAATGAAAGATATCAAGAAAAAAGAAAGAAAGAAAAAAAACTAAAGATAGAATGAGGGAAGGTTTGAAAGCTAGAATGAAAGAAAGAAAAAAAGAAAGAAAGATAGAAAGAAACTAAAGTGAATGAGAGAAGGTATGAAAGCTAGAATAAAAGACATCAAGAAAGACAAAAAGAAAGAAAGACAGACAGAAAGAAAGAAAGATACAAAGAAAGAAAGAAAGATAGAGAGAAAGAAAGTTAGAAAGTAACAAAAAGAAATGAAGAAAGAAGGAAACAAAAGATAGAATGAGAGAATGTATGATTGCTAGAATGAAAGATATCAAGAAAGAAAGGATGAAATAAATAAATAAATAATGAAAGAAACTAAAAAAGAATTAGAGAATGTTTGAAAGCTAGAATGAAAAATCTCAAGACTGAAAGAAAGAAAGAAAGAAACTAAAGAAAGAATGAGAGACGGTTTGAAAGCTAGAAAGAAAGAAACAAAAAAAGAGAGAAAGACAGAAAGAAATTAAAGATAGAATGAGAGACGTTATGAAAGCTAGAATGAATGAATGAAAGAAAGAAAGACAGAAAGAAACTTAAGATAGAATGAGAGAAGGTATGAAAGCTAGAAAGAGAGATATCAAGAAAGAAGGAAAGAAAGATAGAAAGAAACTAAAGATAGAATGAGAGAAGGTATGAAAGCTAGAATGAAAGAAAGAATGAAAGGAAGAAAGAAACTAAAGATATGAATGAGAGAATTTATGAAAGCTAGAATGAAAGATCAAAAGAAAGAAAGAAACTCAAGATAGAATGAGAGAAGGTATGAAAGCTAGAAAAATATTAAGAATTTAAGAAAGAAAGAATGAAAGAAAGAAAGAAAAAAAAGAAATGAAGAAAGAAAGAAAGAAATAAAAGGAAGGAAAGAATGAAAAAAGAAAGAAAGAAAGAAAGAAAGAAAAAACTAAAGATAGAATGAGATAAGGTATGAAAGCTAGAATGAAAGATATTAAGAAAAAAGAAAGAAAGAAAGAAACTAAACATAGAATGATGGAAGGTTTGAAAGCTAGAATGAAAGAAAGAAACAAAGAAAGAAAGAAAGATAGAAAGAAACAAAAGAGAATGAGAGAAAGTATGAAAGCTAGAATGAAAGACATGAAAAAAGACAGAAAGAAAGACACTATACATAGAATGAGAGAAGGTATAAAAGCTATAATGAAACATGTCAAGAATGTATAAGGAAGAAAGAAAGAAACTAAAGATAGAATGAGAGAAGGTATGAAAGTTAGAAAACTATGAAGGAAAAGAAAGAAAGAATGAAAGAAAGAAAGAAAGAAAGAAAATAGAAATGAAGAAAGAAAGAAATAAAGAAATAAAAAGGAAGGAGAGAATGAAAAAAGAAAGAAAGAAAGAAAATACTAAAGATAGAATGGGAGAAGGTATGAAAGCTAGAATGAAAGATATCATGAAAAAAGAAAGAAAGAAAAAAACTAAAGATAGAATGAGGGAATGTTTGAAAGCTAGAATGAAAGAAAGAAACAAAGAAAGAAAGTTAGAAAGAAACTAAAGAGAATGAGAGAAGGTATGAAAGCTAGAATGAAAGACATCAAGAAAGACAGAGAGAAAGAAAGACAGACAGAAAGAAAGAAAGATACAAAGAAATAAAGAAAGATATAGAGAAAGAAAGTTAGAAAGTAAGAAAAAGAAATGAAGAAAGAAGGAAACAAAAGATAGAATGAGAGAATGTATAAATGCTAGAATGAAAGATATCAAGAAAGAAAGGGAGAAATAAATAAATAAATAATGAAAGAAACTAAAAAAGAATGAGAGAAGGTTTGAAAGCTAGAATGAAAAATCTCAAGACTGAAAGAAAGAAAGAAAGAAACTATAGAAAGAATGAGAGACGGTTTGAAAGCTACAAAGAAAGAAACAAAAAAGAGAGAATGACAGAAAGAAATTAAAGATAGAATGAGAGAAGTTATGAAAGCTAGAATGAATGAATGAAAGAAAGGAAGAAAGAAACTAAAGATATGAATGAGAGAATTTATGTAGCTAGAATGAAAGATCAAAAGAAAGAAAGAAAGAAACTAAAGATAGAATAAGAGAAGGTATGAAAGCTTGAAAAATATGGAGAAAGAAAAAAAGAATGAATGAAAGAAAGAAAGAAAGAAAGAAAATAGAAATGAAGAAAGAAAGAAATAAAGAAATAAAAAGGAAGGAAAGAATGAAAGAAGAAAGAAAGAAAGAAAGAAAGAAAATACTAAAGATAGAATGAGAGAAGGTATCAAAGCTAGAATGAAAGATATCAAGAAAAAAGAAAGAAAGAAAAAAAACTAAAGATAGAATGAGGGAAGGTTTGAAAGCTAGAATGAAAGAAAGAAAAAAAGAAAGAAAGATAGAAAGAAACTAAAGAGAATGAGAGAAGGTATGAAAGCTAGAATGAAAGACATGAAGAAAGACAGAAAGAAAGAAAGACAGACAGACAGAAAGGAAAAAAGATACAAAGAAAGAAAGAAAGATAGAGAGAAAGAAAGTTAGAAAGTAAGAAAAAGAATTGAAGAAAGATGGAAACAAAAGATAGAATGAGAGAATGTATGAATGCTAGAATGAAAGATATCAAGAAAGAAAGGAATAAATAAATAAATAAATAATGAAAGAAACTAAAAAAGAATTAGAGAATGTTTGAAAGCTATAATGAAAAATCTCAAGACTGAAAGAAAGAAAGAAACTAAAGGAAGAATGAGAGACTGTGAAAGCTAGAAAGAAAGAAACAAAAAAAGAGAGAAAGACAGAAAGAAATTAAAGATAGAATGAGAGACGTTATGAAAGCTAGAATGAATGAAGGAAAGAAAGAAAGACAGAAAGAAACTTAAGATAGAATGAGAGAAGGTATGAAAGCTAGAAAGAGAGATATCAAGAAAGAAGGAAAGAAAGATAGAAAGAAACTAAAGATAGAATGAGAGAAGGTATGAAAGCTAGATTGAAAGAAAGAATGAAAGGAAGAAAGAAACTAAAGATATGAATGAGAGAATTTATGAAAGCTAGAATGAAAGATCAAAAGAAAGAAAGAAACTCAAGATAGAATGAGAGAAGGTATGAAAGCTAGAAAAATATTAAGAATTTAAGAAAGAAAGAATGAAAGAAAGAAAGAAAAAAAAGAAATGAAGAAAGAAAGAAAGAAATAAAAGGAAGGAAAGAATGAAAAAAGAAAGAAAGAAAGAAAGAAAGAAAAAACTAAAGATAGAATGAGATAAGGTATGAAAGCTAGAATGAAAGATATTAAGAAAAAAGAAAGAAAGAAAGAAACTAAACATAGAATGATGGAAGGTTTGAAAGCTAGAATGAAAGAAAGAAACAAAGAAAGAAAGAAAGATAGAAAGAAACAAAAGAGAATGAGAGAAAGTATGAAAGCTAGAATGAAAGACATGAAAAAAGACAGAAAGAAAGACACTATACATAGAATGAGAGAAGGTATAAAAGCTATAATGAAACATGTCAAGAATGTATAAGGAAGAAAGAAAGAAACTAAAGATAGAATGAGAGAAGGTATGAAAGTTAGAAAACTATGAAGGAAAAGAAAGAAAGAATGAAAGAAAGAAAGAA
This sequence comes from Intellagama lesueurii, assembly GCA_037013535.1. Taxonomy (NCBI): domain Eukaryota; kingdom Metazoa; phylum Chordata; class Lepidosauria; order Squamata; family Agamidae; genus Intellagama; species Intellagama lesueurii. Next base: position 11,945,653 of record JBAJHW010000013.1, read on the forward strand.
AGAAAGAAAATAGAAATGAAGAAAGAAAGAAATAAAGAAATAAAAAGGAAGGAGAGAATGAAAAAAGAAAGAAAGAAAGAAAATACTAAAGATAGAATGGGAGAAGGTATGAAAGCTAGAATGAAAGATATCATGAAAAAAGAAAGAAAGAAAAAAACTAAAGATAGAATGAGGGAATGTTTGAAAGCTAGAATGAAAGAAAGAAACAAAGAAAGAAAGTTAGAAAGAAACTAAAGAGAATGAGAGAAGGTATGAAAGCTAGAATGAAAGACATCAAGAAAGACAGAGAGAAAGAAAGACAGACAGAAAGAAAGAAAGATACAAAGAAATAAAGAAAGATATAGAGAAAGAAAGTTAGAAAGTAAGAAAAAGAAATGAAGAAAGAAGGAAACAAAAGATAGAATGAGAGAATGTATAAATGCTAGAATGAAAGATATCAAGAAAGAAAGGGAGAAATAAATAAATAAATAATGAAAGAAACTAAAAAAGAAAGAGAGAAGGTTTGAAAGCTAGAATGAAAAATCTCAAGACTGAAAGAAAGAAAGAAAGAAACTATAGAAAGAATGAGAGACGGTTTGAAAGCTACAAAGAAAGAAACAAAAAAGAGAGAATGACAGAAAGAAATTAAAGATAGAATGAGAGAAGTTATGAAAGCTAGAATGAATGAATGAAAGAAAGGAAGAAAGAAACTAAAGATATGAATGAGAGAATTTATGTAGCTAGAATGAAAGATCAAAAGAAAGAAAGAAAGAAACTAAAGATAGAATAAGAGAAGGTATGAAAGCTTGAAAAATATGGAGAAAGAAAAAAAGAATGAATGAAAGAAAGAAAGAAAGAAAAAAAATAGAAATGAAGAAAGAAAGAAATAAAGAAATAAAAAGGAAGGAAAGAATGAAAAAAGAAAGAAAGAAAGAAAGAAAGAAAATACTAAAGATAGAATGAGAGAAGGTATCAAAGCTAGAATGAAAGATATCAAGAAAAAAGAAAGAAAGAAAAAAAACTAAAGATAGAATGAGGGAAGGTTTGAAAGCTAGAATGAAAGAAAGAAAAAAAGAAAGAAAGATAGAAAGAAACTAAAGAGAATGAGAGAAGGTATGAAAGCTAGAATGAAAGACATGAAGAAAGACAGAAAGAAAGAAAGACAGACAGACAGAAAGGAAAAAAGATACAAAGAAAGAAAGAAAGATAGAGAGAAAGAAAGTTAGAAAGTAAGAAAAAGAATTGAAGAAAGATGGAAACAAAAGATAGAATGAGAGAATGTATGAATGCTAGAATGAAAGATATCAAGAAAGAAAGGAATAAATAAATAAATAAATAATGAAAGAAACTAAAAAAGAATTAGAGAATGTTTGAAAGCTATAATGAAAAATCTCAAGACTGAAAGAAAGAAAGAAACTAAAGGAAGAATGAGAGACTGTGAAAGCTAGAAAGAAAGAAACAAAAAAAGAGAGAAAGACAGAAAGAAATTAAAGATAGAATGAGAGACGTTATGAAAGCTAGAATGAATGAAGGAAAGAAAGAAAGACAGAAAGAAACTTAAGATAGAATGAGAGAAGGTATGAAAGCTAGAAAGAGAGATATCAAGAAAGAAGGAAAGAAAGATAGAAAGAAACTAAAGATAGAATGAGAGAAGGTATGAAAGCTAGATTGAAAGAAAGAATGAAAGGAAGAAAGAAACTAAAGATATGAATGAGAGAATTTATGAAAGCTAGAATGAAAGATCAAAAGAAAGAAAGAAAGAAACTAAAGATAGAATGAGAGAAGGTATGAAAGCTAGAAAAATATTAAGAATTTAAGAAAGAAAGAATGAAAGAAAGAAAGAAAAATAGAAATGAAGAAAGAAAGAAATAAAAGGAAGGAAAGAATGAAAAAAGAAAGAAAGAAAGAAAGAAAGAAAAAACTAAAGATAGAATGAGATAATGTATGAAAGCTAGAATGAAAGATATTAAGAAAAAAGAAAGAAAGAAAGAAACTAAACATAGAATGATGGAAGGTTTGAAAGCTAGAATGAAAGAAAGAAACAACGAAAGAAAGAAAGATAGAAAGAAACTAAAGAGAATGAGAGAAAGTATGAAAGCTAGAATGAAAGACATGAAAAAAGACAGAAAGAAAGACACAATAGATAGAATGAGAGAAGGTATAAAAGCTATAATGAAACATGTCAAGAATGTATAAGGAAGAAAGAAAGAAAGTAAAGATAGAATGAGAGAAGGTACGAAAGTTAGAAAAATATGAAGAAAAAGAAAGAAAGAATGAAAGAAAGAAAGAAAGAAAGAAAATAGAAATGAAGAAAAAAGAAATAAAGAAATAAAAAGGAAGGAAAGAATGAAAAAAGAAAGAAAGAAAGAAAATACTAAAGATAGAATGGGAGAAGGTATGAAAGCTAGAATGAAAGATATCAAGAAAAAAGAAAGAAAGAAAAAAACTAAAGATAGAATGAGGGAAGGTTTGAAAGCTAGAATGAAAGAAAGAAACAAAGAAAGAAAGATAGAAAGAAACAAGAGAATGAGAGAAGGTATGAAAGCTAGAATGAAAGACATCAAGAAAGACAGAAAGAAAGACAGACAGAAAGAGAGAAAGATACAAAGAAATAAAGAAAGATATAGAGAAAGAAAGTTAGAAAGTAAGAAAAAGAAATGAAGAAAGAAGGAAACAAAAGATAGAATGAGAGAATGTATAAATGCTAGAATGAAAGATATCAAGAAAGAAAGGAAGAAATAAATAAATAAATAATGAAAGAAACTAAAAAAGAATGAGAGAAGGTTTGAAAGCTAGAATGAAAAATCTCAAGACTGAAAGAAAGAAACAAAGAAACTATAGAAAGAATGAGAGACGGTTTGAAAGATAGAAAGAAAGAACCAAAAAAGAGAGAAAGACAGAAAGAAATTAAAGATAGAATGAGAGAAGTTATGAAAGCTAGAATGAATGAATGAAAGAAAGAAAGAGAGAAAGAAACTTAAGATAGAATGAGAGAAGGTATGAAAGCTAGAAGGAGATATATCAAGAAAGAAGGAAAGAAAGATAGAAAGAAACTAAAGATAGAATGAGAGAAGTTATGAAAGCTAGATTGAATGAAAGAATGAAAGGAAGAAAGAAACTAAAGATATGAATGAGAGAATTTATGAAAGCTAGAATGAAAGATCAAAAGAAAGAAAGAAAGAAACTAAAGATAGAATAAGAGAAGGTATGAAAGCTAGAAAAATATGGAGAAAGAAAAAAAGAATGAATGAAAGAAAGAAAGAAAGAAAGAAAATAGAACTGAAGAAGGAAAGAAATAAAGAAATAAAAAGGAAGGAAAGAATGAAAAAAGAAAGAAAGAAAGAAAGAAAGAAAATACTAAAGATAGAATGAGAGAAGGTATCAAAGCTAGAATGAAAGATATCAAGAAAAAAGAAAGAAAGAAAAAAACTAAAGATACAATGAGGGAAGGTTTGAAAGCTAGAATGAAAGAAAGAAACAAAGAAAGAAAGATAGAAAGAAACTAAAGAGAATGAGAGAAGGTATGAAAGCTAGAATGAAAGACATGAAGAAAGACAGAAAGAAAGAAAGACAGACAGACAGAAAGGAAAAAAGATACAAAGAAAGAAAGAAAGATAGAGAGAAAGAAAGTTAGAAAGTAAGAAAAAGAAATGAAGAAGGAAGGAAACAAAAGATAGAATGAGAGAATGTATGTATGCTAGAATGAGATATCAAGAAAGAAAGGAAGAAATAAATAAATAAATAATGAAAGAAACTAAAAAAGAATGAGGGAAGGTTTTTAAGCTAGAATGAAAAAACTCAAAACTGAAAGAAAGAAAGAAAGAAACTAAAGAAAGAATGAGAGACGGTTTGAAAGCTACAAAGAAAGAAACAAAAACAGAGAGAAAGACAGAAAGAAATTAAAGATAGAACGAGAGAAGTTATGAAAGCTAGAATGAATGAATGAAAGAAAGAAAGAGAGAAAGAAACTTAAGATAGAATGAGAGAAGGTATGAAAGCTAGAAAGAGATATATCAAGAAAGAAGGAAAGAAAGATAGAAAGAAACTAAAGATAGAATGAGAGAAGTTATGAAAGCTAGATTGAATGAAAGAATGAAAGGAAGAAAGAAACTAAAGATATGAATGAGAGAATTTATGAAAGCTAGAATGAAAGATCAAAAGAAAGAAAGAAAGAAACTAAAGATAGAATAAGAGAAGGTATGAAAGCTAGAAAAATATGGAGAAAGAAAAAAAGAATGAATGAAAGAAAGAAAGAAAGAAAGAAAATAGAAATGAAGAAGGAAAGAAATAAAGAAATAAAAAGGAAGGAAAGAATGAAAAAAGAAAGAAAGAAAGAAAGAAAGAAAATACTAAAGATAGAATGAGAGAAGGTATCAAAGCTAGAATGAAAGATATCAAGAAAAAAGAAAGAAAGAAAAAAACTAAAGATACAATGAGGGAAGGTTTGAAAGCTAGAATGAAAGAAAGAAACAAAGAAAGAAAGAAAGATAGAAAGAAACTAAAGAGAATGAGAGAAGGTATGAAAGCTAGAATGAAAGACATGAAGAAAGACAGAAAGAAAGAAAGACAGACAGACAGAAAGGAAAAAAGATACAAAGAAAGAAAGAAAGATAGAGAGAAAGAAAGTTAGAAAGTAAGAAAAAGAAATGAAGAAGGAAGGAAACAAAAGATAGAATGAGAGAATGTATGAATGCTAGAATGAGATATCAAGAAAGAAAGGAAGAAATAAATAAATAAATAATGAAAGAAACTAAAAAAGAATGAGGGAAGGTTTGAAAGCTAGAATGAAAAAACTCAAAACTGAAAGAAAGAAAGAAAGAAACTAAAGAAAGAATGAGAGACGGTTTGAAAGCTACAAAGAAAGAAACAAAAACAGAGAGAAAGACAGAAAGAAATTAAAGATAGAACGAGAGAAGTTATGAAAGCTAGAATGAATGAATGAAAGAAAGAAAGAGAGAAAGAAACTTAAGATAGAATGAGAGAAGGTATGAAAGCTAGAAAGAGATATATCAAGAAAGAAGGAAAGAAAGATAGAAAGAAACTAAAGATAGAATGAGAGAAGTTATGAAAGCTAGATTGAATGAAAGAATGAAAGGAAGAAAGAAACTAAAGATATGAATGAGAGAATTTATGAAAGCTAGAATGAAAGATCAAAAGAAAGAAAGAAAGAAACTAAAGATAGAATAAGAGAACGTATGAAAGCTAGAAAAATATGGAGAAAGAAAAAAAGAATGAATGAAAGAAAGAAAGAAAGAAAGAAAATAGAAATGAAGAAAGAAAGAAATAAAGAAATAAAAAGGAAGGAAAGAATGAAAAAAGAAAGAAAGAAAGAAAGAAAGAAAATACTTTTGATAGAATGAGAGAAGGTATCAAAGCTAGAATGAAAGATATCAAGAAAAAAGAAAGAAAGAAAAAAACTAAAGATACAATGAGGGAAGGTTTGAAAGCTAGAATGAAAGAAAGAAACAAAGAAAGAAAGATAGAAAGAAACTAAAGAGAATGAGAGAAGGTATGAAAGCTAGAATGAAAGACATGAAGAAAGACAGAAAGAATGAAAGACAGACAGACAGAAAGGAAAAAAGATACAAAGAAAGAAAGAAAGATAGAGAGAAAGAAAGTTAGAAAGTAAGAAAAAGAAATGAAGAAGGAAGGAAACAAAAGACAGAATGAGAGAATGTATGAATGCTAGAATGAGATATCAAGAAAGAAAGGAAGAAATAAATAAATAAATAATGAAAGAAACTAAAAAAGAATGAGGGAAGGTTTGAAAGCTAGAATGAAAAAACTCAAAACTGAAGGAAAGAAAGAAAGAAACTAAAGAAAGAATGAGAGACGGTTTGAAAGCTACAAAGAAAGAAACAAAAACAGAGAGAAAGACAGAAAGAAATTAAAGATAGAACGAGAGAAGTTATGAAAGCTAGAATGAATGAATGAAAGAAAGAAAGAGAGAAAGAAACTTAAGATAGAATGAGAGAAGGTATGAAAGCTAGAAGGAGAGATATCAAGAAAGAAGGAAAGAAAGATAGAAAGAAACTAAAGATAGAATGAGAGAAGGTTTGAAAGCTAGATTGAATGAAAGAATGAAAGGAAGAAAGTAACTAAAGATATGAATGAGAGAATTTATGAAAGCTAGAATGAAAGATCAAAAGAAAGAAAGAAAGAAACTAAAGATAGAATGAGAGAAGGTATGAAAGCTAGAAAAATATTAAGAATGAAAGAAAGAAAGAAAGAATGAAAGAAAGAAAGAAAAACGAAATGAAGAAAGAAAGAAATAAAAGGAAGTAAAGAATGAAAAAAGAAAGAAAGAAAGAAAAAACTAAAGATAGAATGAGAGAAGGTATGAAAGCTAGAATGAAAGATATTAAGTAAAAAGTTAAAAAGAAAGAAACTAAACATAGAATGATGGAAGGTTTGAAAGCTAGAATGAAAGAAAGAAACAAAGAAAGAAAGAAAGATAGAAAGAAACTAAAGACAATGAGAGAAAGTATGAAAGCTAGAATGAAAGACATGAAGAAAGACAGAAAGAAAGACACTATATATAGAATTAGAGAAGGTATAAAAGCTATAATGAAACATGTCAGGAATGTATAAGGAAGAAAGAAGGAAACTAAAGCTATAATGAGAGAAGGTATGAAAGTTAGAAAAATATGAAGAAAGAAAGAAAGAATGAAAGAAAGAAAGCAAGAAAGAAAGAAAGAAAATAGAAATGAAGAAAGAAAGAAATAAAGAAATAAAAAGGAAGGAAAGAATGAAAAAAGAAAGAAAGAAAGAAAGAAAAAACTAAAGATAGAATTAGAGAAGGTATGAAAGCTAGAATGAAAGATATCAAGAAAAAAGAAAGAAAGGAAAAAACTAAAGATAGAATGAGGGAAGGTTTGAAAGCTAGAATGAAAGAAACAAAGAAAGAAAGATAGAAAGAAACTAAAGAGAATGAGAGAAGGTATGAAAGCTAGAATAAAAGACATCAAGAAAGACAAAAAGAAAGAAAGACAGACAGAAAGAAAGAAAGATACAAAGAAAGAAAGAAAGATAGAGAGAAAGAAAGTTAGAAAGTAAGAAAAAGAAATGAAGAAAGAAGGAAACAAAAGATAGAATGAGAGAATGTATGATTGCTAGAATGAAAGATATCAAGAAAGAAAGGAAGAAATAAATAAATAAATAATGAAAGAAACTAAAAAAGAATGAGAGAAGGTTTGAAAGCTAGAATGAAAAATCTCAAGACTGAAAGAAAGAAAGAAAGAAACTATAGAAAGAATGAGAGACGGTTTGAAAGATAGAAAGAAAGAACCAAAAAAGAGAGAAAGACAGAAAGAAATTAAAGATAGAATGAGAGAAGTTATGAAAGCTAGAATGAATGAATGAAAGAAAGAAAGAGAGAAAGAAACTTAAGATAGAATGAGAGAAGGTATGAAAGCTAGAAGGAGATATATCAAGAAAGAAGGAAAGAAAGATAGAAAGAAACTAAAGATAGAATGAGAGAAGTTATGAAAGCTAGATTGAATGAAAGAATGAAAGGAAGAAAGAAACTAAAGATATGAATGAGAGAATTTATGAAAGCTAGAATGAAAGATCAAAAGAAAGAAAGAAAGAAACTAAAGATAGAATAAGAGAAGGTATGAAAGCTAGAAAAATATGGAGAAAGAAAAAAAGAATGAATGAAAGAAAGAAAGAAAGAAAGAAAATAGAAATGAAGAAAGAAAGAAATAAAGAAATAAAAAGGAAGGAAAGAATGAAAAAAGAAAGAAAGAAAGAAAGAAAGAAAGAAAATACTAAAGATAGAATGAGAGAAGGTATCAAAGCTAGAATGAAAGATATCAAGAAAAAAGAAAGAAAGAAAAAAACTAAAGATACAATGAGGGAAGGTTTGAAAGCTAGAATGAAAGAAAGAAACAAAGAAAGAAAGATAGAAAGAAACTAAAGAGAATGAGAGAAGGTATGAAAGCTAGAATGAAAGACATGAAGAAAGACAGAAAGAAAGAAAGACAGACAGACAGAAAGGAAAAAAGATACAAAGAAAGAAAGAAAGATAGAGAGAAAGAAAGTTAGAAAGTAAGAAAAAGAAATGAAGAAGGAAGGAAACAAAAGATAGAATGAGAGAATGTATGAATGCTAGAATGAGATATCAAGAAAGAAAGGAAGAAATAAATAAATAAATAATGAAAGAAACTAAAAAAGAATGAGGGAAGGTTTGAAAGCTAGAATGAAAAAACTCAAAACTGAAAGAAAGAAAGAAAGAAACTAAAGAAAGAATGAGAGACGGTTTGAAAGCTACAAAGAAAGAAACAAAAACAGAGAGAAAGACAGAAAGAAATTAAAGATAGAACGAGAGAAGTTATGAAAGCTAGAATGAATGAATGAAAGAAAGAAAGAGAGAAAGAAACTTAAGATAGAATGAGAGAAGGTATGAAAGCTAGAAAGAGATATATCAAGAAAGAAGGAAAGAAAGATAGAAAGAAACTAAAGATAGAATGAGAGAAGTTATGAAAGCTAGATTGAATGAAAGAATGAAAGGAAGAAAGAAACTAAAGATATGAATGAGAGAATTTATGAAAGCTAGAATGAAAGATCAAAAGAAAGAAAGAAAGAAACTAAAGATAGAATAAGAGAACGTATGAAAGCTAGAAAAATATGGAGAAAGAAAAAAAGAATGAATGAAAGAAAGAAAGAAAGAAAGAAAATAGAAATGAAGAAAGAAAGAAATAAAGAAATAAAAAGGAAGGAAAGAATGAAAAAAGAAAGAAAGAAAGAAAGAAAGAAAATACTAAAGATAGAATGAGAGAAGGTATCAAAGCTAGAATGAAAGATATCAAGAAAAAAGAAAGAAAGAAAAAAACTAAAGATACAATGAGGGAAGGTTTGAAAGCTAGAATGAAAGAAAGAAACAAAGAAAGAAAGATAGAAAGAAACTAAAGAGAATGAGAGAAGGTATGAAAGCTAGAATGAAAGACATGAAGAAAGACAGAAAGAATGAAAGACAGACAGACAGAAAGGAAAAAAGATACAAAGAAAGAAAGAAAGATAGAGAGAAAGAAAGTTAGAAAGTAAGAAAAAGAAATGAAGAAGGAAGGAAACAAAAGATAGAATGAGAGAATGTATGAATGCTAGAATGAGATATCAAGAAAGAAAGGAAGAAATAAATAAATAAATAATGAAAGAAACTAAAAAAGAATGAGGGAAGGTTTGAAAGCTAGAATGAAAAAACTCAAAACTGAAAGAAAGAAAGAAAGAAACTAAAGAAAGAATGAGAGACGGTTTGAAAGCTACAAAGAAAGAAACAAAAACAGAGAGAAAGACAGAAAGAAATTAAAGATAGAACGAGAGAAGTTATGAAAGCTAGAATGAATGAATGAAAGAAAGAAAGAGAGAAAGAAACTTAAGATAGAATGAGAGACGGTATGAAAGCTAGAAGGAGAGATATCAAGAAAGAAGGAAAGAAAGATAGAAAGAAACTAAAGATAGAATGAGAGAAGGTTTGAAAGCTAGATTGAATGAAAGAATGAAAGGAAGAAAGTAACTAAAGATATGAATGAGAGAATTTATGAAAGCTAGAATGAAAGATCAAAAGAAAGAAAGAAAGAAACTAAAGATAGAATGAGAGAAGGTATGAAAGCTAGAAAAATATTAAGAATGAAAGAAAGAAAGAAAGAATGAAAGAAAGAAAGAAAAACGAAATGAAGAAAGAAAGAAAGAAAGAAAGAAATAAAAGGAAGTAAAGAATGAAAAAAGAAAGAAAGAAAGAAAAAACTAAAGATAGAATGAGAGAAGGTATGAAAGCTAGAATGAAAGATATTAAGAAAAAAGTTAAAAAGAAAGAAACTAAACATAGAATGATGGAAGGTTTGAAAGCTAGAATGAAAGAAAGAAACAAAGAAAGAAAGAAAGATAGAAAGAAACTAAAGACAATGAGAGAAAGTATGAAAGCTAGAATGAAAGACATGAAGAAAGACAGAAAGAAAGACACTATATATAGAATTAGAGAAGGTATAAAAGCTATAATGAAACATGTCAGGAATGTATAAGGAAGAAAGAAGGAAACTAAAGCTATAATGAGAGAAGCTATGAAAGTTAGAAAAATATGAAGAAAGAAAGAAAGAAAGAATGAAAGAAAGAAAGCAAGAAAGAAAGAAAGAAAATAGAAATGAAGAAAGAAAGAAATAAAGAAATAAAAAGGAAGGAAAGAATGAAAAAAGAAAGAAAGAAAGAAAGAAAAAACTAAAGATAGAATTAGAGAAGGTATGAAAGCTAGAATGAAAGATATCAAGAAAAAAGAAAGGAAGGAAAAAACTAAAGATAGAATGAGGGAAGGTTTGAAAGCTAGAATGAAAGAAACAAAGAAAGAAAGATAGAAAGAAACTAAAGAGAATGAGAGAAGGTATGAAAGCTAGAATAAAAGACATCAAGAAAGACAAAAAGAAAGAAAGACAGACAGAAAGAAAGAAAGATACAAAGAAAGAAAGAAAGATAGAGAGAAAGAAAGTTAGAAAGTAAGAAAAAGAAATGAAGAAAGAAGGAAACAAAAGATAGAATGAGAGAATGTATGATTGCTAGAATGAAAGATATCAAGAAAGAAAGGAAGAAATAAATAAATAAATAATGAAAGAAACTAAAAAAGAATGAGAGAAGGTTTGAAAGCTAGAATGAAAAATCTCAAGACTGAAAGAAAGAAAGAAAGAAACTATAGAAAGAATGAGAGACGGTTTGAAAGATAGAAAGAAAGAACCAAAAAAGAGAGAAAGACAGAAAGAAATTAAAGATAGAATGAGAGAAGTTATGAAAGCTAGAATGAATGAATGAAAGAAAGAAAGAGAGAAAGAAACTTAAGATAGAATGAGAGAAGGTATGAAAGCTAGAAGGAGATATATCAAGAAAGAAGGAAAGAAAGATAGAAAGAAACTAAAGATAGAATGAGAGAAGTTATGAAAGCTAGATTGAATGAAAGAATGAAAGGAAGAAAGAAACTAAAGATATGAATGAGAGAATTTATGAAAGCTAGAATGAAAGATCAAAAGAAAGAAAGAAAGAAACTAAAGATAGAATAAGAGAAGGTATGAAAGCTAGAAAAATATGGAGAAAGAAAAAAAGAATGAATGAAAGAAAGAAAGAAAGAAAGAAAATAGAAATGAAGAAAGAAAGAAATAAAGAAATAAAAAGGAAGGAAAGAATGAAAAAAGAAAGAAAGAAAGAAAGAAAGAAAATACTAAAGATAGAATGAGAGAAGGTATCAAAGCTAGAATGAAAGATATCAAGAAAAAAGAAAGAAAGAAAAAAACTAAAGATACAATGAGGGAAGGTTTGAAAGCTAGAATGAAAGAAAGAAACAAAGAAAGAAAGATAGAAAGAAACTAAAGAGAATGAGAGAAGGTATGAAAGCTAGAATGAAAGACATGAAGAAAGACAGAAAGAAAGAAAGACAGACAGACAGAAAGGAAAAAAGATACAAAGAAAGAAAGAAAGATAGAGAGAAAGAAAGTTAGAAAGTAAGAAAAAGAAATGAAGAAGGAAGGAAACAAAAGATAGAATGAGAGAATGTATGAATGCTAGAATGAGATATCAAGAAAGAAAGGAAGAAATAAATAAATAAATAATGAAAGAAACTAAAAAAGAATGAGGGAAGGTTTGAAAGCTAGAATGAAAAAACTCAAAACTGAAAGAAAGAAAGAAAGAAACTAAAGAAAGAATGAGAGACGGTTTGAAAGCTACAAAGAAAGAAACAAAAACAGAGAGAAAGACAGAAAGAAATTAAAGATAGAACGAGAGAAGTTATGAAAGCTAGAATGAATGAATGAAAGAAAGAAAGAGAGAAAGAAACTTAAGATAGAATGAGAGAAGGTATGAAAGCTAGAAAGAGATATATCAAGAAAGAAGGAAAGAAAGATAGAAAGAAACTAAAGATAGAATGAGAGAAGTTATGAAAGCTAGATTGAATGAAAGAATGAAAGGAAGAAAGAAACTAAAGATATGAATGAGAGAATTTATGAAAGCTAGAATGAAAGATCAAAAGAAAGAAAGAAAGAAACTAAAGATAGAATAAGAGAACGTATGAATGCTAGAAAAATATGGAGAAAGAAAAAAAGAATGAATGAAAGAAAGAAAGAAAGAAAGAAAGAAAGAAAATAGAAATGAAGAAAGAAAGAAATAAAGAAATAAAAAGGAAGGAAAGAATGAAAAAAGAAAGAAAGAAAGAAAGAAAGAAAATACTAAAGATAGAATGAGAGAAGGTATCAAAGCTAGAATGAAAGATATCAAGAAAAAAGAAAGAAAGAAAAAAACTAAAGATACAATGAGGGAAGGTTTGAAAGCTAGAATGAAAGAAAGAAACAAAGAAAGAAAGATAGAAAGAAACTAAAGAGAATGAGAGAAGGTATGAAAGCTAGAATGAAAGACATGAAGAAAGACAGAAAGAATGAAAGACAGACAGACAGAAAGGAAAAAAGATACAAAGAAAGAAAGAAAGATAAAGAGAAAGAAAGTTAGAAAGTAAGAAAAAGAAATGAAGAAGGAAGGAAACAAAAGATAGAATGAGAGAATGTATGAATGCTAGAATGAGATATCAAGAAAGAAAGGAAGAAATAAATAAATAAATAATGAAAGAAACTAAAAAAGAATGAGGGAAGGTTTGAAAGCTAGAATGAAAAAACTCAAAACAGAAAGAAAGAAAGAAAGAAACTAAAGAAAGAATGAGAGACGGTTTGAAAGCTACAAAGAAAGAAACAAAAACAGAGAGAAAGACAGAAAGAAATTAAAGATAGAACGAGAGAAGTTATGAAAGCTAGAATGAATGAATGAAAGAAAGAAAGAGAGAAAGAAACTTAAGATAGAATGAGAGAAGGTATGAAAGCTAGAAGGAGAGATATCAAGAAAGAAGGAAAGAAAGATAGAAAGAAACTAAAGATAGAATGAGAGAAGGTTTGAAAGCTAGATTGAATGAAAGAATGAAAGGAAGAAAGTAACTAAAGATATGAATGAGAGAATTTATGAAAGCTAGAATGAAAGATCAAAAGAAAGAAAGAAAGAAACTAAAGATAGAATGAGAGAAGGTATGAAAGCTAGAAAAATATTAAGAATGAAAGAAAGAAAGAAAGAATGAAAGAAAGGAAGAAAAATGAAATGAAGAAAGAAAGAAAGAAATAAATAAAAGGAAGTAAAGAATGAAAAAAGAAAGAAAGAAAGAAAAAACTAAAGATAGAATGAGAGAAGGTATGAAAGCTAGAATGAAAGATATTAAGAAAAAAGTTAAAAAGAAAGAAACTAAACATAGAATGATGGAAGGTTTGAAAGCTAGAATGAAAGAAAGAAACAAAGAAAGAAAGAAAGATAGAAAGAAACTAAAGACAATGAGAGAAAGTATGAAAGCTAGAATGAAAGATATGAAGAAAGACAGAAAGAAAGACACTATAGATAGAATGAGAGAAGGTATAAAAGCTATAATGAAACATGTCAGGAATGTATAAGGAAGAAAGAAGGAAACTAAAGATATAATGAGAGAAGGTATGAAAGTTAGAAAAATATGAAGAAAGAAAGAAAGAAAGAATGAAAGACAGAAAGAAAGAAAGAAAGAAAATAGAAATGAAGAAAGAAAGAAATAAAGAAATAAAAAGGAAGGAAAGAATGAAAAAAGAAAGAAAGAAAGAAAGAAAAAACTAAAGATAGAATTAGAGAAGGTATGAAAGCTAGAATGAAAGATATCAAGAAAAAAGAAAGGAAGGAAAAAACTAAAGATAGAATGAGGGAAGGTTTGAAAGCTAGAATGAAAGAAACAAAGAAAGAAAGATAGAAAGAAACTAAAGAGAATGAGAGAAGGTATGAAAGCTAGAATAAAAGACATCAAGAAAGACAAAAAGAAAGAAAGACAGACAGAAAGAAAGAAAGATACAAAGAAAGAAAGAAAGATAGAGAGAAAGAAAGTTAGAAAGTAAGAAAAAGAAATGAAGAAAGAAGGAAACAAAAGATAGAATGAGAGAATGTATGATTGCTAGAATGAAAGATATCAAGAAAGAAAGGATGAAATAAATAAATAAATAATGAAAGAAACTAAAAAAGAATGAGAGAATGTTTGAAAGCTAGAATGAAAAATCTCAAGACTGAAAGAAAGAAAGAAAGAAACTAAAGAAAGAATGAGAGACGGTTTGAAAGCTAGAAAGAAAGAAACAAAAAAGAGAGAAAGACAGAAAGAAATTAAAGATAGAATGAGAGACATTATGAAAGCTAGAATGAATGAAAGAAAGAAAGAAAGACAGAAAGAAACTTAAGATAGAATGAGAGAAGGTATGAAAGCTAGAAAGAGAGATATCAAGAAGGAAAGAAAGATAGAAAGAAACTAAAGATAGAATGAGAGAAGGTATGAAAGCTAGAATGAAAGAAAGAATGAAAGGAAGAAAGAAACTAAAGATATGAATGAGAGAATTTATGAAAGCTAGAATGAAAGATCAAAAGAAAGAAAGAAAGAAACTCAAGATAGAATGAGAGAAGGTATGAAAGCTAGAAAAATATTAAGAATTTAAGAAAGAAAGAATGAAAGAAAGAATGAAAAAAAAAAGAAATGAAGAAAGAAAGAAAGAAATAAAAGGAAGGAAAGAATGAAAGAAGAAAGAAAGAAAGAAAAAACTAAAGATAGAATGAGATAAGATATGAAAGCTAGAATGAAAGATATTAAGAAAAAAGAAAGAAAGAAAGAAACTAAACATAGAATGATGGAAGGTTTGAAAGCTAGAATGAAAGAAAGAAAGAAAGAAAGAAAGATAGAAAGAAACTAAAGAGAATGATAGAAAGTATGAAAGCTAGAATGAAAGACATGAAAAAAGACAGAAAGAAAGACACTATACATAGAATGAGCGAAGGTATAAAAGCTATAATGAAACATGTCAAGAATGTATAAGGAAGAAAGAAAGAAACTAAAGATAGAATGAGAGAAGGTATGAAAGCTAGATTGAATGAAAGAATTAAAGGAAGAAAGAAACTAAAGATATGAATGAGAGAATTTATGAAAGCTAGAATGAAAGATCAAAAGAAAGAAAGAAAGAAACTAAAGATAGAATAAGAGAAGGTATGAAAGCTAGAAAAATATGGAGAAAGAAAAAAAGAATGAATGAAAGAAAGAAAGAAAGAAAGAAAATAGAAATGAAGAAAGAAAGAAATAAAGAAATAAAAAGGAAGGAAAGAATGAAAAAAGAAAGAAAGAAAGAAAGAAAGAAAATACTAAAGATAGAATGAGAGAAGGTATCAAAGCTAGAATGAAAGATATCGAGAAAAAAGAAAGAAAGAAAAAAATTAAAGATAGAATGAGGGAAGGTTTGAAAGCTAGAATGAAAGAAAGAAACAAAGAAAGAAAGATAGAAAGAAACTAAAGAGAATGAGAGAAGGTATGAAAGCTAGAATGAAAGACATGAAGAAAGACAGAAAGAAAGAAAGACAGACAGACAGAAAGGAAAAAAGATACAAAGAAAGAAAGAAAGATAGAGAGAAAGAAAGTTAGAAAGTAAGAAAAAGAAATGAAGAAAGAAGGAAACAAAAGATAGAATGAGAGAATGTATGAATGCTAGAATGAGATATCAAGAAAGAAAGGAAGAAATAAATAAATAAATAATGAAAGAAACTAAAAAAGAATGAGGGAAGGTTTGAAAGCTAGAATGAAAAAACTCAAAACTGAAAGAAAGAAAGAAAGAAACTAAAGACAATGAGAGAAAGTATGAAAGCTGGAATGAAAGACATGAAGAAAGACAGAAAGAAAGACACTATAGATAGAATGAGAGAAGGTATAAAAGCTATAATGAAACATGTCAGGAATGTATAAGGAAGAAAGAAGGAAACTAAAGATATAATGAGAGAAGGTATGAAAGTTAGAAAAATATGAAGAAAGAAAGAAAGAAAGAATGAAAGAAAGAAAGAAAGAAAGAAAGAAAATAGAAATGAAGAAAGAAAGAAATAAAGAAATAAAAAGGAAGGAAAGAATGAAAAAAGAAAGAAAGAAAGAAAGAAAAAACTAAAGATAGAATTAGAGAAGGTATGAAAGCTAGAATGAAAGATATCAAGAAAAAAGAAAGAAAGGAAAAAACTAAAGATAGAAT
Organism: Intellagama lesueurii; assembly: GCA_037013535.1. Lineage (NCBI taxonomy): Eukaryota > Metazoa > Chordata > Lepidosauria > Squamata > Agamidae > Intellagama > Intellagama lesueurii. The sequence continues at coordinate 11,961,696 of JBAJHW010000013.1, forward strand.
GAGGGAAGGTTTGAAAGCTAGAATGAAAGAAACAAAGAAAGAAAGATAGAAAGAAACTAAAGAGAATGAGAGAAGGTATGAAAGCTAGAATGAAAGACATCAAGAAAGACAAAAAGAAAGAAAGACAGACAGAAAGAAAGAAAGATACAAAGAAAGAAAGAAAGATAGAGAGAAAGAAAGTTAGAAAGTAAGAAAAAGAAATGAAGAAAGAAGGAAACAAAAGATAGAATGAGAGAATGTATGATTGCTAGAATGAAAGATATCAAGAAAGAAAGGATGAAATAAATAAATAAATAATGAAAGAAACTAAAAAAGAATTAGAGAATGTTTGAAAGCGAGAATGAAAAATCTCAAGACTGAAAGAAAGAAAGAAAGAAACTAAAGAAAGAATGAGAGACGGTTTGAAAGCTAGAAAGAAAGAAACAAAAAAAGAGAGAAAGACAGAAAGAAATTAAAGATAGAATGAGAGAAGGTATGAAAGCTAGAAAGAGAGATATCAAGAAGGAAAGAAAGATAGAAAGAAACTAAAGATAGAATGAGAGAAGGTATGAAAGCTAGAATGAAAGAAAGAATGAAAGGAAGAAAGAAACTAAAGATATGAATGAGAGAATTTATGAAAGCTAGAATGAAAGATCAAAAGAAAGAAAGAAAGAAACTCAAGATAGAATGAGAGAAGGTATGAAAGCTAGAAAAATATTAAGAATTTAAGAAAGAAAGAATGAAAGAAAGAATGAAAAAAAAAGAAATGAAGAAAGAAAGAAAGAAATAAAAGGAAGGAAAGAATGAAAGAAGAAAGAAAGAAGGAAAAAACTAAAGATAGAATGAGATAAGGTATGAAAGCTAGAATGAAAGATATTAAGAAAAAAGAAAGAAAGAAAGAAACTAAACATAGAATGATGGAAGGTTTGAAAGCTAGAATGAAAGAAAGAAAGAAAGAAAGAAAGAAAGATAGAAAGAAACTAAAGAGAATGAGAGAAAGTATGAAAGCTAGAATGAAAGACATGAAAAAAGACAGAAAGAAAGACACAATACATAGAATGAGCGAAGGTATAAAAGCTATAATGAAACATGTCAAGAATGTATAAGGAAGAAAGAAAGAAACTAAAGATAGAATGAGAGAAGGTATGAAAGTTAGAAAAATATGAAGAAAAAGAAAGAAAGAATGAAAGAAAGAAAGAAAGAAAGAAAATAGAAATGAAGAAAGAAAGAAATAAAGAAATAAAAAGGAAGGAGAGAATGAAAAAAAAAGGAAAGAAAGAAAATACTAAAGATAGAATGGGAGAAGGTATGAAAGCTAGAATGAAAGATATCATGAAAAAAGAAAGAAAGAAAAAAACTAAAGATAGAATGAGGGAATGTTTGAAAGCTAGAATGAAAGAAAGAAACAAAGAAAGAAAGATAGAAAGAAACTAAAGAGAATGAGAGAAGGTATGAAAGCTAGAATGAAAGACATCAAGAAAGACAGAGAGAAAGAAAGACAGACAGACAGAAAGAAAGATACAAAGAAATAAAGAAAGATATAGAGAAAGAAAGTTAGAAAGTAAGAAAAAGAAATGAAGAAAGAAGGAAACAAAAGATAGAATGAGAGAATGTATAAATGCCAGAATGAAAGATATCAAGAAAGAAAGGGAGAAATAAATAAATAAATAATGAAAGAAACTAAAAAAGAATGAGAGAAGGTTTGAAAGCTAGAATGAAAAATCTCAAGACTGAAAGAAAGAAAGAAAGAAACTACAGAAAGAATGAGAGACGGTTTGAAAGATATAGAGAGAGAACCAAAAAAGAGAGAAAGACAGAAAGAAATTAAAGATAGAATGAGAGAAGTTATGAAAGCTAGAATGAATGAATGAAAGAAAGGAAGAAAGAAACTAAAGATATGAATGAGAGAATTTATGAAAGCTAGAATGAAAGATCAAAAGAAAGAAAGAAAGAAACTAAAGATAGAATAAGAGAAGGTATGAAAGCTAGAAAAATATGGAGAAAGAGAAAAAAATGAATGAAAGAAAGAAAGAAAGAAAGAAAATAGAAATGAAGAAAGAAAGAAATAAAGAAATAAAAAGGAAGGAAAGAATGAAAAAAGAAAGAAAGAAAGAAAGAAAGAAAATACTAAAGATAGAATGAGAGAAGGTATCAAAGCTAGAATGAAAGATATCAAGAAAAAAGAAAGAAAGAAAAAAAACTAAAGATAGAATGAGGGAAGGTTTGAAAGCTAGAATGAAAGAAAGAAAAAAAGAAAGAAAGATAGAAAGAAACTAAAGAGAATGAGAGAAGGTATGAAAGCTAGAATGAAAGACATGAAGAAAGACAGAAAGAAAGAAAGACAGACAGACAGAAAGGAAAAAAGATACAAAGAAAGAAAGAAAGATAGAGAGAAAGAAAGTTAGAAAGTAAGAAAAAGAATTGAAGAAAGATGGAAACAAAAGATAGAATGAGAGAATGTATGAATGCTAGAATGAGATATCAAGAAAGGAAGGAAGAAATAAATAAATAAATAATGAAAGAAACAAAAAAAGAATGAGGGAAGGTTTGAAAGCTAGAATGAAAAAACTCAAAACTGAAAGAAAGAAAGAAAGAAACTAAAGAAAGAATGAGAGACGGTTTGAAAGCTACAAAGAAAGAAACAAAAAAAGAGAAAGACAGAAAGAAATTAAAGATAGAATGAGAGAAGTTATGAAATCTAGAATGAATGAATGAAAGAAAGAAAGAGAGAAAGAAACTTAAGATAGAATGAGAGAAGGTATGAAAGCTAGAAGGAGAGATCAAGAAAGAAGGAAAGAAAGATAGAAAGAAACTAAAGATAGAATGAGAGAAGGTTTGAAAGCTAGATTGAATGAAAGAATGAAAGGAAGAAAGAAACTAAAGATATGAATGAGAGAATTTATGAAAGCTAGAATGAAAGATCAAAAGAAAGAAAGAAAGAAACTAAATATAGAATGAGAGAAGGTATGAAAGCTAGAAAAATATTAAGAATGAAAGAAAGAAAGAAAGAATGAAAGAAAAAAGAAAGAATAACGAAATGAAGAAAGAAAGAAATAAATAAATAAAAGGAAGTAAAGAATGAAAAAAGAAAGAAAGAAAGAAAAAACTAAAGATAGAACGAGAGAAGGTATGAAAGCTAGAATGAAAGATATTAAGAAAAAAGATAAAAAGAAAGAAACTAAACATAGAATGATGGAAGGTTTGAAAGCTAGAATGAAAGAAAGAAACAAAGAAAGAAAGAAAGATAGAAAGAAACTAAAGACAATGAGAGAAAGTATGAAAGCTAGAATGAAAGATATGAAGAAAGACAGAAAGAAAGACACTATAGATAGAATGAGAGAAGGTATAAAAGCTATAATGAAACATGTCAGGAATGTATAAGGAAGAAAGAAGGAAACTAAAGATATAATGAGAGAAGGTATGAAAGTTAGAAAAATATGAAGAAAGAAAGAAAGAAAGAATGAAAGACAGAAAGAAAGAAAGAAAGAAAATAGAAATGAAGAAAGAAAGAAATAAAGAAATAAAAAGGAAGGAAAGAATGAAAAAAGAAAGAAAGAAAGAAAGAAAAAACTAAAGATAGAATTAGAGAAGGTATGAAAGCTAGAATGAAAGATATCAAGAAAAAAGAAAGGAAGGAAAAAACTAAAGATAGAATGAGGGAAGGTTTGAAAGCTAGAATGAAAGAAACAAAGAAAGAAAGATAGAAAGAAACTAAAGAGAATGAGAGAAGGTATGAAAGCTAGAATAAAAGACATCAAGAAAGACAAAAAGAAAGAAAGACAGACAGAAAGAAAGAAAGATACAAAGAAAGAAAGAAAGATAGAGAGAAAGAAAGTTAGAAAGTAAGAAAAAGAAATGAAGAAAGAAGGAAACAAAAGATAGAATGAGAGAATGTATGATTGCTAGAATGAAAGATATCAAGAAAGAAAGGATGAAATAAATAAATAAATAATGAAAGAAACTAAAAAAGAATGAGAGAATGTTTGAAAGCTAGAATGAAAAATCTCAAGACTGAAAGAAAGAAAGAAAGAAACTAAAGAAAGAATGAGAGACGGTTTGAAAGCTAGAAAGAAAGAAACAAAAAAGAGAGAAAGACAGAAAGAAATTAAAGATAGAATGAGAGACATTATGAAAGCTAGAATGAATGAAAGAAAGAAAGAAAGACAGAAAGAAACTTAAGATAGAATGAGAGAAGGTATGAAAGCTAGAAAGAGAGATATCAAGAAGGAAAGAAAGATAGAAAGAAACTAAAGATAGAATGAGAGAAGGTATGAAAGCTAGAATGAAAGAAAGAATGAAAGGAAGAAAGAAACTAAAGATATGAATGAGAGAATTTATGAAAGCTAGAATGAAAGATCAAAAGAAAGAAAGAAAGAAACTCAAGATAGAATGAGAGAAGGTATGAAAGCTAGAAAAATATTAAGAATTTAAGAAAGAAAGAATGAAAGAAAGAATGAAAAAAAAAAGAAATGAAGAAAGAAAGAAAGAAATAAAAGGAAGGAAAGAATGAAAGAAGAAAGAAAGAAAGAAAAAACTAAAGATAGAATGAGATAAGATATGAAAGCTAGAATGAAAGATATTAAGAAAAAAGAAAGAAAGAAAGAAACTAAACATAGAATGATGGAAGGTTTGAAAGCTAGAATGAAAGAAAGAAAGAAAGAAAGAAAGATAGAAAGAAACTAAAGAGAATGATAGAAAGTATGAAAGCTAGAATGAAAGACATGAAAAAAGACAGAAAGAAAGACACTATACATAGAATGAGCGAAGGTATAAAAGCTATAATGAAACATGTCAAGAATGTATAAGGAAGAAAGAAAGAAACTAAAGATAGAATGAGAGAAGGTATGAAAGCTAGATTGAATGAAAGAATTAAAGGAAGAAAGAAACTAAAGATATGAATGAGAGAATTTATGAAAGCTAGAATGAAAGATCAAAAGAAAGAAAGAAAGAAACTAAAGATAGAATAAGAGAAGGTATGAAAGCTAGAAAAATATGGAGAAAGAAAAAAAGAATGAATGAAAGAAAGAAAGAAAGAAAGAAAATAGAAATGAAGAAAGAAAGAAATAAAGAAATAAAAAGGAAGGAAAGAATGAAAAAAGAAAGAAAGAAAGAAAGAAAGAAAATACTAAAGATAGAATGAGAGAAGGTATCAAAGCTAGAATGAAAGATATCGAGAAAAAAGAAAGAAAGAAAAAAATTAAAGATAGAATGAGGGAAGGTTTGAAAGCTAGAATGAAAGAAAGAAACAAAGAAAGAAAGATAGAAAGAAACTAAAGAGAATGAGAGAAGGTATGAAAGCTAGAATGAAAGACATGAAGAAAGACAGAAAGAAAGAAAGACAGACAGACAGAAAGGAAAAAAGATACAAAGAAAGAAAGAAAGATAGAGAGAAAGAAAGTTAGAAAGTAAGAAAAAGAAATGAAGAAAGAAGGAAACAAAAGATAGAATGAGAGAATGTATGAATGCTAGAATGAGATATCAAGAAAGAAAGGAAGAAATAAATAAATAAATAATGAAAGAAACTAAAAAAGAATGAGGGAAGGTTTGAAAGCTAGAATGAAAAAACTCAAAACTGAAAGAAAGAAAGAAAGAAACTAAAGACAATGAGAGAAAGTATGAAAGCTGGAATGAAAGACATGAAGAAAGACAGAAAGAAAGACACTATAGATAGAATGAGAGAAGGTATAAAAGCTATAATGAAACATGTCAGGAATGTATAAGGAAGAAAGAAGGAAACTAAAGATATAATGAGAGAAGGTATGAAAGTTAGAAAAATATGAAGAAAGAAAGAAAGAAAGAATGAAAGAAAGAAAGAAAGAAAGAAAGAAAATAGAAATGAAGAAAGAAAGAAATAAAGAAATAAAAAGGAAGGAAAGAATGAAAAAAGAAAGAAAGAAAGAAAGAAAAAACTAAAGATAGAATTAGAGAAGGTATGAAAGCTAGAATGAAAGATATCAAGAAAAAAGAAAGAAAGGAAAAAACTAAAGATAGAATGAGGGAAGGTTTGAAAGCTAGAATGAAAGAAACAAAGAAAGAAAGATAGAAAGAAACTAAAGAGAATGAGAGAAGGTATGAAAGCTAGAATGAAAGACATCAAGAAAGACAAAAAGAAAGAAAGACAGACAGAAAGAAAGAAAGATACAAAGAAAGAAAGAAAGATAGAGAGAAAGAAAGTTAGAAAGTAAGAAAAAGAAATGAAGAAAGAAGGAAACAAAAGATAGAATGAGAGAATGTATGATTGCTAGAATGAAAGATATCAAGAAAGAAAGGATGAAATAAATAAATAAATAATGAAAGAAACTAAAAAAGAATTAGAGAATGTTTGAAAGCGAGAATGAAAAATCTCAAGACTGAAAGAAAGAAAGAAAGAAACTAAAGAAAGAATGAGAGACGGTTTGAAAGCTAGAAAGAAAGAAACAAAAAAAGAGAGAAAGACAGAAAGAAATTAAAGATAGAATGAGAGACGTTATGAAAGCTAGAATGAATGAATGAAAGAAAGAAAGACAGAAAGAAACTTAAGATAGAATGAGAGAAGGTATGAAAGCTAGAAAGAGAGATATCAAGAAGGAAAGAAAGATAGAAAGAAACTAAAGATAGAATGAGAGAAGGTATGAAAGCTAGAATGAAAGAAATAATGAAAGGAAGAAAGAAACTAAAGATATGAATGAGAGAATTTATGAAAGCTAGAATGAAAGATCAAAAGAAAGAAAGAAAGAAACTCAAGATAGAATGAGAGAAGGTATGAAAGCTAGAAAAATATTAAGAATTTAAGAAAGAAAGAATGAAAGAAAGAATGAAAAAAAAAGAAATGAAGAAAGAAAGAAAGAAATAAAAGGAAGGAAAGAATGAAAGAAGAAAGAAAGAAGGAAAAAACTAAAGATAGAATGAGATAAGGTATGAAAGCTAGAATGAAAGATATTAAGAAAAAAGAAAGAAAGAAAGAAACTAAACATAGAATGATGGAAGGTTTGAAAGCTAGAATGAAAGAAAGAAACAAAGAAAGAAAGAAAGATAGAAAGAAACTAAAGAGAATGAGAGAAAGTATGAAAGCTAGAATGAAAGACATGAAAAAAGACAGAAAGAAAGACACTATACATAGAATGAGCGAAGGTATAAAAGCTATAATGAAACATGTCAAGAATGTATAAGGAAGAAAGAAAGAAACTAAAGATAGAATGAGAGAAGGTATGAAAGTTAGAAAAATATGAAGAAAAAGAAAGAAAGAATGAAAGAAAGAAAGAAAGAAAGAAAATAGAAATGAAGAAAGAAAGAAATAAAGAAATAAAAAGGAAGGAGAGAATGAAAAAAAAAGGAAAGAAAGAAAATACTAAAGATAGAATGGGAGAAGGTATGAAAGCTAGAATGAAAGATATCATGAAAAAAGAAAGAAAGAAAAAAACTAAAGATAGAATGAGGGAATGTTTGAAAGCTAGAATGAAAGAAAGAAACAAAGAAAGAAAGATAGAAAGAAACTAAAGAGAATGAGAGAAGGTATGAAAGCTAGAATGAAAGACATCAAGAAAGACAGAGAGAAAGAAAGACAGACAGACAGAAAGAAAGATACAAAGAAATAAAGAAAGATATAGAGAAAGAAAGTTAGAAAGTAAGAAAAAGAAATGAAGAAAGAAGGAAACAAAAGATAGAATGAGAGAATGTATAAATGCCAGAATGAAAGATATCAAGAAAGAAAGGGAGAAATAAATAAATAAATAATGAAAGAAACTAAAAAAGAATGAGAGAAGGTTTGAAAGCTAGAATGAAAAATCTCAAGACTGAAAGAAAGAAAGAAAGAAACTACAGAAAGAATGAGAGACGGTTTGAAAGATATAGAGAGAGAACCAAAAAAGAGAGAAAGACAGAAAGAAATTAAAGATAGAATGAGAGAAGTTATGAAAGCTAGAATGAATGAATGAAAGAAAGGAAGAAAGAAACTAAAGATATGAATGAGAGAATTTATGAAAGCTAGAATGAAAGATCAAAAGAAAGAAAGAAAGAAACTAAAGATAGAATAAGAGAAGGTATGAAAGCTAGAAAAATATGGAGAAAGAGAAAAAAATGAATGAAAGAAAGAAAGAAAGAAAGAAAATAGAAATGAAGAAAGAAAGAAATAAAGAAATAAAAAGGAAGGAAAGAATGAAAAAAGAAAGAAAGAAAGAAAGAAAGAAAATACTAAAGATAGAATGAGAGAAGGTATCAAAGCTAGAATGAAAGATATCAAGAAAAAAGAAAGAAAGAAAAAAAACTAAAGATAGAATGAGGGAAGGTTTGAAAGCTAGAATGAAAGAAAGAAAAAAAGAAAGAAAGATAGAAAGAAACTAAAGAGAATGAGAGAAGGTATGAAAGCTAGAATGAAAGACATGAAGAAAGACAGAAAGAAAGAAAGACAGACAGACAGAAAGGAAAAAAGATACAAAGAAAGAAAGAAAGATAGAGAGAAAGAAAGTTAGAAAGTAAGAAAAAGAATTGAAGAAAGATGGAAACAAAAGATAGAATGAGAGAATGTATGAATGCTAGAATGAGATATCAAGAAAGGAAGGAAGAAATAAATAAATAAATAATGAAAGAAACAAAAAAAGAATGAGGGAAGGTTTGAAAGCTAGAATGAAAAAACTCAAAACTGAAAGAAAGAAAGAAAGAAACTAAAGAAAGAATGAGAGACGGTTTGAAAGCTACAAAGAAAGAAACAAAAAAAGAGAAAGACAGAAAGAAATTAAAGATAGAATGAGAGAAGTTATGAAATCTAGAATGAATGAATGAAAGAAAGAAAGAGAGAAAGAAACTTAAGATAGAATGAGAGAAGGTATGAAAGCTAGAAGGAGAGATCAAGAAAGAAGGAAAGAAAGATAGAAAGAAACTAAAGATAGAATGAGAGAAGGTTTGAAAGCTAGATTGAATGAAAGAATGAAAGGAAGAAAGAAACTAAAGATATGAATGAGAGAATTTATGAAAGCTAGAATGAAAGATCAAAAGAAAGAAAGAAAGAAACTAAATATAGAATGAGAGAAGGTATGAAAGCTAGAAAAATATTAAGAATGAAAGAAAGAAAGAAAGAATGAAAGAAAAAAGAAAGAATAACGAAATGAAGAAAGAAAGAAATAAATAAATAAAAGGAAGTAAAGAATGAAAAAAGAAAGAAAGAAAGAAAAAACTAAAGATAGAACGAGAGAAGGTATGAAAGCTAGAATGAAAGATATTAAGAAAAAAGATAAAAAGAAAGAAACTAAACATAGAATGATGGAAGGTTTGAAAGCTAGAATGAAAGAAAGAAACAAAGAAAGAAAGAAAGATAGAAAGAAACTAAAGACAATGAGAGAAAGTATGAAAGCTAGAATGAAAGACATGAAGAAAGACAGAAAGAAAGACACTATAGATAGAATGAGAGAAGGTATAAAAGCTATAATGAAACATGTCAGGAATGTATAAGGAAGAAAGAAGGAAACTAAAGATATAATGAGAGAAGGTATGAAAGTTAGAAAAATATGAAGAAAGAAAGAAAGAAAGAATGAAAGAAAGAAAGAAAGAAAGAAAGAAAATAGAAATGAAGAAAGAAAGAAATAAAGAAATAAAAAGGAAGGAAAGAATGAAAAAAGAAAGAAAGAAAGAAATAAAAAACTAAAGATAGAATTAGAGAAGGTATGAAAGCTAGAATGAAAGATATCAAGAAAAAAGAAAGAAAGGAAAAAACTAAAGATAGAATGAGGGAAGGTTTGAAAGCTAGAATGAAAGAAACAAAGAAAGAAAGATAGAAAGAAACTAAAGAGAATGAGAGAAGGTATGAAAGCTAGAATGAAAGACATCAAGAAAGACAAAAAGAAAGAAAGACAGACAGAAAGAAAGAAAGACACAAAGAAAGATAGAGAGAAAGAAAGTTAGAAAGTAAGAAAAAGAAATGAAGAAAGAAGGAAACAAAAGATAGAATGAGAGAATGTATGATTGCTAGAATGAAAGATATCAAGAAAGAAAGGAAGAAATAAATAAATAAATAATGAAGGAAACTAAAAAAGAATTAGAGAATGTTTGAAAGCTAGAATGAAAAATCTCAAGACTGAAAGAAAGAAAGAAACTAAAGAAAGAATGAGAGACGGTTTGAAAGATAGAAAGAAAGAAACAAAAAAGAGAGAAAGACAGAAAGAAATTAAAGATTGAATGAGAGACGTTATGAAAGCTAGAATGAATGAATGAAAGAAAGAAAGACAGAAAGAAACTTAAGATAGAATGAGAGAAGGTATGAAAGCTAGAAAGAGAGATATCAAGAAAGAAGGAAAGAAAGATAGAAAGAAACTAAAGATAGAATGAGAGAAGGTATGAAAGCTAGATTGAAAGAAAGAATGAAAGGAAGAAAGAAACTAAAGATATGAATGAGAGAATTTATGAAAGCTAGAATGAAAGATCAAAAGAAAGAAAGAAAGAAACTAAACATAGAATGAGAGAAGGTATGAAAGCTAGAAAAATATTAAGAATTTAAGAAAGAAAGAATGAAAGAAAGAAAGAAAGAAAGAAAAAAGAAATGAAGAAAGAAAGAAAGAAAGAAAACGAAGGAAAGAATGAAAAAAGAAAGAAAGAAAGAAAAAACTAAAGATAGAATGAGAGAAGGTATGAAAGCTGGAATGAAAGATATTAAGAAAAAAGAAAGAAAGAAAGAAACTAAACATAGAATGATGGAAGGTTTGAAAGCTAGAATGAAAGAAAGAAACAAGGAAAGAAAGATAGAAAGAAACTAAAGAGAATGAGAGAAAGTATGAAAGCTAGAATGAAAGACATGAAAAAAGACAGAAACAAAGACACTATAGATAGAATGAGAGAAGGTATAAAAGATATAATGAAACATGTCAAGAATGTATAAGGAAGAAAGGAAGAAAGTAAAGATAGAATGAGAGAAGGTATGAAAGTTAGAAAAATATGAAGAAAAAGAAAGAATGAAAGAAAGAAAGAAAATAGAAATGAAAAAAGAAAGAAAGAAAGAAATAAAAAAGAAGGAAAGAATGAAAAAAGAAAGAAAAAAAGAAAGAAAGAAAATACTAAAGATAGAATGGGAGAAGGTATGAAAGCTAGAATGAAAGATATCAAGAAAAAAGAAAGAAAGAAAAAAACTAAAGATAGAATGAGGGAAGGTTTGAAAGCTAGAATGAAAGAAAGAAACAAAGAAAGAAAGAAAGAAAGAAAGAAACTAAAGAGAATGAGAGAAGGTATGAAAGCTAGAATGAAAGACATCAGGAAAGACAGAGAGAAAGAAAGACAGACAGAAAGAAAGATTCAAAGAAAGAAAAAATGATATAGAGAAAGAAAGTTAGAAAGTAAGAAAAAGAAATGAATAAAGAAGGAAACAAAAGATAGAATGAGAGAATGTATAAATGCTAGAATGAAAGATATCAAGAAAGAAAGGAAGAAATAAATGAATAAATAATGAAAGAAATTAAAAAAGAATGAGAGAAGGTTTGAAAGCTAAATTGAAAAATCTCAAGACTGAAAGAAAGAAAGAAAGAAACTAAAGTAAGAATGAGAGACGGTTTGAAAGATAGAAAGAAAGAACCAAAAAAGAGAGAAAGACAGAAAGAAATTAAAGATAGAATGAGAGAAGTTATGAAAGCTAGAATGAATGAAAGAAAGAAAGAAAGACAGAAAGAAACTTAAGATACAATGAGAGAAGGTATGAAAGCTAGAAGGAGAGATATCAAGAAAGAAGGAAAGAAAGATAGAAAGAAACTAAAGATAGAATGAGAGAAGGTATGAAAGCTAGATTGAATGAAAGAATGAAAGGAAGAAAGAAACTAAAGATATGAATGAGAGAATTTATGAAAGCTAGAATGAAAGATCAAAAGAAAGAAAGAAAGAAACTAAAGATAGAATGAGAGAAGGTATGAAAGCTAGAAAAATATTAAGAATGAAAGAAAGAAAGAATGAAAGAAAGAAAGAAAGAAAAAAGAAATGAAGAAAGAAGGATAGAAATAAAAGGAAGGAAAGAATGAAAAAAGAAAGAAAGAAAGAAAGAAAGAAAATACTAAAGATAGAATGAGAGCAGGTATGAAAGCTAGAATGAAAGATATTACGAAAAAAGAAAGAAAGAAAGAAACTAAAGAGAATGACAGAAAGTATGAAAGCTAGAATGAAAGACATGAAGAAAGAAAAAAAAGACACTATAGATAGAATGAGAGAAGGTATAAAAGCTATGATGAAACATGTCAAGCATGTATAATTAAGAAAGAAAGAAACTAAAGAAAGAATGAGAGAAGGTATGAAAGTTAGAAAAATATGAAGAAAGAAAGAAAGAAAGAAAATAGAAATGAAGAAAGAAAGAAATAAAGAAATAAAAAGGAAGGAAAGAATGAAAAAAGAAAGAAAGAAAGAAAGAAAGAAAATACTAAAGATAGAATGAGAGAAGGTATCAAAACTAGAATGAAAGATATCAAGAAAAAAGAAAGAAAGAAAAAAAACTAAAGATAGAATGAGGGAAGGTTTGAGAGCTAGAATGAAAGAAAGAAACAAAGAAAGAAAGAAAGATAGAAAGAAACTAAAGAGAATGAGAGAAAGTATGAAAGCTAGAATGAAAGACATCAAGAAAGACAGAAAGAAAGAAAGAAAGACAGAAAGAAAGAAAGATACAAAGAAAGAAAGAAAGATATAGAGAAAGAAAGTCAGAAAGTAAGAAAAAGAAATGAAGAAAGAAGGAAACAAAAGATAGAATGAGAGAATGTATAAATGCTAGAATGAAAGATATCAAGAAAGAAAGGAAGAAATAAATGAATAAATAATGAAAGAAACTAAAAAAGAGTGAGAGAAGGTTTGAAAGCTAGAATGAAAAATCTCAAGACTGAAAGAAAGAAAGAAAGAATTTAAAGATAGAATGAGAGACGTTATGAAAGCTAGAATGAATGAAAGAAAGAAAGAAAGACAGAAAGAAACTTAAGATACAATGAGAGAAGGTATGAAAGCTAGAAAGAGAGATATCAAGAAAGAAGGAAAGAAAGATAGAAAGAAACTAAAGATAGAATGAGAGAAGGTATGAAAGCTAGATTGAAAGAATGAATGAAAGGAAGAAAGAAACTACAGATATGAATGAGAGAATTTATGAAAGCTAGAATGAAAGATCAAAAGAAAGAAAGAAAGCAACTAAAGATAGAATGAGAGAAGGTATGAAAGCTAGAAAAATATTAAGAATTTAAGAAAGAAAGAATGAAAGAAAGAAAGAAAGAAAGAAAGAAAGAAAAAAGAAATGAAGAAAGAAAGAAAGAAATAAAAGGAAGGAAAGAATGAAAAAAGAAAGAAAGAAAGAAAGAAAGAAAAAACTAAAGATAGAATGAGAGAAGGTATGAAAGCTAGAATGAAAGATATTAAGAAAAAAGAAAGAAAGAAAGAAACTAAACATAGAATGATGGAAGGTTTGAAAGCTAGAATGAAAGAAAGAAACAAACAAAGAAAGAAAGATAGAAAGAAACAAAAGAGAATGAGAGAAAGTATGAAAGCTAGAATGAAAGACATGAAAAAAGACAGAAAGAAAGACACTATAGATAGAATGAGAGAAGGTATAAAAGCTATAATGAAACATGTCAAGAATGTATAAGGAAGAAAGAAAGAAACTAAAGGTAGAATGAGAGAAGGTTTGAAAGCTAGAATGAAAGACATCAAGAAAGACAGAGAGAAAGAAAGACAGACAGAAAGAAAGAAAGATACAAAGAAAGAAAGAATGATATAGAGAAAGAAAGTTAGAAAGTAAGAAAAAGAAATGAGGAAAGAAGGAAACAAAAGATAGAATGAGATAATGTATAAATGCTAGAATGAATGATATCAAGAAAGAAAGGAAGAAATAAATAAATAAATAATATAAGAAATTAAAAAAGAATGAGAGAAGGTTTGAAAGCTCGAATGAAAAATCTCAAGACTGAAAGAAAGAAAGAAAGAAACTAAAGAAAGAATGAGAGACGGTTTGAAAGATAGAAAGAAAGAACCAAAAAAGAGAGAAAGACAGAAAGAAATTAAAGATAGAATGAGAGAAGTTATGAAAGCTAGAATGAATGAAAGAAAGAAAGACAGAAAGAAACTTAAGATAGAATGAGAGAAGGTATGAAAGCTAGAAGGAGAGATATCAAGAAAGAAGGAAAGAAAGATAGAAAGAAACTAAAGATAGAATGAGAGAAGGTATGAAAGCTAGATTGAATGAAAGAATGAAAGGAATAAAGAAACTAAAGATATGAATGAGAGAATTTATGAAAGCTAGAATGAAAGATCAAAAGAAAGAAAGAAAGAAACTAAAGATAGAAGAAGAGAAGATATGAAAGCTAGAAAAATATGAAGAAAGAAAAAAAGAATGAATGAAAGAAAGAAAGAAAGAAAGAAAATAGAAATGAAGAAAGAAAGAAAGAAAGAAATAAAAAGGAAGGAAAGAATGAAAAAAGAAATAAAGAAAGAAAGAAAGAAAATACTAAAGATAGAATGAGAGAAGGTATGAAAGCTAGAATGAAAGATATCAAGAAAAAAGAAAGCAAGAAAAAAACTAAAGATAGAATGAGGGAAGGTTTGAAAGCTAGAATGAAAGAAAGAAACAAAGAAAGAAAGATAGAAAGAAACTAAAGATAGAATGAGAGAAGGTATGAAAGCTAGATTGAAAGAATGAATGAAAGGAAGAAAGAAACTAAAGATATGAATGAGAGAATTTATGAAAGCTAGAATGAAAGATCAAAAGAAAGAAAGAAAGCAACTAAAGATAGAATGAGAGAAGGTATGAAAGCTAGAAAAATATTAAGAATTTAAGAAAGAAAGAATGAAAGAAAGAAAGAAAGAAAGAAAGAAAGAAAAAAGAAATGAAGAAAGAAAGAAAGAAATAAAAGGAAGGAAAGAATGAAAAAAGAAAGAAAGAAAGAAAGAAAGAAAAAACTAAAGATAGAATGAGAGAAGGTATGAAAGCTAGAATGAAAGATATTAAGAAAAAAGAAAGAAAGAAAGAAACTAAACATAGAATGATGGAAGGTTTGAAAGCTAGAATGAAAGAAAGAAACAAAGAAAGAAAGAAAGATAGAAAGAAACAAAAGAGAATGAGAGAAAGTATGAAAGCTAGAATGAAAGACATGAAAAAAGACAGAAAGAAAGACACTATAGATAGAATGAGAGAAGGTATAAAAGCTATAATGAAACATGTCAAGAATGTATAAGGAAGAAAGAAAGAAACTAAAGGTAGAATGAGAGAAGGTTTGAAAGCTAGAATGAAAGACATCAAGAAAGACAGAGAGAAAGAAAGACAGACAGAAAGAAAGAAAGATACAAAGAAAGAAAGAATGATATAGAGAAAGAAAGTTAGAAAGTAAGAAAAAGAAATGAGGAAAGAAGGAAACAAAAGATAGAATGAGATAATGTATAAATGCTAGAATGAATGATATCAAGAAAGAAAGGAAGAAATAAATAAATAAATA
This sequence comes from Intellagama lesueurii, assembly GCA_037013535.1. Taxonomy (NCBI): domain Eukaryota; kingdom Metazoa; phylum Chordata; class Lepidosauria; order Squamata; family Agamidae; genus Intellagama; species Intellagama lesueurii. The sequence goes on from JBAJHW010000013.1 coordinate 11,977,076, forward strand.
ATATAAGAAATTAAAAAAGAATGAGAGAAGGTTTGAAAGCTCGAATGAAAAATCTCAAGACTGAAAGAAAGAAAGAAAGAAACTAAAGAAAGAATGAGAGACGGTTTGAAAGATAGAAAGAAAGAACCAAAAAAGAGAGAAAGACAGAAAGAAATTAAAGATAGAATGAGAGAAGTTATGAAAGCTAGAATGAATGAAAGAAAGAAAGACAGAAAGAAACTTAAGATAGAATGAGAGAAGGTATGAAAGCTAGAAGGAGAGATATCAAGAAAGAAGGAAAGAAAGATAGAAAGAAACTAAAGATAGAATGAGAGAAGGTATGAAAGCTAGATTGAATGAAAGAATGAAAGGAATAAAGAAACTAAAGATATGAATGAGAGAATTTATGAAAGCTAGAATGAAAGATCAAAAGAAAGAAAGAAAGAAACTAAAGATAGAATAAGAGAAGATATGAAAGCTAGAAAAATATGAAGAAAGAAAAAAAGAATGAATGAAAGAAAGAAAGAAAGAAAGAAAATAGAAATGAAGAAAGAAAGAAAGAAAGAAATAAAAAGGAAGGAAAGAATGAAAAAAGAAATAAAGAAAGAAAGAAAGAAAATACTAAAGATAGAATGAGAGAAGGTATGAAAGCTAGAATGAAAGATATCAAGAAAAAAGAAAGCAAGAAAAAAACTAAAGATAGAATGAGGGAAGGTTTGAAAGCTAGAATGAAAGAAAGAAACAAAGAAAGAAAGATAGAAAGAAACTAAAGAGAATGAGAGAAGGTATGAAAGCTAGAATGAAAGACATCAAGAAAGAGAAAGAAAGAAAGACAGACAGACAGAAAGAAAAAAAGATACAAAGAAAGAAAGAAAGATAGAGAGAAAGAAAGTTAGAAAGTAAGAAAATGAAATGAAGAAAGAAGGAAACAAAAGATAGAATGAGAGAATGTATGAATGCTAGAATGAAAGATATCAAGAAAGAAAGGAAGAAATAAATAAATAAATAAATAATGAAAGAAACTAAAAAAGAAAGAGAGAAGGTTTGAAAGCTAGAATGAAAAAACTCAAGACTGAAAGAAAGAAAGAAAGAAACTAAAGAAAGAATGAGAGACGGTTCGAAAGCTAGAAAGAAAGAAACAAAAAAAGAGAGAACGACAGAAAGAAATTAAAGATAGAATGAGAGAAGTTATGAAAGCTAGAATGAAGGAATGAAAGAAAGAAAGAGAGAAAGAAACAAGATAGAATGAGAGAAGGTATGAAATCTAGAAGGAGAGTTATCAAGAAAGAAGGAAAGAAAGATAGAAAGAAACTAAAGATAGAATGAGAGAAGGTTTGAAAGCTAGATTGAATGAAAGAATGAAAGGAAGAAAGAAACTAAAGATATGAATGAGAGAATTTATGAAAGCTAGAATGAAAGATCAAAAGAAAGAAAGAAAGAAACTAAAGATAGAATGAGAGAAGGTATGAAAGCTAGAAAAATATTAAGAATGAAAGAAAGAAAGAAAGAAAGAAAGAAAGAAAGAAAGAAAGAAAGAAAGAAAGAAAGAAAAACGAAATGAAGAAAGAAAGAAAGAAATAAATAAAAGGAAGTAAAGAATGAAAAAAGAAAGAAAGAAAGAATAAACTAAAGATAGAATGAGAGAAGGTATGAAAGCTAGAGTGAAAGATATTAAGAAAAAAGAAAGAAAGAAAGAAACTAAACATAGAATGATGGAAGGTTTCAAAGCTAGAATGAAAGAAAGAAACAAAGAAAAGAAGATAGAAAAAAACTAAAGAGAATGAGAGAAAGTATGAAAGCTAGAATGAAAGACATGAAGAAAGACAGAAAGAAAGACACTGTAGATAGAATGAGAGAAGGTATAAAAGCTATAATGAAACATGTCAGGAATGTATAAGGAAGAAAGAAGGAAACTAAAGATATAATGAGAGAAGGTATGAAAGTTACAAAAATATGAAGAAAGAAAGAAAGAAAGAATAAAAGAAAGAAAGAAAGAAAGAAAATAGAAATGAAGAAAGAAAGAAATAAAGAAATAAAAAGGAAGGAAAGAATGAAAAAAGAAAAAAGAAAGAAAGGGAAAAACTAAAGATAGAATGAGGGAAGGTTTGAAAGCTAGAATGAAAGAAACAAAGAAAGAAAGATAGAAAGAAACTAAAGAGAATGAGAGAAGGTATGAAAGCTAGAATGAAAGACATCAAGAAAGACAAAAAGAAAGAAAGACAGAAAGAAAGAAAGAAAGACACAAAGAAAGAATGAGAGACGGTTTGAAAGCTTGAGAGAAAGAAACAAAAAAAGAGAGAAAGACAGAAAGAAATTAAAGATAGAATGAGAGACGTTATGAAAGCTAGAATGAATGAATGAAAGAAAGAAAGACAGAAAGAAACTTAAGATAGAATGAGAGAAGGTATGAAAGCTAGAAAGAGAGATATCAAGAAAGAAGGAAAGAAAGATAGAAAGAAACTAAAGATAGAATGAGAGAAGGTATGAAAGCTAGATTGAAAGAAAGAATGAAAGCAAGAAAGAAACTAAAGATATGAATGAGAGAATTTATGAAAGCTAGAATGAAAGATCAAAAGAAAGAAAGAAAGAAACTAAAGATAGAATGAGAGAAGGTATGAAAGCTAGAACAATATTAAGAATTTAAGAAAGAAAGAATGAAAGAAAGAAAGAAAGAAAGAAAAAAGAAATGAAGAAAGAAAGAAAGAAATAAAAGGAAGGAAAGAATGAAAAAAGAAAGAAAGAAAGAAAGAAAGAAAGAAAAAACTAAAGATAGAATAAGAGAAGGTATGAAAGCTAGAATGAAAGATATTAAGAAAAAAGAAAGAAAGAAAGAAACTAAACATAGAATGATGGAAGGTTTGAAAGCTAGAATGAAAGAAAGAAACAAAGAAAGAAAGAAAGATAGAAAGAAACTAAAGAGAATGATAGAAGGTATGAAAGTTAGAAAAATATGAAGAAAAAGAAAGAAAGAATGAAAAAAAGAAAGAAAATAGAAATGAAGAAAGAAAGAAATAAAGAAATAAAAAGGAAGGAAAGAATGAAAAAAGAAAGAAAGAAAGAAAGAAAGAAAATACTAAAGATAGAATGAGGGAAGGTTTGAAAGATAGAATGAAAGAAAGAAACAAAGAAAGAAAGATAGAAAGAAACTAAAGAGAATGAGAGAAGGTATGAAAGCTAGAATGAAAGACATCAAGAAAGACAGAGAGAAAGAAAGACAGACAGAAAGAAAGAAAGATACAACGAAAGAAAGAATGATATAGAGAAAGAAAGTTAGAAAGTAAGAAAAAGAAATGAAGAAAGAAGGAAACAAAAGATAGAATGAGAGAATGTATAAATGCTAGAATGAAAGATATCAAGAAAGAAAGGAAGAAATAAATGAATAAATAATGAAAGAAATTAAAAAAGAATGAGAGAAGGTTTGAAAGCTAGAATGAAAAACCTCAAGACTGAATGAAAGAAAGAAAGAAACTAAAGAAAGAATGAGAGACGGTTTGAAAGATAGAAAGAAAGAACCAAAAAAGAGAGAAAGTCAGAAAGAAATTAAAGATAGAATGAGAGAAGTTCTGAAAGCTAGAATGAATGAAAGAAAGAAAGAAAGACAGAAAGAAACTAAAGATAGAATGAGAGAAGGTATGAAACCTAGAAGGAGAGATATCAAGAAAGAAGGAAAGAAAGATAGAAAGAAACTAAAGATAGAATGAGAGAAGGTATGAAAGCTAGATTGAATGAAAGAGTGAAAGGAAGAAAGAAACTAAAGATATGAATGAGAGAATTTGTGAAAGCTAGAATGAAAGATCAAAAGAAAGAAAGAATGAAACTAAAGATAGAATAAGAGAAGGTATGAAAGCTAGAAAAATATGAAGAAAGAAAAAAAGAATGAATGAAAGAAAGAAAGAAAGAAAGAAAGAAAATAGAAATGAAGAAAGAAAGAAAGAAAGAAATAAAAAGGAAGGAAAGAATGAAAAAAGAAAGAAAGAGAGAAAGAAAGAAAGAAAATACTAAAGATAGAATGAGAGAAGGTATGAAAGCTAGAATGAAAGATATCAAGAAAAAAGAAAGAAAGAAAAAAACTAAAGATATAATGAGGGAAGGTTTGAAAGCTAGAATGAAAGAAAGAAACAAAGAAAGAAAGATAGAAAGAAACTAAAGAGAATGAGAGAAGGTATGAAAGCTAGAATGAAAGACATCAAGAAAGACAGAAAGAAAGAAAGACAGACAGACAGAAAGTAAAAAAGATACAAAGAAAGAAAGAAAGATAGAGAGAAAGAAAGTTAGAAAATAAGAAAATGAAATGAAGAAAGAAGGAAACAAAAGATAGAATGAGAGAATGTATGAATGCTAGAATCAAAGATATCAAGAAAGAAAGGAAGAAATAAATAAATAAATAATGAAAGAAACTAAAAAAGAATGAGAGAAGGTTTGAAAGCTAGAATGAAAAAACTCAAGACTGAAAGAAAGAAAGAAAGAAACTAAAGAAAGAGTGAGAGACGGTTTGAAAGCTACAAAGAAAGAAACAAAAAAAGAGAGAAAGACAGAAAGAAATTAAAGATAGAATGAGAGAAGTTATGAAAGCTAGAATGAATGAATGAAAGAAAGAAAGAGAGAAAGAAACAAGATAGAATGAGAGAAGGTATGAAATCTAGAAGGAGAGTTATCAAGAAAGAAGGAAAGAAAGATAGAAAGAAACTAAAGATAGAATGAGAGAAGGTTTGAAAGCTAGATTGAATGAAAGAATGAAAGGAAGGAAGAAACTAAAGGTATGAATGAGAGAATTTAAGAAATCTAGAATGAAAGATCAAAAGAAAGAAAGAAAGAAACTAAAGATAGAATGAGAGAAGGTATGAAAGCTAGAAAAATATTAAGAATGAAAGAAAGAAAGAAAGAATGAAAGAAAGAAAGAAAGAAAGAAAAACGAAATGAAGATAGAAAGAAAGAAATAAATAAAAGGAAATAAAGAATGAAAAATAAAGAAAGAAAGAAAAAACTAAAGATAGAATGAGAGAAGGTATGAAAGCTAGAATGAAAGATATTAAGAAAAAAGAAAGAAAGAAAGAAACTAAACATAGAATGATGGAAGGTTTGAAAGCTAGAATGAAAGAAAGAAACAAAGAAAGAAAGAAAGATAGAAAGAAACAAAAGAGAATGAGAGAAAGTATGAAAGCTAGAATGAAAGACATGAAAAAAGACAGAAAGAAAGACACTATAGATAGAATGAGAGAAGGTATAAAAGCTATAATGAAACATGTCAAGAATGTATAAGGAAGAAAGAAAGAAACTAAAGGTAGAATGAGAGAAGGTTTGAAAGCTAGAATGAAAGACATCAAGAAAGACAGAGAGAAAGAAAGACAGACAGAAAGAAAGAAAGATACAAAGAAAGAAAGAATGATATAGAGAAAGAAAGTTAGAAAGTAAGAAAAAGAAATGAGGAAAGAAGGAAACAAAAGATAGAATGAGATAATGTATAAATGCTAGAATGAATGATATCAAGAAAGAAAGGAAGAAATAAATAAATAAATAATATAAGAAATTAAAAAAGAATGAGAGAAGGTTTGAAAGCTCGAATGAAAAATCTCAAGACTGAAAGAAAGAAAGAAAGAAACTAAAGAAAGAATGAGAGACGGTTTGAAAGATAGAAAGAAAGAACCAAAAAAGAGAGAAAGACAGAAAGAAATTAAAGATAGAATGAGAGAAGTTATGAAAGCTAGAATGAATGAAAGAAAGAAAGACAGAAAGAAACTTAAGATAGAATGAGAGAAGGTATGAAAGCTAGAAGGAGAGATATCAAGAAAGAAGGAAAGAAAGATAGAAAGAAACTAAAGATAGAATGAGAGAAGGTATGAAAGCTAGATTGAATGAAAGAATGAAAGGAATAAAGAAACTAAAGATATGAATGAGAGAATTTATGAAAGCTAGAATGAAAGATCAAAAGAAAGAAAGAAAGAAACTAAAGATAGAATAAGAGAAGATATGAAAGCTAGAAAAATATGAAGAAAGAAAAAAAGAATGAATGAAAGAAAGAAAGAAAGAAAGAAAATAGAAATGAAGAAAGAAAGAAAGAAAGAAATAAAAAGGAAGGAAAGAATGAAAAAAGAAATAAAGAAAGAAAGAAAGAAAATACTAAAGATAGAATGAGAGAAGGTATGAAAGCTAGAATGAAAGATATCAAGAAAAAAGAAAGCAAGAAAAAAACTAAAGATAGAATGAGGGAAGGTTTGAAAGCTAGAATGAAAGAAAGAAACAAAGAAAGAAAGATAGAAAGAAACTAAAGAGAATGAGAGAAGGTATGAAAGCTAGAATGAAAGACATCAAGAAAGAGAAAGAAAGAAAGACAGACAGACAGAAAGAAAAAAAGATACAAAGAAAGAAAGAAAGATAGAGAGAAAGAAAGTTAGAAAGTAAGAAAATGAAATGAAGAAAGAAGGAAACAAAAGATAGAATGAGAGAATGTATGAATGCTAGAATGAAAGATATCAAGAAAGAAAGGAAGAAATAAATAAATAAATAAATAATGAAAGAAACTAAAAAAGAAAGAGAGAAGGTTTGAAAGCTAGAATGAAAAAACTCAAGACTGAAAGAAAGAAAGAAAGAAACTAAAGAAAGAATGAGAGACGGTTCGAAAGCTAGAAAGAAAGAAACAAAAAAAGAGAGAACGACAGAAAGAAATTAAAGATAGAATGAGAGAAGTTATGAAAGCTAGAATGAAGGAATGAAAGAAAGAAAGAGAGAAAGAAACAAGATAATGAGAGAAGGTATGAAATCTAGAAGGAGAGTTATCAAGAAAGAAGGAAAGAAAGATAGAAAGAAACTAAAGATAGAATGAGAGAAGGTTTGAAAGCTAGATTGAATGAAAGAATGAAAGGAAGAAAGAAACTAAAGATATGAATGAGAGAATTTATGAAAGCTAGAATGAAAGATCAAAAGAAAGAAAGAAAGAAACTAAAGATAGAATGAGAGAAGGTATGAAAGCTAGAAAAATATTAAGAATGAAAGAAAGAAAGAAAGAAAGAAAGAAAGAAAGAAAGAAAGAAAAACGAAATGAAGAAAGAAAGAAAGAAAGAAATAAAAGGAAGTAAAGAATGAAAAAAGAAAGAAAGAAAGAATAAACTAAAGATAGAATGAGAGAAGGTATGAAAGCTAGAATGAAAGATATTAAGAAAAAAGAAAGAAAGAAAGAAACTAAACATAGAATGATGGAAGGTTTCAAAGCTAGAATGAAAGAAAGAAACAAAGAAAAGAAGATAGAAAAAAACTAAAGAGAATGAGAGAAAGTATGAAAGCTAGAATGAAAGACATGAAGAAAGACAGAAAGAAAGACACTGTAGATAGAATGAGAGAAGGTATAAAAGCTATAATGAAACATGTCAGGAATGTATAAGGAAGAAAGAAGGAAACTAAAGATATAATGAGAGAAGGTATGAAAGTTACAAAAATATGAAGAAAGAAAGAAAGAAAGAATAAAAGAAAGAAAGAAAGAAAGAAAATAGAAATGAAGAAAGAAAGAAATAAAGAAATAAAAAGGAAGGAAAGAATGAAAAAAGAAAAAAGAAAGAAAGGGAAAAACTAAAGATAGAATGAGGGAAGGTTTGAAAGCTAGAATGAAAGAAACAAAGAAAGAAAGATAGAAAGAAACTAAAGAGAATGAGAGAAGGTATGAAAGCTAGAATGAAAGACATCAAGAAAGACAAAAAGAAAGAAAGACAGAAAGAAAGAAAGAAAGACACAAAGAAAGAATGAGAGACGGTTTGAAAGCTTGAGAGAAAGAAACAAAAAAAGAGAGAAAGACAGAAAGAAATTAAAGATAGAATGAGAGACGTTATGAAAGCTAGAATGAATGAATGAAAGAAAGAAAGACAGAAAGAAACTTAAGATAGAATGAGAGAAGGTATGAAAGCTAGAAAGAGAGATATCAAGAAAGAAGGAAAGAAAGATAGAAAGAAACTAAAGATAGAATGAGAGAAGGTATGAAAGCTAGATTGAAAGAAAGAATGAAAGCAAGAAAGAAACTAAAGATATGAATGAGAGAATTTATGAAAGCTAGAATGAAAGATCAAAAGAAAGAAAGAAAGAAACTAAAGATAGAATGAGAGAAGGTATGAAAGCTAGAACAATATTAAGAATTTAAGAAAGAAAGAATGAAAGAAAGAAAGAAAGAAAGAAAAAAGAAATGAAGAAAGAAAGAAAGAAATAAAAGGAAGGAAAGAATGAAAAAAGAAAGAAAGAAAGAAAGAAAGAAAAAACTAAAGATAGAATAAGAGAAGGTATGAAAGCTAGAATGAAAGATATTAAGAAAAAAGAAAGAAAGAAAGAAACTAAACATAGAATGATGGAAGGTTTGAAAGCTAGAATGAAAGAAAGAAACAAAGAAAGAAAGAAAGATAGAAAGAAACTAAAGAGAATGATAGAAGGTATGAAAGTTAGAAAAATATGAAGAAAAAGAAAGAAAGAATGAAAAAAAGAAAGAAAATAGAAATGAAGAAAGAAAGAAATAAAGAAATAAAAAGGAAGGAAAGAATGAAAAAAGAAAGAAAGAAAGAAAGAAAGAAAATACTAAAGATAGAATGAGGGAAGGTTTGAAAGATAGAATGAAAGAAAGAAACAAAGAAAGAAAGATAGAAAGAAACTAAAGAGAATGAGAGAAGGTATGAAAGCTAGAATGAAAGACATCAAGAAAGACAGAGAGAAAGAAAGACAGACAGAAAGAAAGAAAGATACAAAGAAAGAAAGAATGATATAGAGAAAGAAAGTTAGAAAGTAAGAAAAAGAAATGAAGAAAGAAGGAAACAAAAGATAGAATGAGAGAATGTATAAATGCTAGAATGAAAGATATCAAGAAAGAAAGGAAGAAATAAATGAATAAATAATGAAAGAAATTAAAAAAGAATGAGAGAAGGTTTGAAAGCTAGAATGAAAAACCTCAAGACTGAATGAAAGAAAGAAAGAAACTAAAGAAAGAATGAGAGACGGTTTGAAAGATAGAAAGAAAGAACCAAAAAAGAGAGAAAGTCAGAAAGAAATTAAAGATAGAATGAGAGAAGTTCTGAAAGCTAGAATGAATGAAAGAAAGAAAGAAAGACAGAAAGAAACTAAAGATAGAATGAGAGAAGGTATGAAACCTAGAAGGAGAGATATCAAGAAAGAAGGAAAGAAAGATAGAAAGAAACTAAAGATAGAATGAGAGAAGGTATGAAAGCTAGATTGAATGAAAGAGTGAAAGGAAGAAAGAAACTAAAGATATGAATGAGAGAATTTGTGAAAGCTAGAATGAAAGATCAAAAGAAAGAAAGAATGAAACTAAAGATAGAATAAGAGAAGGTATGAAAGCTAGAAAAATATGAAGAAAGAAAAAAAGAATGAATGAAAGAAAGAAAGAAAGAAAGAAAGAAAATAGAAATGAAGAAAGAAAGAAAGAAATAAATAAAAAGGAAGGAAAGAATGAAAAAAGAAAGAAAGAGAGAAAGAAAGAAAGAAAATACTAAAGATAGAATGAGAGAAGGTATGAAAGCTAGAATGAAAGATATCAAGAAAAAAGAAAGAAAGAAAAAAACTAAAGATATAATGAGGGAAGGTTTGAAAGCTAGAATGAAAGAAAGAAACAAAGAAAGAAAGATAGAAAGAAACTAAAGAGAATGAGAGAAGGTATGAAAGCTAGAATGAAAGACATCAAGAAAGACAGAAAGAAAGAAAGACAGACAGACAGAAAGTAAAAAAGATACAAAGAAAGAAAGAAAGATAGAGAGAAAGAAAGTTAGAAAATAAGAAAATGAAATGAAGAAAGAAGGAAACAAAAGATAGAATGAGAGAATGTATGAATGCTAGAATCAAAGATATCAAGAAAGAAAGGAAGAAATAAATAAATAAATAATGAAAGAAACTAAAAAAGAATGAGAGAAGGTTTGAAAGCTAGAATGAAAAAACTCAAGACTGAAAGAAAGAAAGAAAGAAACTAAAGAAAGAGTGAGAGACGGTTTGAAAGCTACAAAGAAAGAAACAAAAAAAGAGAGAAAGACAGAAAGAAATTAAAGATAGAATGAGAGAAGTTATGAAAGCTAGAATGAATGAATGAAAGAAAGAAAGAGAGAAAGAAACAAGATAGAATGAGAGAAGGTATGAAATCTAGAAGGAGAGTTATCAAGAAAGAAGGAAAGAAAGATAGAAAGAAACTAAAGATAGAATGAGAGAAGGTTTGAAAGCTAGATTGAATGAAAGAATGAAAGGAAGGAAGAAACTAAAGGTATGAATGAGAGAATTTAAGAAATCTAGAATGAAAGATCAAAAGAAAGAAAGAAAGAAACTAAAGATAGAATGAGAGAAGGTATGAAAGCTAGAAAAATATTAAGAATGAAAGAAAGAAAGAAAGAATGAAAGAAAGAAAGAAAGAAAGAAAAACGAAATGAAGATAGAAAGAAAGAAATAAATAAAAGGAAATAAAGAATGAAAAATAAAGAAAGAAAGAAAAAACTAAAGATAGAATGAGAGAAGGTATGAAAGCTAGAATGAAAGATATTAAGAAAAAAGAAAGAAAGAAAGAAACTAAACATAGAATGATGGAAGGTTTGAAAGCTAGAATGAAAGAAAGAAACAAAGAAAGAAAGAAAGATAGAAAGAAACTAAAGAGAATGATAGAAGGTATGAAAGTTAGAAAAATATGAAGAAAAAGAAAGAAAGAATGAAAAAAAGAAAGAAAATAGAAATGAAGAAAGAAAGAAATAAAGAAATAAAAAGGAAGGAAAGAATGAAAAAAGAAAGAAAGAAAGAAAGAAAGAAAATACTAAAGATAGAATGAGGGAAGGTTTGAAAGATAGAATGAAAGAAAGAAACAAAGAAAGAAAGATAGAAAGAAACTAAAGAGAATGAGAGAAGGTATGAAAGCTAGAATGAAAGACATCAAGAAAGACAGAGAGAAAGAAAGACAGACAGAAAGAAAGAAAGATACAAAGAAAGAAAGAATGATATAGAGAAAGAAAGTTAGAAAGTAAGAAAAAGAAATGAAGAAAGAAGGAAACAAAAGATAGAATGAGAGAATGTATAAATGCTAGAATGAAAGATATCAAGAAAGAAAGGAAGAAATAAATGAATAAATAATGAAAGAAATTAAAAAAGAATGAGAGAAGGTTTGAAAGCTAGAATGAAAAACCTCAAGACTGAATGAAAGAAAGAAAGAAACTAAAGAAAGAATGAGAGACGGTTTGAAAGATAGAAAGAAAGAACCAAAAAAGAGAGAAAGTCAGAAAGAAATTAAAGATAGAATGAGAGAAGTTCTGAAAGCTAGAATGAATGAAAGAAAGAAAGAAAGACAGAAAGAAACTAAAGATAGAATGAGAGAAGGTATGAAACCTAGAAGGAGAGATATCAAGAAAGAAGGAAAGAAAGATAGAAAGAAACTAAAGATAGAATGAGAGAAGGTATGAAAGCTAGATTGAATGAAAGAGTGAAAGGAAGAAAGAAACTAAAGATATGAATGAGAGAATTTGTGAAAGCTAGAATGAAAGATCAAAAGAAAGAAAGAATGAAACTAAAGATAGAATAAGAGAAGGTATGAAAGCTAGAAAAATATGAAGAAAGAAAAAAAGAATGAATGAAAGAAAGAAAGAAAGAAAGAAAGAAAATAGAAATGAAGAAAGAAAGAAAGAAATAAATAAAAAGGAAGGAAAGAATGAAAAAAGAAAGAAAGAGAGAAAGAAAGAAAGAAAATACTAAAGATAGAATGAGAGAAGGTATGAAAGCTAGAATGAAAGATATCAAGAAAAAAGAAAGAAAGAAAAAAACTAAAGATATAATGAGGGAAGGTTTGAAAGCTAGAATGAAAGAAAGAAACAAAGAAAGAAAGATAGAAAGAAACTAAAGAGAATGAGAGAAGGTATGAAAGCTAGAATGAAAGACATCAAGAAAGACAGAAAGAAAGAAAGACAGACAGACAGAAAGTAAAAAAGATACAAAGAAAGAAAGAAAGATAGAGAGAAAGAAAGTTAGAAAATAAGAAAATGAAATGAAGAAAGAAGGAAACAAAAGATAGAATGAGAGAATGTATGAATGCTAGAATCAAAGATATCAAGAAAGAAAGGAAGAAATAAATAAATAAATAATGAAAGAAACTAAAAAAGAATGAGAGAAGGTTTGAAAGCTAGAATGAAAAAACTCAAGACTGAAAGAAAGAAAGAAAGAAACTAAAGAAAGAGTGAGAGACGGTTTGAAAGCTACAAAGAAAGAAACAAAAAAAGAGAGAAAGACAGAAAGAAATTAAAGATAGAATGAGAGAAGTTATGAAAGCTAGAATGAATGAATGAAAGAAAGAAAGAGAGAAAGAAACAAGATAGAATGAGAGAAGGTATGAAATCTAGAAGGAGAGTTATCAAGAAAGAAGGAAAGAAAGATAGAAAGAAACTAAAGATAGAATGAGAGAAGGTTTGAAAGCTAGATTGAATGAAAGAATGAAAGGAAGGAAGAAACTAAAGGTATGAATGAGAGAATTTAAGAAATCTAGAATGAAAGATCAAAAGAAAGAAAGAAAGAAACTAAAGATAGAATGAGAGAAGGTATGAAAGCTAGAAAAATATTAAGAATGAAAGAAAGAAAGAAAGAATGAAAGAAAGAAAGAAAGAAAGAAAAACGAAATGAAGATAGAAAGAAAGAAATAAATAAAAGGAAATAAAGAATGAAAAATAAAGAAAGAAAGAAAAAACTAAAGATAGAATGAGAGAAGGTATGAAAGCTAGAATGAAAGATATTAAGAAAAAAGAAAGAAAGAAAGAAACTAAACATAGAATTATGGAAGGTTTCAAAGCTAGAATGAAAGAAAGAAACAAAGAAAAGAAGATAGAAAAAAACTAAAGAGAATGAGAGAAAGTATGAAAGCTAGAATGAAAGACATGAAGAAAGACAGAAACAAAAACACTGTAGATAGAATGAGAGAAGGTATAAAAGCTATAATGAAACATGTCAGGAATGTATAAGGAAGAAAGAAGGAAACTAAAGATATAATGAGAGAAGGTATGATAGTTACTAAAATATGAAGAAAGAAAGAAAGAAAGAATGAAAGAAAGAAAGAAAGAAAGAAAATAGAAATGAAGAAAGAAAGAAAGAAAGAAATAAAAAGGAAGGAAAGAATGAAAAAAGAAAAAAGAAAGAAAGGGAAAAACTAAAGATAGAATGAGAGAAGGTTTGAAAGCTAGAATGAAAGAAACAAAGAAAGATAGAAAGAAACTAAAGAGAATGAGTGAAGGTATGAAAGCTAGAATGAAAGACATCAAGAAAGACAAAAAGAAAGAAAGACAGAAAGAAAGAAAGAAAGACACAAAGAAAGAATGAGAGACGGTTTGAAAGCTTGAAAGAAAGAAACAAAAAAAGAGAGAAAGACAGAAAGAAATTAAAGATAGAATGAGAGACGTTATGAAAGCTAGAATGAATGAATGAAAGAAAGAAAGACAGAAAGAAACTTAAGATAGAATGAGAGAAGGTATGAAAGCTAGAAAGAGAGATATCAAGAAAGAAGGAAAGAAAGATAGAAAGAAACTAAAGATAGAATGAGAGAAGGTATGAAAGCTAGATTGAAAGAAAGAATGAAAGCAAGAAAGAAACTAAAGATATGAATGAGAGAATTTATGAAAGCTAGAATGAAAGATCAAAAGAAAGAAAGAAAGAAACTAAAGATAGAATGAGAGAAGGTATGAAAGCTAGAAAAATATTAAGAATTTAAGAAAGAAAGAATGAAAGAAAGAAAGAAAGAAAGAAAGAAAAAAGAAATGAAGAAAGAAAGAAAGAAATAAAAGGAAGGAAAGAATGAAAAAAGAAAGAAAGAAAGAAAGAAAGAAAATACTAAAGATCGAATGGGAGAAGGTATGAAAGCTAGAATAAACGATATCAAGAAAAAAGAAAGAAAGAAAAAAACTAAAGATAGAATGAGGGAAGGTTTGAAAGCTAGAATGAAAGAAAGAAACAAAGAAAGAACGATAGAAAGAAACTAAAGAGAATGAGAGAAGGTATGAAAGCTAGAATGAAAGACATCAAGAAAGACAGAGAGAAAGAAAGACAGACAGAAAGAAAGAAAGATACAAAGAAAGAAAGAATGATATAGAGAAAGAAAGTTAGAAAGTAAGAAAAAGAAATGAAGAAAGAAGGAAACAAACGATAGAATGAGAGAATGTATAAATGCTAGAATGAAAGATATCAAGAAAGAAAGGAAGAAATAAATGAATAAATAATGAAAGAAATTTAAAAAGAATGAGAGAAGGTTTGAAAGCTAGAATGAAAAACCTCAAGACTGAATGAAAGAAAGAAAGAAACTAAAGAAAGAATGAGAGACGGTTTGAAAGATAGAAAGAAAGAACCAAAAAAGAGAGAAAGACAGAAAGAAATTAAAGATGGAATGAGAGAAGTTCTGAAAGCTAGAATGAATGAAAGAAAGAAAGAAAGACAGAAAGAAACTAAAGATAGAATGAGAGAAGGTATGAAAGCTAGAAGGAGAGATATCAAGAAAGAAGGAAAGAAAGATAGAAAGAAACTAAAGATAGAATGAGAGAAGGTATGAAAGCTAGATTGAATGAAAGAGTGAAAGGAAGAAAGAAACTAAAGATATGAATGAGAGAATTTATGAAAGCTAGAATGAAAGATCAAAAGAAAGAAAGAATGAAACTAAAGATAGAATAAGAGAAGGTATGAAAGCTAGAAAAATATGAAGAAAGAAAAAAAGAATGAATGAAAGAAAGAAAGAAAGAAAGAAAATAGAAATGAAGAAAGAAAGAAAGAAAGAAATAAAAAGGAAGGAAAGAATGAAAAAAGAAAGAAAGAGAGAAAGAAAGAAAGAAAATACTAAAGATAGAATGAGAGAAGGTATGAAAGCTAGAATGAAAGATATCAAGAAAAAAGAAAGAAAGAAAAAACTAAAGATATAATGAGGGAAGGTTTGAAAGCTAGAATGAAAGAAAGAAACAAAGAAAGACAGATAGAAAGAAACTAAAGAGAATGAGAGAAGGTATGAAAGCTAGAATGAAAGACATCAAGAAAGACAGAAAGAAAGAAAGACAGACAGACAGAAAGAAAAAAGATACAAAGAAAGAAAGAAAGATAGAGAGAAAGAAAGTTAGAAAATAAGAAAATGAAATGAAGAAAGAAGGAAACAAAAGATAGAATGAAAGAATGTATGATTGCTAGAATGAAAGATATCAAGAAAGAAAGGAAGAAATAAATAAATAAATAATGAAAGAAACTAAAAAAGAATTAGAGAAGGTTTGAAAGCTAGCATGAAAAATCTCAAGACTGAAAGAAAGAAAGAAAGAAACTAAAGAAAGAATGAGAGACGGTTCGAAAGCTAGAAAGAAAGAAAAAAAAAGGAGAGAAAGACAGAAAGAAATTAAAGATAGAATGAGAGAAGTTATGAAAGCTAGAATGAATGAATGAAAGAAAGAAAGAGAGAAAGAAACAAGATAGAATGAGAGAAGGTATGAAATCTAGAAGGAGAGTTATCAAGAAAGAAGGAAAGAAAGATAGAAAGAAACTAAAGATAGAATGAGAGAAGGTTTGAAAGCTAGATTGAATGAAAGAATGAAAGGAAGAAAGAAACTAAAGATATGAATGAGAGAATTTATGAAAGCTAGAATGAAAGATCAAAAGAAAGAAAGAAAGAAACTAAAGATAGAATGAGAGAAGGTACGAAAGCTAGAAAAATATTAAGAATGAAAGAAAGAAAGAATGAAAGAAAGAAAGAAAGAAAGAAAGAAAAACGAAATGAAGAAAGAAAGAAAGAAATAAATAAAAGGAAGTAAAGAATGAAAAAAGAAAGAAAGAAAGAATAAACTAAAGATAGAATGAGAGAAGGTATGAAAGCTAGCATGAAAGATATTAAGAAAAAAGAAAGAAAGAAAGAAACTAAACATAGAATGATGGAAGGTTTCAAAGCTAGAATGAAAGAAAGAAACAAAGAAAGAAAGAAAGATAGAAAGAAACTAAAGAGAATGAGAGAAAGTATGAAAGCTAGAATGAAAGACATGAAGAAAGACAGAAAGAAAGACACTGTAGATAGAATGAGAGAAGGTATAAAAGCTATAATGAAACATGTCAGGAATGTATAAGGAAGAAAGAAGGAAACTAAAGATATAATGAGAGAAGGTATGAAAGCTAGATTGAATGAAAGAATGAAAAGAAGAAAGGAACATAAAGATATGAATGAGAGAATTTATGAAAGCTAGAATGAATGATCAAAAGAAAGAAAGAAAGAAAGAAAAAAGAAATGAAGAAAGAAAGAAAGAAAGAAATATAAGGAAGGAAAGAATGAAAAAAGAAAGAAAGAATGAAAGAGAAAAAACTAAAGATAGAATGAGAGAAGGTATGAAAGCTAGAATGAAAGATATTAAGAAAAAAGAAAGAAAGAAAGAAACTAAAGACAATGAGAGAAAGTATGAAAGCTAGAATGAAAGACATCAAGAAAGACAGAAAGAAAGACACTATAGATAGAATGAGAGAAGGTATAAAAGCTATAATGAAACATGTCAGGAATGTATAAGGAAGAAAGAAGGAAACTAAAGAGACAATGAGAGAAGGTATGAAAGTTACAAAAATATGAAGAAAGAAAGAAAGAAAGAATGAAAGAAAGAAAGAAGGAAAGAAAATAGAAATGAAGAAAGAAATAAAGAAATAAAAAGGAAGGAAAGAATAAAAAAGGAAAAAGGAAGAAAGGGAAAAACTAAAGATAGAATGAGGGAAGGTTTGAAAGCTAGAATGAAAGAAACAAAGAAAGAAAGATAGAAAGAAACTAAAGAGAATGAGAGAAGGTATGAAAGCTAGAATGAAAGACATCAAGAAAGACAAAAAGAAAGAAAGACAGAAAGAAAGAAAGAAAGACACAAAGAAAGAAAGAAAGATAGAAAGAAAGAAAGTTAGAAAGTAAGAAAAAGAAATGAAGATAGAAGGAAACAAAGATAAAATGAGAGAATGTATGATTGCTAGAATGAAAGATATCAAGAAAGAAAGGAAGAAATAAATAAATAAATAATGAAAGAAACTAAAAAAGAATTAGAGAATGTTTGAAAGCTAGAATGAAAAATCTCAAGACTGAAAGAAAGAAAGAAAGAAACTAAAGAAAGAATGAGAGACGGTTCGAAAGCTAGAAAGAAAGAAACAAAAAAAGAGAGAAAGACAGAAAGAAATTAAAGATAGAATGAGAGAAGTTATGAACGCTAGAATGAATGAATGAAAGAAAGAAAGAGAGAAAGAAACAAGATAGAATGAGAGAAGGTATGAAATCTAGAAGGAGAGTTATCAAGAAAGAAGGAAAGAAAGATAGAAAGAAACTAAAGATAGAATGAGAGAAGGTTTGAAAGCTAGATTGAATGAAAGAATGAAAGGAAGAAAGAAACTAAAGATATGAATGAGAGAATTTTTGAAAGCTAGAATGAAAGATCAAAAGAAAGAAAGAAAGAAACTAAAGATAGAATGAGAGAAGGTACGAAAGCTAGAAAAATATTAAGAATGAAAGAAAGAAAGAAAGAATGAAAGAAAGAAAGAAAGAAAGAAAGAAAAACGAAATGAAGAAAGAAAGAAAGAAAGAAATAAAAGGAAGTAAAGAATGAAAAAAGAAAGAAAGAAAGAATAAACTAAAGATAGAATGAGAGAAGGTATGAAAGCTAGAATGAAAGATATTAAGAAAAAAGAAAGAAAGAAAGAAACTAAACATAGAATGATGGAAGGTTTCAAAGCTAGAATGAAAGAAAGAAACAAAGAAAGAAAGAAAGATAGAAAGAAACTAAAGAGAATGAGAGAAAGTATGAAAGCTAGAATGAAAGACATGAAGAAAGACAGAAAGAAAGACACTGTAGATAGAATGAGAGAAGGTATAAAAGCTATAATGAAACATGTCAGGAATGTATAAGGAAGAAAGAAGGAAACTAAAGATATAATGAGAGAAGGTATGAAAGCTAGATTGAATGAAAGAATGAAAGGAAGAAAGGAACATAAAGATATGAATGAGAGAATTTATGAAAGCTAGAATGAATGATCAAAAGAAAGAAAGAAAGAAAGAAAGAAAAAAGAAATGAAGAAAGAAAGAAAGAAAGAAATATAAGGAAGGAAAGAATGAAAAAAGAAAGAAAGAATGAAAGAGAAAAAACTAAAGATAGAATGAGAGAAGGTATGAAAGCTAGAATGAAAGATATTAAGAAAAAAGAAAGAAACAAAGAAACTAAACATAGAATGATGGAAGGTTTGAAAGCTAGAATAAAAGAAAGAAACAAAGAAAGAAAGAAAGATAGAAAGAAATTAAAGACAATGAGAGAAAGTATGAAAGCTAGAATGAAAGACATGAAGAAAGACAGAAAGAAAGACACTATAGATAGAATGAGAGAAGGTATAAAAGCTATAATGAAACATGTCAGGAATGTATAAGGAAGAATGAAGGAAACTAAAGATATAATGAGAGAAGGTATGAAAGTTACAAAAATATGAAGAAAGAAAGAAAGAAAGAATGAAAGAAAGAAAGAAAGAAAGAAAGAAAGAAAGAAAATAGTAATGAAGAAAGAAAGAAATAAAGAAATAAAAAGGAAGGAAAGAATGAAAAAAGAAAAAAAAAAGAAAGGGAAAAACTAAAGATAGAATGAGGGAAGGTTTGAAAGCTAGAATGAAAGAAAGAAAGAAAGAAAGATAGAAAGAAACTAAAGAGAATGAGAGAAGGTATGAAAGCTAGAATGAAAGACATCAAGAAAGACAAAAAGAAAGAAAGACAGAAAGAAAGAAAGAAAGACAGAAAGAAAGAAAGATACAAAGAAAGAAAGAAAGATATAGAGAAAGAAAGTCAGAAAGTAAGAAAAAGAAATGAAGAAAGAAGGAAACAAAAGATCGAATGAGAGAATGTATAAATGCTAGAATGAGAAATATCAAGAAAGAAAGGAAGAAATAAATAAAGAAATAGTGAAAGAAACTAAAAAAGAATTAGAGAATGTTTGAAAGCTAGAATGAAAAATCTCAAGACTGAAAGAAAGAAAGAAAGAAAGAAACTAAAGAAAGAATGAGAGACGGTTCGAAAGCTAGAAAGAAAGAAACAAAAAAAGAGAGAAAGACAGAAAGAAATTAAAGATAGAATGAGAGAAGTTATGAAACCTAGAATGAATGAATGAAAGAAAGAAAGATAGAAAGAAACAAGATAGAATGAGAGAAGGTATGAAATCTAGAAGGAGAGTTATCAAGAAAGAAGGAAAGAAAGATAGAAAGAAACTAAAGATAGAATGAGAGAAGGTATGAAAGATTGAAAGAAAGAATGAAAGGAAGAAAGAAACTAAAGATATGAATGAGAGAATTTATGAAAGCTAGAATGAAAGATCAAAAGAAAGAAAGAAAGAAACTAAAGATAGAATGAGAGAAGGTACGAAAGCTAGAAAAATATTAAGAATGAAAGAAAGAAAGAAAGAAAGAAAGGAAGAAAGAAAGAAAAACGAAATGAAGAAAGAAAGAAAGAAATAAATAAAAGGAAGTAAAGAATGAAAAAAGAAAGAAAGAAAGAATAAACTAAAGATAGAATGAGAGAAGGTATGAAAGCTAGAATGAAAGATATTAAGAAAAAAGAAAGAAAGAAAGAAACTAAACATAGAATGATGGAAGGTTTCAAAGCTAGAATGAAAGAAAGAAACAAAGAAAAGAAGATAGAAAAAAACTAAAGAGAATGGGAGAAAGTATGAAAGCTAGAATGAAAGACATGAAGAAAGACAGAAAGAAAGACACTGTAGATAGAATGAGAGAAGGTATAAAAGCTATAATGAAACATGTCAGGAATGTATAAGGAAGAAAGAAGGAAACTAAAGATATAATGAGAGAAGGTATGAAAGTTACAAAAATATGAAGAAAGAAAGAAAGAAAGAATGAAAGAAAGAAAGAAAGAAAGAAAATAGAAATGAAGAAAGAAAGAAATAAAGAAATAAAAAGGAAGGAAAGAATGAAAAAAGAAAAAAGAAAGAAAGGGAAAAACTAAAGATAGAATGAGGGAAGGTTTGAAAGCTAGAATGAAAGAAACAAAGAAAGAAAGATAGAAAGAAACTAAAGAGAATGAGAGAAGGTATGAAAGCTAGAATGAAAGACATCAAGAAAGACAAAAAGAAAGAAAGACAGAAAGAAAGAAAGAAAGACACAAAGAAAGAATGAGAGACGGTTTGAAAGCTTGAAAGAAAGAAACAAAAAAAGAGAGAAAGACAGAAAGAAATTAAAGATAGAATGAGAGACGTTATGAAAGCTAGAATGAATGAATGAAAGAAAGAAAGACAGAAAGAAACTTAAGATAGAATGAGAGAAGGTATGAAAGCTAGAAAGAGAGATATCAAGAAAGAAGGAAAGAAAGATGGAAAGAAACTAAAGATAGAATGAGAGAAGGTATGAAAGCTAGATTGAAAGAAAGAATGAAAGCAAGAAAGAAACTAAAGATATGAATGAGAGAATTTATGAAAGCTAGAATGAAAGATCAAAAGAAAGAAAGAAAGAAACTAAAGATAGAATGAGAGAAGGTATGAAAGCTAGAAAAATATTAAGAATTTAAGAAAGAAAGAATGAAAGAAAGAAAGAAAGAAAGAAAAAAGAAATGAAGAAAGAAAGAAAGAAATAAAAGGAAGGAAAGAATGAAAAAAGAAAGAAAGAAAGAAAGAAAGAAAGAAAAAACTAAAGAGAATGAGAGAAGGTATGAAAGCTAGAATGAAAGATATTAAGAAAAAAGAAAGAAAGAAAGAAACTAAACATAGAATGACGGAAGGTTTGAAAGCTAGAATGAAAGAAAGAAACAAAGAAAGAAAGAAAGATAGAAAGAAACTAAAGAGAATGAGAGAAGGTATGAAAGTTAGAAAAATATGAAGAAAAAGAAAGAAAGAATGAAAAAAAGAAAGAAAATAGAAATGAAGAAAGAAAGAAATAAAGAAATAAAAAGGAAGGAAAGAATGAAAAAAGAAAGAAAGAAAGAAAGAAAGAAAATACTAAAGATCGAATGGGAGAAGGTATGAAAGCTAGAATAAACGATATCAAGAAAAAAGAAAGAAAGAAAAAAACTAAAGATAGAATGAGGGAAGGTTTGAAAGCTAGAATGAAAGAAAGAAACAAAGAAAGAAAGATAGAAAGAAACTAAAGAGAATGAGAGAAGGTATGAAAGTTAGAATGAAAGACATCAAGAAAGACAGAGAGAAAGAAAGACAGACAGAAAGAAAGAAAGATACAAAGAAAGAAAGAAAGATATAGAGAAAGAAAGTCAGAAATTAAGAAAAAGAAATGAAGAAAGAAGGAAACAAAAGATAGAATGAGAGAATGTATAAATGCTAGAATGAAAGATATCAAGAAAGAAAGGAAGAAATAAATAAATAAATAATGAAAGAAACTAAAAAAGAGTGAGAGAAGGTTTGAAAGCTAGAAAAATATTAAGAATGAAAGAAAGAAAGAATGAAAGAAAGAAAGAAAGAAAAAAGAAATGAAGAAAGAAAGAAAGAAATAAAAGGAAGGAAAGAATGAAAAAACAAAGAAAGAAAGAAAGATAGAAAGAAACTAAAGAGAATGAGAGAAAGTACGAAAGCTAGAATCAAAGACATGAAGAAAGACAGAAAGAAAGAAACTATAGATAGAGTGAGAGAAGGTATAAAAGCTATAATGAAACATGACGAGAATGTATAATAAAGAAAGAAAGAATAAAGATAGAATGAGAGAAGGTATGAAAGTTAGAAAAATATGAAGAAAGAAAGAAAGAGAGAAAGAATGAAAGAAAGAAAGAAAGAAAGAAAATAGAAATGAGGAAAGAAAGAAATAAAGAAATAAAAAGGAAGGAAAGAATGAAAAAAGAAAGAAAGAAAGAAAGAAAAAACTAAAGTTAGAATGAGGGAAGGTTTGAAAGCTAGAATGAAATAAAGAAACAAAGAAAGAAAGAAAGACAGAAAGAAACTAAAGAGAATGAGAGAAAGTATGAAAGCTAGAATGAAAGACATGAAAAAAGACAGAAAGAAAGACACTATAGATAGAATGAGAGAAGGTATAAAAGCTATAATGAAACATGTCAAGAATGTATAAGGAAGAAAGAAAGAAACTAAAGATCGAATGAGAGAAGGTATGAAAGTTAGAAAAATATGAAGAAAGAAAGAAAGATCGAAAGAAAGAAAGAAAGATAAAAGAAAGAAAGAAACTAAAGATATAATGGGAGAAGTTATGAAAGCTAGAATGAATGAAAGAAAGAAAGAAAGACAGAAAGCAAATTAAGATAGAATGAGATAAGGTATGAAAGCTAGAAGGAGAGATATCAAGAAAGAAAGAAAGAAAGAAAGAAAGAAAGACAGAAAGAAAGAAAGTTACAAAGAAAGAAAGAAAGATAGAGAGAAAGAAACTTAGAAAGTAAGAAAAAGAAATGAAGAAAGAAGGAAACAAAAGATAGAATGAGAGAAGGTATGAAAGCTAGAAAAATATTAAGAATGAAAGAAAGAAAGAATGAAAGAAAGAAAGAAAGATAGAAAAAAGAAATGAAGAAAGAAAGAAAGAAATAAAAGGAAGGAAAGAATGAAAAAAGAAACAAAGAAAGAAAGAAAAAAAGAAAAAACTAAAGATAGAATGAGAGAAGGTATGAAAGCTAGAAAGAGAGATATCAAGAAAGAAGGAAAGAAAGATAGAAAGAAACTAAAGATAGAATGAGAGAAGATATGAAAGCTAGATTGAATGAAAGAATGAAAGGAAGAAAGAAACTAAAGATATGAAGGACAGAATTTATGAAAGCTAGAATGAAAGATCAAAAGAAAGAAAGAAAGAAACTAAAGATAGAATGAGAGAAGGTATGAAAGCTAGAAAAATATTAAGAATTTAAGAAAGAAAGAATGAAAGAAAGAAAGAAAAATAGAAATGAAGAAAGAAAGAAATAAAAGGAAGGAAAGAATGAAAAAAGAAAGAAAGAAAGAAAGAAAGAAAGAAAAAACTAAAGAGAATGAGAGAAGGTATGAAAGCTAGAATGAAAGATATTAAGAAAAAAGAAAGAAAGAAAGAAACTAAACATAGAATGACGGAAGGTTTGAAAGCTAGAATGAAAGAAAGAAACAAAGAAAGAAAGAAAGATAGAAAGAAACTAAAGAGAATGAGAGAAGGTATGAAAGTTAGAAAAATATGAAGAAAAAGAAAGAAAGAATGAAAAAAAGAAAGAAAATAGAAATGAAGAAAGAAAGAAATAAAGAAATAAAAAGGAAGGAAAGAATGAAAAAAGAAAGAAAGAAAGAAAGAAAGAAAATACTAAAGATCGAATGGGAGAAGGTATGAAAGCTAGAATAAACGATATCAAGAAAAAAGAAAGAAAGAAAAAAACTAAAGATAGAATGAGGGAAGGTTTGAAAGCTAGAATGAAAGAAAGAAACAAAGAAAGAAAGATAGAAAGAAACTAAAGAGAATGAGAGAAGGTATGAAAGCTAGAATGAAAGACATCAAGAAAGACAGAGAGAAAGAAAGACAGACAGAAAGAAAGAAAGATACAAAGAAAGAAAGAAAGATATAGAGAAAGAAAGTCAGAAATTAAGAAAAAGAAATGAAGAAAGAAGGAAACAAAAGATAGAATGAGAGAATGTATAAATGCTAGAATGAAAGATATCAAGAAAGAAAGGAAGAAATAAATAAATAAATAATGAAAGAAACTAAAAAAGAGTGAGAGAAGGTTTGAAAGCTAGAAAAATATTAAGAATGAAAGAAAGAAAGAATGAAAGAAAGAAAGAAAGAAAAAAGAAATGAAGAAAGAAAGAAAGAAATAAAAGGAAGGAAAGAATGAAAAAACAAAGAAAGAAAGAAAGATAGAAAGAAACTAAAGAGAATGAGAGAAAGTACGAAAGCTAGAATCAAAGACATGAAGAAAGACAGAAAGAAAGACACTATAGATAGAGTGAGAGAAGGTATAAAAGCTATAATGAAACATGACGAGAATGTATAATAAAGAAAGAAAGAATAAAGATAGAATGAGAGAAGGTATGAAAGTTAGAAAAATATGAAGAAAGAAAGAAAGAGAGAAAGAATGAAAGAAAGAAAGAAAGAAAGAAAATAGAAATGAGGAAAGAAAGAAATAAAGAAATAAAAAGGAAGGAAAGAATGAAAAAAGAAAGAAAGAAAGAAAGAAAAAACTAAAGTTAGAATGAGGGAAGGTTTGAAAGCTAGAATGAAATAAAGAAACAAAGAAAGAAAGAAAGACAGAAAGAAACTAAAGAGAATGAGAGAAAGTATGAAAGCTAGAATGAAAGACATGAAAAAAGACAGAAAGAAAGACACTATAGATAGAATGAGAGAAGGTATAAAAGCTATAATGAAACATGTCAAGAATGTATAAGGAAGAAAGAAAGAAACTAAAGATCGAATGAGAGAAGGTATGAAAGTTAGAAAAATATGAAGAAAGAAAGAAAGATCGAAAGAAAGAAAGAAAGATAAAAGAAAGAAAGAAACTAAAGATATAATGGGAGAAGTTATGAAAGCTAGAATGAATGAAAGAAAGAAAGAAAGACAGAAAGCAAATTAAGATAGAATGAGATAAGGTATGAAAGCTAGAAGGAGAGATATCAAGAAAGAAAGAAAGAAAGAAAGAAAGACAGAAAGAAAGAAAGTTACAAAGAAAGAAAGAAAGATAGAGAGAAAGAAACTTAGAAAGTAAGAAAAAGAAATGAAGAAAGAAGGAAACAAAAGATAGAAAGAGAGAAGGTATGAAAGCTAGAAAAATATTAAGAATGAAAGAAAGAAAGAATGAAAGAAAGAAAGAAAGATAGAAAAAAGAAATGAATAAAGAAAGAAAGAAATAAAAGGAAGGAAAGAATGAAAAAAGAAACAAAGAAAGAAAGAAAAAAAGAAAAAACTAAAGATAGAATGAGAGAAGGTATGAAAGCTAGAAAGAGAGATATCAAGAAAGAAGGAAAGAAAGATAGAAAGAAACTAAAGATAGAATGAGAGAAGATATGAAAGCTAGATTGAATGAAAGAATGAAAGGAAGAAAGAAACTAAAGATATGAAGGACAGAATTTATGAAAGCTAGAATGAAAGATCAAAAGAAAGAAAGAAAGAAACTAAAGATAGAATGAGAGAAGGTATGAAAGCTAGAAAAATATTAAGAATGAAAGAAAGAAAGAATGAAAGAAAGAAAGAAAGAAAGAAAAAAGAAATGAAGAAAGAAAGAAAGAAATAAAAGGAAGGAAAGAATGAAAAAAGAACGAAAGAAAGAAAGAAAGAAAATACTAAAGATAGAATGAGAGCAGGTATGAAAGCTAGAATGAAAGATATTAAGAAAAAAGAAAGAAAGAAAGAAACTAAACATATAATGATGGAAGGTTTGAAAGCTAGAATGAAAGAAAGAAACAAAGAAAGAAAGAAAGATAGAAAGAAACTAAAGAGAATGAGAGATAGTATGAAAGCAAGAATGAAAGACATGAAGAAAGACAAAGAAAGACACTATAGATAGAAAGAGAGAAGGTATAAAAGCTATAATGAAACATGTCAAGCATGTATAAGGAAGAAAGAAAGAAACTAAAGAAAGAATGAGAGAAGGTATGAAAGTTAGAAAAATATGAAGAAAGAAAGAAAGAAAGAAAATAGAAATGAAGAAAGAAAGAAATAAAGAAATAAAAAGGAAGGAAAGAATGAAAAAAGAAAGAAAGAAAGAAAGAAAATACTAAAGATAGAATGAGAGAAGGTATCAAAGCTAGAATGAAACATATCAAGAAAAAAGAAAGAAAGAAAAAAAACTAAAGATAGAATGAGGGAAGGTTTGAAAGCTAGAATGAAAGAAAGAAACAAAGAAAGAAAGATAGAAAGAAACTAAAGAGAATGAGAGAAGGTATGAAAGCTAGAATGAAAGATATTAAGAAAAAAGAAAGAAAGAAAGAAACTAAACATAGAATGATGGAAGGTTTGAAAGCTAGAATGAAAGAAAGAAACAAACAAAGAAAGAAAGATAGAAAGAAACTAAAGAGAATGAGAGAAAGTATGAAAACTAGAATGAAAGACATCAAGAAATACAGAGAGAAAGAAAGACAGACAGAAAGAAAGAAAGATACAAAGAAAGAAAGAATGATATAGAGAAAGAAAGTTAGAAAGTAAGAAAAAGAAATGAAGAAAGAAGGAAACAAAAGATAGAATGAGAGAATGTATAAATGCTAGAATGAAAGATATCAAGAAAGAAAGGAAGAAATAAATGAATAAATAATGAAAGAAATTAAAAAAGAATGAGAGAAGGTTTGAAAGCTAGAATGAAAAATCTCAAGACTGAAAGAAAGAAAGAAAGAAAGAAACTAAAGAAAGAATGAGAGACGGTTTGAAAGATAGAAAGAAAGAACGAAAAAAGAGAGAAAGACAGAAAGAAATTAAAGATAGAATGAGAGAAGTTATGAAAGCTAGAATGAATGAAAGAAAGAAAGAAAGACAGAAAGAAACTTACGATAGAATGAGAGAAGGTATGAAAGCTAGAAGGAGAGATATCAAGAAAGAAGGAAAGAAAGATAGAAGGAAACTAAAGATAGAATGAGAGAAGGTATGAAAGCTAGATTGAATGAAAGAATGAAAGGAAGAAAGAAACTAAAGATATGAATGAGAGAATTTATGAAAGCTAGAATGAAAGATCAAAAGAAAGAAAGAAAGAAACTAAAGATAGAATGAGAGAAGGTATGAAAGCTAGAAAAATATTAAGAATGAAAGAAAGAAAGAATGAAAGAAAGAAAGAAAGAAATAAGAAATGAAGAAAGAAAGAAAGAAATAAAAGGAAGGAAAGAATGAAAAAAGAAAGAAAGAAAGAAAGAAAATACTATAGAATGAGAGCAGGTATGAAAGCTAGAATGAAAGATATTAAGAAAAAAGAAAGAAAGAAAGAAACTAAACATAGAATGATGGAAGGTTTGAAAGCTAGAATGAAAGAAAGAAACAAAGAAATAAAGAAAGATAGAAAGAAACTAAAGAGAATGAGAGAAAGTATGAAAGCTAGAATGAAAGACATGAAGAAAGACAAAGAAAGACACTATAGATAGAATGAGAGAAGGTATAAAAGCTATAATGAATCATGTCAAGCATGTATAAGGAAGAAAGAAAGAAACTAAAGAAAGAATGAGAGAAGGTATGAAAGTTAGAAAAATATGAAGAAAGAAAGAAAGAAAGAAAATAGAAATGAAGAAAGAAAGAAATAAAGAAATAAAAAGGAAGGAAAGAATGAAAAAAGAAAGAAAGAAAGAAAGAAAGAAAATACTAAAGATAGAATGGGAGAAGGTATGAAAGCTAGAATGAAAGATATCAAGAAAAAAGAAAGAAAGAAAAAAAACTAAAGATAGAATGAGGGAAGGTTTGAAAGCTAGAATGAAAGAAAGAAACAAAGAAAGATAGAAAGAAACTAAAGAGAATGCGAGTAGGTATGAAAGCTAGAATGAAAGACATCAAGAAAGACAGAAAGAAAGAAAGAAAGAAAGACAGAAAGAAACTAAACATAGAATGATGGAAGGTTTGAAAGCTAGAATGAAAGAAAGAAACAAACAAAGAAAGAAAGATAGAAAGAAATTAAAGAGAATGAGAGAAAGTATAAAAGCTAGAATGAAAGACATGAAGAAAGACAAAGAAAGACACTATAGATAGAATGAGAGAATGTATAAAAGCTATAATGAAACATGTCAAGCATGTATAAGGAAGAAAGAAAGAAACTAAAGATAGAATGAGAGAAGGTATGAAAGTTAGAAAAATATGAAGAAAGAAAAAAAGAATGAATGAATGAATGAAAGAAAGAAAGAAAATAGAAATGAAGAAAGAAAGAAATAAAGAAATAAAAAGGAAGGAAAGAATGAAAGATATCAAGAAAAAAGAAAGAAAAAAACTAAAGATAGAATGAGGAAGGTTTGAAAGCTAGAATGAAAGAAAGAAACAAAGAAAGAAAGAAAGACAGAAAGAAACTAAAGAGAATGAGAGAAAGTATGAAAGCTAGAATGAAAGACATGAAAAAAGACAGAAAGAAAGACACTATAGATAGAATGAGAGAAGGTATAAAAGCTATAATGAAACATGTCAAGAATGTATAAGGAAGAAAGAAAGAAACTAAAGATCGAATGAGAGAAGGTATGAAAGTTAGAAAAATATGAAGAAAGAAAGAAAGAAAGATCGAAAGAAAGATAAAAGAAAGAAAGAAACTAAAGATATAATGGGAGAAGTTATGAAAGCTAGAATGAATGAAAGAAAGTAAGAAAGACAGAAAGAAAATTAAGATAGAATGAGATAAGGTATGAAAGCTAGAAGGAGAGATATCAAGAAAGAAAGAAAGAAAGAAAAAACTAAAGATAGAATGAGGGAAGGTTTGAAAGCTAGAATGAATGAAACAAAGAAAGAAAGACAGAAAGAAACTAAACATAGAATGATGGAAGGTTTGAAAGCTAGAATGAAAGAAAGAAACAAACAAAGAAAGAAAGATAGAAAGAAATTAAAGAGAATGAGAGAAAGTATAAAAGCTAGAATGAAAGACATGAAGAAAGACAAAGAAAGACACTATAGATAGAATGAGAGAATGTATAAAAGCTATAATGAAACATGTCAAGCATGTATAAGGAAGAAAGAAAGAAACTAAAGATAGAATGAGAGAAGGTATGAAAGTTAGAAAAATATGAAGAAAGAAAAAAAGAATGAATGAATGAAAGAAAGAAAGAAAGAAAATAGAAATGAAGAAAGAAAGAAATAAAGAAATAAAAAGGAAGGAAAGAATGAAAGATATCAAGAAAAAAGAAAGAAAAAAACAAAAGATAGAATGAGAGAATGTATAAATGCTAGAATGAAAGATATCAAGAAAGAAAGGAAGAAATAAATAAATAAATAATGAAAGAAACTAAAAAAGAGTGAGAGAAGGTTTGAAAGCTAGAAAAATATTAAGAATGAAAGAAAGAAAGAATGAAAGAAAGAAAGAAAGAAAAAAGAAATGAAGAAAGAAAGAAAGAAATAAAAGGAAGGAAAGAATGAAAAAACAAAGAAAGAAAGAAATAAAGAAAGAAAATACTAAAGATAGAATGAGAGCAGGTATGAAAGCTAGAATGAAAGAAAGAAACAAAGAAAGAAAGAAAGATAGAAAGAAACTAAAGAGAATGAGAGAAAGTACGAAAGCTAGAATCAAAGACATGAAGAAAGACAGAAAGAAAGACACTATAGATAGAGTGAGAGAAGGTATAAAAGGTATAATGAAACATGACGAGAATGTATAAGGAAGAAAGAAAGAATAAAGATAGAATGAGAGAAGGTATGAAAGTTAGAAAAATATGAAGAAAGAAAGAAAGAAAGAAAGAATGAAAGAAAGAAAGAAAGAAAGAAAATAGGAATGAGGAAAGAAAGAAATAAAGAAATAAAAAGGAAGGAAAGAATGAAAAAAGAAAGAAAGAAAGAAAGAAAAAACTAAAGTTAGAATGAGGGAAGGTTTGAAAGCTAGAATGAAATAAAGAAACAAAGAAAGAAAGAAAGACAGAAAGAAACTAAAGAGAATGAGAGAAAGTATGAAAGCTAGAATGAAAGACATGAAAAAAGACAGAAAGAAAGACACTATAGATAGAATGAGAGAAGGTATAAAAGCTATAATGAAACATGTCAAGAATGTATAAGGAAGAAAGAAAGAAACTAAAGATCGAATGAGAGAAGGTATGAAAGTTAGAAAAAAATGAAGAAAGAAAGAAAGAAAGATCGAAAGAAAGAAAGAAAGATAAAAGAAAGAAAGAAACTAAAGATATAATGGGAGAAGTTATGAAAGCTAGAATGAATGAAAGAAAGAAAGAAAGACAGAAAGAAAATTAAGATAGAATGAGATAAGGTATGAAAGCTAGAAGGAGAGATATCAAGAAAGAAAGAAAGAAAGAAAAAACTAAAGATAGAATGAGGGAAGGTTTGAAAGCTAGAATGAATGAAACAAAGAAAGAAAGACAGAAAGAAACTAAAGAGAATGAGAGAAGGTATGAAAGCTAGAATGAAAGACATCAAGACAGACAGAAAGAAAGAAAGAAAGACAGAAAGAAAGAAAGTTACAAAGAAAGAAAGAAAGATAGAGAGAAAGAAACTTAGAAAGTAAGAAAAAGAAATGAAGAAAGAAGGAAACAAAAGATAGAATGAGAGAAGGTATGAAAGCTAGAAAAATATTAAGAATGAAAGAAAGAAAGAATGAAAGAAAGAAAGAAAGATAGAAAAAAGAAATGAAGAAAGAAAGAAAGAAATAAAAGGAAGGAAAGAATGAAAAAAGAAAGAAAGAAAGAAAGAAAGAAAGAAAGAAAATACTAAAGATAGAATGAGAGCAGGTATGAAAGCTAGAATGAAAGATATTAAGAAAAAAGAAAGAAAGAAAGAAACTAAACATAGAATGATGGCAGGTTTGAAAGCTAGAATGAAAGAAAGAAACAAAGAAAGAAAGAAAGATAGAAAGAAACTAAAGAGAATGAGAGAAAGTATGAAAGCTAGAATGAAAGACATGAAGAAAGACAAAGAAAGACACTATAGATAGAATGAGAGAAGATATAAAAGCTATAATGAAACATGTCAAGCATGTATAAGGAACAAAGAAAGAAACTAAAGATAGAATGAGAGAAGGTATGAAAGTTAGAAAAATATGAAGAAAGAAAAAAAGAATGAATGAAAGAAAGAAAGAAAGAAAGAAAATAGAAATGAAGAAAGACAGAAATAAAGAAATAAAAAGGAAGGAAAGAATGAAAGATATCAAGAAAAAAGGAAGAAAGAAAAAAACTAAAGATAGAATGAGGGAAGGTTTGAAAGCTAGAATGAAAGAAAGAAACAAAGAAAGAAAGATAGAAAGAAACTAAAGAGAATGAGAGAAGGTATGAAAGCTAGAATGAAAGACATCAAGAAAGACAGAAAGAAAGAAAGAAAGACAGACAGAAAGAAAAAAAGATACAAAGAAAGAAAGAAAGATAGAGAGAAAGAAAGTTAGAAAGTAAGAAAAAGAAATGAAGAAAGAAGGAAACAAAAGATAGAATGAGAGAATGTATGAATGCTAGAATGAAAGATATCAAGAAAGAAAGGAAGAAATAAATAAATATATAATGAAAGAAACTAAAAAAGAATGAGAGAATGTTTGAAAACTAGAATGAAAAAACTTAAGACTGAAAGAAAGAAAGAAAGAAACTAAAGAAAGAATGAGAGACGGTTTGAAAGCTAGAAAGAAAGAAACAAAAAAAGAGAGAAAGACAGAAAGAAATTAAAGATAGAATGAGAGAAGGTATGAAAGCTAGAAGGAGAGATATCAAGAAAGAAGGAAAGAAAGATAGAAAGTAACTAAAGATAGAATGAGAGAAGGTATGAAAGCTAGATTGAATGAAAGAATGAAAGGAAGAAAGAAACTAAAGATATGAATGAGAGAATTTATGAAAGCTAGAATGAAAGATCAAAAGAAAGAAAGAAAGAAACTAAAGATAGAATGAGAGAAGGTATGAAAGCTTGAAAAATATTAAGAATGTAAGAAAGAAAGAAAGAAAGAAAGAAAGAAAGAAAGAAAGAAAGAAAGAAAGAAAAATGTAATGAAGAAAGAAAGAAAGAAAGAAATAAAAGGAAGCAAAGAATGAAAAAAGAAAGAAAAAAGAAAGAAAGAAAAAACTAAAGATAGAATAAGAGAAGGTATGAAAGCTAGAATGAAAGTTATTAAGAAAAAAGAAAGAAAGAAAGAAACTAAGCATAGAATGATGGAAGGTTTCAAAGCTAGAATGAAAGAAAGAAACAAAGAAAGAAAGAAAGATAGAAAGAAACTAAAGAGAATGAGAGAAAGTATGAAAGCTAGAATGAAAGACATGAAGAAAGACAGAAAGAAAGACACTATAGATAGAATGAGAGAAGGTATAAAAGTTATAATGAAACATGACAAGTATGTGTAAGGAAGAAAGAAAGAATAAAGATAGAATGAGAGAAGGTATGAAAGTTAGAAAAATATGAAGAAAGAAAGAAAGAAAGAAAGAATGAAAGAAAGAAAGAAAGAAAATAGAAATGAAGAAAGAAAGAAATAAAGAATTAAAAAGGAAGGAAAGAATGAAAAAAGAAAGAAAGAAAGAAAGAAAGAAAGAAAAAACTAAAGATAGAATGAGAGAAGGCATGAAAGCTAGAATGAAAGATATCAAGAAAAAAGAAAGAAAGAAAGAAACTAAAGATAGAATGAGGGAAGGTTTGAAAGCTAGAATGAAAGAAAGAAACAAAGAAAGAAAGATAGAAAGAAACTAAAGAGAATGAGAGAAGGTATGAAAGCTAGAATGAAAGACATCAAGAAAGACAGAAAGAAAGAAAGAAAGACAGAAAGAAAGAAAGATACAAAGAAAGAAAGAAAGATATAGAGAAAGAAAGTCAGAGAGTAAGAAAAAGAAATGAAGAAAGAAGGAAACAAAAGATAGAATGAGAGAATGTATAAATGTTAGAATGAAAGATATCAAGAAAGAAAGGAAGAAATAAATAAATAAATAATGAAAGAAACTAAAAAAGAGTGAGAGAAGGTTTGAAAGCTAGAATGAAAAATCTCAAGACTGAATATCTATTATTTATTGATTGTTTTGACCACTTTGGTCATTCAACATCCACAGATTTAAAACATAGGTATAAATATAAATATATACACATGCTTGGAGCCAGCTGAACATCCACAGAGCGAGCAAGTTAAAAAGTACAAATACAAATACATACTTTCTATAAAATGCTGGATTAAAAACATAATACAAGAGGATTAAAATGTACACATATTTCAATTCTAAAAACCAAGTCATTTCAGGTGGGTCCTCAGATGGGGTATGAGGTATTCCCACAGCATAAAAAATTATTATATCCACTGGCTGTTAAAACCACGAACATATACATATACATTAAAATGCACAACAAAATGACACAACAACAGTAAGGTTGTACATCTGATAACCATATAGCCTCTAATCAGCTCCATATTCTATACCATATCCCCAGTACTTCTATCCTTATCATTCAGCCAGCTATCCCTTAGTTTGATCGCCAGCCGTCCAAACTTGGCCACTCTATTTGTTACCTCCTTATTCTTATCTTCCAGAAGCTTCTGAAGGCATTCCTTTCTATCTCTGCCATCCGAGGGAGGTATACAAGGTTTTATGAGCCATTCCCGGATCTGCTCATAAATTTTACACTCTAGGATGACATGACTCAGTGTCTCTATAGTCCCCTCACCACATACACATAACCGACTCTCGTAGGGGGTATTATTGTACCTTCCCAGCAACACCGCAGATGGCAACAAGTCCATGCGCAATAACGTAAAGGCCCTTCTAGTTTCAGGATACTCTAAATCATTTAAGTACGGCATTGGTAGCAATCTATTCAGGGAGTTTGTTTTAATAAATCCTTTGGCCTTGTTTATATCATGTTGTCTTTCTATATCTAAGATCCTTTGCTTAATCAAATTTTTTGCTTGGATCAAATTCATTGACAATAGGTAGTGTTGTGAAAATCCATAATACCCCAGCTTACGTTCCAGCGTTTTCCGCCATGTTGGGACAAAGCAATCTTGCAATGTCAAATGGACTAACCCTGAGGTATTATGATTCACTTTTAGCCAATATGTTATAGCAGCTATCCATAGCCTGGCCTCAACAGTTACTAGCCCAGCTTCCAGCCTTATGGCTGTGTTTGATGCACTTGTGGGAAGCTGTAATATAGCTCTTAAAAATTTTGTTTGCTGTCTTTCCAAAACAGTCAAGTTAGCTGGTATACTATATGGGGCTCCATAGATCATCTGTGCTAACGATTTCATTGTATAAAGTCGAATAGCAGCTGTCACATTTCTTCCCCCCCGTGTCCAGAAAAATTTTTGTATAGCTCCCATGCTTTTTTGGGCATTTGTTATTGCATGTTTTATATGCGCATTTCTCTTACCATTTGCTTGGATTATCAGACCCAAATATTTGTAGTATTGTACTTGCTCGATATGTACCTCATTTAATTTCCAAATATACTTTTTAGGTCTTTCAGCAAATACCATTACCTTGGTTTTATCATGGTTTACTTCTAATTGATTCTGATGACAAAATTCAGCAAGAGCCCGCAACATTCTTTTTAATCCATTTGGGGTTCTTGAGAGAAGTACTGCATCGTCGGCATATAGTAAAATGGAGATATGTTTATCTGCCAACTTAGGGGGATAAAAGTCCATATTGTTTAGATTTATTACTAAATCATTTATATAGAGATTAAATAACAAGGGCGCCAAAATGCAGCCCTGTTTAACCCCTTTTTCAGTTTTAACTGGTGCTGTAAGATGTCCTTGGGGATTAACTCTAATTCTTACTGATGTATTATTATGTAAAGCTTGAATCAGGAATAATAAACGCTTGTCAATATTGATATTAGTTAATTTTTTCCATAGTATGTTTCTTGAAATAGAGTCAAAGGCAGCTCTAAAATCAATAAAAGCTGCATATAGAGACACCGAATTTTTAGAGGAATATTTCATAATTAAGTGCTCCAGGATCATACTTTGGTCCAAGGTCGAATGGGCCTCTCTGAATCCAGCCTGTTCCTTAGCCATAAGGGACTCTTGGTCTATCCAATCTTTCAGTTTCCACTGTAGGTGTCTAGCATATAGTTTACTTATCACATTAAGTAAACTTATAGGTCTGTAGTTAGAGGGTAGATCTTTGTTACCTCTTTTATATATAGGGATTATGATGGCAGTACCCCAATCTTTAGGAATTTTCCCGGTTTTATCAATGGCTGTAAATAAGGCTGCAATTACCGGAACCCACCATTCAAGATGTTTTTTAATTAATTCAGGTGTAATCAAATCAGTGCCAGGCGCTTTACCAATCTTCAGGGTTTGAATCAGGTGTTTCACTTCTGTGGTGCTCACTGGTGGCCATTGCGGCAGCTCTCTTATCTCTGAACTACCTTCTTCTTCCATATCTGACTTAGTATATTTAGTTTTGAAAAAAGATTCCCATGTTTCTGGCAATATATGTGCATTCAGTACTAAATGGGAGCTATTAGGACAATCAGCGACAAGTCGCCAAAACAAGGAGGAATTTTTTAACCTAACTGCTTCACTTAATTGTCTCCATGCTCTCCCTATTGCTTCTTTTTTCTTTTTCCTTAAGAGAGATTTATACTGTGCCTTTTGTTGTTTCAAAACTGAGGATGTAAATTCCTCTGGTTTAGTTCTATAAGTAAGGTAGCTTTTCCTCAACTCTCTTTTGGCTTCTCTGCAGTCCCTATCAAACCAACCGGTCTCTCGTTGACTATCCAGTCTAGTACCAGCAGTATTCACTTCGTTGATTACCCTGTAAATATCCTGTGTTAAAAGTTCATACCCCTCCAAACACCTATCCACATTTTCTTGGTCCAAAGCCTTTGTTAAGATTTCAGTCATGTGTTCTGAGCCTAAGAGTTCAGCTATTCTACTGTCCGTATTTTTGTTCCATCTAACCACTCTCACTCTATTTCTACATTGTGACAAAACTTCCTTGTATTGAACATTGATACGTGGATTAAAACCCGGTATCTGAAAAAGCATATTGAGGGGCAGATGATCACTATCAAAAAATCCACCAACTTCAAATGAGTGAATAGAACCTACCATTTTTTCTGAAACTATGATATAATCCAAAAGGCTCATCCTTTCCCCAGACCAATACGTGAATTCAGCCGGATGGTCATTTGGGTAAGATCCGTTTAGTATACACAGACTCATTTTGTTTACCACCTGAAATAGCATATGACCAGCGTAGTTTATCTTACCATCTTTGGACTTCCTTTGGAGGGGAAGCAAGGCTTTTCCACCTTCGGAGGGGCATAACTTATATCTCTTATAAAAGCTACTATCATCTTGCCCAATTCTCGCATTGAAATCACCTCCCACTATAAGAAATGCCTTCGGATATTTTATAATTATTTGCCATAAATAAGCTTCTAAATTCCTCCATTCAGTTTCTATTTGTTGTTTAGTTTTCAGTGGAGTATGGTATACATTTATTATAACACAGGATATCTGCTCATATTGCACTATTATCGCCATTGCTGATTGTAAGTTAGAGGGTATAACATTGACTTTAACTTTTAATGCAGTGGAGATTAATATTCCTAGTCCCCCCTTAGCCCTACCATGATTAGATGGTTCTGCATTTATTCCATAGGCTTTGAAACCTTCTAAAGTTGGGGACTCGGTGGTCCATGTCTCTTGCAACAATAAGATGTCATGCCTACTTAGATACGTACGTACACAGTCATCCCTCGCTCTACCTGCCCACCCCATTACATTCCAAGATACCAAGGATAAGGGTCAATTGTAATATGATCTCCCTTGAGGCCAACCATTGGCCTGTTCTTGCCACTCAGTATGCAACCTCCTATATCTCTGGTTGAATTTTTTATCCATCAACTCATTGTTGTTATCTTCCTGCCTATTTATTTTCTTCCTTCCACCTGATCTCCCTCCCATGAACCCTACCCGTCTATTTCTATTCCTATTCCCAATTATAACTGATATTGGCATACCCTCCTGAAGAGCCTTGTTCCCTTGTTGCTGTCTCTGAGCCGTGGGCTCTGCCGATATATCCGATGCTATCTTGGGGGAACTCTTCTCATGGGGGAATCCTGCTTTCCTAGGGGCTACCCTTTCTATTTCTAGGACAGGTTGTCTTTGATCATGTTTTGTAGTTGGAATTAACTTTTCCACTTTATTAGAATTCTTTATATCCTCCCTTCTCTGAGTCTTGGGTAATTCCATTTTGTATTGGGGATTATTCTTGGTGTCATTTCTATCCTTCCTAGCTACAATCGCCTTTTTCGGCTGTTTGAGGGAAGGACTAGAACAGTCAGCTCTATCCAAGAGTTTGAAAAGCGGGCCAAAATTGATACCCTTCCTTGAGTTCCTACTCTTTCCACTTGGTAGAGTTACTTTCTTTCTACCACCCTTGTTATCTCTACCCCTATTTTTGCCCAGCTTCCTTTTTGGCTCATTCTTACTGGATACCTTACTACCCATAATTTTAGCCGAACCCAATGACACTCCTTCAATATCCTCTATAGATCGATTTAAGTTATCCTTTGCTACACAGGGAGGTTGGTTATTGCCCTCTGCATCCTTCTTAGAGGGATTTGGAGAAATATCATCATGTTGTATAATACGCTTAGGATCCACACAGAGTAAAAGATCTTCCAAGGAAAGGCCAGCGATTCTGTCTATTGTATCTGGAGTTAGATTATAATACTTAGTCTTATCAGGGGTTAAAACTGGATGGTCTTCTTTGTTATCTCTCTGCTGTGATTCACTGTTGGACAGGAGCCGTTCCTTCTTCATCAAGTATCCTAGTAAAACTATCATTAGATCTTTTATATCAAATAACAGGTCCTGAATTCCCATCAAGTGTCTTAATTTGTGAATGTCGGACTCTTCATTGGTATTACAATGAGGCTCATTGGTAGTCCTATAGCTGTTATTCTCTGACATGGGATGTTGATGTACATCATCAATGGATTCTATCGGTTCACAACCATTGTCCTGATCATTACAGCTTTTTGTCTCCTTGTTCGGTTCAGGACCCAGGGCGGGGGGGTCGAATGGGGAATATACATCTGGCTGCACCCATCGTCCAAAGTCCACATCAATCTCCCCTGATATATAGCTGTTTTCTTGAATCTGAAGGTCATTTGCAATATACTCTGGTAAATCAATTACTGAACTTCTTAAGGACCTCTGAGTGCCAAACTCTTCCCAATCATTCTTTCGTGTACTGTATGTCCATGATTTAACAAAATCTGTGATTTTAGCCTGTTTCCATAGCTTCTTTGTTGGGCCAGTGCTAGTTCCCACCATGGAGATAGGGTCCTCTTTTAAGGCAATACTTGGCAAGGGAGGAGATGATTCGACTCTGCCTGCAGTCTCCCTTTCCTCTCCACACAAGGTCAGATTCTTCTCATAGTCGTTGTTGTTTCTTTTAAGTTCACAGAGTGGGGTAACGAAGAGAGGGAGAGCATTTTGTAGTGATTGCAGCACCGGAGACATTAAGGTAAAGTCTGCAAGCTCCTCATTTCTTAAGGCTATAGGCACCACATTCGCTTCACAATCCAACATCATGGTAAAATTAAAAGGTAGCAAGGATTCCGTGCCGCGTCTTCTCATCTAAATCAATCCACTTCTCTGTCTTACTTAACCACCGACTCTGGAATGTTACTTCCTTCTTTTTATCCTTATCTCTAGCTCCTTCTCACTCCTCTTCTCACTGTTGTTACCAGGATAATGAATTACTATTTCAGAGGAGTAGGAGTAGGAGACCACTCCTGCTGGCCCGCAAGCAATTCAATGATTTATTTCTTATTTCAGCTAGAGTTGGCAATTCAATCTTAGCTGCCCACCAAGGACAGTAAAGTGCCAAGCATAAAGCTTTATACAGTATCTTCTGGGGAGGCACCATAAACAAGGAATTAAATTATTGAGAAATGGAATCAGCGCGTCTAGCAGATAAGGGAGTCAACCTTACCCGACCGGAACCGGAAGCCTCAAGACTGAAAGAAAGAAAGAAACTAAAGAAAGAATTAGAGACGGTTTGAAAGATAGAAAGAAAGAAACAAAAGAGAGAGAAACACAGAAAGAAATTAAAGATAGAATGAGAGATGTTATGAAAGCTAGAATGAAAGAAAGAAAGAAAGAAAGACAGAAAAAACTTAAGATAGAATGAGAGAAGGTATGAAAGCTAGAAGGAGAGATATCAAGAAAGAAGGAAAGAAAGATAGAAAGAAACTAAAGATAGAATGAGAGAAGGTATGAAAGCTAGATTGAATGAAAGAATGAAAGGAAGAAAGAAACTAAAGATATGAATGAGAGAATTTATGAAAGCTAGAATGAAAGATCAAAAGAAAGAAAGAAAGAAACTAAAGATAGAATGAGAGAAGGTATGAAAGCTAGAATGAAAGATATCAAGAAAAAAGAAAGAAAGAATAAAAATAAAGATAGAATGAGGGAAGGTTTGAAAGCTAGAATGAAAGAAAGAAACAAAGAAAGAAAGAAAGACAGAAAGAAACTAAAGAGAATGAGAGAAAGCATGAAAGCTAGAATGAAAGACATGAAGAAAGACAGAAAGAAAGACACTATAGATAGAATGAGAGAAGGTATAAAAGCTATAATGAAACATGTCAAGAATGTATAAGGAAGAAAGAAAGAAACTAAAGAGAGAGAAGGTATGAAAGTTAGAAAAATATGAAGAAAGAAAGAAAGAAAGATCGAAAGAAAGAAAGAAAGAAAGAAAATAGAAATGAAGAAAGAAATAAAGAAATAAAAAGGAAGGAAAGAATGAAAAAAGAAAGAAAGAAAGAATGAAAGAAAAAACTAAAGATAGAATGAGGGAAGGTTTGAAAGCTAGAATGAAAGAAACAAAGAAAGAAAGATAGAAACTAAAGAGAATGAGAGAAGGTATGAAATCTAGAATGAAAGACAAAAAGACAGACAGAAAGAAAGAAAGAAAGACAGAAAGAAAGAAAGATACAATGAAAGAAAGATAGATAGAGAGAAAGAAAGTTAGAAAGTAAGAAAAAGAAATGAAGAAAGAAGGAAACAAAAGATAGAATGAGAGAAGGTATGAAAACTAGAAAAATATTAAGAATGAAAAAAAGAAAGAATGAAAGAAAGAAAGAAAGAAAGAAAAAAGAAATGAAGAAAGAAAGAAAGAAATAAAAGGAAGGAAAGAATGAAAAAAGAAAGAAAGAAAGAAAGAAAGAAAAAATTAAAGATAGAATGAGAGAGGTATGAAAGCTAGAATGAAAGATATTAAGAAAAAAGAAAGAAAGAAACTAAACATAGAATGATGGAAGGTTTCAAAGCTAGAATGAAAGAAAGAAACAAAGAAAGAAAGAAAGATAGAAAGAAACTAAAGAGAATGAGAGAAGGTATGAAAGCTAGAATGAAAGACATGAAGAAAGACAGAAAGAAAAGACACTATAGATAGAATGAGAGAAGGTATAAAAGCTATAATGAAAAATTTCAAGAATGTATAAGGAAGAAAGAAAGAAACTAAAGATAGAATGAGAGAAGGTATGAAAGTTAGAAAAATATGAAGAAAGAAAGAAAGAATGAATGAATGAAAGAAAGAAAGAAAGAAAGAAAGAAAATAGAGATGAAGAAAGAAAGAAATAAAGAAATAAAAAGGAAGGAAAGAATGAAAAAAGAAAGAAAGAAAGAAAGAAAGAAAAAACTAAAGATATTATGAGAGAATGTATGAAAGCTAGAAAAATATTAAGAATGAAAGAAAGAAAGAAAGAAAGAAAAAAGAAATGAAGAAAGAAAGAAAGAAATAAAAGGAAAGAAAGAATGAAAAAATAAAGAAAGAAAGAAAGAAAGAAAAAACTAAAGATAGAATGAGAGAAGGTATGAAAGCTAGAATGAAAGATATTAAGAAAAAAGAAAGAAAGAAAGAAAC
Organism: Intellagama lesueurii; assembly: GCA_037013535.1. Taxonomy (NCBI): domain Eukaryota; kingdom Metazoa; phylum Chordata; class Lepidosauria; order Squamata; family Agamidae; genus Intellagama; species Intellagama lesueurii. Next base: position 12,017,398 of record JBAJHW010000013.1, read on the forward strand.
TAAACATAGAATGATGGAAGGTTTCAAAGCTAGAATGAAAGAAAGAAACAAAGAAAGAAAGAAAGATAGAAAGAAACTAAAGAGAATGAGAGAAAGTATGAAAGCTAGAATGAAAGACATGAAGAAAGACAGAAAGAAAAGACACTATAGATAGAATGAGAGAAGGTATAAAAGCTATAATGAAACATGTCAAGAATGTATAAGGAAGAAAGAAAGAAACTAAAGATAGAATGAGAGAAGGTATGAAAGTTAGAAAAATATGAAGAAAGAAAGAAAGAATGAATGAATGAAAGAAAGAAAGAAAGAAAGAAAATAGAAATGAAGAAAGAAAGAAATAAAGAAATAAAAAGGAAGGAAAGAATGAAAAAAGAAAGAAAGAAAGAAGGAAAGAAAGAAAGAAAATACTAAAGATAGAAAGAGAGAAGGTATGAAAGCTACAATGAAAGATATCAAAAAAAAAGAAAGAAAAAAAAATTAAAGATAGAATGAGGGAAGGTTTGACAGCTGGAATGAAAGAAACAAACAAAGAAAGAAAGATAGAAATAAACTAAAGAGAATGAGAGAAGGTATGAAAGCTAGAATGAAAGACATCAAGAAAGACAGAAAGAAAGAAAGACAGACAGAAAGGAAGAAAGATACAAAGAAAGAAAGAAAGAGAGAAAGAAAATTAGAAAGTAAGAAAAAGAAATGAAGAAAGAAGGAAACAAAAGATAGAATGAGAGAATATATGAATGCTAGAATGAAAGATATCAAGAAAGAAAGGAAGAAATAAATAAATAAATAATGAAAGAAACTAAAAAAGAATGAGAGAATGTTTGAAGGCTAGAATGAAAAATCTCAAGACTGAAAGAAAGAAAGAAAGAAACTAAAGAAAGAATGAGAGACGGTTTGAAAGCTAGAAAGAAAGAAACAAAAAATAGAGAAAGAGAAAGAGATTAAAGATAGAATGAGAGAAGTTTAGAAAGCTAGAATGAATGAATGAAAGAAAGAAAGACAGAAAGAAACTAAAGATAGAATGAGAGAAGGTATGAAAGCTAGAAGGAGAGATATCAAGAAAGAAGGAAAGAAAGATAGTAAGAAACTAAAGATAGGATGAGAGAAGGTATGAAAGATTGAAAGAAAGAATGAAAGGAAGAAAGAAACTAAAGATATGAATTAGAGAATTTATGAAAGCTAGAATGAAAGATCAAAAGAAAGAAAGAAAGAAAGAACCTAAAGATAGAATGAGAGATGGTATGAAAGCTAGAAAAATATTAAGAATGAAAGAAAGAATGAAAGAAAGAAAGAAAGAAAAAAGAAATGAAGAAAGAAAGAAATAAAGAAATAAAAAGGAAGGAAAGAATGAAAAAAGAAAGAAAGAAAGAAAAAACGAAAGATAGAATGAGAGAAGGTATGAAAGCTATAGTGAAAGATATTAAGAAAAAGGAAAGAAAGAAAGAAACTAAACATAGAATGATGGAAGGTTTCAAAGCTAGAATGAAAGAAAGAAACAAAGAAAGAAAGAAAGATAGAAAGAAACTAAAGAGAATGAGAGAAAGTATGAAAGCTAGAATGAAAGACATGAAGAAAGACAGAAAGAAAAGACACTATAGATAGAATGAGAGAAGGTATAAAAGCTATAATGAAAATGTAAAGAATGAATAAGGAAGAAAGAAAGAAACTAAAGATAGAATGAGAAAAGGTATGAAAGTTAGAAAAATATGAAGAAAGAAAGACAGAATGAATGAATGAAAGAAAGAAAGAAAGAAAGAAAATAGAAATGAAGAAAGAAAGAAATAAAGAAATAAAAAGGAAGGAAAGAATGAAAAAAGAAAGAAAGAAAGAAAGAAAGAAAAAACTAAAGATAGAATGAGAGAAAGTATGAAAGCTCAAAAAATATTAAGAATGAAAGAAAGAATGAAAGAAAGAAAGAAAGAAAGAAAAAAGAAATGAAGAAAGAAAGAAAGAAATAAAAGGCAGGAAAGAATGAAAAAAGAAAGAAAGAAAGAAAGAAAGAAAGAAAGAAAGAAAGAAAAATCTAAAGATAGAATGAGAGAAGGTATCAAAGCTAGAATGAAAGATATTAAGAAAAAAGAAAGAAAGAAAGAAACTAAACATAGAATGATGGAAGGTTTCAAAGCTAGAATGAAAGAAAGAAACAAAGAAAGAAAGAAAGATAGAAAGAAAGAAAGAAAGATAGAGAGAAAGAAAATTAGAAAGTAAGAAAAAGAAATGAAGAAAGAAGGAAACAAAAGATAGAATGAGAGAATGTATGAATGCTAGAATGAAAGATATCAAGAAAGAAAGGAAGAAATAAATAAATAAATAATGAAAGAAACTAAAAAAGAATGAGAGAATGTTTGAAGGCTAGAATGAAAAATCTCAAGACTGAAAGAAAGAAAGAAAGAAACTAAAGAAAGAAGGAGAGACGGTTTGAAAGCTAGAAAGAAAGAAACAAAAAATAGAGAAAGAGAAAGAGATTAAAGATAGAATGAGAGAAGTTAAGAAAGCTAGAATGAATGAATGAAAGAAAGAAAGACAGAAAGAAACTAAAGATAGAATGAGAGAAGGTATGAAAGCTAGAAGGAGAGATATCAAGAAAGAAGGAAAGAAAGATAGAAAGAAACTAAAGATAGGATGAGAGAAGGTATGAAAGATTGAAAGAAAGAATGAAAGGAAGAAAGAAACTAAAGATATGAATTAGAAAATTTATGAAAGCTAGAATAGAAAGATCAAAAGAAAGAAAGAAAGAAAGAAACTAAAGATAGAATGAGAGATGGTATGAAAGCTAGAAAAATATTAAGAATGAAAGAAAGAATGAAAGAAAGAAAGAAAGAAAAAAGAAATGAAGAAAGAAAGAAATAAAGAAATAAAAAGGAAGGAAAGAATGAAAAAAGAAAGAAAGAAAGAAAAAACGAAAGATAGAATGAGAGAAGGTATGAAAGCTATAGTGAAAGATATTAAGAAAAAGGAAAGAAAGAAAGAAACTAAACATAGAATGATGGAAGGTTTCAAAGCTAGAATGAAAGAAAGAAACAAAGAAAGAAAGAAAGATAGAAAGAAACTAAAGAGAATGAGAGAAAGTATGAAAGCTAGAATGAAAGACATGAAGAAAGACAGAAAGAAAAGACACTATAGATAGAATGAGAGAAGGTATAAAAGCTATAATGAAAATGTAAAGAATGAATAAGGAAGAAAGAAAGAAACTAAAGATAGAATGAGAAAAGGTATGAAAGTTGGAAAAATATGAAGAAAGAAAGACAGAATGAATGAATGAAAGAAAGAAAGAAAGAAAGAAAATAGAAATGAAGAAAGAAAGAAATAAAGAAATAAAAAGGAAGGAAAGAATGAAAAAAGAAAGAAAGAAAGAAAGAAAGAAAAAACTAAAGATAGAATGAGAGAATGTATGAAAGCTCAAAAAATATTAAGAATGAAAGAAAGAATGAAAGAAAGAAAGAAAGAAAGAAAAAAGAAATGAAGAAAGAAAGAAAGAAATAAAAGGCAGGAAAGAATGAAAAAAGAAAGAAAGAAAGAAAGAAAGAAAGAAAGAAAGAAAGAAAAATCTAAAGATAGAATGAGAGAAGGTATCAAAGCTAGAATGAAAGATATTAAGAAAAAAGAAAGAAAGAAAGAAACTAAACATAGAATGATGGAAGGTTTCAAAGCTAGAATGAAAGAAAGAAACAAAGAAAGAAAGAAAGATAGAAAGAAAGAAAGAAAGATAGAGAGAAAGAAAATTAGAAAGTAAGAAAAAGAAATGAAGAAAGAAGGAAACAAAAGATAGAATGAGAGAATGTATGAATGCTAGAATGAAAGATATCAAGAAAGAAAGGAAGAAATAAATAAATAAATAATGAAAGAAACTAAAAAAGAATGAGAGAATGTTTGAAGGCTAGAATGAAAAATCTCAAGACTGAAAGAAAGAAAGAAAGAAACTAAAGAAAGAAGGAGAGACGGTTTGAAAGCTAGAAAGAAAGAAACAAAAAATAGAGAAAGAGAAAGAGATTAAAGATAGAATGAGAGAAGTTAAGAAAGCTAGAATGAATGAATGAAAGAAAGAAAGACAGAAAGAAACTAAAGATAGAATGAGAGAAGGTATGAAAGCTAGAAGGAGAGATATCAAGAAAGAAGGAAAGAAAGATAGAAAGAAACTAAAGATAGGATGAGAGAAGGTATGAAAGATTGAAAGAAAGAATGAAAGGAAGAAAGAAACTAAAGATATGAATTAGAAAATTTATGAAAGCTAGAATAGAAAGATCAAAAGAAAGAAAGAAAGAAAGAAACTAAAGATAGAATGAGAGATGGTATGAAAGCTAGAAAAATATTAAGAATGAAAGAAAGAATAAAAGAAAGAAAGAAAGAAAAAAGAAATGAAGAAAGAAAGAAAGAAAGAAATAAAAGGAAGGAAAGAATGAAAAAAGAAAGAAAGAAAGAAAAAACGAAAGATAGAATGAGAGAAGGTATGAAAGCTATAATGAAAGATATTAAGAAAAAGAAAAGAAAGAAAGAAACTAAACATAGAATGATGGAAGGTTTCAAAGCTAGAATGAAAGAAAGAAACAAAGAAAGAAAGAAAGATAGAAAGAAACTAAAGAGAATGAGAGAAAGTATGAAAGCTAGAATGAAAGACATGAAGAAAGACAGAAAGAAAAGACACTATAGATAGAATGAGAGAAGGTATAAAAGCTATAATGAAAATGTAAAGAATGAATAAGGAAGAAAGAAAGAAACTAAAGATAGAATGAGAGAAGGTATGAAAGCTAGAAAAATATTAAGAATGAAAGAAAGAATGAAAGAAAGAAAGAAAGAAAGAAAAAAGAAATGAAGAAAGAAAGAAAGAAATAAAAGGAAGGAAAGAATGAAAAAAGAAAGAAAGAAAGAAAGAAAGAAAAAACTAAAGATAGAATGAGAGAAGTTATGAAAGCTAGAATGAAAGATATTAAGGAAAAAGAAAGAAAGAAAGACACTAAACATAGAATGATGGAAGGTTTGAAAGCCAGAATGAAAGAAAGAAACAAAGAAAGAAAGAAAGAAAGATAGAAAGAAAGTAAAGAGAATGAGAGAAGGTATGAAAGCTAGAATGAAAGACATGAAGAAAGACAGAAAGAAAAGACACAATAGATAGAATGAGAGAAGGTATAAAAGCTATAATGAAACATGTCAAGAATGTATAAGGAAGAAAGAAAGAAACTAAAGATAGAATGAGAGAAGGTATGAAAGTTAGAAAAATATGAAGAAAGAAAGAAAGAATGAATGAATGAAAGAAAGAAAGAAAATAAAATGAAGAAAGAAAGAAATAAAGAAATAAAAAGGAAGGAAAGAATGAAAAAAGAAAGAAAGAAAGAAAGAAAGAAAAAACTAAAGATAGAAAGAGAGAAGGTATGAAAGCTACAATGAAAGATTACAAGAAAAAAGAAAGAAAGAAAAAAACTAAAGATAGAATGAGGGAAGGTTTGAAAGCTAGAATGAAAGAAAGAAACAAAGAAAGAAAGATAGACAGAAACTAAAGAGAATGAGAGAAGGTATGAAAGCTAGAATGAAAGACATCAAGAAAGACAGAAAGAAAGAAAGACAGACAGAAAGAAAGATACAAAGAAAGAAAGAAAGATAGAGAGAAAGAAAGTTAGAAAGTAAGAAAAGGAACTGAAGAAAGAAGGAAACAAAAGATAGAATGAGAGAATTGAATGCTAGAATGAAAGATATCAAGAAAGAAAGGAAGAAATAAATACATAAATAATGAAAGAAAATAAAAAAGAATGAGAGAAGGTTTGAAAGCTAGAAAGAAAAATCTCAAGACTGAAAGAAAGAAAGAAAAAACTAAAGATAGAATGAGAGACGGTTTGAAAGCTAGAAAGAAAGAAACAAAAAAAGAAAGACAGAACGAAATTAAAGATAGAATGAGAGAAGTTATGAAAGCTAGAATGAATGAAAGAAAGAAAGATAGACAGAAAGAAACTAAAGATAGAATGAGAGAAGGTATGAAAGCTAGAAGGAGAGATATCAAGAAAGAAGGAAAGTAAGATAGAAAGAAACTAAAGATAGAATGAGAGAAGGTATGAAAGCTAGAATGAAAGATATTAAGAAAAAAGAATGAAAGAAAGAAACTAAACATAGAATGATGGAAGGCTTCAAAGCTAGAATGAAAGAAAGAAACAAACAAAGAAAGAAAGATAGAAAGAAACTAAAGAGAATGAGAGAAAGTATGAAAGCTAGAATGAAAGACATGAAGAAAGACAGAAAGAAACGACACTATAGATAGAATGAGAGAAGGTATAAAAGCTATAATGAAACATGTCAAGAATGTATAAGGAAGAAAGAAAGAAACTAAAGATAGAATGAGAGAAGGTATGAAAGTTAGAAAAATATGAAGAAAGAAAGAAAGAAAGAATGAATGATAGAAAGAAAGAAAGAAAGAAAGAAAGAAAATAGAAATGAAGAAAGAAAGAAATAAAGAAATAAAAAGGAAGGAAAGAATGAAAAAAGAAAGAAAGAAAGAAAGAAAAAACGAAAGATAGAATGAGAGAAGGTATGAAAGCTATAATGAAAATGTCAAGAATGAATAAGGGAGATAGAACGAAACTAAAGATAGAATGAGAGAAGGTATTAAAGCTAGAAAAATATTAAGAATGAAAGAAAGAATGAAAGAAAGAAAGAAAGAAAGAAAGAAAAAAGAAATGAAGAAAGAAAGAAAGAAATAAAAGGAAGGAAAGAATGAAAAAAGAAAGAAAGAATGAAAGAAAAAACTAAAGATAGAATGAGAGAAGGTATGAAAGCTAGAATGAAAGATATTAAGAAAAAAGAAAGAAAGAAAGAAACTAAACATAGAATGATGGAAGGTTTCAAAGCTAGAATGAAAGAAAGAAACAAAGAAAGAAAGAAAGATAGAAAGAAAGTAAAGAGAATGAGAGAAGGTATGAAAGCTAGAATGAAAGACATGAAGAAAGACAGAAAGAAAAGACACTATAGATAGAATGAGAGAAGGTATAAAAGCTATAATGAAACATGTCAAGAATGTATAAGGAAGAAAGAAAGAAACTAAAGATAGAATGAGAGAAGGTATGAAAGTTAGAAAAATATGAAGAAAGAAAGAAAGAAAGAATGAATGAAAGAAAGAAAGAAAGAAAATAGAAATGTTGAAAGAAATAAATAAAGAAATAAAAAGGAAGGAAAGAATGAAAAAAGAAAGAAAGAAAGAAAAAACTTAAGATAGAATGAGGGAAGGTTTGAAAGCTAGAATGAAAGAAACAAACAAAGAAAGAATGATAGAAAGCAACTAAAGAGAATGAGAGAAGGTATGAAAGCTAGAATGAAAGACATCAACAAAGACAGAAAGAAAGAAAGGTACAAAGAAAGAAAGAAAGATGAGAGAAAGAAAGTTAGAAAGAAAGAAAAAGAAATGAAGAAAGAAGGAAACAAAAGATAGAATGAGAGAATGTATGAATGCTAGAATGAAAGATATCAAGAAAGAAAGGAGGAAATAAATAAATAAATAATGAAAGAAACTAAAAAAGTATGAGAGAAGGTTTGAAAGCAAGAATGAAAAATCTCAAGACTGAAAGAAAGAAAGAAAGAAACTAAAGAAAGAATGAGAGACGGTTTGAAAGCTAGAAAGAAAGAAACAAAAAAAGATAGAAAGACAGAAAGAAATTAAAGATAGAATGAGAGAAGGTATGAAAGCTAGAAGGAGAGATATCAAGAAAGAAGGAAAGAAAGATAGAAAGAAACTAAAGATAGAATTAGAGAAGGTATGAAAGATTGAAAGAAAGAATGAAAGGAAGAAAGAAACTAAAGATATGAATGAGAGAATTTATGAAAGCTAGAATGAAAGATCAAAAGAAAGAAAGAAAGAAAGAAACTAAAGATAGAATGAGAGATGGTATGAAAGCTAGAAAAATATTAAGAATGAAAGAAAGAATGAAAGAAAGAAAGAAAGAAAGAAAAAAGAAATGAAGAAAGAAAGAAAGAAAGAAATAAAAGGAAGGAAAGAATGAAAAAAGAAAGAAAGAAAGAAAGAAAGAAAGAAAAAACTAAAGATAGAATGAGAGAAGGTATGAAAGCTAGAATGAAAGATATTAAGAAAAAAGAAAGAAAGAAAGAAACTAAACATAGAATGATGGAAGGTTTGAAAGCTAGAATGAAAGAAAGAAACAAAGAAAGAAAGAAAGATAGAAAGAAACTAAAGAGAATGAGAGAAAGTATGAAAGCTAGAATGAAAGACATGAAGAAAGACAAAGAAAGACACTATAGATAGAATGAGAGAAGGTATAAAAGCTATAATGAAACATGTCAAGCATGTATAAGGAACAAAGAAAGAAACTAAAGATAGAATGAGAGAAGGTATGAAAGTTAGAAAAATGTGAAGAAAGAAAAAAAGAATGAATGAAAGAAAGAAAGAAAGAAAGAAAGAAAATGGAAATGAAGAAAGAAAGAAATAAAGAAATAAAAAGAAAGGAGAGAATGAAAGATATCAAGAAAAAAGAAAGAAAGAAAAGAACTAAAGATAGAATGAGGGAAGGTTTGAAAGCTAGAATGAAAGAAAGTAACAAAGAAAGAAAGATAGAAAGAAACTAAAGAGTATGAGAGAAGGTATGAAAGCTAGAATGAAAGACATCAAGAAAGACAGAAAGAAAGAAAGACAGACAGACAGAAAGAAAAAAAGATACAAAGAAAGAAAGAAAGATAGAGAGAAAGAAAGTTAGAAAGAAAGAAAAAGAAATGAAGAAAGAAGGAAACAAAAGATAGAATGAGAGAATGTATGAAGGCTAGAATGAAAGATATCAAGAAAGAAAGGAAGAAATAAATAAATAAATAATGAAAGAAACTAAAAAAGAATGAGAGAATGTTTGAAAGCTAGAATGAAAAAACTCAAGACTGAAAGAAAGAAAGAAAGAAACTAAAGAAAGAATGAGAGACGGTTTGAAAGCTAGAAAGAAAGAAACAAAAAAAGAGAGAAAGACAGAAAGAAATTAAAGATAGAATGAGAGAAGTTATGAAAGCTAGAATGAATGAATGAAAGAAAGAAAGAGAGAAAGAAACTTAAGATAGAATGAGAGAAGGTATTAAAGCTAGACGGAGAGATATCAAGAAAGAAGGAAAGAAAGATAGAAAGAAACTAAAGATAGAATGAGAGAAGGTTTGAAAGCTAGATTGAATGAAAGAATGAAAGGAAGAAAGAAACTAAAGATATGAATGAGAGAATTTATGAAAGCTAGAATGAAAGATCAAAAGAAAGAAAGAAAGAAACTAAAGATAGAATGAGAGAAGGTATGAAAGCTTGAAAAATATTAAGAATGTAAGAAAGAAAGAAAGAAAGAAAGAAAAATGAAATGAAGAAAGAAAGAAAGAAAGAAATAAAAGGAAGTAAAGAATGAAAAAAGAAAGAAAAAAGAAAGAAAGAAAAAACTAAAGATAGAATGAGAGAAGGTATGAAAGCTAGAATGAAAGATATTAAGAAAAAAGAAAGAAAGAAAGAAACTAAACATAAAATGATGGAAGGTTTCAAAGCTAGAATGAAAGAAAGAAACAAAGAAAGAAAGAAAGATAGAAAGAAACTAAAGAGAATGAGAGAAAGTATGAAAGCTAGAATGAAAGACATGAAGAAAGACAGAAAGAAAGACACTATAGATAGAATGAGAGAAGGTATAAAAGGTATAATGAAACATGTCAAGAATGTATAAGGAAGAAAGAAAGAAACTAAAGATAGAATGAGAGAAGTTATGAAAGCTAGAATGAATGAATGAAAGAAAGAAAGACAGAAATAAAATTAAGATAGAATGAGGAAAGGTATGAAAGCTAGAAGGAGAGATATCAAGAAAGAAAGAAAGAAAGATAGAAAGAAACTAAAGATATAATAAGAGAAGGTATGAAAGCTAGATTGAATGAAAGAATGAAACGAAGAAAGAAACTAACGTTATAAATGAGAGAATTTATGAAAGCTAGAATGAAATATCAAAAGAAAGAAAGAAAGAAACTAAAGATAGAATGAGAGAAGGTATGAAAGCTAGAAAAATATTAAGAATGAAAGAAAGAAAGAAAGAAAAAAGAAATGAAGAAAGAAAGAAAGAAATAAAAGGAAGGAAAGAATGAAAAAAGAAAGAATGAATGAAAGAGAAAAAACTAAATATAGAATGAGAGAAGGTAGGAAAGCTAGAATGAAAGATATTAAGAAAAAAGAAAGAAAGAAAGAAACTAAACATAGAATGATGGAACGTTTGAAAGCTAGAATAAAAGAAAGAAACAAGAAAGAAAGAAAGATAGAAAGAAACTAAAGAGAATGAGAGAAAGTATGAAAGCTAGAATGAAAGACATGAAAAAAGACAGAAAGAAAGACACTATAGATAGAATGAGAGAAGGTATAAAAGCTATAATGAAACATATCAAGAATGTATAAGGAAGAAGGAAAGAAACTAAAGATAGAATGAGAGAAGGTATGAAAGTTAGAAAAATATGAAGGAAAAGAAAGAAAGAATGAAAGAAAGAAAGAAAGAAAATAGAAATGAAGAAAGAAAGAAATAAAGAAATAAAAAGGAAGGAAAGAATGAAAAAAGAAAGAAAGAAAGAAAATACTAAAGATAGAATGAGAGCAGGTATGAAAGATAGAATGAAAGATATTAAGAAAAAAGAAAGAAAGAAAGAAACTAAACATAGAATGATGGAAGGTTTGAAAGCTAGAATGAAAGAAAGAAACAAAGAAAGACACTATAGATAGAATGAGAGAAGGTATAAAAGCTATAATGAAACATGTCAAGCATGTATAAGGAAGAAAGAAAGAAACTAAAGATAAAAAAAGAGAAGGTATGAAAGTTAGAAAATTATGAAGAAAGAAAAAAAGAATGAAAGAAAGAAAGAAAGAAAATAGAAACGAACAAAGAAAGAAATAAAGAAATAAAAAGGACGGAAAGAATGAAAAAAGAAAGAAAGAAAGAAAGAAAGAAAGAAAGAAAGAAAGAAAATACTAAAGATAGAATGAGAGAAGGTATCAAAGCTAGAATGAAAGATATCAAGAAAAAAGTAAGAAAGAAAAAAACTAAAGATAGAATGAGGGAAGGTTTGAAAGCTAGAATGAAAGAAAGAAACAAAGAAAGAAAGATAGAATGAAACTAAAGAGAATGAGAGAAGGTATGAAAGCTAGAATGAAAGACATCAAGAAAGACAGAAAGAAAGACAGACAGACAGAAAGAAAAAAAGATACAAAGAAAGAAAGAAAGATAGAGAGAAAGAAAGTTAGAAAGTAAGAAAAAGAAATGAAGAAAGAAGGAAACAAAAGATAGAATGAGAGAATGTATGAATGCTTGAATGAAAGATATCAAGAAAGAAAGGAAGAAATAAATAAATAATGAAAGAAACTAAAAAAGAATGAAAGAAGGTTTGAAAGCTAGAATGAAAAAACTCAAGACTGAAAGAAAGAAAGAAAGAAACTAAAGAAAGAATGAGAGACAGTTTGAAAGCAACAAAGAAAGAAACAAAAAAGAGAGAAAGACAGAAAAATTAAAGATAGAATGAGAGAAGTTATGAAAGCTAGAATGAATGAATGAAAGAAAGAAAGAGAGAAAGAAACTTAAGATAGAATGAGAGAAGGTATGAAAGCTAGAAGGAGAGATATCAAGAAAGAAGGAAAGAAAGATAGAAAGAAACTAAAGATAGAATGAGAGAAGGTTTGAAAGCTAGATTGAATGAAAGAATGAAAGGAAGAAAGAAACTAAAGATATGAATGAGAGAATTTATGAAAGCAGAATAAAAGATCAAAAGAAAGAAAGAAAGAAACTAAAGATATAATGAGAGAAGGTATGAAAGCTAGAAAAATATTAAGAATGAAAGAAAGAAAGAAAGAAAGAAAAATGAAATGAAGAAAGAAAGAAAGAAAGAAATAAAAGGAAGTAAAGAATGAAGAAAGAAAGAAAGAAAGAAAGAACGAAAAAACTAAAGATAGAATGAGAGAAGGTATGAAAGCAAGAATGAAAGATATTAAGAAAAAAGAAAGAAAGAAAGAAACTAAACATAGAATGATGGAAGGTTTCAAAGCTAGAATGAAAGAAAGAAACAAAGAAAGAAAGATAGAAAGAAACTAAAGAGAATGAGAGAAAGTATGAAAGCTAGAATGAAAGACATGAAGAAAGACAGAAAGAAAGACACTATAGATAGAATGAGAGAAGGTATAAAAGCTATAATGAAACATGACAAGAATGTATAAGGAATAAAGAAAGAATAAAGATAGAATGAGAGAAGGTATGAAAGTTAGAAAAATATGAAGAAAGAAAGAAAGAAAGAAAGAAAGAATAAATGAAAGAAAGAAAGAAAGAAAGAAAATAGAAATGAAGAAAGAAAGAAATAAAGAAATAAAAAGGAAGGAAAGAATGAAAAAAGAAAGAAAGAAAGAAAGAAAATACTAAAGATAGAATGGGAGAAGGTATGAAAGCTAGAATAAAAGATATCAAGAAAAAAGAAAGAAAGAAAAAACTAAAGATAGAATGAGGGAAGGTTTGAAAGCTAGAATGAAAGAAAGAAACAAAGAAAGAAAGATAGAAAGAAACTAAAGAGAATGAGAGAAGGTATGAAAGCTAGAATGAAAGACATCAAGAAAGACAGAGAGAAAGAAAGACAGACAGAAAGAAAGAAAGATACAAAGAAAGAAAGAATGATATAGAGAAAGAAAGTTAGAAAGTAAGAAAAAGAAATGAAGAAAGAAGGAAACAAAAGATAGAATGAGAGAATGTATAAATGCTAGAATGAAAGATATCAAGAAAGAAAGGAAGAAATAAATAAATAAATAAATAAAGAAACTAAAAAAGAATGAGAGAAGGTTTGAAAGCTAGAATGAAAAATCTCAAGACTGAAAGAAAGAAAGAAAGAAACTAAAGAAAGAATGAGAGACGGTTTGAAAGATAGAAAGAAAGAACCAAAAAAGAGAGAAAGACAGAAAGAAATTAAAGATAGAATGAGAGAAGGTATGAAAGCTAGAATGAATGAAAGAAAGTAAGAAAGACAGAAAGAAACTTAAGATAGAATGAGAGAAGTTATGAAAGCTAGAATGAAAGATATTAAAAAAAGAAAAGAAACTAAACATAGAATAATGGAAGGTTTGAAAGCCAGAATGAAAGAAAGAAACAAAAAAAGAAAGAAAGATAGAAAGAAACTAAAGAGAATGAGAGAAAGTATGAAAGCTAGAATGAAAGACATGAAGAAAGACAAAGAAAGACACTATAGATAGAATGAAAGAAGGTATAAAAGCTATAATGAAACATGTCAAGCATGTATAAGGAAGAAAGAAAGAAACTAAAGATAGAATGAGAGAAGGTATGAAAGTTAGAAAAATATGAAGAAAGAAAAAAAGAATGAATGAAAGAAAGAAAGAAAGAAAGAAAATAGAAATGAAGAAAGAAAGAAATAAAGAAATAAAAAGGAAGGAAAGAATGAAAAAAGAAAGAAAGAAAGAAAGAAAGAAAATACTAAAGATAGAATGAGAGAAGGTATCAAAGCTAGAATGAAAGATATCAAGAAAAAAGAAAGAAAGAAAAAAACTAAAGAGAATGAGGGAAGGTTTGAAAGCTAGAATGAAAGAAAGAAACAAAGAAAGAAAGATATAAAGAAACTAAAGAGAATGAGAGAGGGTATGAAAGCTAGAATGAAAGACATCAAGAGAGACAGATAGAAAGAAAGACAGACAGACAGAAAGAAAAAAGATACAAAGAAAGAAAGAAAGATAGAGAGAAAGAAAGTTAGAAAGTAAGAAAAAGAAATGAAGAAAGAAGGAAACAAAAGATAGAATGAGAGAATGTATGAATGCTTGAATGAAAGATATGAAGAAAGAAAGGAAGAAATAAATGAATAAATAATGAAAGAAACTAAAAAAGAATGAGAGAAGGTTTGAAAGCTAGAATGAAAAAACTCAAGACTGAAAGAAAGAAAGAAAGAAACTAAAGAAAGAATGAGAGACGGTTTGAAAGCTACAAAGAAAGAAACAAAAAAAAGAGAAACACAGAAAAATTAAAGATAGAATGAGAGAAGTTATGAAAGCTAGAATGAATGAATGAAAGAAAGAAAGAGAGAAAGAAACTTAAGATAGAATGAGAGAAGGTATGAAAGCTAGAAGGAGAGATATCAAGAAAGAAGGAAAGAAAGATAGAAAGAAACTAAAGATAGAATGAGAGAAGGTTTGAAAGCTAGATTGAATGAAAGAATGAAAGGAAGAAAAAAACTAAAGATATGAATGAGAGAATTTATGAAAGCTAGAATGAAAGATCAAAAGAAAGAAAGAAAGAAACTAAAGATAGAATGAGAGAAGGTATGAAAGCTAGAAAAATATTAAGAATGAAAGAAAGAAAGAAAGAATGAAAGAAAGAAAGAAAGAAAAACGAAATGAAGAAAGAAAGAAAGAAATAAAAGGAAGTAAAGAATGAAAAAAGAAAGAAAGAAAGAAAAAACTAAAGATAGAATGAGAGAAGGTATGAAAGCTAGAATGAAAGATATTAAGAAAAAAGAAACAAAGAAAGAAACTAAACATAGAATGATTTAAGGTTTGAAAGCTAGAATGAAAGAAAGAAACAAAGAAAGAAAGAAAGATAGAAAGAAACTAAAGAGAATGAGAGAAAGTATGAAAGCTAGAATGAAAGACACTATAGATAGAATGAGAGAAGGTATAACAGCTATAATGAAACATGACAAGAATGTATAAGGAAGAAAGAAAGAATAAAGATAGAATGAGAGAAGGTATGAAAGTTAGAAAAATATGAAGAAAGAAAGAAAGAAAGAAAGAATGAAAGAAAGAAAGAAAGAAAGAAAATAGAAATGAAGAAAGAAAGAAAGAAATAAATAAAAAGGAATTAAAGAATGAAAAAAGAAAGAAAGGAAGAAAGAAAGAAAGAAAAAACTAAAGATAGAATGAGAGAAGATATGAAAGCTAGAATGAAAGATATCAAGAAAAAAGAAAGAAAGAAAGAAACTAAAGATAGAATAAGGGAAGGTTTGAAAGCTAGAATGAAAGAAAGAAACAAAGAAAGAAAGATAGAAAGAAACTAAAGAGAATGAGAGAAGGTATGAAAGTAGAATGAAAGACATCAAGAAAGACAGAAAGAAAGAAAGAAAGACAGAAAGAAAGAAAGATACAAAGAAAGAAAGAAAGATATAGAGAAAGAAAGTCAGAGTAAGAAAATGAAATGAAGAAAGAAGGAAACAAAAGATTGAATGAGAGAAGGTATGAAAGCTAGAAAAATATTAAGAATGAAAGAAAGAAAGAATGAAAGAAAGAAAGAAAGAAAGAAAAAAGAAATGAAGAAAGAAAGAAAAAAAAGGAAGGAAAGAATGAAAAAAGAAAGAAACAAAGAAAGAAAGAAAGACAGAAAGAAACTAAAGAGAATGAGAGAAAGTATGAAAGCTAGAATGAAAGACATGAAGAAAGACAGAAAGAAAGACACTATAGATAGAATGAGAGAAGGTATAAAAGCTATAATGAAACATGTCAAGAATGTATAAGGAAGAAAGAAAGAAACTAAAGAGAATGAGAGAAGGTATGAAAGCTAGAATGAAAGACATCAAGACAGACAGACAGAAAGAAAGAAAGACAGAAAGAAAGAAAGATACAAAGAAAGAAAGAAAGATAGAGAGAAAGAATGTTAGAAAGTAAGAAAAAGAAATGAAGAAAGAAGGAAACAAAAGATAGAATGAGAGAAGGTATGAAAGCTAGAAAAATATTAAGAATGAAGGAAAGAAAGAATGAAAGAAAGAAAGAAAGGAAGAAAGAAGAAATGAAGAAAGAAAGAAAAAAAAGGAAGGAAAGAATGAAAAAAGAAAGAAAGAAAGAAAGAAAGAAAGAAAATACTAACGATAGAATGAGAGCAGGTATGAAAGCTAGAATGAAAGATATTAAGAAAAAAGAAAGAAGGAAAGAAACTAAACATAGAATGATGGAAGGTTTGAAACCTAGAATGAAAGAAAGAAACAAAGAAAGAAAGAAAGATAGAAAGAAACTAAAGAGAATGAGAGAAAGTATGAAAGCTAGAATGAAAGACATGAAGAAAGACAGAAAGAAAGACACTATAGATAGAATGAGAGAAGGTATAAAAGCTATAATGAAACATGTCAAGAATGTATAAGGAAGAAAGAAAGAAACTAAAGAGAATGAGAGAAGGTATGAAAGCTAGAATGAAAGACATCAAGACAGACAGACAGAAAGAAAGAAAGACAGAAAGAAAGAAAGATACAAAGAAAGAAAGAAAGATAGAGAGAAAGAATGTTAGAAAGTAAGAAAAAGAAATGAAGAAAGAAGGAAACAAAAGATAGAATGAGAGAAGGTATGAAAGCTAGAAAAATATTAAGAATGAAGGAAAGAAAGAATGAAAGAAAGAAAGAAAGGAAGAAAGAAGAAATGAAGAAAGAAAGAAAAAAAAGGAAGGAAAGAATGAAAAAAGAAAGAAAGAAAGAAAGAAAGAAAGAAAATACTAACGATAGAATGAGAGCAGGTATGAAAGCTAGAATGAAAGATATTAAGAAAAAAGAAAGAAGGAAAGAAACTAAACATAGAATGATGGAAGGTTTGAAACCTAGAATGAAAGAAAGAAACAAAGAAAGAAAGAAAGATAGAAAGAAACTAAAGAGAATGAGAGAAAGTATGAAAGCTAGAATGAAAGACATGAAGAAAGACAAAGAAAGACACTATAGATAGAATGAGAGAAGGTATAAAAGCTATAATGAAACATGTCAAGCATGTATGAGGAAGAAAGAAAGAAACTAAAGATAGAATGAGAGAAGGTATGAAAGTTAGAAAAATATGAAGAAAGAAAAAAAGAATGAGTGAAAGAAAGAAAGAAAATAGAAATGAAGAAAGAAAGAAATAAAGAAATAAAAAGGAAGGAAAGAATGAAAAAAGAAAGAAAGAAAGAAAGAAAGAAAATACTAAAGATAGAATGAGAGAAGGTATCAAAGCTAGAATGAAAGATATCAAGAAAAAAGAAAGAAAGAAAAAAACTAAAGATAGAATGAGGGAAGGTTTGAAAGCTAGAATGAAAGAAAGAAACAAAGAAAGAAAGATAGAAAGAAACTAAAGAGAATGAGAAAAGGTATGAAAGCTAGAATGAAAGACATCAAGAAAGACAGATAGAAAGAAAGACAGAGAGACAGAAAGAAAAAAAGATACAAAGAAAGAAAGAAAGATAGAGAGAAAGAAAGTTAGAAAGTAAGAAAAAGAAATGAAGAAAGAAGGAAACAAAAGATAGAATGAGAGAATGTATGAATGCTTGAATGAGAGATATCAAGAAAGAAAGGAAGAAATAAATGAATAAATAATGAAAGAAACTAAAAAAGAATGAGAGAAGGTTTGAAAGCTACAAAGAAAGAAACAAAAAAAGAGAGAAAGACAGAAAGAAATTAAAGATAGAATGAGAGAAGTTATGAAAGCTATAATGAATGAATGAAAGAAAGAAAAAGAGAAAGAAACTTAAGATAGAATGAGAGAAGGTATGAGAGCTAGAAGGAGAGATATCAAGAAAGAAGGAAAGAAAGGTAGAAAGAAACTAAAGATATAATGAGAGAAGGTTTGAAAGCTAGATTGAATGAAAGAATGAAAGGATGAAAGAAACTAAATATATGAATGAGAGAATTTATGAAAGCTAGAATGAAAGATCAAAAGAAAGAAAGAAAGAAACTAAAGATAGAATGAGAGAAGGTATGAAAGCTAGAAAAATATTAAGAATGAAAGAAAGAAAGAATGAATGAAAGAAAGAAAGTAAAACGAAATGAAGAAAGAAAGAAATAAATAAAAGGAAGTAAAGAATGAAAAAAGAAAGAAAGAAAGAAAGAAAGAAAAAACTAAAGATAGAATGAGAGAAGGTATGAAAGCTAGAATGAAAGATATTAAGAAAAAAGAAAGAAAGAAAGAAACTAAACATAGAATGATGGAAGGTTTCAAAGCTAGAATGAAAGAAAGAAACAAAGAAAGAAAGAAAGATAGAAAGAAACTAAAGAGAATGAGAGAAAGTATGAAAGCTAGAATGAAAGACATGAAGAAAGACAGAAAGAAAGACACTATAGATAGAATGAGAGAAGTTATAAAAGCTATAATGAAACATGACAAGAATGTATAAGGAAGAAAGAAAGAATAAAGATAGAATGAGAGAAGGTATGAAA
The DNA here is from genome assembly GCA_037013535.1 of Intellagama lesueurii. Lineage (NCBI taxonomy): Eukaryota > Metazoa > Chordata > Lepidosauria > Squamata > Agamidae > Intellagama > Intellagama lesueurii. The sequence goes on from JBAJHW010000013.1 coordinate 12,035,494, forward strand.
GTTAGAAAAATATGAAGAAAGAAAGAAAGAAAGAAAGAATGAAAGAAAGAAAGAAAGAAAATAGAAATGAAGAAAGAAAGAAATAAAGAAATAAAAAGGAATTAAAGAATGAAAAAAGAAAGAAAGGAAGAAAGAAAGAAAGAAAAAACTAAAGATAGAATGAGAGAAGGTATGAAAGCAAGAATGAAAGATATCAAGAAAAAAGAAAGAAAGAAAGAAACTAAAGATAGAATGAGGGAAGGTTTGAAAGCTAGAATGAAAGAAAGAAACAAAGAAAGAAAGATAGAAAGAAACTAAAGAGAATGAGAGAAGGTATGAAAGTAGAATGAAAGACATCAAGAAAGACAGAAAGAAAGAAAGAAAGACAGAAAGAAAGAAAGATACAAAGAAAAAAAGAAAGATATAGTGAAAGAAAGTCAGAGAGTAAGAAAAAGAAATGAAGAAAGAAGGAAACAAAAGATTGAATGAGAGAATGTATAAATGTTTGAATGGAAGATATCAAGAAAGAAAGGAAGAAATAAATAAATAAATAATGAAAGAAACTAAAAAAGATTGAGAGAAGGTTTCAAAGCTAGAATGAAAAATCTCAAGATTGAAAGAAAGAAAGAAAGAAACTAAAGAACGAATGAGAGACGGTTTGAAAGATAGAAAGAAAGAAACAAAAGAGAGAGAAAGACAGAAAGAAATTAAAGATAGAATGAGAGAAGTTATGAAAGCTAGAATGAATGAAAGAAAGAAAGAAAGACAGAAAGAAACTTAAGATAGAATGAGAGAAGTTATGAAAGCTAGAAGGAGAGATATCAAGAAAGAAGGAAAGAAAGATAGAAAGAAACTAAAGATAGAATGAGAGAAGGTATGAAAGTTAGATTGAATGAAAGAATGAAAGGAAGAAAGAAACTAAAGATATGAATGAGAGAATTTATGAAAGCTAGAATGAAAGATCAAAAGAAAGAAAGAAAGAAACTAAAGATAGAATGAGAGAAGGTATGAAAGCTAGAAAAATATTAAGAATGAAAGAAAGAAAGAATGAAAGAAAGAAAGAAAGAAAGAAAAAAGAAATGATGAAAGAAAGAAATAAAAGGAAGGAAAGAATGAAAAAAGAAAGAAAGAAAGAAAGAAAATACTAAAGATAGAAGGAGATCAGGTATGAAAGCTAGAATGAAAGATATTAAGAAAAAAGAAAGAAAGAAAGAATCTAAACATAGAATGATGGAAGGTTTGAAAGCTAGAATGAAAGAAAGAAACAAATAAAGAAAGAAAGAAAGAAAGAAACTAAAGAGAATGAGAGAAAGTATGAAAGCTAGAATGAAAGATATGAAGAACGACAGAAAGAAAGACACTATAGATAGAATGAGAGAAGGTATAAAAGCTATAATGAAACATGTCAAGCATGTATAATGAAGAAAAAAAGAAACTAAAGATAGAATGAGAGAAGGTATGAAACTTAGAAAAATATGAAGAAAGAAAGAAAGAATGAAAGAAAGAAAGAAAGAAAGAAAACAGAAATGAAGAAAGAAAGAAAGAAAGAAAAAGAAAGGAAAGAATGAAAAAAGAAAAAAAGAAAAAACTAAAGATAGAATGAGAGAAGGTATGAAAGCTAGAATGAAAGATATCAAGAAAAAAGAAAGAAAAAAACTAAAGATAGAATGAGGGAAGGTTTGAAAGCTAGAATGAAAGAAAGAAACAAAGAAAGAAAGATAGAAAGAAACTAAAGAGAATGAGAGAAGGTATGAAAGCTAGAATGAAAGACATCAAGAAAGACAGAAAGAAAGACAGACAGAAAGAGAGAAAGATACAAAGAAAGAAAGAAAGATAGAGAGAAAGAAAGTTAGAAAGTAAGAAAAAGAAATGAAGAAAGAAGGAAACAAAAGATAGAATGAGAGAATGTATGAATGCTAGAATGAAAGATATCAAGAAAGAAATGAATAAATAAATAAATAAATAAATAAATAATGAAAGAAACTAAAAAGAATGAGAGAAGGTTTGAAAGCTAGAATGAAAAATCTCAAGTCTGAAAGAAAGAAAGAAACTAAAGAAAGAATGAGAGACGGTTTGAAATCTAGAAAGAAAGAAACAAAAAAAGAGAGAAAGACAGAAAGAAATTAAAGATAGAATGAGAGAAGGTATGAAACCTAGAATGAGAGATATCAAGAAAGAAAAAAGAAAGATAGAAAGAAACTAAAGAGAATGAGAGAAGGTATCAATGATAGAATGAAAGATATCAAGAAAGAAAGAAAGAAAGGAGAGAAAAAAGAAAGAAAGGAACTAAAGATAAAATGAGAGAAGTTATGAAAGCTAGAATGAATGACAGAAAGAAAGAAAGACAGAAAGAAAATTAAGATAGAATGGGAGAAGGTATGAAAGCTAGAAGGAGAGATATCAAGAAAGAAAGAAAGAGAGATAGAAAGAAAGAAAGAAAGAAAGAGAGATAGAAAGAAAGAAACTAAAGATAGAATGAGAGAAGGTATGAAAGCTAGATTGAATGAAAGAATGAAAGGACGAAAGAAACTAAAGATATGAATGAGAGAATGTATGAAAGCAAAAAAAATATTAAGAATGAAAGAAAGAAAGAAAGAATGAAAGAAAGAAAAAAGAAATGAAGAAAGAAAGAAAAATAAAAGGAAGGAAAGAATGAAAAAAGAAAGAAAGAATGAAAGAAAGAAAAAACTAAAGATAGAATGAGAGAAGGTATGAAAGCTAGAATGAAAGATATTAAGAAAAAAGAAAGAAAGAAAGAAACTAAACATAGAATGATGGAAGGTTTGAAAGCCAGAATGAAAGAAAGAAACAAAGAAAGAAAGAAAGATAGAAAGAAACTAAAGAGAATGAGAGAAAGTATGAAAGCTAGAATGAAAGACATGAAGAAAGACAGAAAGAAAGACACTATAGATAGAATGAGAGAAGGTATAAAAGCTATAATGAAACATGTCAAGAATGTATAAGGAAGAAAGAAAGAAACTAAAGATAGAATGAGAGAAGTTATGAAAGCTAGAATGAATGAAAGAAAGAAAGAAAGACAGAAAGAAAATTAAGATAGAATGAGAGAAGGTATGAAAGCTAGAAGGAGAGATATCAAGAAAGAAAGAAAGAAAGATAGAAAGAAACTAAAGATAGATTGAGAGAAGGTATGAAAGCTAGAAGGAGAGATATCAAGAAAGAAAGAAAGAAAGAAAGAAAGAAAGAAAGAAAGAAAGAAAGAAAGAAAGAAAGAAAGAAAGAAAGAAAGAAAGATATCAAGAAAGAAAGAAAGATAGAAAGAAACTAAAGATAGAATGAGAGAAGGTATGAAAGCTAGATTGAATAAAAAAATGAAAGGAAGAAAGAAACTAAAGATATGAATGAGAGAATTTATGAAAGCTAGAATGAAATATCAAAAGAAAGAAAGAAAGAAACTAAAGATAGAATGAGAGAAGGTATGAAAGCTAGAAAAATATTAAGAATGAAAGAAAGAAAGAAAGAAAGAAAGAAAAAAGAAATGAAGAAAGAAAGAATGAAAGAAATAAAAGGAAGAAAAGAATGAAAAAAGAAAGAATAAATGAAAGAGAAAAAACTAAAGATAGAATGAGAGAAGGTAGGAAAGCTAGAATGAAAGATATTAAGAAAAAAGAAAGAAAGAAAGAAACTAAACATAGAATGATGGAAGGTTTGAAACCTAGAATGAAAGAAAGAAACAAAGAAAGAAAGAAAGATAGATAGAAACTAAAGAGAATGAGACAAAGTATGAAAGCTAGAATGAAAGACATGAAGAAAGACAGAAAGAAAGTCACTATAGATAGAAGGAGAGAAGGTATAAAAGCTATAATGAAACATGTCAAGAATGTATAAGGAAGAAAGAAAGAAACTAAAGATAGAATGAGAGAAGGTATGAAAGTTAGAAAAATATGAAGAAAGATAGAAAGAAAGAATGAAAGAAAGAAAGAAAGAAAGAAAGAAAGAAAATAGAAATGATGAAAGAACAAAATAAAGAAATAAAAAGGAAGGAAAGAATGAAAAAAGAAAGAAAGAAAGAAAGAAAAAACTAAAGATAGAATGAGAAAAGGTATGAAAGCTAGAATGAAAGATATCAAGAAAAAAGAAAGAAAGAAAAAAACTAAAGATAGAATGAAAGCTAGAATGAAAGAAACAAAGAAAGAAAGATAGAAAAAAACTAAAGAGAATGAGAGAAGGTAGGAAAGCTAAAATGAAAGACATCAAGACAGACAGAAAGAAAGATAGATACAAAGAAAGAAAGAAAGAGAGAGAGAAAGAAAGTTAGAAAGTAAGAAAAAGAAATGAAGAAAGAAGGAAACAAAAGATAGAATGAGAGAATTTATGAATGCTAGAATGAAAGATATCAAGAAATAAATAAATAAATAAATAAATAATGAAACAAACTAAAAAAGAATGAGAGAAGGTTTGAAAGGTAGAATGAAAAATCTCAAGACTGAAAGAAAGAAAGAAAGAAACTAAAGAAAGAATGAGAGACGGTTTGAAAGCTAGAAAGAACGAAACAAAAAAAGAGAGAAAGACAGAAAGAAATTAAAGATAGAATGAGAGAAGGTATGAAACCTAGAATGAGAGATATCAAGAAAGAAAGAAAGAAAGATAGAAAGAAACTAAAGAGAATGAGAGAAGGTATCAATGATAGAATGAAAGATATCGAGAAAGAAAGAAGGAGAGAAAAAAGAAAGAAAGAAACTAAAGATATGAATTATAGAAAGTATGAAAGCTAGAATGAAAGATCGAAAGAAAGAAAGAAAGAAAGAAAAAAGAAAGAAAGGAACTAAAGATAGAATGAGAGAAGTTATGAAAGCTAGAATGAATGAAAGAAAGAAAGACAGAAAGAAAATTAAGATAGAATGAGAGAAGGTATGAAAGCTAGAAGGAGAGATATCAAGAAAGAAAGAAAGAAAGAAAGAAAGATAGAAGGAAAGTAAAGATAGAATGAGAGAAGGTATGAAAGCTAGATTGAATGAAAGAATGAAAGGAAGAAAGAAACTAAAGATATGAATGAGAGAATTTATGAAAGCTAGAATGAAAGATCAAAAGAAAGAAAGAAAGAAACTAAAGATAGAATGAGAGAAGGTATGAAAGCTAGAAAAATATTAAGAATGAAAGAAAGAAAGAAAGAAAAAAGAAATGAAGAAAGAAAGAAAGAAAGAAATAAAAGGAAGGAAAGAATGAAAAAAGAAAGAAAGAATGAAAGAAAGAAAAAACTAAAGATAGAATGAGAGCAGGTATGAAAGCTAGAATGAAAGATATTAAGAAAAAAGAAAGAAGGAAAGAAACTAAAGAGAATGAGAGAAAGTATGAAAGCTAGAATGAAAGACATGAAGAAAGACAGAAAGAAAGACACTATAGATATAATGAGAGAAGGTATAAAAGCTATAATGAAACATGTCAAGAATGTATAAGGAAGAAAGAAAGAAACTAAAGATAGAATGAGAGAAGTTATGAAAGCTAGAATGAATGAAAGAAAGAAAGAAAGACAGAAAGAAAATTAAGATAGAATGAGAGAAGGTATGAAAGCTAGAAGGAGAGATATCAAGAAAGAAAGAAAGATAGAAAGAAACTAAAGATAGAATGAGAGAAGGTATGAAAGCTAGATTGAATGAAAGAATGAAAGGAAGAAAGAAACTAAAGATATGAATGAGAGAATTTATGAAAGCTAGAATGAAATATCAAAAGAAAGAAAGAAAGAAACTAAAGATAGAATGAGAGAAGGTATGAAAGCTAGAAAAATATTAAGAATGAAAGAAAGAAAGAAAGAAAGAAAGAAAAAAGAAATGAAGAAAGAAAGAATGAAAGAAATAAAAGGAAGGAAAGAATGAAAAAAGAAAGAATGAATGAAAGAGAAAAAACTAAAGATAGAATGAGAGAAGGTAGGAAAGCTAGAATGAAAGATATTAAGAAAAAAGAAAGAAAGAAAGAAACTAAACATAGAATGATGGAAGGTTTGAAACCTAGAATGAAAGAAAGAAACAAAGAAAGAAAGAAAGATAGATAGAAACTAAAGAGAATGAGACAAAGTATGAAAGCTAGAATGAAAGACATGAAGAAAGACAGAAAGAAAGTCACTATAGATAGAATGAGAGAAGGTATAAAAGCTATAATGAAACATGTCAAGAATGTATAAGGAAGAAAGAAAGAAACTAAAGATAGAATGAGAGAAGGTATGAAAGTTAGAAAAATATGAAGAAAGATAGAAAGAAAGAAAGAAAGAAAGAAAGAAAGAAAGAAAGAAAGAAAGAAAGAAAGAAAGAAAGAAAATAGAAATGATGAAAGAACAAAATAAAGAAATAAAAAGGAAGGAAAGAATGAAAAAAGAAAGAAACAAAAAAGAAAGAAAAAACTAAAGATAGAATGAGAAAAGGTATGAAAGCTAGACTGAAAGATATCAAGAAAAAAGAAAGAAAGAAAAAACTAAAGATAGAATGAAAGCTAGAATGAAAGAAACAAAGAAAGAAAGATAGAAAAAAACTAAAGAGAATGAGAGAAGGTAGGAAAGCTAAAATGAAAGACATCAAGACAGACAGAAAGAAAGAAAGATACAAAGAAAGAAAGAAAGATAGAGAGAAAGAAAGTTAGAAAGTAAGAAAAAGAAATGAAGAAAGAAGGAAACAAAAGATAGAATGAGAGAATTTATGAATGCTAGAATGAAAGATATCAAGAAATAAATAAATAAATAAATAAATAAATAATGAAAGAAACTAAAAAAGAATGAGAGAAGGCTTGAAAGGTACAATGAAAAATCTCAAGACTGAAAGAAAGAAAGAAAGAAACTAAAGAAAGAATTAGAGACGGTTTGAAAGCTAGAAAGAACGAAACAAAAAAAGAGAGAAAGACAGAAAGAAATTAAAGATAGAATGAGAGAAGGTATGAAACCTAGAATGAGAGATATCAAGAAAGAAAGAAAGAAAGATAGAAAGAAACTAAAGAGAATGAGAGAAGGTATCAATGATAGAATGAAAGATATCGAGAAAGAAAGAAGGAGAGAAAAAAGAAAGAAAGAAACTAAAGATATGAATCATAGAAAGTATGAAAGCTAGAATGAAAGATCGAAAGAAAGAAAGAAAGAAAGAAAGAAAAAAAAGAAAGAAAGAAACTAAAGATAGAATGAGAGAAGTTATGAAAGCTAGAATGAATGAAAGAAAGAAAGACAGAAAGAAAATTAAGATAGAATGAGAGAAGGTATGAAAGCTACAAGGAGAGATATCAAGAAAGAAAGAAAGAAAGAAAGATAGAAGGAAACTAAAGATAGAATGAGAGAAGGTATGAAAGCTAGATTGAATGAAAGAATGAAAGGAAGAAAGAAACTAAAGATATGAATGAGAGAATTTATGAAAGCTAGAATGAAAGATCAAAAGAAAGAAAGAAAGAAACTAAAGATAGAATGAGAGAAGGTATGAAAGCTTGAAAAATATTAAGAATGAAAGAAAGAAAGAAAGAAAGAAAGAAAAAAGAAATGAAGAAAGAAAGAAAGAAAGTAATAAAAGGAAGGAAAGAATGAAAAAAGAAAGAAAGAATGAAAGAAAGAAAAAACTAAAGATATAATGAGAGCAGGTATGAAAGCTAGAATGAATGAAAGAAAGAAAGACAGAAAGAAAATTAAGATAGAATGAGAGAAGGTATGAAAGCTAGAAGGAGAGATATCATGAAAGAAAGAAAGAAAGAAGGATAGAAGGAAACTAAAGATAGAATGAGAGAAGGTTTGAAAGGTAGAATGAAAAATCTCAAGACTGAAAGAAAGAAAGAAAGAAACTAAAGAAAGAATGAGAGACGGTTTGAAAGCTAGAAAGAACGAAACAAAAAAAGAGAGAAAGACAGAAAGAAATTAAAGATAGAATGAGATAAGGTATGAAACCTAGAATGAGAGATATCAAGAAAGAAAGAAAGAAAGATAGAAAAAAACTAAAGAGAATGAGAGAAGGTATCAATGATAGAATGAAAGATATCGAGAAAGAAAGAAGGAGAGAAAAAAGAAAGAAAGAAACTAAAGATATGAATTATAGAAAGTATGAAAGCTAGAATGAAAGATCGAAAGAAAGAAAGAAAGAAAGAAAAAAGAAAGAAAGAAACTAAAGATAGAATGAGAGAAGTTATGAAAGCTAGAATGAATGAAAGAAAGAAAGACAGAAAGAAAATTAAGATAGAATGAGAGAAGGTATGAAAGCTAGAAGGAGAGATATCAAGAAAGAAAGAAAGAAAGAAAGAAAGATAGAAGGAAAGTAAAGACAGAATGAGAGAAGGTATGAAAGCTAGATTGAATGAAAGAATGAAAGGAAGAAAGAAACTAAAGATATGAATGAGAGAATTTATGAAAGCTAGAATGAAAGATCAAAAGAAAGAAAGAAAGAAACTAAAGATAGAATGAGAGAAGGTATGAAAGCTAGAAAAATATTAAGAATGAAAGAAAGAAAGAAAGAAAAAAGAAATGAAGAAAGAAAGAAAGAAAGAAATAAAAGGAAGGAAAGAATGAAAAAAGAAAGAAAGAATGAAAGAAGGAAAAAACTAAAGATAGAATGAGAGCAGGTATGAAAGCTAGAATGAAAGATATTAAGAAAAAAGAAAGAAGGAAAGAAACTAAAGAGAATGAGAGAAAGTATGAAAGCTAGAATGAAAGACATGAAGAAAGACAGAAAGAAAGACACTATAGATAGAATGAGAGAAGGTATAAAAGCTATAATGAAACATGTCAAGAATGTATAAGGAAGAAAGAAAGAAACTAAAGATAGAATGAGAGAAGTTATGAAAGCTAGAATGAATGAAAGAAAGAAAGAAAGACAGAAAGAAAATTAAGATAGAATGAGAGAAGGTATGAAAGCTAGAAGGAGAGATATCAAGAAAGAAAGAAAGAAAGATAGAAAGAAACTAAAGATAGAATGAGAGAAGGTATGAAAGCTAGATTGAATGAAAGAATGAAAGGAAGAAAGAAACTAAAGATATGAATGAGAGAATTTATGAAAGCTAGAATGAAATATCAAAAGAAAGAAAGAAAGAAACTAAAGATAGAATGAGAGAAGGTATGAAAGCTAGAAAAATATTAAGAATGAAAGAAAGAAAGAAAGAAAGAAAGAAAAAAGAAATGAAGAAAGAAAGAATGAAAGAAATAATAGGAAGGAAAGAATGAAAAAAGAAAGAATGAATGAAAGAGAAAAAACTAAAGATAGAATGAGAGAAGGTAGGAAAGCTAGAATGAAAGATATTAAGAAAAAAGAAAGAAAGAAAGAAACTAAACATAGAATGATGGAAGGTTTGAAACCTAGAATGAAAGAAAGAAACAAAGAAAGAAAGAAAGATAGATAGAAACTAAAGAGAATGAGACAAAGTATGAAAGCTAGAATGAAAGACATGAAGAAAGACAGAAAGAAAGTCACTATAGATAGAATGAGAGAAGGTATAAAAGCTATAATGAAACATGTCAAGAATGTATAAGGAAGAAAGAAAGAAACTAAAGATAGAATGAGAGAAGGTATGAAAGAAAAATATGAAGAAAGATAGAAAGAAAGAATGAAAGAAAGAAAGAAAGAAAGAAAGAAAGAAAGAAAGAAAGAAAATAGAAATGATGAAAGAACGAAATAAAGAAATAAAAAGGAAGGAAAGAATGAAAAAAGAAAGAAAGAAAGAAAAAACTAAAGATAGAATGAGAAAAGGTATGAAAGCTAGAATGAAAGATATCAAGAAAAAAGAAAGAAAGAAAAAACTAAAGATAGAATGAAAGCTAGAATGAAAGAAACAAAGAAAGAAAGATAGAAAAAAACTAAAGAGAATGAGAGAAGGTAGGAAAGCTAAAATGAAAGACATCAAGACAGACAGAAAGAAAGATAGATACAAAGAAAGAAAGAAAGAGAGAGAGAAAGAAAGTTAGAAAGTAAGAAAAAGAAATGAAGAAGGAAGGAAACAAAAGATAGAATGAGAGAATTTATGAATGCTAGAATGAAAGATATCAAGAAATAAATAAATAAATAAATAAATAATGAAACAAACTAAAAAAGAATGAGAGAAGGTTTGAAAGGTAGAATGAAAAATCTCAAGACTGAAAGAAAGAAAGAAAGAAACTAAAGAAAGAATGAGAGACGGTTTGAAAGCTAGAAAGAACGAAACAAAAAAAGAGAGAAAGACAGAAAGAAATTAAAGATAGAATGAGAGAAGGTATGAAACCTAGAATGAGAGATATCAAGAAAGAAAGAAAGAAAGATAGAAAGAAACTAAAGAGAATGAGAGAAGGTATCAATGATAGAATGAAAGATATCGAGAAAGAAAGAAGGAGAGAAAAAAGAAAGAAAGAAACTAAAGATATGAATTATAGAAAGTATGAAAGCTAGAATGAAAGATCGAAAGAAAGAAAGAAAGAAAGAAAGAAAGAAAAAAGAAAGAAAGAAACTAAAGATAGAATGAGAGAAGTTATGAAAGCTAGAATGAATGAAAGAAAGAAAGACAGAAAGAAAATTAAGATAGAATGAGAGAAGGTATGAAAGCTAGAAGGAGAGATATCAAGAAAGAAAGAAAGAAAGAAAGATAGAAAGAAACTAAAGATAGAATGAGAGAAGGTATGGAAGCTTGAAAAATATTAAGAATGAAAGAAAGAAAGAAAGAAAGAAAGAAAGAAAGAAAGAAAGAAAGAAACTAAAGATAGAATGAGAGAAGGTATGAAAGCTAGAAAAATATTAAGTATGAAAGAAAGAAAGAAAGAAAGAAAGAAAGAAAAAAGAAATGAAGAAAGAAAGAAAGAAATAAATAAAAGGAAGGAAAGAATGAAAAAAGAAAGAATGAATGAAAGAGAAAAAACAAAACATAGAATGATGGAAGGTTTGAAACCTAGAATGAAAGAAAGAAACAAACAAAGAAAGAAAGATAGATAGAAACTAAAGAGAATGAGAGAAAGTATGAAAGCTAGAATAAAGACATGAAGAAAGAGAGAAAGAAAGTCACTATAGATAGAATGAGATAAGGTATAAAAGCTATAATGAAACATGTCAAGAATGTATAAGGAAGAAAGAAAGAAACTAAAGATAGAATGAGAGAAGGTATGAAAGTTAGAAAAATATGAAGAAAGAAAGAAAGAAAGAATGAAAGAAAGAAAGAAAGAAAGAAGAAAATAGAAATGATGAAAGAACGAAATAAAGAAATAAAAAGGAAGGAAAGAATGAAAAAAGAAGGAAAGAAAGAAAGAAAAAACTAAAGATAGAATGAGAGAAGGTATGAAAGCTAGAATGAAAGATATCAAGAAAAAAGAAAGAAAGAAAAAAACTAAAGATAGAATGAAAGCTAGAATGAAAGAAACAAAGAAAGAAAGATAGAAAGAAACTAAAGAGAATGAGAGAAGGTAGGAAAGCTAAAATGAAAGACATCAAGACAGACAGAAAGATAGATACAAAGAAAGAAAGAAAGATAGAGAGAAAGAAAGTTAGAAAGTAAGAAAAAGAAATGAAGAAAGAAGGAAACAAAAGATAGAATGAGAGAATTTATGAATGCTAGAATGAAAGATATCAAGAAAGAAAAAAATAAATAAATCAATAAATAATGAAAGAAACTAAAAAAGAATGAGAGAAGGTTTGAAAGGTAGAATGAAAAATCTCAAGACTGAAAGAAAGAAAGAAAGAAAGAAACTAAAGAAAGAATGAGAGACGGTTTGAAAGCTAGACATAACGAAACAAAAAAAGAGAGAAAGACAGAAAGAAATTAAAGATCGAATGAGAGAAGGTATGAAACCTAGAATGAGAGATATCAAGAAAGAAAGAAAGAAAGATAGAAAGAAACTAAAGAGAATGAGAGAAGGTATCAATGATAGAATGAAAGATATCGAGAAAGAAAGAAGGAGAGAAAAAAGAAAGAAAGAAACTAAAGATATGAATCATAGAAAGTATGAAAGCTAGAATGAAAGATCGAAAGAAAGAAAGAAAGAAAGAAAAAAGAAAGAAAGAAACTAAAGATAGAATGAGAGAAGGTATGAAAGCTAGAAGGAGAGATATCAAGAAAGAAAGAAAGAAAGAAAGATAGAAGGAAACTAAAGATAGAATGAGAGAAGGTATGAAAGCTAGATTAAATGAAAGAATGAAAGGCAGAAAGAAACTAAGGATATGAATGAGAGAATTTATGAAAGCTAGAATGAAAGATCAAAAGAAAGAAAGAAAGAAACTAAAGATAGAATGAGAGAAGGTATGAAAGTTTGAAAAATATTAAGAATGAAAGAAAGAAAGAAAGAAAGAAAGAAAAAAGAAATGAAGAAAGAAAGAAAGAAAGAAATAATAGGAAGGAAAGAATGAAAAAAGAAAGAAAGAATGAAAGAAAGAAAAAACTAAAGATAGAATGAGAGCAGGTATGAAAGCTAGAATGAAAGATTTTAAGAAAAAAGAAAGAAGGAAAGAAACTAAAGAGAATGAGAGAAAGTATGAAAGCTAGAATGAAAGACATGAAGAAAGACAGAAAGAAAGACACTATAGATAGAATGAGAGAAGGTATAAAAGCTATAATGAAACATGTCAAGAATGTATAAGGAAGAAAGAAAGAAACTAAAGATAGAATGAGAGAAGGTATGAAAGTTAGAAAAATATGAAGAAAGAAAGAAAGATCGAAAGAAAGAAAGAAAGAAAAAAGAAAGAAAGAAACAAAAGATAGAATGGGAGAAGATATGAAAGCTAGAATTGAATGAAAGAAAGAAAGAAAGACAGAAAGAAAATTAAGATAGAATGAGAGAACGTATGAAAGCTAGAAGGAGAGATATCAAGAAAGAAAGAAAGAAAGATAGAAAGAAACTAAAGATAGAATGAGAGAAGGCATGAAAGCTAGATTGAATGAAAGAATGAAAGGAAGAAAGAAACTAAAGATATGAATGAGAGAATTTATAAAAGCTAGAATGAAATATCAAAAGAAAGAAAGAAAGAAACTAAAGATAGAATGAGAGAAGGTATGAAAGCTAGAAAAATATTAAGAATGAAAGAAAGAAAGAAAGAAAAAAGAAATGAAGAAAGAAAGAAAGAAAGAAATAAAAGGAAGGAAAGAATGAAAAAAGAAAGAAAGAATGAAAGAAAGAAAAAACTAAAGATAGAATGAGAGAAGGTATGAAAGCTGCAATGAAAGATATTAAGAAAAAAGAAAGAAAGAAAGAAACTAAACATAGAATGATGGAAGGTTTGAAAGCCAGAATGAAAGAAAGAAACAAAGAAAGAAAGAAAGATAGAAAGAAACTAAAGAGAATGAGAGAAAGTTTGAAAGCTAGAATGAAAGACATGAAGAAAGACAGAAAGAAAGACACTATAGATAGAATGAGAGAAGGTATAAAAGGTATAATGAAACATGTCAAGAATGTATAAGGAAGAAAGAAAGAAACTAAAGATAGAATGAGAGAAGTTATGAAAGCTAGAATGGATGAAAGAAAGAAAGAAAGACAGAAAGAAAATTAAGATAGAATGAGAGAAGGTATGAAAGCTAGAAGGAGAGATATCAAGAAAGAAAGAAAGAAAGATAGAAAGAAACTAAAGATAGAATGAGAGAAGGTATGAAAGCTAGATTGAAAGATATTAAGAAAAAAGAAAGAAAGAAAGAAACTAAAGATAGAATGAGAGAAGTTATGAAAGCTAGAATGAATGAAAGAAAGAAAGACAGAAAGAAAATTAAGATAGAATGAGAGAAGGTATGAAAGCTAGAAGTAGAGATATCAAGAAAGAAAGAAAGAAAGAAAGATAGAAAGAAACTAAAGATAAAATGAGAGAAGGTATGAAAGCTTGAAAAATATTAAGAATGAAAGAAAGAAAGAAAGAAAGAAAGAAAGAAAGAAAGAAAGAAAGAAAAAAGAAATGAAGAAAGAAAGAAAGAAAGAAATAAAAGGAAGGAAAGAATGAAAAAAGAACGAAAGAATGAAAGAAAGAAAAAACTAAAGATAGAATGAGAGCAGGTATGAAAGCTAGAATGAAAGATATTAAGAAAAAAGAAAGAAGGAAAGAAACTAAACATAGAATGATGGAAGGTTTCAAAGCTAGAATGAAAGAAAGAAACAAAGAAAGAAAGAAAGATAGAAAGAAACTAAAGATAGAATGAGAGAAGGTATGAAAGCTAGATTGAATGAAAGAATGAAACGAAGAAAGAAACTAAAGATATGAATGAGAGAATTTATGAAAGCTAGAATGAAAGATCAAAAGAAAGAAAGAAAGAAATTAAAGATAGAATGAGAGAAGGTATGAAATCTAGAATGAGAGATATCAAGAAAGAAAGAAAGAAAGATAGAAAGAAACTAAAGAGAATGAGAGAAGGTATCAATGATAGAATGAAAGATATCGAGAAAGAAAGAAGGAGAGAAAAAAATAGAAAGAAAGAAACTAAAGATATGAATCATAGAAAGTATGAAAGCCAGAATGAAAGATCGAAAGAAAGAAAGAAAGAAAGAAAAAAGAAAGAAAGAAACTAAAGATAGAATGAGAGAAGTTATGAAAGCTAGAATGAATGAAAGAAAGAAAGACAGAAAGAAAATTAAGATAGAATGAGAGAAGGTATGAAAGCTAGAAGGAGAGATATCAAGAAAGAAAGAAAGAAAGAAAGATAGAAGGAAACTAAAGATAGAATGAGAGAAGGTATGAAAGCTAGATTAAATGAAAAAATGAAAGGCAGAAAGAAACTAAGGATATGAATGAGAGAATTTATGAAAGCTAGAATGAAAGATCAAAAGAAAGAAAGAAAGAAACTAAAGATAGAATGAGAGAAGGTATGAAAGCTTCAAAAATATTAAGAATGAAAGAAAGAAAGAAAGAAAGAAAGAAAGAAAAAAGAAATGAAGAAAGAAAGAAAGAAAGAAATAATAGGAAGGAAAGAATGAAAAAAGAAAGAAAGAATGAAAGAAAGAAAAAACTAAAGATAGAATGAGAGCAGGTATGAAAGCTAGAATGAAAGATTTTAAGAAAAAAGAAAGAAGGAAAGAAACTAAAGAGAATGAGAGAAAGTATGAAAGCTAGAATGAAAGACATGAAGAAAGACAGAAAGAAAGACACTATAGATAGAATGAGAGAAGGTATAAAAGCTATAATGAAACATGTCAAGAATGTATAAGGAAGAAAGAAAGAAACTAAAGATAGAATGAGAGAAGGTATGAAAGTTAGAAAAATATGAAGAAAGAAAGAAAGATCGAAAGAAAGAAAGAAAGAAAAAAGAAAGAAAGAAACTAAAGTTAGAATGGGAGAAGATATGAAAGCTAGAATTGAATGAAAGAAAGAAAGAAAGACAGAAAGA
Organism: Intellagama lesueurii; assembly: GCA_037013535.1. Classification (NCBI taxonomy): domain Eukaryota; kingdom Metazoa; phylum Chordata; class Lepidosauria; order Squamata; family Agamidae; genus Intellagama; species Intellagama lesueurii. The sequence continues at coordinate 12,050,692 of JBAJHW010000013.1, forward strand.
AAATTAAGATAGAATGAGAGAACGTATGAAAGCTAGAAGGAGAGATATCAAGAAAGAAAGAAAGAAAGATAGAAAGAAACTAAAGATAGAATGAGAGAAGGCATGAAAGCTAGATTGAATGAAAGAATGAAAGGAAGAAAGAAACTAAAGATATGAATGAGAGAATTTATGAAAGCTAGAATGAAATATCAAAAGAAAGAAAGAAAGAAACTAAAGATAGAATGAGAGAAGGTATGAAAGCTAGAAAAATATTAAGAATGAAAGAAAGAAAGAAAGAAAAAAGAAATGAAGAAAGAAAGAAAGAAATAAATAAAAGGAAGGAAAGAATGAAAAAAGAAAGAAAGAACGAAAGAAAGAAAAAACTAAAGATAGAATGAGAGAAGGTATGAAAGCTACAATGAAAGATATTAAGAAAAAAGAAAAAAAGAAAGAAACTAAACATAGAATGATGGAAGGTTTGAAAGCCAGAATGAAAGAAAGAAACAAAGAAAGAAAGAAAGATAGAAAGAAACTAAAGAGAATGAGAGAAAGTTTGAAAGCTAGAATGAAAGACATGAAGAAAGACAGAAAGAAAGACACTATAGATAGAATGAGAGAAGGTATAAAAGGTATAATGAAACATGTCAAGAATGTATAAGGAAGAAAGAAAGAAACTAAAGATAGAATGAGAGAAGTTATGAAAGCTAGAATGAATGAAAGAAAGAAAGAAAGACAGAAAGAAAATTAAGATAGAATGAGAGAAGGTATGAAAGCTAGAAGGAGAGATATCAAGAAAGAAAGAAAGAAAGATAGAAAGAAACTAAAGATAGAATGAGAGAAGGTATGAAAGCAAGATTGAATGAAAGAATGAAAGGAAGAAAGAAACTAAAGATATGAATGAGAGAATTTATGAAAGCTAGAATGAAATATCAAAAGAACGAAAGAAAGAAACTAAAGATAGAATGAGAGAAGGTATAAAAGCTAGAAAATTATTAAGAATGAAAGAAAGAAAGAAAGAAAGAAACAAGAAATGAAGAAAGAAAGAAATAAAAGGAAGGAAAGAATGAAAAAAGAAAGAATGAATGAAAGAGAAAAAACTAAAGATAGAATGAGAGAAGGTAGGAAAGCTAGAATGAAAGATATTAAGAAAAAAGAAAGAAAGAAAGAAACTAAACATAGAATGATGGAAGGTTTGAAACCTAGAATAAAAGAAAGAAACAAAGAAAGAAAGAAAGATAGATAGAAACTAAAGAGAATGAGAGAAAGTATGAAAGCTAGAATGAAAGACATGAAGAAAGACAGAAAGAAAGTCACTATAGATAGAATGAGAGAAGGTATAAAAGCTATAATGAAACATGTCAAGAATGTATAAGGAAGAAAGAAAGAAACTAAAGGTAGAATGAGAGAAGGTATGAAAGTTAGAAAAATATGAAGAAAGAAAGAAAGAAAGATAGAAAAAACTAAAGATAGAATGAGAGAAGGTATGAAAGCTAGAATGAAAGATATCAAGAAAAAAGAAAGAAAGAAAAAAACTAAAGATAGAATGAAAGCTAGAATGAAAGAAACAAAGAAAGAAAGATAGAAGGAAACTAAAGAGAATGAGAGAAGGTAGGAAAGCTAAAATGAAAGACATCAAGACAGACAGAAAGAAAGATAGATACAAAGAAAGAAAGAAAGAAAGAAAGAGAGAAAGAAAGGTAGAAAGTAAGAAAAAGAAATGAAGAAAGAAGGAAACAAAAGATAGAATGAGAGAATTTATGAATGATAGAATGAAAGATATCAAGAAAGAAAGGAAGAAATAAATAAATAAATAATGAAAGAAACTAAAAAAGAATGAGAGAAGGTTTGAAAGCTAGAATGAAAAATCTCAAGACTGAAAGAAAGTAAGAAAGAAACTAAAGAAAGAATGAGAGACGGTTTGAAAGCTAGAAAGAAAGAAACAAAAAAAGAGAGAAAGATAGAAAGAAATTAAAGATAGAATGAGAGAAGGTATGAAACCTAGAATGAGAGATATCAAGAAAGAAAGAAAGAAAGAAAGATAGAAAGAAACTAAAGAGAATGAGAGAAGGTATCAATGATAGAATGAAAGATATCGAGAAAGAAAGAAGGAGAGAAAAAAGAAAGAAAGAAACTAAAGATATGAATCATAGAAAGTATGAAAGCTAGAATGAAAGATCGAAAGAAAGAAAGAAAGAAAGAAAAAAGAAAGAAAGAAACTAAAGATAGAATGAGAGAAGTTATGAAAGCTAGAATGAATGAAAGAAAGAAAGATAGAAAGAAAATTAAGATAGAATGAGAGAAGGTATGAAAGCTAGAAGTAGAGATATCAAGAAAGAAAGAAAGAAAGAAAGATAGAAAGAAACTAAAGATAGAATGAGAGAAGGTATGAAAGCTTGAAAAATATTAAGAATGAAAGAAAGAAAGAAAGAAAGAAAGAAAGAAAGAAAAAAGAAATGAAGAAAGAAAGAAAGAAAGAAATAAAAGGAAGGAAAGAATGAAAAAAGAAAGAAAGAATGAAAGAAAGAAAAAACTAAAGATAGAATGAGAGCAGGTATGAAAGCTAGAATGAAAGATATTAAGAAAAAAGAAAGAAGGAAAGAAACTAAACATAGAGTGATGGAAGGTTTCAAAGCTAGAATGAAAGAAAGAAACAAAGAAAGAAAGAAAGATAGAAAGAAACTAAAGATAGAATGAGAGAAGGTATGAAAGCTAGATTGAATGAAAGAATGAAACGAAGAAAGAAACTAAAGATATGAATGAGAGAATTTATGAAAGCTAGAATGAAAGATCAAAAGAAAGAAAGAAAGAAACTAAAGATAGAATGAGAGAAGGTATGAAAGCTAGAAAAATATTAAGAATGAAAGAAAGAAAGAAAGAAAGAAAGAAAAAAGAAATGAAGAAAGAAAGAAAGAAAGAAAGAAAGAAAAGGAAGGAAAGAATGAAAAAAGAAAGAATGAATGAAAGAGAAAAAACTAAAGATAGAATGAGAGAAGGTAGGAAAGCTAGAATGAAAGATATTAAGAAAAAAAGAAAGAAAGAAAGAAACTAAACATAGAATGATGGAAGGTTTGAAACCTAGAATGAAAGAAAGAAACAAAGAAAGAAAGAAAGATAGATAGAAACTAAAGAGAATGAGACAAAGTATGAAAGCTAGAATGAAAGACATGAAGAAAGACAGAAAGAAAGTCACTATAGATAGAATGAGAGAAGGTATTAAAGCTATAATGAAACATGTCAAGAATGTATAAGGAAGAAAGAAAGAAACTAAAGATAGAATGAGAGAAGGTATGAAAGTTAGAAAAATATGAAGAAAGATAGAAAGAAAGAATGAAAGAAAGAAAGAAAGAAAGAAAGAAAATAGAAATGATGAAAGAACAAAATAAAGAAATAAAAAGAAAGGAAAGAATGAAAAAAGAAAGAAAGAAAGAAAGAAAAAACTAAAGATAGAATGAGAGAAGGTATGAAATCTAGAATGAAAGATATCAAGAAAAAAGAAAGAAAGAAAAAAACTAAAGATAGAATGAAAGCTAGAATGAAAGAAACAAAGAAAGAAAGATAGAAAGAAACTAAAGAGAATGAGAGAAGGTAGGAAAGCTAAAATGAAAGACATCAAGACAGACAGAAAGAAAGATAGATACAAAGAAAGAAAGAAAGATAGAGAGAAAGAAAGTTAGAAAGTAAGAAAAAGAAATGAAGAAAGAAGGAAACAAAAGATAGAATGAGAGAATTTATGAATGCTAGAATGAAAGATATCAATAAATAAATAAATAAATAAATAAATAAATAAATAATGAAAGAAACTAAAAAAGAATGAGAGAAGGTTTGAAAGGTACAATGAAAAATCTCAAGACTGAAATAAAGAAAGAAAGAAACTAAAGAAAGAATGAGAGACGGTTTGAAAGCTAGAAAGAACGAAACAAAAAAAGAGAGAAAGACAGAAATAAATTAAAGATAGAATGAGAGAAGGTATGAAACCTAGAATGAGAGATATCAAGAAAGAAAGAAAGAAAGATAGAAAGAAACTAAAGAGAATGAGAGAAGGTATCAATGATAGAATGAAAGATATCGAGAAAGAAAGAAGGAGAGAAAAAAGAAAGAAAGAAATTAAAGATATGAATCATAGAAAGTATGAAAGCTAGAATGAAAGATCGAAAGAAAGAAAGAAAGAAAGAAAGAAAAAAGAAAGAAAGAAACTAAAGATAGAATGAGAGAAGTTATGAAAGCTAGAATGAATGAAAGAAAGAAAGACAGAAAGAAAATTAAGATAGAATGAGAGAAGGTATGAAAGCTAGAAGGAGAGATATCAAGAAAGAAAGAAAGAAAGAAAGATAGAAGGAAACTAAAGATAGAATGAGAGAAGGTATGAAAGCTAGATTGAATGAAAGAATGAAAGGAAGAAAGAAACTAAAGATATGAATGAGAGAATTTATGAAAGCTAGAATGAAAGATCAAAAGAAAGAAAGAAAGAAACTAAAGATAGAATGAGAGAAGGTATGAAAGCTAGAATGAAAGATTTTAAGAAAAAAGAAAGAAGGAAAGAAACTAAAGAGAACGAGAGAAAGTATGAAAGCTAGAATGAAAGACATTAAGAAATACAGAAAGAAAGACACTTTAATAGAATGAGAGAAGGTATAAAAGCTATAATGAAACATGTCAAGAATGTATAAGGAAGAAAGAAAGAAACTAAAGATAGAATGAGAGAAGGTATGAAAGCTAGAATGAAAGATTTTAAGAAAAAAGAAAGAAGGAAAGAAACTAAAGAGAACGAGAGAAAGTATGAAAGCTAGAATGAAAGACATGAAGAAAGACAGAAAGAAAGACACTATAGATAGAATGAGAAGGTATAAAAGCTATAATGAAACATGTCAAGAATGTATAAGGAAGAAAGAAAGAAACTAAAGATAGAATGAGAGAAGGTATGAAAGTTAGAAAAATATGAAGAAAGAAAGAAAGATCGAAAGAAAGAAAGAAAGAAAAAAGAAAGAGAGAAACTAAAGATAGAATGGGAGAAGATATGAAAGCTAGAACTGAATGAATGAAAGAAAGAAAGACAGAAAGAAAATTAAGATAGAATGAGAGAAGGTATGAAAGCTAGAAGGAGAGATATCAAGAAAGAAAGAAAGAAAGATAGAAAGAAACTAAAGAGAATGAGAGAAAGTTTGAAAGCTAGAATGAAAGACATGAAGAAAGACAGAAAGAAAGACACTATAGATAGAATGAGAGAAGGTATAAAAGGTATAATGAAACATGTCAAGAATGTATAAGGAAGAAAGAAAGAAACTAAAGATAGAATGAGAGAAGTTATGAAAGCTAGAATGAATGAAAGAAAGAAAGAAAGACAGAAAGAAAATTAAGATATAATGAGAGAAGGTATGAAAGCTAGAAGGAGAGATATCAAGAAAGAAAGAAAGAAAGATAGAAAGAAACTAAAGATAGAATGAGAGAAGGTATGAAAGCTAGATTGAATGAAAGAATGAAAGGAAGAAAGAAACTAAAGATATGAATGAGAGAATTTATGAAAGCTAGAATGAAATATCAAAAGAAAGAAAGAAAGAAACTAAAGATAGAATGAGAGAAGGTATGAAAGCTTGAAAAATATTAAGAATGAAAGAAAGAAAGAAAGAAAGAAACAAGAAATGAAGAAAGAAAGAAATAAAAGGAAGGAAAGAATGAAAAAAGAAAGAATGAATGAAAGAGAAAAAACTAAAGATAGAATGAGAGAAGGTAGGAAATTAGAATGAGAGATATTAAGAAAAAAGAAAGAAAGAAAGAAACTAAACATAGAATGATGGAAGGTTTGAAACCTAGAATAAAAGAAAGAAACAAAGAAAGAAAGAAAGATAGATAGAAACTAAAGAGAATGAGAGAAAGTATGAAAGCTAGAATGAAAGACATGAAGAAAGACAGAAAGAAAGTCACTATAGATAGAATGAGAGAAGGTATAAAAGCTATAATGAAACATGTCAAGAATGTATAAGGAAGAAAGAAAGAAACTAAAGGTAGAATGAGAGAAGGTATGAAAGTTAGAAAAATATGAAGAAAGAAAGAAAGAAAGATAGAAAAAACTAAAGATAGAATGAGAGAAGGTATGAAAGCTAGAATGAAAGATATCAAGAAAAAAGAAAGAAAGAAAAAAACTAAAGATAGAATGAAAGCTAGAATGAAAGAAACAAAGAAAGAAAGATAGAAGGAAACTAAAGAGAATGAGAGAAGGTAGGAAAGCTAAAATGAAAGACATCAAGACAGACAGAAAGAAAGATAGATACAAAGAAAGAAAGAAAGAAAGAGAGAAAGAAAGGTAGAAAGTAAGAAAAAGAAATGAAGAAAGAAGGAAACAAAAGATAGAATGAGAGAATTTATGAATGATAGAATGAAAGATATCAAGAAAGAAAGGAAGAAATAAATGAATAAATAATGAAAGAAACTAAAAAAGAATGAGAGAAGGTTTGAAAGCTAGAATGAAAAATCTCAAGACTGAAAGAAAGAAAGAAAGAAACTAAAGAAAGAATGAGAGACGGTTTGAAATCTAGAAAGAAAGAAACAAAAAAAGAGAGAAAGATAGAAAGAAATTAAAGATAGAATGAGAGAAGGTATGAAACCTAGAATGAGAGATATCAAGAAAGAAAGAAAGAAAGAAAGATAGAAAGAAACTAAAGAGAATGAGAGAAGGTATCAATGATAGAATGAAAGATATCGAGAAAGAAAGAAGGAGAGAAAAAAGAAAGAAAGAAACTAAAGATATGAATCATAGAAAGTATGAAAGCTAGAATGAAAGATCGAAAGAAAGAAAGAAAGAAAGAAAAAAGAAAGAAAGAAACTAAAGATAGAATGAGAGAAGTTATGAAAGCTAGAATGAATGAAAGAAAGAAAGACAGAAAGAAAATTAAGATAGAATGAGAGAAGGTATGAAAGCTAGAAGTAGAGATATCAAGAAAGAAAGAAAGAAAGAAAGATAGAAAGAAACTAAAGATAGAATGAGAGAAGGTATGGAAGCTTGAAAAATATTAAGAATGAAAGAAAGAAAGAAAGAAAGAAAGAAAGAAAGAAAGAAAGAAAGAAAGAAAGAAAAAAGAAATGAAGAAAGAAAGAAAGAAAGAAATAAAAGGAAGGAAAGAATGAAAAAAGAAAGAAAGAATGAAAGAAAGAAAAAACTAAAGATAGAATGAGAGCAGGTATGAAAGCTAGAATGAAAGATATTAAGAAAAAAGAAAGAAGGAAAGAAACTAAACATAGAATGATGCAAGGTTTCAAAGCTAGAATGAAAGAAAGAAACAAAGAAAGAAAGAAAGATAGAAAGAAACTAAAGATAGAATGAGAGAAGGTATGAAAGCTAGATTGAATGAAAGAATGAAACGAAGAAAGAAACTAAAGATATGAATGAGAGAATTTATGAAAGCTAGAATGAAAGATCAAAAGAAAGAAAGAAAGAAACTAAAGATAGAATGAGAGAAGGTATGAAAGCTAGAAAAATATTAAGAATGAAAGAAAGAAAGAAAGAAAGAAAGAAAAAAGAAATGAAGAAAGAAAGAAAGAAAGAAAGAAAAGGAAGGAAAGAATGAAAAAAGAAAGAATGAATGAAAGAGAAAAAACTAAAGATAGAATGAGAGAAGGTAGGAAAGCTAGAATGAAAGATATTAAGAAAAAAAGAAAGAAAGAAAGAAACTAAACATAGAATGATGGAAGGTTTGAAACCTAGAATGAAAGAAAGAAACAAAGAAAGAAAGAAAGATAGATAGAAACTAAAGAGAATGAGACAAAGTATGAAAGCTAGAATGAAAGACATGAAGAAAGACAGAAAGAAAGTCACTATAGATAGAATGAGAGAAGGTATAAAAGCTATAATGAAACATGTCAAGAATGTATAAGGAAGAAAGAAAGAAACTAAAGGTAGAATGAGAGAAGGTATGAAAGTTAGAAAAATATGAAGAAAGAAAGAAAGAAAGAAAGAAAGAAAGAAGGAAAGAAAGAAAGAAAATAGAAATGATGAAAGAACGAAATAAAGAAATAAAAAGGAAGGAAAGAATGAAAAAAGAAAGAAAGAAAGAAAGAAAAAACTAAAGATAGAATGAGAGAAGGTATGAAATCTAGAATGAAAGATATCAAGAAAAATGAAAGAAAGAAAAAAACTAAAGATAGAATGAAAGCTAGAATGAAAGAAACAAAGAAAGAAAGAGAAGGAAACTAAAGAGAATGAGAGAAGGTAGGAAAGCTAAAATGAAAGACATCAAGACAGACAGAAAGAAAGATAGATACAAAGAAAGAAAGAAAGATAGAGAGAAAGAAAGTTAGAAAGTAAGAAAAAGAAATGAAGAAAGAAGGAAACAAAAGATAGAATGAGAGAATTTATGAATGCTAGAATGAAAGATATCAAGAAATAAATAAATAAATAAATAAATAAATAATGAAAGAAACTAAAAAAGAATGAGAGAAGGTTTGAAAGGTACAATGAAAAATCTCAAGACTGAAAGAAAGAAAGAAAGAAACTAAAGAAAGAATGAGAGACGGTTTGAAAGCTAGAAAGAACGAAACAAAAAAAGAGAGAAAGACAGAAATAAATTAAAGATAGAATGAGAGAAGGTATGAAACCTAGAATGAGAGATATCAAGAAAGAAAGAAAGAAAGATAGAAAGAAACTAAAGAGAATGAGAGAAGGTATCAATGATAGAATGAAAGATATCGAGAAAGAAAGAAGGAGAGAAAAAAGAAAGAAAGAAATTAAAGATATGAATCATAGAAAGTATGAAAGCTAGAATGAAAGATCGAAAGAAAGAAAGAAAGAAAGAAAGAAAAAAGAAAGAAAGAAACTAAAGATAGAATGAGAGAAGTTATGAAAGCTAGAATGAATGAAAGAAAGAAAGACAGAAAGAAAATTAAGATAGAATGAGAGAAGGTATGAAAGCTAGAAGGAGAGATATCAAGAAAGAAAGAAAGAAAGAAAGATAGAAGGAAACTAAAGATAGAATGAGAGAAGGTATGAAAGCTAGATTGAATGAAAGAATGAAAGGAAGAAAGAAACTAAAGATATGAATGAGAGAATTTATGAAAGCTAGAATGAAAGATCAAAAGAAAGAAAGAAAGAAACTAAAGATAGAATGAGAGAAGGTATGAAAGCTAGAATGAAAGATTTTAAGAAAAAAGAAAGAAGGAAAGAAACTAAAGAGAACGAGAGAAAGTATGAAAGCTAGAATGAAAGACATGAAGAAAGACAGAAAGAAAGACACTATAATAGAATGAGAGAAGGTATAAAAGCTATAATGAAACATGTCAAGAATGTATAAGGAAGAAAGAAAGAAACTAAAGATAGAATGAGAGAAGGTATGAAAGCTAGAATGAAAGATTTTAAGAAAAAAGAAAGAAGGAAAGAAACTAAAGAGAACGAGAGAAAGTATGAAAGCTAGAATGAAAGACATGAAGAAAGACAGAAAGAAAGACACTATAGATAGAATGAGAAGGTATAAAAGCTATAATGAAACATGTCAAGAATGTATAAGGAAGAAAGAAAGAAACTAAAGATAGAATGAGAGAAGGTATGAAAGTTAGAAAAATATGAAGAAAGAAAGAAAGATCGAAAGAAAGAAAGAAAGAAAAAAGAAAGAAAGAAACTAAAGATAGAATGGGAGAAGATATGAAAGCTAGAACTGAATGAAAGAAAGAAAGAAAGACAGAAAGAAAATTAAGATAGAATGAGAGAAGGTATGAAAGCTAGAAGGAGAGATATCAAGAAATAAAGAAAGAAAGATAGAAAGAAACTAAAGAGAATGAGAGAAAGTTTGAAAGCTAGAATGAAAGACATGAAGAAAGACAGAAAGAAAGACACTATAGATAGAATGAGAGAAGGTATAAAAGGTATAATGAAACATGTCAAGAATGTATAAGGAAGAAAGAAAGAAACTAAAGATAGAATGAGAGAAGTTATGAAAGCTAGAATGAATGAAAGAAAGAAAAAAAGACAGAAAGAAAATTAAGATAGAATGAGAGAAGGTATGAAAGCTAGAAGGAGAGATATCAAGAAAGAAAGAAAGAAAGATAGAAAGAAACTAAAGATAGAATGAGAGAAGGTATGAAAGCTAGATTGAATGAAAGAATGAAAGGAAGAAAGAAACTAAAGATATGAATGAGAGAATTTATGAAAGCTAGAATGAAATATCAAAAGAAAGAAAGAAAGAAACTAAAGATAGAATGAGAGAAGGTATGAAAGCTAGAAAAATATTAAGAATGAAAGAAAGAAAGAAAGAAAGAAACAAGAAATGAAGAAAGAAAGAAATAAAAGGAAGGAAAGAATGAAAAAAGAAAGAATGAATGAAAGAGAAAAAACTAAAGATAGAATGAGAGAAGGTAGGAAAGCTAGAATGAGAGATATTAAGAAAAAAGAAAGAAAGAAAGAAACTAAACATAGAATGATGGAAGGTTTGAAACCTAGAATAAAAGAAAGAAACAAAGAAAGAAAGAAAGATAGATAGAAACTAAAGAGAATGAGAGAAAGTATGAAAGCTAGAATGAAAGACATGAAGAAAGACAGAAAGAAAGTCACTATAGATAGAATGAGAGAAGGTATAAAAGCTATAATGAAACATGTCAAGAATGTATAAGGAAGAAAGAAAGAAACTAAAGGTAGAATGAGAGAAGGTATGAAAGTTAGAAAAATATGAAGAAAGAAAGAAAGAAAGATAGAAAAAACTAAATATAGAATGAGAGAAGGTATGAAAGCTAGAATGAAAGATATCAAGAAAAAAGAAAGAAAGAAAAAAACTAAAGATAGAATGAAAGCTAGAATGAAAGAAACAAAGAAAGAAAGATAGAAGGAAACTAAAGAGAATGAGAGAAGGTAGGAAAGCTAAAATGAAAGACATCAAGACAGACAGAAAGAAAGATAGATACAAAGAAAGAAAGAAAGAGAGAAAGAAAGGTAGAAAGTAAGAAAAAGAAATGAAGAAAGAAGGAAACAAAAGATAGAATGAGAGAATTTATGAATGATAGAATGAAAGATATCAAGAAAGAAAGGAAGAAATAAATAAATAAATAATGAAAGAAACTAAAAAAGAATGAGAGAAGGTTTGAAAGCTAGAATGAAAAATCTCAAGACTGAAAGAAAGAAAGAAAGAAACTAAAGAAAGAATGAGAGACGGTTTGAAAGCTAGAAAGAAAGAAACAAAAAAAGAGAGAAAGATAGAAAGAAATTAAAGATAGAATGAGAGAAGGTATGAAACCTAGAATGAGAGATATCAAGAAAGAAAGAAAGAAAGAAAGATAGAAAGAAACTAAAGAGAATGAGAGAAGGTATCAATGATAGAATGAAAGATATCGAGAAAGAAAGAAGGAGAGAAAAAAGAAAGAAAGAAACTAAAGATATGAATCATAGAAAGTATGAAAGCTAGAATGAAAGATCGAAAGAAAGAAAGAAAGAAAGAAAAAAGAAAGAAAGAAACTAAAGATAGAATGAGAGAAGTTATGAAAGCTAGAATGAATGAAAGAAAGAAAGACAGAAAGAAAATTAAGATAGAATGAGAGAAGGTATGAAAGCTAGAAGTAGAGATATCAAGAAAGAAAGAAAGAAAGAAAAATAGAAAGAAACTAAAGATAGAATGAGAGAAGGTATGGAAGCTTGAAAAATATTAAGAATGAAAGAAAGAAAGAAAGAAAGAAAGAAAGAAAGAAAGAAAAAAGAAATGAAGAAAGAAAGAAAGAAAGAAATAAAAGGAAGGAAAGAATGAAAAAAGAAAGAAAGAATGAAAGAAAGAAAAAACTAAAGATAGAATGAGAGCAGGTATGAAAGCTAGAATGAAAGATATTAAGAAAAAAGAAAGAAGGAAAGAAACTAAACATAGAATGATGGAAGGTTTCAAAGCTAGAATGAAAGAAAGAAACAAAGAAAGAAAGAAAGATAGAAAGAAACTAAAGATAGAATGAGAGAAGGTATGAAAGCTAGATTGAATGAAAGAATGAAACGAAGAAAGAAACTAAAGATATGAATGAGAGAATTTATGAAAGCTAGAATGAAAGATCAAAAGAAAGAAAGAAAGAAACTAAAGATAGAATGAGAGAAGGTATGAAAGCTAGAAAAATATTAAGAATGAAAGAAAGAAAGAAAGAAAGAAAGAAAAAAGAAATGAAGAAAGAAAGAAAGAAAGAAAGAAAGAAAAGGAAGGAAAGAATGAAAAAAGAAAGAATGAATGAAAGAGAAAAAACTAAAGATAGAATGAGACAAGGTAGGAAAGCTAGAATGAAAGATATTAAGAAAAAAGAAAGAAAGAAAGAAACTAAACATAGAATGATGGAAGGTTTGAAACCTAGAATGAAAGAAAGAAACAAACAAAGAAAGAAAGATAGATAGAAACTAAAGAGAATGAGACAAAGTATGAAAGCTAGAATGAAAGACATGAAGAAAGACAGAAAGAAAGTCACTATAGATAGAATGAGAGAAGGTATTAAAGCTATAATGAAACATGTCAAGAATGTATAAGGAAGAAAGAAAGAAACTAAAGATAGAATGAGAGAAGGTATGAAAGTTAGAAAAATATGAAGAAAGATAGAAAGAAAGAATGAAAGAAAGAAAGAAAGAAAGAAAGAAAATAGAAATGATGAAAGAACAAAATAAAGAAATAAAAAGAAAGGAAAGAATGAAAAAAGAAAGAAAGAAAGAAAGAAAAAACTAAAGATAGAATGAGAGAAGGTATGAAATCTAGAATGAAAGATATCAAGAAAAAAGAAAGAAAGAAAAAAAACGAAAGATAGAATGAAAGCTAGAATGAAAGAAACAAAGAAAGAAAGATAGAAAGAAACTAAAGAGAATGAGAGAAGGTAGGAAAGCTAAAATGAAAGACATCAAGACAGACAGAAAGAAAGATAGATACAAAGAAAGAAAGAAAGATACAGAGAAAGAAAGTTAGAAAGTAAGAAAAAGAAATGAAGAAAGAAGGAAACAAAAGATAGAATGAGAGAATTTATGAATGCTAGAATGAAAGATATCAATAAATAAATAAATAAATAAATAAATAAATAAATAAATAAATAATGAAAGAAACTAAAAAAGAATGAGAGAAGGTTTGAAAGGTACAATGAAAAATCTCAAGACTGAAAGAAAGAAAGAAAGAAACTAAAGAAAGAATGAGAGACGGTTTGAAAGCTAGAAAGAACGAAACAAAAAAAGAGAGAAAGACAGAAATAAATTAAAGATAGAATGAGAGAAGGTATGAAACCTAGAATGAGAGATATCAAGAAAGAAAGAAAGAAAGATAGAAAGAAACTAAAGAGAATGAGAGAAGGTATCAATGATAGAATGAAAGATATCGAGAAAGAAAGAAGGAGAGAAAAAAGAAAGAAAGAAATTAAAGATATGAATCATAGAAAGTATGAAAGCTAGAATGAAAGATCGAAAGAAAGAAAGAAAGAAAGAAAACAGAAAGAAAGAAACTAAAGATAGAATGAGAGAATTTATGAAAGCTAGAATGAATGAAAGAAAGAAAGACAGAAAGAAAATTAAGATAGAATGAGAGAAGGTATGAAAGCTAGAAGGAGAGATATCAAGAAAGAAAGAAAGAAAGAAAGATAGAAGGAAACTAAAGATAGAATGAGAGAAGGTATGAAAGCTAGATTGAATGAAAGAATGAAAGGAAGAAAGAAACTAAAGATATGAATGAGAGAATTTATGAAAGCTAGAATGAAAGATCAAAAGAAAGAAAGAAAGAAACTAAAGATAGAATGAGAGAAGGTATGAAAGCTAGAATGAAAGATTTTAAGAAAAAAGAAAGAAGGAAAGAAACTAAAGAGAACGAGAGAAAGTATGAAAGCTAGAATGAAAGACATGAAGAAAGACAGAAAGAAAGACACTAGAGATAGAATGAGAGAAGGTATAAAAGCTATAATGAAACATGTCAAGAATGTATAAGGAAGAAAGAAAGAAACTAAAGATAGAATGAGAGAAGGTATGAAAGCTAGAATGAAAGATTTTAAGAAAAAAGAAAGAAGGAAAGAAACTAAAGAGAACGAGAGAAAGTATGAAAGCTAGAATGAAAGACATGAAGAAAGACAGAAAGAAAGACACTATAGATAGAATGAGAGAAGGTATAAAAGCTATAATGAAACATGTCAAGAATGTATAAGGAAGAAAGAAAGAACCTAAAGATAGAATGAGAGAAGGTATGAAAGTTAGAAAAAGATGAAGAAAGAAAGAAAGATCGAAAGAAAGAAAGAAAGAAAAAAGAAAGAAAGAAACTAAAGATAGAATGGGAGAAGATATGAAAGCTAGAACTGAATGAATGAAAGAAAGAAAGACAGAAAGAAAATTAAGATAGAATGAGAGAAGGTATGAAAGCTAGAAGGAGAGATATCAAGAAAGAAAGAAAGAAAGATAGAAAGAAACTAAAGAGAATGAGAGAAAGTTTGAAAGCTAGAATGAAAGACATGAAGAAAGACAGAAAGAAAGACACTATAGATAGAATGAGAGAAGGTATAAAAGGTATAATGAAACATGTCAAGAATGTATAAGGAAGAAAGAAAGAAACTAAAGATAGAATGAGAGAAGTTATGAAAGCTAGAATGAATGAAAGAAAGAAAGAAAGACAGAAAGAAAATTAAGATAGAATGAGAGAAGGTATGAAAGCTAGAAGGAGAGATCTCAAGAAAGAAAGAAAGAAAGATAGAAAGAAACTAAAGATAGAATGAGAGAAGGTATGAAAGCTAGATTGAATGAAAGAATGAAAGGAAGAAAGAAACTAAAGATATGAATGAGAGAATTTATGAAAGCTAGAATGAAATATCAAAAGAAAGAAAGAAAGAAACTAAAGATACAATGAGAGAAGGTATGAAAGCTAGAAAAATATTAAGAATGAAAGAAAGAAAGAAAGAAAGAAACAAGAAATGAAGAAAGAAAGAAATAAAAGGAAGGAAAGAATGAAAAAAGAAAGAATGAATGAAAGAGAAAAAACTAAAGATAGAATGAGAGAAGGTAGGAAAGCTAGAATGAAAGATATTAAGAAAAAAGAAAGAAAGAAAGAAACTAAACATAGAATGATGGAAGGTTTGAAACCTAGAATGAAAGAAAGAAACAAAGAAAGAAAGAAAGATAGATAGAAACTAAAGAGAATGAGAGAAAGTGTGAAAGCTAGAATGAAAGACATGAAGAAAGACAGAAAGAAAGTCACTATAGATAGAATGAGAGAAGGTATAAAAGCTATAATGAAACATGTCAAGAATGTATAAGGAAGAAAGAAAGAAACTAAAGGTAGAATGAGAGAAGGTATGAAAGTTAGAAAAATATGAAGAAAGAAAGAAAGAAAGAAAGAATGAAAGAAAGAAGGAAAGAAAGAAAGAAAATAGAAATGATGAAAGAACGAAATAAAGAAATAAAAAGGAAGGAAAGAATGAAAAAAGAAAGAAAGAAAGAAAGAAAAAACTAAAGATAGAATGAGAGAAGGTATGAAAGCTAGAATGAAAGATATCAAGAAAAATGAAAGAAAGAAAAAAACTAAAGATAGAATGAAAGCTAGAATGAAAGAAACAAAGAAAGAAAGATAGAAGGAAACTAAAGAGAATGAGAGAAGGTAGGAAAGCTAAAATGAAAGACATCAAGACAGACAGAAAGAAAGATAGATACAAAGAAAGAAAGAAAGAAAGAAAGAAAGGTAGAAAGTAAGAAAAAGAAATGAAGAAAGAAGGAAACAAAAGATAGAATGAGAGAATTTATGAATGCTAGAATGAAAGATATCAAGAAAGAAAGAAAAAAAATAATGAAAGAAACTAAAAAAGAATGAGAGAAGGTTTGAAAGGTAGAATGAAAAATCTCAAGACTGAAAGAAAGAAAGAAAGAAACTAAAGAAAGAATGAGAGACGGTTTGAAAGCTAGAAAGAAAGAAACAAAAAAAGAGAGAAAGACAGAAAGAAATTAAAGATAGAATGAGAGAAGGTATGAAACCTAGAATGAGAGATATCAAGAAAGAAAGAAAGAAAGAAAGATAGAAAGAAACTAAAGAGAATGAGAGAAGGTATCAATGATAGAATGAAAGATATCGAGAAAGAAAGAAGGAGAGAAAAAAGAAAGAAAGAAACTAAAGATATGAATCATAGAAAGTATGAAAGCTAGAATGAAAGATCGAAAGAAAGAAAGAAAAAAAGAAAGAAAAAAGAAAGAAAGAAACTAAAGATAGAATGAGAGAAGTTATGAAAGCTAGAATGAATGAAAGAAAGAAAGACAGAAAGAAAATTAAGATAGAATGAGAGAAGGTATGAAAGCTAGAAGGAGAGATATCAAGAAAGAAAGAAAGAAAGAAAGATAGAAAGAAACTAAAGATAGAATGAGAGAAGGTATGAAATCTAGATTGAATGAAAGAATGAAAGGAAGAAAGAAACTAAAGATATGAATGAGAGAATTTATGAAAGCTAGAATGAAAGATCAAAAGAAAGAAAGAAAGAAACTAAAGATAGAATGAGAGAAGGTATGAAAGCTTGAAAAATATTAAGAATGAAAGAAAGAAAGAAAGAAAGAAAGAAAGAAAAAAGAAATGAAGAAAGAAAGAAAGAAAGAAATAAAAGGAAGGAAAGAATGAAAAAAGAAAGAAAGAATGAAAGAAAGAAAAAACTAAAGATAGAATGAGAGCAGGTATGAAAGCTAGAATGAAAGATATTAAGAAAAAAGAAAGAAGGAAAGAAACTAAACATAGAATGATGGAAGGTTTCAAAGCTAGAATGAAAGAAAGAAACAAAGAAAGAAAGAAAGATAGAAAGAAACTAAAGAGAATGAGAGAAAGTATGAAAGCTAGAATGAAAGACATGAAGAAAGACAGAAAGAAAGACACTATAGATAGAATTAGAGAAGGTATAAAAGCTATAATGAAACATGTCAAGAATGTATAAGGAAGAAAGAAAGAAACTAAAGATAGAATGAGAGAAGATATGAAAGTTAGAAAAATATGAAGAAAGAAAGAAAGATCGAAAGAAAGAAAGAAAGAAAAAAGAAAGAAAGAAATTAAAGATAGAATGGGAGAAGTTATGAAAGCAAGATTTGAATGAAAGAAAGAAAGAAAGACAGAAAGAAAATTAAGATAGAATGAGAGAAGGTATGAAAGCTAGAAGGAGAGATATCAAGAAAGAAAGAAAGAAAGAAAGAAAGATAGAAAGAAACTAAAGATAGAATGAGAGAAGGTATGAAAGCTAGATTGAATGAAAGAATTAAAGGAAGAAAGAAACTAAAGATATGAATGAGAGAATTTATGAAAGCTAGAATGAAAGATCAAAAGAAAGAAAGAAAGAAACTAAAGATAGAATGAGAGAAGGTATGAAAGCTAGAAAAATATTAAGAATGAAAGAAAGAAAGAAAGAATGAAAGAAAGAAAGAAAGAAAAACGAAATGAAGAAAGAAAGAAATAAATAAAAGGAAGTAAAGAATGAAAAATAAAGAAAGAAAGAAAGAAAGAAAGAAAGAAAAAACTAAAGATAGAATGAGAGAAGGTATGAAAGCTAGAATGAAAGATATTAAGAAAAAAGAAAGAAAGAAAGAAACTAAACATAGAATGATGGAAGGTTTCAAAGCTAGAATGAAAGAAAGAAACAAAGAAAGAAAGAAAGATAGAAAGAAACTAAAGAGAATGAGAGAAAGTATGAAAGCTAGAATGAAAGACATGAAGAAAGACAGAAAGAAAGACACTATAGATAGAATGAGAGAAGGTATAAAAGCTATAATGAAACATGACAAGAATGTATAAGGAAGAAAGAAAGAATAAAGATAGAATGAGAGAAGGTATGAAAGTTAGAAAAATATGAAGAAAGAAAGAAAGAAAGAATGAAAGAAAGAAAGAAAGAAAGAAAATAGAAATGAAGAAAGAAAGAAAGAAATAAAAAGGAAGGAAAGAATGAAAAAAGAAAGAAAGAAAGAAAGAAAGAAAAAACTAAAGATAGAATGAGAGAAGGTATGAAAGCTAGAATGAAAGATATCAAGAAAAAAGAAAGAAAGAAAGAAACTAAAGATAGAATGAGGGAAGGTTTGAAAGCTAGAATGAAAGAAAGAAACAAAGAAAGAAAGATAGAAAGAAACTAAAGAGAATGAGAGAAGGTATGAAAGATAAAATGAAAGACATCAAGAAAGACAGACAGAAAGAAAGAAAGACAGAAAGAAAGAAAGATACAAAGAAAGAAAGAAAGATATAGAGAAAGAAAGTCAGAGAGTAAGAAAAAGAAATGAAGAAAGAAGGAAACAAAAGATAGAATGAGAGAATGTATAAATGCTAGAATGAAAGATATCAAGAAGGAAAGGAAGAAATAAATAAATAAATAATGAAAGAAACTAAAAAAGAGTGAGAGAAGGTTTGAAAGCTAGAATTAAAAATCTCAAGACTGAAAGAAAGAAAGAAAGAAACTAAAGAAAGAATGAGAGACGGTTTGAAAGATAGAAAGAAAGAAACAAAAGAGAGAGAAAGACAGAAAGAAATTAAAGATAGAATGAGAGAAGTTATGAAAGCTAGAATGAATGAAAGAAAGAAAGAAAGACAGAAAGAAACTTAAGATAGAATGAGAGAAGGTATGAAAGCTAGAAGGAGAGATATCAAGAAAAAAGAAAGAAAGAAAGATAGAAGGAAACTAAAGATAGAATGAGAGAAGGTATGAAAGCTAGATTGAATGAAAGAATGAAAGGAAGAAAGAAACTAAAGATATGAATGAGAGAATTGATGAAAGCTAGAATGAAAGATCAAAAGAAAGAAAGAAAGAAACTAAAGATAGAGTGAGGGAAGGTATGAAAGCTAGAAAAAAATTAAGAATGAAAGAAAGAAAGAATGAAAGAAAGAAAGAAAGAAAGAAAGAAAAAAGAAATGATGAAAGAAAGAAAGAAATAAAAGGAAGGAAAGAATGAAAAAAGAAAGAAAGAAAGAAAGAAAATACTAAAGATAGAAGGAGAGCAGGTATGAAAGCTAGAATGAAAGATATTAAGAAAAAAGAAAGAAATAAAGAAACTAAACATACAATGATGGAAGGTTTGAAAGCTAGAATGAAAGAAAGAAAGAAAGAAAGAAAGAAAGAAAGAAAGAAAGAAAGAAAGAAAGAAAGAAAGAAACTAAAGAGAATGAGAGAAAGTATGAAAGCTAGAATGAAAGACATGAACAACGACAGAAAGAAAGACACTATAGATAGAATGAGAGAAGGTATAAAAGCTATAATGAAACATGTCAAGCATGTATAATGAAGAAAAAAAGATACTAAAGATAGAATGAGAGAAGGCATGAAACTTAGAAAAATATGAAGAAAGAAAGAAAGAATGAAAGAAAGAAAGAAAGAAAGAAAATAGAAATGAAGAAAGAAAGAAAGTAATAAAAAGAAAGGAAAGAATGAAAAAAGAAAGAAAGAAAAAACTAAAGATAGAATGAGAGAAGGTATGAAAGCTAGAATGAAAGATATCAAGAAAAAAGAAAGAAAGAAAAAAACTAAAGATAGAATGAGGGAAGATTTGAAAGCTAGAATGAAAGAAAGAAACAAAGAAAGAAAGATAGAAAGAAACTAAAGAGAATGAGAGAAGGTATGAAAGCTAGAATGAAAGACTTCAAGAAAGACAGAAAGAAAGACCGACAGAAAGAGAGAAAGATACAAAGAAAGAAAGATAGAGAGAAAGAAAGTTAGAAAGTAAGAAAAATAAATGAAGAAAGAAGGAAACAAAAGATAGAATGAGAGAATGTATGAATGCTAGAATGAAAGTTATCAAGAAAGAAATGAATAAATAAATAAATAAATAAATAAATAATGAAAGAAACTAAAAAAGAATGAGAGAAGGTATGAAACCTAGAATGAGAGATATCAAGAAAGAAAGAAAGAAAGATAGAAAGAAAGAAACTAAAGATAGAATGAGAGAAGGTATGAAAGCTAGATTGAAAGAAAGAATGAAAGGACGAAAGAAACAAAAGATGTGAATGAGAGAATTTATGAAAGCTAGAATGAAAGATCAAAAGAAAGAATGAAAGAAACTAAAGATAGAATGAGAGAAGGTATGAAAGCAAAAAAAATATTAAGAATGAAAGAAAGAAAGAAAGAAAGAAAAAAGAAATGAAGAAAGAAAGAAAGAAAAATAAAAGGAAGGAAAGAATGAAAAAAGAAAGAAAGAAAGAAAGAAAGAAAAAACTAAAGATAGAATGAGAGAAGGTATGAAAGCTAGAATGAAAGATATTAAGAAAAAAGAAAGAAAGAAAGAAACTAAACATAGAATGATGGAAGGTTTGAAAGCCAGAATGAAAGAAAGAAACAAAGAAAGAAAGAAAGATGGAAAGAAACTAAAGAGAATGAGAGAAAGTATGAAAGCTAGAATGAAAGACATGAAGAAAGACAGAAAGAAAGACACTATAGATAGAATGAGAGAAGGTATAAAAGCTATAATGAAACATGTCAAGAATGTATAAGGAAGAAAGAAAGAAACTAAAGATAGAATGAGAGAAGTTATGAAAGCTAGAATGAATGAAAGAAAGAAAGAAAGACAGAAAGAAAATTAAGATAGAATGAGAGAAGGTATGAAAGCTAGATTGAATGAAAGAATGAAAGGAAGAAAGAAACTAAAGATATGAATGAGAGAATTTATGAAAGCTAGAATGAAATATCAAAAGAAAGAAAGATTGAAACTAAAGAAAGAATGAGAGAAGGTATGAAACCTAGATTGAATGAAAGAATGAAAGGAAGAAAGAAACTAAAGATATGAATGAGAGAATTTATGAAAGCTAGAATGAAATATAAAAAGAAAGAAAGATTGAAACTAAAGATAGAATGAGAGAAGGTATGAAAGTTAGAAAAATATTAAGAATGAACGAAAGAAAGAAAGAATGAAAGAAAAAAGAAATGAAGAAAGAAAGAAAGAAAGAAATAAAAGGAAGGAAAGAATGAAAAAAGAAAGAATGAATTAAAGAGAAAAAACTAAAGATAGAATGAGAGATGGTAGGAAAGCTAGAATGAAAGATATTAAGAAAAAAGAAAGAAAGAAAGAAACTAAACATAGAATGACGGAAAATTTGAAACCTAGAATGAAAGAAAGAAACAAAGAAAGAAAGATAGATAGAAAGTAAAGAGAATGAGAGAAAGTATGAAAGCTAGAATGAAAGACATGAAAAAAGACAGAAAGAAAGTCACTATAGATAGAATGAGAGAAGGTATAAAAACTATAATGAAAGATGTCAAGAATGTATAAGGAAGAAAGAAAGAAACTAAAGATGGAATGAGAGAAGGTATGAATATGAAGAAAGAAAGAATGAATGAAAGAAAGAAAGACAGAAAGAAAGAAAATCGAAATGATGAAAGAACGAAATAAAGAAATAAAAAGGAAGGAAAGAATGAAAAAAGAAAGAAAGACAGAAAGAAAAAACTAAAGATAGAATGAGAGAAGGTATGAAAGCTAGAATGAAAGATATCAAGAAATAAATAAATAAATAAATAAATAAATAATGAAAGAAACTAAAAAAGAATGAGAGAAGGTTTGAAAGGTAGAATGAAAAATCTCAAGACTGAAAGAAAGAAAGAAAGAAACTAAAGAAAGAATGAGAGACGGTTTGAAAGCTAGAAAGAAAGAAACAAAAAAAGAGTGAAAGACAGAAAGAAATTAAAGATAGAATGAGAGAAGGTATGAAACCTAGAATGAGACATATCAAGAAAGAAAGAAAGAAAGATAGAAAGAAACTAAAGAGAATGAGAGAAGGTATCAATGATAGAATGAAAGATATCGAGAAAGAAAGGAGAGAAAAAAGAAAGAAAGAAACTAAAGATATGAATCACAGAAAGTATGAAAGCTAGAATGAAAGATCAAAAGAAAGAAAGAAAGAAAGAAAAAAGAAAGAAAGAAACTAAAGATAAAATGAGAGAAGTTATGAAAGCTAGAATGAATGAAAGAAAGAAAGACAAAAAGAAAATTAAGATAGAATGAGAGAAGGTAGGAAAGCTAGAAGGAGAGATATCAAGAAAGAAAGAAAGAAAGAGAGAAAGAAACTAAAGATAGAATGAGAGAAGGTATGAAAGCTTGAAAAATATTAAGAATGAAAGAAAGAAAGAAAGAAAGAAAGAAAGAAAGAAAGAAATAAGAAATGAAGAAAGAAAGAAAGAAAGAAAAAAAGGAAGGAAAGAATGAAAAAAGAAAGAAAGACAGAAAGAAAAAACTAAAGATAGAATGAGAGAAGGTATGAAAGCTAGAATGAAAGATATCAAGAAAAAAGAAAGAAAGAAAAAAACTAAAGATAGAATGAAAGCTAGAATGAAAGAAACAAAGAAAGAAAGATAGAAAGAAACTAAAGAGAATGAGAGAAGGTAGGAAAGCTAAAATGAAAGACATCAAGACAGACAGAAAGAAAGATAGATACAAAGAAAGAAAGAAAGATAGAGAGAAAGAAAGTTAGAAAGTAAGAAAAAGAAATGAAGAAAGAAGGAAACAAAAGATAGAATGAGAGAATTTATGAATGCTAGAATGAAAGATATCAAGAAATAAATAAATAAATAAATAAATAAATAATGAAAGAAACTAAAAAAGAATGAGAGAAGGTTTGAAAGCTAGAATGAAAAATCTCAAGACTGAAAGAAAGAAAGAAAGAAACTAAAGAAAGAATGAGAGACGGTTTGAAAGCTAGAAAGAATGAAACAAAAAAAGAGAGAAAGACAGAAAGAAATTAAAGATAGAATGAGAGAAGGTATGAAACCTAGAATGAGAGATATCAAGAAAGAAAGAAAGAAAGATAGAAAGAAACTAAAGAGAATGAGAGAAGGTATCAATGAAAGAATGAAAGATATCGAGAAAGAAAGAAGGAGAGAAAAAAGAAAGAAAGAAACTAAAGATATGAATCATAGAAAGTATGAAAGCTAGAATGAAAGATCGAAAGAAAGAAAGAAAGAAAGAAAAAAGAAAGAAAGAAACTAAAGATAGAATGAGAGAAGTTATGAAAGCTAGAATGAATGAAAAAAAGAAAGACAGAAAAAGATTAAGATAGAATGAGAGAAGGTATGAAAGCTAGAAGGAGAGATATCAAGAAAGAAAGAAAGATAGAAGGAAACTAAAGAAAGAATGAGAGAAGGTATGAAAGCTAGATTGAATGAAAGAATGAAAGGAAGAAAGAAACTAAGGATATGAATGAGAGAATTTATGAAAGCTAGAAAGAAAGATCAAAGAAAGAAAGAAAGAAACTAAAGATAGAATGAGAGAAGGTATGAAAGCTTGAAAAATATTAAGAATGAAAGAAAGAAAGAAAGAAAGAAAGAAAGAAAAAAGAAATGAAGAAAGAAAGAAAGAAAGAAATAATAGGAAGGAAAGAATGAAAAAAGAATGAAAGAAAGAAAAAACTAAAGATAGAATGAGAGCAGGTATGAAAGCTAGAATGAAAGATTTTAAGAAAAAAGAAAGAAGGAAAGAAACTAAAGAGAATGAGAGAAAGTATGAAAGCTAGAATGAAAGACATGAAGAAAGACAGAAAGAAAGACACTATAGATAGAATGAGAGAAGGTATAAAAGCTATAATGAAACATGTTCAGAATGTATAAGGAAGAAAGAAAGAAACTAAAGATAGAATGAGAGAAGGTATGAAAGTTAGAAAAATATGAAGAAAGAAAGAAAGATCGAAAGAAAGAAAGAAAGAAAAAAGAAAGAAAGAAACTAAAGATAGAATGGGAGAAGATATGAAAGCTAGAATTGAATGAAAGAAAGAAAGAAAGACAGAAAGAAAATTAAGATAGAATGAGAGAACGTATGAAAGCTAGAAGGAGAGATATCAAGAAAGAAAGAAAGAAAGATAGAAAGAAACTAAAGATAGAATGAGAGAAGGCATGAAAGCTAGATTGAATGAAAGAATGAAAGGAAGAAAGAAACTAAAGATATGAATGAGAGAATTTATGAAAGCTAGAATGAAATATCAAAAGAAAGAAAGAAAGAAACTAAAGATAGAATGAGAGAAGGTATGAAAGCTAGAAAAATATTAAGAATGAAAGAAAGAAAGAAAGAAAAAAGAAATGAAGAAAGAAAGAAAGAAAGAAAGAAATAAAAGGAAGGAAAGAATGAAAAAAGAAAGAAAGAATGAAAGAAAGAAAAAACTAAAGATAGAATGAGAGAAGGTATGAAAGCTAGAATGAAAGATATTAAGAAAAAAGAAAGAAAGAAAGAAACTAAAAATAGAATGATGGAAGGTTTGAAAGCCAGAATGAAAGAAAGAAACAAAGAAAGAAAGAAAGATAGAAAGAAACTAAAGAGAATGAGAGAAAGTTTGAAAGCTACAATGAAAGACATGAAGAAAGACAGAAAGAAAGACACTATAGATAGAATGAGAGAAGGTATAAAAGGTATAATGAAACATGTCAAGAATGTATAAGGAAGAAAGAAAGAAACTAAAGATAGAATGAGAGAAGTTATGAAAGCTAGAATGAATGAAAGAAAGAAAGAAAGACAGAAAGAAAATTAAGATAGAATGAGAGAAGGTATGAAAGCTAGAAGGAGAGATATCAAGAAAGAAAGATAGAAAGAAACTAAAGATAGAATGAGAGAAGGTATGAAAGCTAGATTGAATGAAAGAATGAAAGGAAGAAAGAAACTAAAGATATGAATGAGAGAATTTATGAAAGCTAGAATGAAAGATCAAAAGAAAGAAAGAAAGAAACTAAAGATAGAATGAGAGAAGGTATGAAAGCTAGAAAAATATTAAGAATGAAAGAAAGAAAGAAAGAAAGAAAAAAGAAATGAAGAAAGAAAGAAATAAAAGGAAGGAAAGAATGAAAAAAGAAAGAATGAATGAAAGAGAAAAAACTAAAGATAGAATGATGGAAGGTTTGAAACCTAGAATGAAAGAAAGAAACAAACAAAGAAAGAAAGATAGATAGAAACTAAAGAGAATGAGAGAAAGTATGAAAGCTAGAATGAAAGACATGATGAAAGACAGAAAGAAAGTCACTATAGATAGAATGAGAGAAGGTATAAAAGCTATAATGAAACATGTCAAGAATGTATAAGGAAGAAAGAAAGAAACTAAAGGTAGAATGAGAGAAGGTATGAAAGTTAGAAAAATATGAAGAAAGAAAGAAAGAAAGAAAGAAAATAGAAATGATGAAAGAACGAAATAAAGAAATAAAAAGGAAGGAAAGAATGAAAAAAGAAAGAAAGAAAGAAAGAAAAAACTAAAGATAGAATGAGAGAAGGTATGAAAGCTAGAATGAAAGATATCAAGAAAAAAGAAAGAAAAAAACTAAAGATAGAATGAAAGCTAGAATGAAAGAAACAAAGAAAGAAAGATAGAAGGAAACTAAAGAGAATGAGAGAAGGTAGGAAAGCTAAAATGAAAGACATCAAGACAGACAGAAAGGAAGATAGATACAAAGAAAGAAAGAAAGAAAGAGAGAAAGAAAGGTAGAAAGTAAGAAAAAGAAATGAAGAAAGAAGGAAACAAAAGATAGAATGAGAGAATTTATGAATTCTAGAATGAAAGATATCAAGAAAGAAAGAAAAAAAATTATGAAAGAAACTAAAAAAGAATGAGAGAAGGTTTGAAAGGTAGATTGAAAAATCTCAAGACTGAAAGAAAGAAAGAAAGAAACTAAAGAAAGAATGAGAGACGGTTTGAAAGCTAGAAAGAAAGAAACAAAAAAAGAGAGAAAGACAGAAAGAAATTAAAGATAGAATGAGAGAAGGTATGAAACCTAGAATGAGAGATATCAAGAAAGAAAGAAAGAAAGAAAGATAGAAAGAAACTAAAGAGAATGAGAGAAGGTATCAATGATAGAATGAAAGATATCGAGAAAGAAAGAAGGAGAGAAAAAAGAAAGAAAGAAACTAAAGATATGAATCATAGAAAGTATGAAAGCTAGAATGAAAGAAAGAAAGAAAGAAAGAAAAAAAGAAAGAAAAAAGAAAGAAAGAAACTAAAGATAGAATGAGAGAAGTTATGAAAGCTAGAATGAATGAAAGAAAGAAAGACAGATAGAAAATTAAGATAGAATGAGAGAAGGTATGAAAGCTAGAAGGAGAGATATCAAGAAAGAAAGAAAGAAAGAAAAATAGAAAGAAACTAAAGATAGAATGAGAGAAGGTATGAAAGCTAGATTGAATGAAAGAATGAAAGGAAGAAAGAAACTAAAGATATGAATGAGAGAATTTATGAAAGCTAGAATGAAAGATCAAAAGAAAGAAAGAAAGAAACTAAAGATAGAATGAGAGAAGGTATGAAAGCTTGAAAAATATTAAGAATGAAAGAAAGAAAGAAAGAAAGAAAGAAAAAAGAAATGAAGAAAGAAAGAAAGAAAGAAATAAAAGGAAGGAAAGAATGAAAAAAGAAAGAAAGAATGAAAGAAAGAAAAAACTAAAGATAGAATGAGAGCAGGTATGAAAGCTAGAATGAAAGATATTAAGAAAAAAGAAAGAAGGAAAGAAACTAAACATAGAATGATGGAAGGTTTCAAAGCTAGAATGAAAGAAAGAAACAAAGAAAGAAAGAAAGATAGAAAGAAACTAAAGAGAATGAGAGAAAGTATGAAAGCTAGAATGAAAGACATGAAGAAAGACAGAAAGAAAGACACTATAGATAGAATGAGAGAAGGTATAAAAGCTATAATGAAACATGTCAAGAATGTATAAGGAAGAAAGAAAGAAACTAAAGATAGAATGAAAGAAGGTATGAAAGTTAGAAAAATATGAAGAAAGAAAGAAATATCGAAAGAAAGAAAGAAAGAAAAAAGAAAGAAAGAAACTAAAGATAGAATGGGAGAAGTTATGAAAGCTAGATTTCAATGTAAGAAAGAAAGAAAGACAGAAAGAAAATTAAGATACAATGAGAGAAGGTATGAAAGCTAGAAGGAGAGATATCAAGAAAGAAAGAAAGAAAGAAAGAAAGAAAGATAGAAAGAAACTAAAGATAGAATGAGAGAAGGTATGAAAGCTAGATTGAATGAAAGAATTAAAGGAAGAAAGAAACTAAAGATATGAATGAGAGAATTTATGAAAGCTAGAATGAAAGATCAAAAGAAAGAAAGAAAGAAACTAAAGATAGAATGAGAGAAGGTATGAAAGCTAGAAAAATATTAAGAATGAATGAAAGAAAGAAAGAATGAAAGAAAGAAAGAAAGAAAAACGAAATGAAGAAAGAAAGAAAGAAAGAAAAGGAAGTAAAGAATGAAAAATAAATAAAGAAAGAAAGAAAGAAAGAAAAAACTAAAGATAGAATGAGAGAAGGTATGAAAGCTAGAATGAAAGATATTAAGAAAAAAGAAAGAAAGAAAGAAACTAAACATAGAATGATGGAAGGTTTCAAAGCTAGAATGAAAGAAAGAAACAAAGAAAGAAAGAAAGATAGAAACTAAAGAGAATGAGAGAAAGTATGAAAGCTAGAATGAAAGACATGAAGAAAGACAGAAAGAAAGACACTATAGATAGAATGAGAGAAGGTATAAAAGCTATAATGAAACATGAGAAGAATGTATAAGGAAGAAAGAAAGAATAAAGATAGAATGAGAGAAGGTATGAAAGTTAGAAAAATATGAAGAAAGAAAGAAAGAAAGAAAGAATGAAAGAAAGAAAGAAAGAAAGAAAGAAAGAAAATAGAAATGAAGAAAGAAAGAAAGAAAGAAATAAAAAGGAAGGAAAGAATGAAAAAAGAAAGAAAGAAAGAAAAAACTAAAGATAGAATGAGAGAAGGTATGAAAGCTAGAATGAAAGATATCAAGAAAAAAGAAAGAAAGAAAGAAACTAAAGATAGAATGAGGGAAGGTTTGAAAGCTAGAATGAAAGAAAGAAACAAAGAAAGAAAGATAGAAAGAAACTAAAGAGAATGAGAGAAGGTATGAAAGCTAGAATGAAAGACATCAAGAAAGACAGAAAGAAAGAAAGAAAGACAGAAAGAAAGAAAGATACAAAGAAAGAAAGAAAGATATAGAGAAAGAAAGTCAGAGAGTAAGAAAAAGAAATGAAGAAAGAAGGAAACAAAAGATAGAATGAGAGAATGTATAAATGCTGGAATGAAAGATATCAAGAAAGAAAGGAAGAAATAAATGAATAAATAATAAAAGAAACTAAAAAAGAGTGAGAGAAGGTTTGAAAGCTAGAATGAAAAATCTCAAGACTGAAAGAAAGAAAGAAAGAAACTAAAGAAAGAATGAGAGACGGTTTGAAAGATAGAAAAAAAGAAACAAAAGAGAGAGAAAGACAGAAAGAAATTAAAGATAGAATGAGAGAAGTTATGAAAGCTAGAATGAATGAAAGAAAGAAAGAAAGACAGAAAGAAACTTAAGATAGAATGAGAGAAGGTATGAAAGCTAGAAGGAGAGATATCAAGAAAAAAGAAAGAAAGAAAGAAACTAAAGATAGAATGGGAGAAGGTATGAAAGCTAGATTGAATGAAAGAATGAAAGGAAGAAAGAAACTAAAGATATGAATGAGAGAATTTATGAAAGCTAGAATGAAAGATCAAAAGAAAGAAAGAAAGAAACTAAAGATAGAATGAGAGAAGGTATGAAAGCTAGAAAAATATTAAGAATGAAAGAAAGAAATGATGAAAGAAAGAAAGAAATAAAAGGAAGGAAAGAATTTAAAAAGAAAGAAAGAAAGAAAGAAAATACTAAAGATAGAAGGAGAGCAGGTATGAAAGCTAGAATGAAAGATATTAAGAAAAAAGAAAGAAAGAAAGAAAGAAACTAAACATAGAATGATGGAAGGTTTGAAAGCTAGAATGAAAGAAAGAAACAAAGAAAGAAAGAAAGAAAGAAACTAAAGAGAATGAGAGAAAGTATGAAAGCTAGAATGAAAGACATGAACAACGACAGAAAGAAAGACACTATAGATAGAATGAGAGAAGGTATAAAAGCTATAATGAAACATGTCAAGCATGTATAATGAAGAAAAAAAGAAACTAAAGATAGAATGAGAGAAGGTATGAAAGCTAGAATGAAAGATATCAAGAAAAAAGAAAGAAAGAAAAAAACTAAAGATAGAATGAGGGAAGATTTGAAAGCTAGAATGAAAGAAAGAAACAAAGAAAGAAAGATAGAAAGAAACTAAAGAGAATGAGAGAAGGTATGAAAGCTAGAATGAAAGACATCAAGAAAGACAGAAAGAAAGACACTATAGATAGAATGAGAGAAGGTATAAAAGCTATAATGAAACATGTCAAGAATGTATAAGGAAGAAAGAAAGAAACTAAAGATAGAATGAGAGAAGTTATGAAAGCTAGAATGAATGAAAGAAAGAAAGAAAGACAGAAAGAAAATTAAGATAGAATGAGAGAAGGTATGAAAGCTAGAAGGAGAGATATCAAGAAAGAAAGAAAGAAAGATAGAAAGAAACTAAAGATAGAATGAGAGAAGGTATGAAAGCTAGATTGAATGAAAGAATGAAAGGAAGAAAGAAACTAAAGATATGAATGAGAGAATTTATGAAAGCTAGAATGAAATATCAAAAGAAAGAAAGATTGAAACTAAAGATAGAATGAGAGAAGGTATGAAAGCTAGAAAAATATTAAAAATGAACGAAAGAAAGAAAGAATGAAAGAAAAAAGAAATGAAGAAAGAAAGAAAGAAAGAAATAAAAGGAAGGAAAGAATGAAAAAAGAAAGAATGAATGAAAGAGAAAAAACTAAAGATAGAATGAGAGAAGGTATGAAAGCTAGAATGAAAGATATTAAGAAAAAAGAAAGAAAGAAAGAAACTAAACATAGAATGACGGAAGGTTTGAAACCTAGAATGAAAGAAAGAAACAAAGAAAGAAAGATAGATAGAAACTAAAGAGAATGAGAGAAAGTATGAAAGCTAGAATGAAAGACATGAAGAAAGACAGAAAGAAAGTCACTATAGATAGAATGAGAGAAGGTATAAAATCTATAATGAAACATGTCAAGAATGTATAAGGAAGAAAGAAAGAAACTAAAGATGGAATGAGAGAAGGTATGAAAGTTAGAAAAATATGAAGAAAGAAAGAAAGAAAGAATGAATGAAAGAAAGAAAGAAAGAAAGAAAGAAAATCGAAATGATGAAAGAACGAAATAAAGAAATAAAAAGGAAGGAAAGAATGAAAAATGAAAGAAAGACAGAAAGAAAAAACTAAAGATAGAATGAGAGAAGGTATGAAACCTAGAATGAGAGATATCAAGAAAGAAAGAAAGAAAGATAGAAAGAAACTAAAGAGAATGAGAGAAGGTATCAATGATAGAATGAAAGATATCGAGAAAGAAAGAAGGAGAGAAAAAAGAAAGAAAGAAACTAAAGATATGAATCATAGAAAGTATGAAAGCTAGAATGAAAGATCGAAAGAAAGAAAGAAAGAAAGAAAAAAAGAAAGAAAGAAACTAAAGATAAAATGAGAGAAGTTATGAAAGCTAGAATGAATGAAAGAAAGAAAGAAAGAAAGAAAGAAAGAAAGAAATAAGAAATGAAGAAAGAAAGAAAGAAAGAAAAAAAGGAAGGAAAGAATGAAAAAAGAAAGAAAGAATGAAAGAAAGAAAAAACTAAAGATAGAATGAGAGAAGGTATGAAAGCTAGAATGAAAGATATTAAGAAAAAAGAAAGAAAGAAAGAAACTAAACATAGAATGATGGAAGGTTTGAAAGCCAGAATGAAAGAAAGAAACAAAGAAAGAAAGAAAGATGGAAAGAAACTAAAGAGAATGAGAGAAAGTATGAAAGCTAGAATGAAAGACATGAAGAAAGACAGAAAGAAAGACACTATAGATAGAATGAGAGAAGGTATAAAAGCTATAATGAAACATGTCAAGAATGTATAAGGAAGAAAGAAAGAAACTAAAGATAGAATGAGAGAAGTTATGAAAGCTAGAATGAATGAAAGAAAGAAAGAAAGACAGAAAGAAAATTAAGATAGAATGAGAGAAGGTATGAAAGCTAGAAGGAGAGATATCAAGAAAGAAAGAAAGAAAGATAGAAAGAAACTAAAGATAGAATGAGAGAAGGTATGAAAGCTAGATTGAATGAAAGAATGAAAGGAAGAAAGAAACTAAAGATATGAATGAGAGAATTTATGAAAGCTAGAATGAAATATCAAAAGAAAGAAAGATTGAAACTAAAGATAGAATGAGAGAAGGTATGAAAGCTAGAAAAATATTAAAAATGAACGAAAGAAAGAAAGAATGAAAGAAAAAAGAAATGAAGAAAGAAAGAAAGAAAGAAATAAAAGGAAGGAAAGAATGAAAAAAGAAAGAATGAATGAAAGAGAAAAAACTAAAGATAGAATGAGAGAAGGTATGAAAGCTAGAATGAAAGATATTAAGAAAAAAGAAAGAAAGAAAGAAACTAAACATAGAATGACGGAAGGTTTGAAACCTAGAATGAAAGAAAGAAACAAAGAAAGAAAGATAGATAGAAACTAAAGAGAATGAGAGAAAGTATGAAAGCTAGAATGAAAGACATGAAGAAAGACAGAAAGAAAGTCACTATAGATAGAATGAGAGAAGGTATAAAATCTATAATGAAACATGTCAAGAATGTATAAGGAAGAAAGAAAGAAACTAAAGATGGAATGAGAGAAGGTATGAAAGTTAGAAAAATATGAAGAAAGAAAGAAAGAAAGAATGAATGAAAGAAAGAAAGAAAGAAAGAAAGAAAATCGAAATGATGAAAGAACGAAATAAAGAAATAAAAAGGAAGGAAAGAATGAAAAATGAAAGAAAGACAGAAAGAAAAAACTAAAGATAGAATGAGAGAAGGTATGAAACCTAGAATGAGAGATATCAAGAAAGAAAGAAAGAAAGATAGAAAGAAACTAAAGAGAATGAGAGAAGGTATCAATGATAGAATGAAAGATATCGAGAAAGAAAGAAGGAGAGAAAAAAGAAAGAAAGAAACTAAAGATATGAATCATAGAAAGTATGAAAGCTAGAATGAAAGATCGAAAGAAAGAAAGAAAGAAAGAAAAAAAGAAAGAAAGAAACTAAAGATAAAATGAGAGAAGTTACGAAAGCTAGAATGAATGAAAGAAAGAAAGAAAGAAAGAAAGAAAGAAAGAAATAAGAAATGAAGAAAGAAAGAAAGAAAGAAAAAAAGGAAGGAAAGAATGAAAAAAGAAAGAAAGAATGAAAGAAAGAAAAAATTAAAGATAGAATGAGAGCAGGTATGAAAGCTAGAATGAAAGATATTAAGAAAAAAGAAAGAAGGAAAGAAACGAAACATAGAATGATGGAAGGTTTCAAAGCTAGAATGAAAGAAAGAAACAAACAAAGAAAGAAAGATAGAAAGAAACTAAAGAGAATGAGAGAAAGTATGAAAGCTAGAATGAAAGATATTAAGAAAAAAGAAAGAAAGAAAGAAACTAAACATAGAATGACGGAAGGTTTGAAAGCTAGAATGAAAGAAAGAAACAAAGAAAGAAAGATAGATAGAAACTAAAGAGAATGAGAGAAAGTATGAAAGCTAGAATGAAAGACATGAAGAAAGACAGAAAGAAAGTCACTATAGATAGAATGAGAGAAGGTATAAAAGCTATAATGAAACATGTCAAGAATGTATAAGGAAGAAAGAAAGAAACTAAAGATGGAATGAGAGAAGGTATGAAAGTTAGAAAAATATGAAGAAAGAAAGAAAGAAAGAATGAATGAAAGAAAGAAAGAAAGAAAGAAAGAAAGAAAATCGAAATGATGAAAGAACGAAATAAAGAAATAAAAAGGAACGAAAGAATGAAAAATGAAAGAAAGACAGAAAGAAAAAACTAAAGATAGAATGAGAGAAGGTATGAAAGCTAGAATGAAAGATATCAAGAAAAAAGAAGGAAAGAAAAAAACTAAAGATAGAATGAAAGCTAGAATGAAAGAAACAAAGAAAGAAAGATAGAAAGAAACTAAAGAGAATGAGAGAAGGTAGGAAAGCTAAAATGAAAGACATCAAGACAGACAGAAAGAAAGATAGATACAAAGAAAGAGAGAAAGATAGAGAGAAAGAAAGTTAGAAAGTAAGAAAAAGAAATGAAGAAAGAAGGAAACAAAAGATAGAATGAGAGAATTTATGAATGCTAGAATGAAAGATATCAAGAAATAAATAAATAAATAAATAATGAAAGAAACTAAAAAAGAATGAGAGAAGGTTTGAAAGGTAGAATGAAAAATCTCAAGACTGAATGAAAGAAAGAAAGAAAGAAACTAAAGAAAGAATGAGAGACGGTTTGAAAGCTAGAAAGAAAGAAAGAAAAAAAGAGAGAAAGACAGAAAGAAATTAAAGATAGATTGAGAGAAGGTATGAAACCTAGAATGAGAGATATCAAGAAAGAAAGAAAGAAAGATAGAAAGAAACTAAAGAGAATGAGAGAAGGTATCAATGATAGAATGAAAGATATCGAGAAAGAAAGAAGGAGAGAAAAAAGAAAGAAAGAAACTAAAGATATGAATCATAGAAAGTATGAAAGCTAGAATGAAAGATCGAAAGAAAGAAAGAAAGAAAAAAGAATGAAAGAAACTAAAGATAAAATGAGAGAAGTTATGAAAGCTAGAATGAATGAAAGAAAGAAAGAAAGAAAGAAAGAAAGAAATAAGAAATGAAGAAAGAAAGAAAGAAAGAAAAAAAGGAAGGAAAGAATGAAAAAAGAAAGAAAGAATGAAAGAAAGAAAAAAACTAAAGATAGAATGAGAGCAGGTATGAAAGCTAGAATGAAAGATATTAAGAAAAAAGAAAGAAGGAAAGAAACGAAACATAGAATGATGGAAGGTTTCAAAGCTAGAATGAAAGAAAGAAACAAACAAAGAAAGAAAGATAGAAAGAAACTAAAGAGAATGAGAGAAAGTATGAAAGCTAGAATGAAAGACATGAAGAAAGACTGAAAGAAAGACACTATAGATAGAATGAGAGAAGGTATAAAAGCTATAATGAAACATGTCAAGAATGTATAAGGAAGAAAGAAAGAAACTAAAGATAGAATGAGAGAAGGTATGAAAGTTAGAAAAATATGAAGAAAGAAAGAAAGAAAGATCGAAAGAAAGAAAGAAAGAAAAAAGAAAGAAAGAAACTAAAGATAGAATATGAGAAGTTATGAAAGCTAGAATTGAATGAATGAAAGAAAAAAAGAGAGAAAGAAAATTAAGATAGAATGAGAGAAGGTATGAAAGCTAGAAGGAGAGATATCAAGAATGAAAGAAAGAAAGATAGAAAGAAACTAAAGATAGAATGAGAGAAGGTATGAAAGCTAGATTGAATGAAAGAATTAAAGGAAGAAAGAAACTAAAGATATGAATGAGAGAATTTATGAAAGCTAGAATGAATGATCAAAAGAAAGAAAGAAAGAAACTAAAGATAGAATGAGAGAAGATATGAAAGCTAGAAAAATATTAAGAATGAAAGAAAAAAAGAAAGAAAGAAAAAAGAAATTAAGAAACAAAGAAAGAAAGAAATAAAAGGAAGGAAAGAATGAAAAAAGAAAGAAAGAATGAAAGAAGGAAAAAACTAAAGATGGAATGGGAGAAGGTATGAAAGCTAGAATGAAAGATATTAAGAAAAAAGAAAGAAAGAAAGAAAGTAAACATAGAATGATGGAAGGTTTGAAAGCCAGAATGAAAGAAAGAAACAAAGAAAGAAAGAAAGATAGAAAGAAACTAAAGAGAATGAGAGAAAGTATGAAAGCTAGAATGAAAGATATTAAGAAAAAAGAAAGAAAGAAAGAAACTAAACATAGAATGACGGAAGGTTTGAAAGCTAGAATGAAAGAAAGAAACAAAG
This sequence comes from Intellagama lesueurii, assembly GCA_037013535.1. Lineage (NCBI taxonomy): Eukaryota > Metazoa > Chordata > Lepidosauria > Squamata > Agamidae > Intellagama > Intellagama lesueurii. The sequence continues at coordinate 12,085,275 of JBAJHW010000013.1, forward strand.
AAAGAAAGATAGATAGAAACTAAAGAGAATGAGAGAAAGTATGAAAGCTAGAATGAAAGATATTAAGAAAAAAGAAAGAAAGAAAGAAACTAAACATAGAATGACGGAAGGTTTGAAAGCTAGAATGAAAGAAAGAAACAAAGAAAGAAAGATAGATAGAAACTAAAGAGAATGAGAGAAAGTATGAAAGCTAGAATGAAAGACATGAAGAAAGACAGAAAGAAAGTCACTATAGATAGAATGAGAGAAGGTATAAAAGCTATAATGAAACATGTCAAGAATGTATAAGGAAGAAAGAAAGAAACTAAAGATGGAATGAGAGAAGGTATGAAAGTTAGAAAAATATGAAGAAAGAAAGAAAGAAAGAATGAATGAAAGAAAGAAAGAAAGAAAGAAAGAAAATCGAAATGATGAAAGAACGAAATAAAGAAATAAAAAGGAAGGAAAGAATGAAAAATGAAAGAAAGACAGAAAGAAAAAACTAAAGATAGAATGAGAGAAGGTATGAAAGCTAGAATGAAAGATATCAAGAAAAAAGAAGGAAAGAAAAAAACTAAAGATAGAATGAAAGCTAGAATGAAAGAAACAAAGAAAGAAAGATAGAAAGAAACTAAAGAGAATGAGAGAAGGTAGGAAAGCTAAAATGAAAGACATCAAGACAGACAGAAAGAAAGATAGATACAAAGAAAGAAAGAAAGATAGAGAGAAAGAAAGTTAGAAAGTAAGAAAAAGAAATGAAGAAAGAAGGAAACAAAAGATAGAATGAGAGAATTTATGAATGCTAGAATGAAAGATATCAAGAAATAAATAAATAAATAAATAAATAAATAATGAAAGAAACTAAAAAAGAATGAGAGAAGGTTTGAAAGGTAGAATGAAAAATCTCAAGACTGAAAGAAAGAAAGAAAGAAAGAAACTAAAGAAAGAATGAGAGACGGTTTGAAAGCTAGAAAGAAAGAAAGAAAAAAGAGAGAAAGACAGAAAGAAATTAAAGATAGATTGAGAGAAGGTATGAAACCTAGAATGAGAGATATCAAGAAAGAAAGAAAGAAAGATAGAAAGAAACTAAAGAGAATGAGAGAAGGTATCAATGATAGAATGAAAGATATCGAGAAAGAAAGAAGGAGAGAAAAAAGAAAGAAAGAAACTAAAGATATGAATCATAGAAAGTATGAAAGCTAGAATGAAAGATCGAAAGAAAGAAAGAAAGAAAAAAGGAAGAAAGAAACTAAAGATAAAATGAGAGAAGTTATGAAAGCTAGAATGAATGAAAGAAAGAAAGAAAGAAAGAAAGAAAGAAATAAGAAATGAAGAAAGAAAGAAAGAAAGAAAAAAAGGAAGGAAAGAATGAAAAAAGAAAGAAAGAATGAAAGAAAGAAAAAACTAAAGATAGAATGAGAGCAGGTATGAAAGCTAGAATGAAAGATATTAAGAAAAAAGAAAGAAGGAAAGAAACGAAACATAGAATGATGGAAGGTTTCAAAGCTAGAATGAAAGAAAGAAACAAACAAAGAAAGAAAGATAGAAAGAAACTAAAGAGAATGAGAGAAAGTATGAAAGCTAGAATGAAAGACATGAAGAAAGACTGAAAGAAAGACACTATAGATAGAATGAGAGAAGGTATAAAAGCTATAATGAAACATGTCAAGAATGTATAAGGAAGAAAGAAAGAAACTAAAGATAGAATGAGAGAAGGTATGAAAGTTAGAAAAATATGAAGAAAGAAAGAAAGAAAGATCGAAAGAAAGAAAGAAAGAAAAAAGAAAGAAAGAAACTAAAGATAGAATATGAGAAGTTATGAAAGCTAGAATTGAATGAATGAAAGAAAAAAAGAGAGAAAGAAAATTAAGATAGAATGAGAGAAGGTATGAAAGCTAGAAGGAGAGATATCAAGAATGAAAGAAAGAAAGATAGAAAGAAACTAAAGATAGAATGAGAGAAGGTATGAAAGCTAGATTGAATGAAAGAATTAAAGGAAGAAAGAAACTAAAGATATGAATGAGAGAATTTATGAAAGCTAGAATGAAAGATCAAAAGAAAGAAAGAAAGAAACTAAAGATAGAATGAGAGAAGATATGAGAGCTAGAAAAATATTAAGAATGAAAGAAAAAAAGAAAGAAAGAAAAAAGAAATTAAGAAACAAAGAAAGAAAGAAATAAAAGGAAGGAAAGAATGAAAAAAGAAAGAAAGAATGAAAGAAGGAAAAAACTAAAGATGGAATGGGAGAAGGTATGAAAGCTAGAATGAAAGATATTAAGAAAAAAGAAAGAAAGAAAGAAACTAAACATAGAATGATGGAAGGTTTGAAAGCCAGAATGAAAGAAAGAAACAAAGAAAGAAAGAAAGATAGAAAGAAACTAAGGAGAATGAGAGAAAGTATGAAAGCTAGAATGAAAGACATGAAGAAAGACAGAAAGAAAGACACTATAGATAGAATGAGAGAAGGTATAAAAGGTATAATGAAACATGTCAAGAATGTATAAGGAAGAAAGAAAGAAACTAAAGATAGAATGAGAGAAGGTATGAAAGTTAGAAAAATATGAAGAAAGAAAGAAAGATCGAAAGAAAATTAAGATAGAATGAGAGAAGGTATGAAAGCTAGAAGGAGAGATATCAAGAAAGAAAGAAAGAAAGATAGAAAGAAACTAAAGAGAGAATGAGAGAAGGTATGAAAGCTAGATTGAATGAAAGAAAGAAAGGAAGAAAGAAACTAAAGATATGAATGAGAGAATTTATGAAAGCTAGAATGAAATATCAAAAGAAAGAAAGAAAGAAACTAAAGATAGAATGAGAGAAGGTATGAAAGCTAGAAAAATATTAAGAATGAAAGAAAGAAAGAAAGAAAGAAAGAAAGAAAAAAGAAAGAAAGAAAGAAAGAAAGAAAGAAATAAAATTAAGGAAAGAATGAAAAAAGAAAGAATGAATGAAAGAGAAAAAACTAAAGATAGAATGAGAGAAGGTAGGAAAGCTAGAATGAAAGTCATGAAGAAAGAAAGAGAGAAAGACACTAAAGATAGATTGAGAGAAGGTATAAAAGCTATAACGAAAGATATCAATAATGAAGAAAGCAAGAATCTAAAGATAGAATGAGAAGATATGAAAGCTGGAAAAATATGAAGAGAGAAAGAAAGAAAGAATTAATGAATGAAAGAAAGAAAGAAAGAAAAAAGAGATGAAGAAAGAAAGAAAAAAGGAAAGAAAGAAGGAAAGAGAGAAAGAACTCAAGAAAGAAAGAATGAAACAATGAATGAAAAAAGAAGAAAGAAAAAGAAAGAAAAAACTAAGGATAGAATGAGAGAAGGTATGAAAGCTATAATGAAAGATATCAAGAATGAAGAAAGAAAGAAAGAAATTAGATAGAATGAGAGAAGGTATGAAAACTAGAAAAATATGAAGAAAGAAAGAAAGAAAGAAAGGAAGAAAGAAAAAAGAAATGAAGAAAGAAAAAAGAAATAAATAAAGAAGGAAAGAAACAAATAAAGAAAGAAATTAAGAAGGAAAGAAAGAAAGAAAGAAAGAATTAAAGAAAGAAAGAATGAAGAAAGAAAGAAAGAAAAAACTAAGGATAGAATGAGAGAAGGTATGAAAGCAAGAATGAAAGATATCAAGAAAAACGAAAGAAAGAAAGAAAGAAACTTAATACAGAATGAAAGAAGGTTTGAATGCTAGAATGAAAGATCTGAAGACAGAAAGAAAGAAAGAAAAAATCTAAAGAAAGAATGAGAGACGGTTTGAAAGCTAGAATGAAAGAATCAAAGAAAGAGAGATAGAAATAAATTAATGATCGAATCAGAGAAGGTATGAATCCTAGAATGAGAGATATCAAGAAAGAAAGAAAGATAGAAAGAAACTAAAAATATAGTGAGAGAGAAGGTATGAAAGCTATAAACAATGAAAGAAGGAATGAAAGAAAGAAACTAAAGAGAATGAGCGAAGGTATCTATGATAGAATAAAAGATATCATGAAAGAAAGAAAGAAGGAAAGAAAAAGAACCAAAGAAAGATACTAAAGATATGAATCAGAGAAGGTATGAAAGCTAGAATGAAAATTCAAAATAAAGAAAGAAAGAAAGAAACTAAAGATAAAATGAGAGAAGGTTTGAAAGCTAGAATGAAAGAAAGAAACAAAGATAGAAAGATGGAAAGAAACTAAAGAGAATGAGAGAAGGTATAAAAGCTATAATGAAAGATATCAAGAATGAAGAAAGAAAGAAAGAAAGAAAGAATGAAAGAAAGAAAGTAAGAAAGAAAAAAGAAATGAAGAAAGAAAGAAACTAAAGATAGAATGAGAGGAGGTATGAAAGCTAGATAAATATCAAGGAAGAAAAAAGGAAAGGATAGAAGGAAGAATGAAAGAATGAAAAAAGAAAGAAAGAACAAACTAAAGATAGAATGAGAGAACGTATGAAAGCTAGAATGAAAGACATGAAGAAAGAAAGAACGAAAGAAAAAAAGAAAGGGAGAGAGATAGAGAGAGAAAGAAAATAAAGAGAATGAGAGAAGGTTGAAAAGCTAGAATGAAAAATATCAAGAATGAAGAAAGAGAGAAAGAAGAAACTGAAGATAGAATGAGAGAAGGAATGAAAGCTAGAAAAATATCAAGAAAGACGGAAAGAAAGAAAGAAAGAACCAAAGAAAGATACTAAAGATATGAATCAGAGAAGGTATGAAAGCTAGAATGAAAATTCAAAATAAAGAAAGATAGAAAGAAACTAAAGATAGAATGAGAGAAGGTATGAAAGCCAGAATGAATGAAAGAAAGAAAGAAAGAAACTAAAGATATGAATGAGAGAAGGTATGAAAACTAGAATGAAAGATCAAAAGAAAGAAAGAAAGAAAGAAACTAAAGATAGAATGAGAGTTGGCTTGAAAGCTAGAATGAAAGAAAAAAAGAAAGAAAGATAGAAAGAAACTAAAGAGAATGAGAGAAGGTATGAAAGCTAGAAAAATATGAAGAAAGAAAAAAAAGAAAGAAAAAATTAATGAAGAAAGAAAGAAAGAAATAAAGAAAGAAAGAAAGAAAGAAAGAAATTAAGAAAGAAAGAATGAAAGAAAGAATGAAAAAAGAAAGAAAGAAAAAACTAAAGATAGAATGAGAGAAGGTATGAAAGCTAGAATGAAAGAAATCAAGAAAAAAAGAAAGGAAGAAAAAACAAGACAATGAGAGAAGGTATGAAAGCTAGAATGAAAGATATCAAAAAGAAAGAAAGAAAGAAAGAAACTAAAGATAGAATGAGAGAAGGTATGAAAGCTAGAAAGGAAAATATCAAGAAAGAAAGAAAGAAAGAAAGACAGAAAGAAAGAAAGATGGAAAGAAAGAAAGAAAGAAAGAAAGAAAGAAAGAAAGAAAGAAAAAACTAAAGATAGAATGAGAGAAGGTATGAAAGCTAGAATGAAAGATATTAAGAAAAAAGAAAGAAAGAAAGAAACTAAACATAGAATGATGGAAGGTTTCAAAGCTAGAATGAAAGAAAGAAACAAAGAAAGAAAGAAAGATAGAAAGAAACTAAAGAGAATGAGAGAAAGTATGAAAGCTAGAATGAAAGACATGAAGAAAGACAGAAAGAAAAGACACTATAGATAGAATGAGAGAAGGTATAAAAGGTATAATGAAACATGTCAAGAATGTATAAGGAAGAAAGAAAGAAACTAAAGATAGAATAAGAGAAGGTATGAAAGTTAGAAAAATATGAAGAAAGAAAGAAAGAAAGAATGAATGAAAGAAAGAAAGAAAGAAAGAAAATAGAAATGAAGAAAGAAAGAAAGAAAGAAATAAAAAGGAAGGAAAGAATGAAAAAAGAAAGAAACAAAGAAAGAAAAAACTAAAGATAGAATGAGAGAAGGTATGAAAGCTAGAATGAAAGAAACAAACAAAGAAAGAATGATAGAAAGAAACTAAATAGAATGAGAGAAGGTATGAAAGCTAGAATGAAAGACATCAAGAAAGACAGAAAGAAAGAAAGACAGACAGAAAGAAAGAAAGATACAAAGAAAGAAAGAAAGGTAGAGAGAAAGAAAGTTAGAAAGTAAGAAAAAGAAATGAAGAAAGAAGGAAACTAAAGATAGAATGAGAGAATGTATGAATGCTAGAATGAAAGATATCAAGAAAGAAAGGAAGAAATAAAGAAAGAAAGAAAGAAAGAAACTAAAGAAAGAATGAGAGAAGGTTTGAAAGCTGGAATGAAAGATGTAAAGACAGAAAGAAAGATAGAAAGATACTAAAGAAAGAATGAGAGACGGTTTGAAAGCTAGAATGAAAGAAAGAAACAAAGAAAGAACGTTAGAAAGAAATTAAAGATAGAATGAGAGAAGGTGTGATACCTAGAATGAGAGATATCAAGAAATAAAGAAAGATAGAAAGAAACTAAAAATAGAATAAGAGCGAAGGTATGAAAGCTAGAAAGAATGAAGGAAGGAAAGAAAGAAAGAAACTAAAGTGAATGAGAGAAGGTATCAATGATAGAATGAAATATATCAAGAAAGAAAGAAAGAAACTAAAGATAGAATGAGAGAAGGTATGAAAGCTAGAAAGGAAAATATCAAGAAAGAAAGAAAGACATAAAGAAAGAAAGATGGAAAGAAAGAAAGAAAGATAGAAAGAAAGTTAGAAAGAAAAAGAAATGAAGAAAGAAGGAAACTAAAGATAGAATGAGAGAATGTATGAATGCTAGAATGAAAGATATCAAGAAAGAAAGCATGAAATAAAGAAAGAAATAAAGAAAGAAACTAAAGAAAGAATGAGAGAAGGTTTGAAAGCTTGATTGAAAGATCTAAAGACAGAAAGAAAGATAGAATGATACTAAAGAAAGAATGAGAGGCGGCTTGAAAGCTAGAATGAAAGAAAGAAACAAAGAAAGAACGTTAGAAAGAAATTAAAGATAGAATGAGAGAAGGTGTGATATCTAGAATGAGAGATATCAAGAAAGAAACAAAGAAAGATAGAAAGAAACTAAAAATAGAATAAGAGAGAAGGTATGAAAGCTAGAAACAATGAAAGAAGGAAAGAAAGAAACTAAAGTGAATGAGAGAAGGTATCAATGATAGAATGAAAGATATCAAGAAAGAAATAAAGAAGAAAAGAAAAAGAAAGAAAGAAAGAAACTAAGGATATGAATCAGAGAGATGTCACTTCCGCTTGAATGGCGGTGCACAGCTGAATTTTCATCTCTTCACCCTGGAATCTAAAATGGATGATAAATGCCCTTCTCTCTGCCTGAAATGTGAGTAAATAGTGTTTAAACTTCTGTTGAAAGCTTCAGGCAAAGATAGAAACACTTTTTGAAGTGTAAATATACCGTCATTTATCTAAAGGAATGTGCTTTCACTTTTGTCCGGGAAGACGAAGGCTGCTAGAGAGGCAGAAAATAAATGGTCTGTTAAACACGGCTTGACTTCTTGAGCTATAAATCTTTGCTTTGCTTTGTATATACATGCGTAAAAGCAGAGATAAGATCAGGAGCTGGTTACGTGGACAACCACATAAACCATCAGATTATAGCCTCGAGCGTATCGCCCGTTTAAAAAGGGTGGAAGAGGGGGAGCCCCTCCTTTCTGAAACCAGCATGGAAAAAAAAGTTTCAGAGCTTGCCTCTTCCGTGATAGGAATGGAAGGACAACTTGGACAGGTTCTCTCTAAAATGGACATTTTAATAAGAGGGAATCAACAGATGGGACAAGATATACAAAAACTGCGGGGAGAATTGACAGACATTAAGACAAGTTTAGGCAAAACAGAGGGCAGGTTACAACAACTGGAAGATTTCCAGGGCGAAGCGAAAAAACACCAGACGGTTGATGAGCTCAAATTTTTTTTATCTATTTAGAAGATAATTCAAGACGTAATAATATGAAAATAATGAATTTTGAACATGAGAAAGAAAAGGATTTGAAGGGGGAAGTGGTAGATTGGATTAATTCTGTTATGAAATCCCAACATGTGGCTGAGGAAGATATTGAGAGAGTACATTTTGTTGGGAACCCAAGAAAAAACAGAAGACCCATAATACTGAAATTTTTTAACTATGTGAAGAAAGAACAGTTTCTTAAGGTCATCAAAGAAAAGCCTGAATTGCTAGTTCATAGATCGAATTCAGTTCAGATCTATCAGGATGTAAGCCCCGAAACCATTCAGTGGAGGAGAACAATGAAAACCATCACTACAATTTTAACTAAGAATGGCAAGAGATACAACTGGGGACATCCTGTCTTTTTGAAAATATCTAAGGATGGAACCCTACACAAAATCTACTCTTTTGAAGATGGGAAGAATTTGATGATGGCCTGGGGACTTTGGGAAGAAGATGAGAGCGTACAAGGGACAAGCAAGCAAGTAGCTCCGTAAAGACTGGTGGTTTGAAAGAGAAGATATTTGAGAGAAGATATTTTGACTGGAAGAGATTATTGGACATTATTGGATGTCGGAATAATTTTTTTCCCCTCTACCCTCCCCCTTTTTTTTTTTTACTTTTTTCCCCCTCCCTTTTGTAAGGAGGGTTGAAATTTTTTACTTCTTTTTTTTTCTCCTTTCTTTCTTCCTTGCCCACCTTTTTATAATATGGGAGTTCCTTTTTTTTCCCCATATTTTTTTTCATATTTTTTTTTCTTTTTATTTTATTTTATTTTGTGGCTTTTTGATTCAAGATTTTTTGTTGTTTTTTTTTGTTTTCTTTATTATTGTTTTGGATTACCTGATTAGGTTGGGGTTGTAGAAAGAAGAAGAGATGTTAAAAGTTAGGAGGGAAGGCATTTGAGTATATATATAGATAAAAATATGAGGTGGGGTGAAATAGGGATGAAGGTTTGGCTGGGGTCCAGACTGGTGGGGGTGATGTCTCCCCCCCTCCCAGAGCTCGTGCCAAACATTAGTGGGGCGCGGGGAAACGGGAGGGAGGAAAAGAATTTATATGTAGGTAAGAAGGACAGGGATAGGAAATTAGAGGTAAGTGAATTTATTTTTTCTAGTTGTTTTTGTTTTTGTTTTTGTTATGTGAGATGCACAAAGGGACCGGATAAGAGGTAGAGGATGGAACGGATATGGGGAAAAACATAAGGGTAGCGACTTTAAATGTGAAAGGCCTAGGGTCTGTATTAAAGAGAAGGAGGATAGAACTATTATTAAAGAAAAATAAAGTTGACATTATCTATCTACAAGAGACACATCAACTAAAGGATGGAGTCAATGAATTGAAATTACAAAATATTCACATATATGAAAAAGCATTTGGGACCTCTAAATCTAGAGGGGTAGCAATATTAATATCACATTGTGAATTTGTGATAAAAGAAGTAATAAAAGATAGTAATGGTAGATATTTGATAATTCAAGGTCAAATGGGGGAGGAAGATTATACATTAGTAAATGTGTATGGACCGAATATGAATCAAGGAGAATTTTATAGAACTGTGATTAAAGAAATGGAAAAGGTTAGGAAAGGATATGTGATCATGGCAGGAGATTTCAATATGGTTCTGGATAAGGTGAAAGATAAATCCACATGTAAAAAAGATGAGTTGAATAAAAGAGGTACCCTCTTGAGTAAGATACTAAACACTACGGATTTGAAAGATATATGGAGAGAATTGAAGGGAGACGAAAGAAGGTTTACATATTATTCTTCTGTACATAATAGTTATTCTAGAATAGATTTTATGTTTATATCACAAAACTTAATTTCAAAAGTAGTAGATACGAATATTAATGTGATAAAAATAACAGGTCACGCGTTGATGGTGATGGAGATGAAAGTTAAGAAGGATTATAGAGAAGCCAGGAGATGGAGAATAGACTCCAATATTTTTCAACATACAGAGGTTGTAGATAAGGTTAAGAAAGAATGGCTGGAAATATGGTCATTTAATGAAGCAGGTCGGAATAAAATAGGAGTGTTATGGGACACAATGAAAGCTGTCATGAGAGGAATTGCTATAAGAGAATCCTGTAGATTAAAAAAATTGAGAGAAGAAAATATAAAAAGAATTGAAGAATCATTAAAGGATTTAGAAAGCAAATATTTTATAGATAGAGATAACAAAAAATTAATTGAGATTCAAGCTAAAAGAAAGGAATTAGAAGGTTTAGAGTTAGAAAAGGTCCAGAGGGACTTGATATACGCTAGGAGGAATTTCTTTGAATACAGTAATAAATATTCAAAACTTTTAGATAGAATAGTTCAAATTAAAAGAGCAAAAAATATAATTGGAGTGATTAAAGATAAAACAGGAAAGAATTGTAGTTTAATGAAAGAAAAACTAAAGATAATACAGGAGTTCTATCAAAATTTATATAAAGGTAATAGTGTATCGAAAGAAGATATAGAAAATTATATTAAAGAAAATGTTAAGAGTAAATTATCAGAGAATGATAAAAAAGATTTAGATAAAGAGATAAAAGAGGAAGAGATTATAGAGATTATTAATAAATTAAAAAATGGTAAAACTCCAGGTTTTGATGGATGAGGATCAGAATATTATAAAACTTTTAAACCAATATTGATCCCTAAGCTAAAAGTGCTCTATAATGAAATATTGGAAGGAGAGAGAATACCAGATTCTTGGAAACATTCATTAATAACTCTTATCCCAAAGCCCAATAAAGATTTCACGGACCCAAGTTCATATAGACCTATTTCACTATTAAATCAAGATGCAAAGATTTTTACTGCAATACTTGAGAATAGAATTAATAAATTTATTATAAAATATATTAAAGAGGATCAGAATGGTTTTTTAAAGGGCAGACAAATGGAGAATTTAACTAGGAGGGTCTTGAATATTATATACAATATAGAAAAAGATAAACTGAAGGCAGGTATTTTATCATTAGATATATTTAAGGCATTTGACTGCGTGGAATGGTCAACATTAAAGATTTTGTTAAAAGGTTGGGGTTTTGGAAAGAAATTTAGGGGGATAATAGACCAACTATATCTGGAGAATACCTCTGTAGTAATAGTTAATGATGGGATGACAGAACAAATAGCTCTAGGCCGAGGCACTAGACAAGGTTGCCCTCTCTCTCCAGTTCTGTTTTGCTTGATTATTGAAATGTTGGCAAATGTAATAAGGAATGATGATTTAATCGAAGGTATGGGGAAAAAGAATAAAATAAAGATTAATCTATTTGCTGATGATTCATTGTTGACAGTGAAAAATCCGTTAGAATGTGTAGATAAAATTAGAACTAATTTAGAAAAATTTGGAAGAATAACTGGATTATGTGTAAATTGGCAAAAATCTGAACTAATGTTATTTAATCATAATAGAGTAGAACAAGAAAGGTGTGTTGAAAAATATGACTTCAAAATATGTAAATCAATTAAATATTTAGGAATAGATCTAGCAAAAAATATTCAAAAAATAAAGGAATATAATTATAATAAACTAAAGGAAGTGATTAAAAACAAATTACAGGAATATAGTAATTGTAAGCTATCTTGGTTTGGAAGGACTGCATTGATAAAAATGAAAATCTTACCAAAAATTAATTTTTTATTAAGAATGCTAACAATACAGTTAACAGAGGATGATTTGAAATTTTGGCAAGGAAAAGTTAACAAGTACTGTAATGAAGGGAAGAGATCTAGAATAAATAAAAAGTATTGGTATAAAACAACAACAAAAGGTGGTATAGGTTTACCAAATATAAAAAATTATTATTTGGCTAACCAATTGAGGTTTATTGGGGAAATTATATATAATCCAGAAAGGTTAATTTGGTGGGAAATGGAATCATCAGAATTACAGGCAGATATAGAAAAATATCTATTCGGTATAGTTAAGAAAGATAAAATAAGTGAAATTAATAACCCATTTTTAAAGACATTGTTAAATATATGGTATAAGTGTAAAAAGAATTTATGTTCATCATACTCCCCACTTGGATTAGTGACAGAAATAGAAAATTTCCCTACCAATATGAAAGTGTATGTGGATCTATTTAAAGAAAAGAAAGTGATAGGACTGAAAGATTGGTTGTATAAAATGAGATCGACAGATCAAATGAAACAAACTCTTCAGAATAGGAGCATTTCATGGTTGAATTATATACAACTAGAAAGATGGACTAATGAATGGGTAAATAAATACAATAAAGGTAGAGAATATACAAAGTATGAACAATTTTTATTGTCATATGAGGACATTCGGATAACTGACTCAGTGAAAGGTACTGTGAGTAAAATTTACTTACTTCTTCTTAATTTAGAGGAAGAAGTAAGTGAGAAAGAAGGATTGAAAATAGTGTGGGAGCAAGATATTGGAAAAAGAATAAAAGAAGAAGAATGGAGGAAGATATGGAAAATGAGGGTGTTAAGATTTATGTCAGTGAGAATAAGGGAAAAAATTTAAACTTAGTTTAAGATTGTATTTAACACCATTAAAATTAAATAAAATTAATGTCAATCATCCGAATGTCTGTTGGAAATGTGGGAAGGAAATTGGTACATACTTTCATATGTGGTGGGAATGCGAAAAAGTGCAAAGATTTTGGAAACAAATTTTTAAAGAATTAAGCTACATATGTGAAAAAGATATAGAATTTAATGCTGAGATTGCTTTGTTATCAATATATGAGAATGTGGAATATGACAAAATGACTAAAAAATTGATAACCAATTTATTAACAGCAGCTAGATTGATTATAGCTAGGCAATGGAAATTAAAAGTTGAATTGCAAATTGAAGAATGGTATAAAGAAATATGGAATATAGCAATAAATGATAAATTAACTTGTAACTTCAAGGTTAAGAAAGGGGAGTTGAAAAAAAAATAACTTTTATGAAATATGGGGTAGATTTTTGGAATATGTGCTAATAAGAGGAAAAGGGAAAGCTCCAAATCAAGAATCAATGCAGTTTTGGAGAAGAGGACAATAGAAGAAGAAGAAGAAGAAAAACAATATGGAAGAGGAATTTAATGGCAAGAGGTCCCGCATACGGTGGTGGGGAACACAGTTAAATTGTATTTTAGTTCGTATGTTATAAGTTTTTGTTTAAGTTATAGTTATATAATAATAATAATAGAAAATAATTTAAAAAAATATATGAATCAGAGAAGGTATGAAAGCTAGAATGAAAGATCAAAAGAAAGAAAGAAAGAAAGAAACTAAAGATAGAATGAGAGAAGGTTTTAAAGCTAGAATGAAAGAAAGAAACAAAGAAAGAAAGATAGAAAGAAACTAAAGAGAATGAGAGAAGGTATAAAATCTAGAATGAAAGACATCAAGAAAGAAAGAAAGAAAGAAACAAGGAAACTAAAGACAGAATGAGAGAAGGTAGGAAAGCTAGAATGAAATATATCAAGAAAGAAAGAAAGGAAGGAAGGAAGAAACAAACTAAAGATAGAATGAGAGAAGGTATGACTGCTAGAATGAAAGTCACGAAGAAAGGAAGAAAGAAAGAAAGACACTAAGATAGAATGAGAGAAGGTATAAAAGCTATAATGAAAATTATCAAGAATGAAGAAAGAAAGAAGGAAAGAAAGAAAAAAAAGAAGACAGAAAGAAAGAAACTAAAGATAGAATGAGAGAAGGTATGAAAGCTAAAAAAATATAAAGAAAGAAAGAAAGAATGGAAGAAAGAAAGGAAGGAATAATGAAAGAATGAAAAAAGAAAGAAAGAAGTTAGAATGAGAGAAGGTATAAAAGCTATAATGAAAGATATCAAGAATGAAGACAGAAAGAAAGAAAGAAAGAACGAAAGAATAAAAGAAAGAAAGTAAGAAAGAAAAAAGAAATGAAGACATCAAGAAACTAAAGATAGAATGAGAGAAGGTATGAAAGCTAGAAAAATATCAAGAAAGAAAGAAAGGAAGGAAGGAAGGAAGAATGAAAGAATGAAAAAAAGAAAGAAAGAAAGAAAGAAAAACTAAAGATAGAATAAGAGAAGGTATGAATGCTAGAATGAAAGATATGAAGAAAGAAAGTAAGAAACAAAGAAAGAAGTAAAGAAAGAAACTAAAGAAATAATGAGAGAAGGTTTGAAAGCTAGAATGAAAGATCTTAAGAAAGAAAGAAAGAAGGAAACTAAAGAAAGAATGAGAGACGTTTTGAAAGCTAGAATGAAAGGAAGAAACAAAAAAAGATAGAAAGAAAATAAAGATGGAATGAGAGAAGGTATGAAAGCTAGAAGGAGAGATATCAGGAAAGAAAGATAGAAAGAAACGAAAGATAGAATGAGAGAAGGAATGAAATCTAGAATGAAAGAAAGAAAGAAAGAAACGAAAAATATAAATGAGAGAAGGTATTAAAGCTAGAAGGAAAGATCGAAAGAAAGAAAGAAACTAAAGATAGAATGAGAGAAGGTTTGAAAGCTAGAATGAAAAAAGAAACAAAGAAAGAAAGACAGAAAGTAACTAAAGACATAATGAGGGACGGTATGAAAGCTAGAATGAAAGATATAAAGAAAGAAAGACCGAAAGAAAGAAACAAACTAAAGATAGAATGAGAGAAGGTATAACAGCTAGAATGAAAGTCATGAAGAAAGAAAGAAAGAAAGAAAAACACTAAAGATAGAATGAGAGAATGTATGAAAGCTAGAGAAATATGAAGAAAGAAAGAAAGAATGAATGAATGAAAGAAAGAAAGAAAAAAAGAAAAAAGAAATGAAGAAAGAAAGAAATAAAGAAGGACAGAAAGAAAGAAAGAAATTAAGAAAGAAATTTCATTCTTTCAAAGAATGAAAGAAAGAATGAATAAAGAAAGGAAGAACGAAAGAAAAAACTAAAAATAGAATGAGAGAAGGTATAAAAGCTAGAATGAAAGATATCAAGAAAAAAGAAAGAAAGAAACTAAAAACAGAATGAGAGAAGGTATGAAAGCTAGAATGAGAGATATCAAGAAAGAAAGAAAGAAAGAAACTAAAGATAGAATGAGAGAAGGTATGAAAGCTAAAAGGAAAATATCAAGAATAAAGAAAGAAAGACAGAAAGAAAGAGATAGAAAGAAAGTTAGAAAGAAAGAAAAAGAAATGAAGAAAGAAGGAAACAAAAGATTGAATGAGAGAATGTATGAATGCTAGAATGAAAGATATCAAGAAGAAAGGAAGAAAAAAAGAAAGAAAAAGAGAAAGAAACTAAAGATATGAATCAGAGGAGTTATAAAAGCTAGAATGAAAGATCAAAGGAAAGAAAGAAACTAAAGATACAATTAGAGGTTTGAAAGCTAGAATGAAAGAAAGAAACAAAGAAAGATAGAAAGAAACTAAAGAGAATGAGAAAAGGTATGAAATCTAGAATGAAAGACATCAAGAAAGAAAGACAGAAAGAAAGAAAGAAATAAGGAAACTAAAGACAGAATGAGAGAAGGTATGAAAGCTAGAATGAAATATATCAAGAAAGAAAGAAAGAAAGAGAGAAACTAAAGAAAGAATGAGAGAAGATATGACAGCTAGAATGAAAGTAATGAAGAAAGAAAGAAAGAAAGAAAGAAAGAAGCTAAAGACAGAATGAGAGAAGGTATGAAAGCTAGAATGAAAGATATCAAGAAAAAAAAGAAAGAAACAAAAAAAAATAAAGATAGAATGAGAGAAGGTATAACAGCTAGAATGAAAGTCATGAAGAAAGAAAGAAAGAAAAACACTAAAGATAGAATGAGAGAATGTATAAAAGCTAGAGAAATATGAAGAAAGAAAGAAAGAATGAATGAATGAAAGAAAGAAAGAAAAAAAGAAAAAAGAAATGAAGAAAGAAAGAAAGAAAGAAGGAAGGAAAGAAAGAAAGAAAGAAATTAAGAAAGAAAGAAAGAAAGAATGAAAGAAAGAATGAAAAAAGAAAGAAAGAACGAAAGAAAAAACTAAAAATAGAATGAGAGAAGGTATGAAAGTTAGAAAGGAAAATATCAAGAATAAAGAAAGAAAGACAGAAAGAAATAGATAGAAAGAAAGTTAGAAAGAAAGAAAAAGAAATGAAGAAAGAAGGAAACAAAAGATAGAATGAGAGAATGTATGAATGCTAGAATAAAAGATATCAAGAAGAAAGGAAGAAATAAAGAAAGAAAAAAAGAAAGAAACTAAAGATATGAATCAGAGGAGTTATGAAAGCTAGAATGAAAGATCAAAAGAAAGAAAGAAAGAAAAAAAGATAGAAAGAAATTAAAGATAGAATGAGAGAAGGTATGAAACCTAGAATGAGAGATATAAAGACAGAAAGAAAGAAAGATAGAAAGAAACTAAAAATAGAATAAGGGAGAAGGTATGAAAGCTAGAAACAAAGAATGAAGGAAAGATAGAAACTAAAGAGAGTGAGAGAAGGTATGAAATCTAGAATGAAGAACATCAAGAAAGAAAGACAGCAAGAAGGAAAGAAGGAAAGAAAGAAACAAAGAAACTAAAGAGAATGAGATAAGGTATCAATGATAGAATGAAAGATATCAAGAAAGAAAGAAAGAAGGAAAGAAAAAAGAAAGAAAGAAAGAAAGAAACTAAAGATATGAATCAGAGAAGGTATGAAAGCTAGAATGAAAGATCAAAAGAAAGAAAGAAAGAAAGAAACTAAAGATAGAATTAGAGGTTTGAAAGCAAGAATGAAAGAAAGAAACAAAGAAAGATAGAAAGAAACTAAAGAGAATGAGAGAAGGTATGAAATCTAGAATGAAAGACATCAAGAAAGAAAGACAGAAAGAAAGAAAGAAATAAGGAAACTAAAGACAGAATGTGAGAAGGTATGAAAGCTAGAATGAAATATATCAAGAAAGAAAGAAAGAAAGAAAAAAAGAGAGAAACTAAAGATAGAATGAGAGAAGGTATGACAGCTAGAATGAAAGTCATGAAGAAAGAAAGAAAGAAAGAAAGACACTAAGATAGAATGAGAGAAGGTATAAAAGCTATAATGAAAGATATCAAGAATGAAGAAAGAATGAAGGAAAGAAAGAAAGAAATAATGAAAGAAAGGAACAAAGAAAGAAAAAAGAAATGACGACAGAAAGAAAGAAACTAAAGGCATGAAAGCTAGAAAAATATCAAGAAAGAAAGAAAGAATGAAATAAAGAAAGGAAGGAAGAATGAAAGAATGAAAAAAAGAAAGAAAGAAAGAAAAAAGCTAGAATGAGAGAAGATATGAAAGCTAGAATGAAAGGTATCAAGAAAAAAAAGAAAGAAAGAAACTAAATACAGAATGAGAGAAGGTATTGAAGCTAGAATGAAATATATCAAGAAAGAAAGAAAGAAACAAAGAAACAAACTAAAGATAGAATGAGAGAAGCTGTGACAGCTAGAATGAAAGACATGAAGACAGAAAGAAAGAAAGAGAGAGAGAGAGAGAGAGAAAGAAACTAAAGACAGAATGAGAGAAGGTATAAAAGCTAGAATGTAAAATAACAAGAATGAAGAAAGAGAGAAAGAAAGAAACTAAAGATAGAATGAGAGAAGGTATGAAAGCTAGAAAGGAAAATATCAAGAATAAAGAAAGAAAGACAGAAAGAAAGAGATAGAAAGAAAGTTAGAAAGAAAGAAAAAGAAATGAAGAAAGAAGGAAACAAAAGATAGAATGAGAGAATGTATGAACGCTAGAATGAAAGATATCAAGAAGAAAGGAAGAAATAAAGAAAGAAAAGAAAGAAAGAAACTAAAGATATGAATCAGAGGAGGTATGAAAGCTAGAATGAAAGATCAAAAGAAAGAAAGAAAGAAAGAAACTAAAGATAGAATTAGAGGTTTGAAAGCTAGAATGAAAGAAAGAAACAAAGAAAGAAAGATAGAAAGAAATTAAAGATAGAATGAGAGAAGGTATGAAACCTAGAATGAGAGATATAAAGACAGAAAGAAAGAAAGATAGAAAGAAACTAAAAATAGAATAAGGGAGAAGGTATGAAAGCTAGAAACAAAGAATGAAGGAAAGATAGAAACTAAAGAGAATGAGAGAAGGTATGAAATCTAGAATGAAGAACATCAAGAAAGAAAGACAGCAAGAAGGAAAGAAGGAAAGAAAGAAACAAACAAACTAAAGAGAATGAGATAAGGTATCAATGATAGAATGAAAGATATCAAGGAAGAAAGAAAGAAGGAAAGAAAAAAGAAAGAAAGAAAGAAAGAAACTAAAGATATGAATCAGAGAAGGTGTGAAAGCTAGAATGAAAGATCAAAAGAAAGAAAGAAAGAAAGAAACTAAAGATAGAATTAGAGGTTTGAAAGCTAGAATGAAAGAAAGAAACAAAGAAAGATAGAAAGAAACTAAAGAGAATGAGAGAAGGTATGAAATCTAGAATGAAAGACATCAAGAAATAAAGACAGAAAGAAAGAAAGAAAGAAATAAGGAAACTAAGGACAGAATGTGAGAAGGTATGAAAGCTAGAATGAAATATATCAAGAAAGAAAGAAATTAAGAAAAAAATAGAGAAACTAAAGATAGAATGAGAGAAGGTATGACAGCTAGAATGAAAGTCATGAAGAAAGAAAGAAAGAAAGAAAGACACTAAGATAGAATGAGAGAAGGTAAAAAAGCTATAATGAAAGATATCAAGAATGAAGAAAGAATGAAGGAAAGAAAGAAAGAAATAATGAAAGAAAGGAACAAAGAAAGAAAAAAGAAATGACGACAGAAAGAAAGAAACTAAAGGCATGAAAGCTAGAAAAATATCAAGAAAGAAAGAAAGAATGAAATAAAGAAAGGAAGGAAGAATGAAAGAATGAAAGAAAGAAAGAAAGAAAAAAGCTAGAATGAGAGAAGATATGAAAGCTAGAATGAAAGGTATCAAGAAAAAGAAAGAAAGAAAGAAACTAAATACAGAATGAGAGAAGGTATTGAAGCTAGAATGAAATATATCAAGAAAGAAAGAAAGAAACAAAGAAACAAACTAAAGATAGAATGAGAGAAGCTGTGACAGCTAGAATGAAAGACATGAAGACAGAAAGAAAGAAAGAGAGAGAGAGAGAGAGAGAAAGAAACTAAAGACAGAATGAGAGAAGGTATAAAAGCTAGAATGTAAAATAACAAGAATGAAGAAAGAGAGAAAGAAAGAAACTAAAGATAGAATGAGAGAAGGTATGAAAGCTAGAAAGGAAAATATCAAGAATAAAGAAAGAAAGACAGAAAGAGATAGAAAGAAAGTTAGAAATAAAGAAAAAGAAATGAAGAAAGAAGGAAACAAAAGATAGAATGAGAGAATGTATGAACGCTAGAATGAAAGATATCAAGAAAGGAAGAAATAAAGAAAGAAAAGAAAGAAAGAAACTAAAGATATGAATCAGAGGAGGTATGAAAGCTAGAATGAAAGATCAAAAGAAAGAAAGAAAGAAAGAAACTAAAGATAGAATTAGAGGTTTGAAAGCTAGAATGAAAGAAAGAAACAAAGAAAGAAAGATAGAAAGAAATTAAAGATAGAATGAGAGAAGGTATGAAACCTAGAATGAGAGATATAAAGACAGAAAGAAAGAAAGATAGAAAGAAACTAAAAATAGAATAAGGGAGAAGGTATGAAAGCTAGAAACAAAGAATGAAGGAAAGATAGAAACTAAAGAGAATGAGAGAAGGTATGAAATCTAGAATGAAGAACATCAAGAAAGAAAGACAGCAAGAAGGAAAGAAGGAAAGAAAGAAACAAACAAACTAAAGAGAATGAGATAAGGTATCAATGATAGAATGAAAGATATCAAGGAAGAAAGAAAGAAGGAAAGAAAAAAGAAAGAAAGAAAGAAAGAAACTAAAGATATGAATCAGAGAAGGTATGAAAGCTAGAATGAAAGATCAAAAGAAAGAAAGAAAGAAAGAAACTAAAGATAGAATTAGAGGTTTGAAAGCTAGAATGAAAGAAAGAAACAAAGAAAGATAGAAAGAAACTAAAGAGAATGAGAGAAGGTATGAAATCTAGAATGAAAGACATCAAGAAAGAAAGACAGAAAGAAAGAAAGAAAGAAATAAGGAAACTAAAGACAGAATGTGAGAAGGTATGAAAGCTAGAATGAAATATATCAAGAAAGAAAGAAATTAAGAAAAAAATAGAGAAACTAAAGATAGAATGAGAGAAGGTATGACAGCTAGAATGAAAGTCATGAAGAAAGAAAGAAAGAAAGAAAGACACTAAGATAGAATGAGAGAAGGTAAAAAAGCTATAATGAAAGATATCAAGAATGAAGAAAGAATGAAGGAAAGAAAGAAAGAAATAATGAAAGAAAGGAACAAAGAAAGAAAAAAGAAATGACGACAGAAAGAAAGAAACTAAAGGCATGAAAGCTAGAAAAATATCAAGAAAGAAAGAAAGAATGAAATAAAGAAAGGAAGGAAGAATGAAAGAATGAAAGAAAGAAAGAAAGAAAAAAGCTAGAATGAGAGAAGATATGAAAGCTAGAATGAAAGGTATCAAGAAAAAGAAAGAAAGAAAGAAACTAAATACAGAATGAGAGAAGGTATTGAAGCTAGAATGAAATATATCAAGAAAGAAAGAAAGAAACAAAGAAACAAACTAAAGATAGAATGAGAGAAGCTGTGACAGCTAGAATGAAAGACATGAAGACAGAAAGAAAGAAAGAGAGAGAGAGAGAGAGAGAAAGAAACTAAAGACAGAATGAGAGAAGGTATAAAAGCTAGAATGTAAAATAACAAGAATGAAGAAAGAGAGAAAGAAAGAAACTAAAGATAGAATGAGAGAAGGTATGAAAGCTAGAAAGGAAAATATCAAGAATAAAGAAAGAAAGACAGAAAGAGATAGAAAGAAAGTTAGAAATAAAGAAAAAGAAATGAAGAAAGAAGGAAACAAAAGATAGAATGAGAGAATGTATGAACGCTAGAATGAAAGATATCAAGAAGGAAGAAATAAATGAATAAATAATGAAAGAAACTAAAAAAGAATGAGAGAAGGTATGAAACCTAGAATGAGAGATATAAAGACAGAAAGAAAGAAAGATAGAAAGAAACTAAAAATAGAATAAGGGAGAAGGTATGAAAGCTAGAAACAAAGAATGAAGGAAAGATAGAAACTAAAGAGAATGAGAGAAGGTATGAAATCTAGAATGAAGAACATCAAGAAAGAAAGACAGCAAGAAGGAAAGAAAGAAACAAAGAAACTAAAGAGAATGAGATAAGGTATCAATGATAGAATGAAAGATATCAAGAAAGAAAGAAAGAAGGAAAG
Source organism: Intellagama lesueurii (assembly GCA_037013535.1). Classification (NCBI taxonomy): domain Eukaryota; kingdom Metazoa; phylum Chordata; class Lepidosauria; order Squamata; family Agamidae; genus Intellagama; species Intellagama lesueurii. The sequence continues at coordinate 12,106,333 of JBAJHW010000013.1, forward strand.
AAAAAAGAAAGAAAGAAAGAAAGAAACTAAAGATATGAATCAGAGAAGGTATGAAAGCTAGAATGAAATATCAAAAGAAAGAAAGAAAGAAAGAAACTAAAGATAGAATTAGAGGTTTGAAAGCTAGAATGAAAGAAAGAAACAAAGAAAGATAGAAAGAAACTAAAGAGAATGAGAGAAGGTATGAAATCTAGAATGAAAGACATCAAGAAAGAAAGACAGAAAGAAAGAAAGAAATAAGGAAACTAAAGACAGAATGTGAGAAGGTATGAAAGCTAGAATGAAATATATCAAGAAAGAAAGAAAGAAAGAAAAAAAGAGAGAAACTAAAGATAGAATGAGAGAAGGTATGACAGCTAGAATGAAAGTCATGAAGAAAGAAAGAAAGAAAGAAAGACACTAAGATAGAATGAGAGAAGGTATAAAAGCTATAATGAAAGATATCAAGAATGAAGAAAGAATGAAGGAAAGAAAGAAAGAAATAATGAAAGAAAGGAACAAAGAAAGAAAAAAGAAATGACGACAGAAAGAAAGAAACTAAAGGCATGAAAGCTAGAAAAATATCAAGAAAGAAAGAAAGAATGAAATAAAGAAAGGAAGGAAGAATGAAAGAATGAAAAAAAGAAAGAAAGAAAGAAAAAAGCTAGAATGAGAGAAGATATGAAAGCTACAATGAAAGGTATCAAGAAAAAAAAAGAAAGAAAGAAACTAAATACAGAATGAGAGAAGGTATTGAAGCTAGAATGAAATATATCAAGAAAGAAAGAAAGAAACAAAGAAACAAACTAAAGATAGAATGAGAGAAGCTGTGACAGCTAGAATGAAAGACATGAAGACAGAAAGAAAGAAAGAGAGAGAGAGAGAGAGAAAGAAACTAAAGACAGAATGAGAGAAGGTATAAAAGCTAGAATGTAAAATAACAAGAATGAAGAAAGAGAGAAAGAAAGAAACAAAAGATAGAATGAGAGAAGGTATGAAAGCTAGAAAGGAAAATATCAAGAATAAAGAAAGAAAGACAGAAAGAAAGAGATAGAAAGAAAGTTAGAAAGAAAGAAAAAGAAATGAAGAAAGAAGGAAACAAAAGATAGAATGAGAGAATGTATGAACGCTAGAATGAAAGATATCAAGAAGAAAGGAAAAAATAAAGAAAGAAAAGAAAGAAACTAAAGATATAAATCAGAGAAGGTATGAAAGAAAGAATGAAAGATCAAAAGAAAGAAAGAAAGAAAGAAACTAAAGATAGAATGAGAGAAGGTATAAAAGCTAGAATGAAAAATAACAAGAATGAAGAAAGAGAGAAAGAAAGAAACTAAAGAGAATGAGAGAAGGAATGAAAGCTAGAAAAATATCAAGAAAGAAAGAAAGAAAGAAAGAAGAATGAAAGAAAGAAGCTAAATACAGAATGAGAGAAGGCATGAAAGCTAGAATGGGAGATATCAAGGAAGAACGGAAGAAAGAAAAAGAAAGAAAGAAAGAAAGATAGAAAGAAAGAAAGAAAGTTAGAAAGAAAGAAAAAAGAAATGAAGAAAGAAGGTAACTAAAAATATAATGAGAGAATGTATGAACGCTAGAATGAAAGAAGAAAGTAAGAAATAAGAAATAAAGAAACTAAAGAAAGAATGAGACAAGGTTTGAAATCTAGAATGAAAGATCTCAAGAAAGAAAGAAAGAAAGATAGAAGGAAACTAAAGATAGAATGAGAGAAGGTATGAAAGCTAGAATGAAAGATCAAAAGAAAGACAGAAAGAAACTAAAGATAGAATGAGAGTTGTTTTGAAAGCTAGAATGAAATAAAGAAACAAAGAAAGAAAGATAGAAAGATACTAAAGAGAATGAGAGAAAGCATGAAAGCTAGAATGATAGACATCAAGAAAGAATGAAACAAAGAAAGAAACTAAAGACAAAATGAGGGAAGGTATGAAAGCTAGAATGAAAGACATCAAGAAAGAAAGAAAGGAAGGAAGGAAGGAAGGAAGAAAGAAAGAAGGAAAGAAAGAAAGAAAGAAACTAAAGATAGAATGAGAAAGGTATGACAGCTAGAATGAAAGATATCAAGAAAGAAAGAAAGAAACAGAGAAACAAACTAAAGATAGAATGAGAGAAGGTATGACAGCTAGAATGAAAGGCATGAAGAAAGGAAGAACAAAAGAAAAAATAGAGGGAGAGAGAGAAAGAAAGAGAGAAAAAGATAAAGAGAATGAGAGAAGGTATAAAACGTAGCATGAAAAATATGAAGAATGAAGAAAGAGAGAAAGAAAGAAACTAAAGATATGAATCAGAGAAGGTATGAAAGCTAGAATGAAATATCAAAAGAAAGAAAGAAAGAAAGAAACTAAAGATAGAATTAGAGGTTTGAAAGCTAGAATGAAAGAAAGAAACAAAGAAAGATAGAAAGAAACTAAAGAGAATGAGAGAAGGTATGAAATCTAGAATGAAAGACATCAAGAAAGAAAGACAGAAAGAAAGAAAGAAATAAGGAAACTAAAGACAGAATGTGAGAAGGTATGAAAGCTAGAATGAAATATATCAAGAAAGAAAGAAAGAAAGAAAGAAAAAAAGAGAGAAACTAAAGATAGAATGAGAGAAGGTATGACAGCTAGAATGAAAGTCATGAAGAAAGAAAGAAAGAAAGAAAGACACTAAGAATGAGAGAAGGTATAAAAGCTATAATGAAAGATATCAAGAATGAAGAAAGAATGAAGGAAAGAAAGAAAGAAATAATGAAAGAAAGGAACAAAGAAAGAAAAAAGAAATGACGACAGAAAGAAAGAAACTAAAGGCATGAAAGCTAGAAAAATATCAAGAAAGAAAGAAAGAATGAAATAAAGAAAGGAAGGAAGAATGAAAGAATGAAAAAAAAAAGAAAGAAAGGAAAAAGCTAGAATGAGAGAAGATATGAAAGCTAGAATGAAAGGTATCAAGAAAAAAAAAGAAAGAAAGAAACTAATACAGAATGAGAGAAGGTATTGAAGCTAGAATGAAATATATCAAAGAAAGAAAGAAAGAAACAAAGAAACAAACTAAAGATAGAATGAGAGAAGCTGTGACAGCTAGAATGAAAGACATGAAGACAGAAAGAAAGAAAGAGAGAGAGAGAGAGAGAGAAAGAAACTAAAGACAGAATGAGAGAAGGTATAAAAGCTAGAATGTTAAATAACAAGAATGAAGAAAGAGAGAAAGAAAGAAAGAGATAGAAAGAAAGTTAGAAAAGAAAGAAAAAGAAATGAAGAAAGAAGGAAACAAAAGATAGAATGAGAGAATGTATGAACGCTAGAATGAAAGATATCAAGAAGAAAAGAAAAAATAAAGAAAGAAAAGAAAGAAACTAAAGATATGAATCAGAGAAGGTATGAAAGAAAGAATGAAAGATCAAAAGAAAGAAAGAAAGAAAGAAACTAAAGATAGAATGAGAGAAGGTATAAAAGCTAGAATGAAAAATAACAAGAATGAAGAAAGAGAGAAAGAAAGAAACTAAAGAGAATGAGAGAAGGAATGAGAGCTAGAAAAATATCAAGAAAGAAAGAAAGAAAGAAAGAAGAATGAAAGAAAGAAGCTAAATATAGAATGAGAGAAGGCATGAAAGCTAGAATGGGAGATATCAAGGAAGAACGGAAGAAAGAAAAAGAAAGAAAGAAAGAAAGATAGAAAGAAAGAAAGAAAGTTAGAAAGAAAGAAAAAAGAAATGAAGAAAGAAGGAAACTAAAAATATAATGAGAGAATGTATGAACGCTAGAATGAAAGAAGAAAGTAAGAAATAAGAAATAAAGAAACTAAAGAAAGAATGAGACAAGGTTTGAAATCTAGATTGAAAGATCTCAAGAAAGAAAGAAAGAAATATAGAAGGAAACTAAAGATAGAATGAGAGAAGGTATGAAAGCTAGAATGAAAGATCAAAAGAAAGACAGAAAGAAACTAAAGATAGAATGAGAGTTGTTTTGAAAGCTAGAATGAAATAAAGAAACAAAGAAAGAAAGATAGAAAGATACTAAAGAGAATGAGAGAAAGCATGAAAGCTAGAATGATAGACATCAAGAAAGAATGAAAGAAAGAAAGAAACTAAAGACAAAATGAGGGAAGGTATGAAAGCTAGAATGAAAGACATCAAGAAAGAAAGAAAGGAAGGAAGGAAGGAAGGAAGAAAGAAAGAAGGAAAGAAAGAAAGAAAGAAACTAAAGATAGAATGAGAAAGGTATGACAGCTAGAATGAAAGATATCAAGAAAGAAAGAAAGAAACAGAGAAACAAACAAAAGATAGAATGAGAGAAGGTATGACAGCTAGAATGAAAGGCATGAAGAAAGGAAGAACAAAAGAAAAATAGAGGGAGAGAGAGAAAGAAAGAGAGAAAAAGATAAAGAGAATGAGAGAAGGTATAAAACGTAGCATGAAAAATATGAAGAATGAAGAAAGAGAGAAAGAAAGAAACTAAAGATAGAATGAGAGGAATGAAAGCTAGAAAAATAACAAGAAAGAAGGACAGAAAGAACCTAAAGATAGAATGAGAGACTGTATGAAAGCTAGAATGGAAGATATTAAGAAAAAAAGAAAGAAAGAAAGAAAAAAGAAATGAAGAATGATGGGGAACTAAAGATAGAATGAGAGAATGTATGAACGCTAGAATGAAAGATATGAAGAAATAAAGAAATAAAGAAAGAAACTAAAGAAAGAATGAGAGAAGCTTTGAAAGCTAGAATGAAATATGTCAAGACAGAAAGAAAGAAAGTAAGAAACGAAAAAAAGAATGAGAGATGGTTTGAAAGCTAGAATGGCAGAAAGAAACAAAGAAAGAAAGATAGAAAGAAATTTAAGATAGAATGAGAGAAGGTATGAATGCTGGAAAGAATGAAAGAAGGAAAGAAAGAAAGAAACTAATGAGAATGAGAGAAGGTATCAATGATAGAATGAAAGATATCAAGAAAGAAAGAAAGAAGGAAAGAAAAAAGACAGAAAGAAAGAAACTAAAGATATGAACCAGAGAAGGTATGAAAGAAAGAATGAAAGATCAAAAGAAAGAAAGAAAGAAAGAAACTAAAGATAGAATGAGAGAAGGTTTGAAAGCTACAAGGACAGAAAGAAACAAGGAAAGAAAGATGGAAAGAAACTAAAGAGAATGAAAGAATGTATAAAAACTATAACGAAAGATATCAAGAATGAAGAAAGAAAGAAAGAAAGAAAGAAAAAAGAAATGAAGAAAGAAAGAAACTAAAGATAGAATGAGAGAAGGTTTGAAAGCTACAAGGAAAGAAAGAAACAAAGAAAGAAAGATGGAAAGAAACTAAAGAGAATGAGAGAAGGTATAAAAGCTATAATGAAAGATATCAAGAATGAAGAAAGAAAGAAAGAATGAAAAAAGAAATGAAGAAAGAAAGAAACTGAAGATAGAATGAAAGAAGGAATGAAATCTAGAGCAATATGAAGAAAGAAAGTAAGAAAGAAAGAATGACTGAAAGAAAGAAAGAAAGAAAGAAAAAAGAAAGAAAGAAAGAAAGAAAGAAAGAAATTAAGAAAAAAGAAGAAAATACATAAAGAAAGAAAAAACTAAAGATAGAATGAGAGAAGGTATGAAAGCGAGAATGAGAGATATCAAGAAAAAAGCAAGAAAGAAAGAAAGAAAAGAAAGAATGAGAGAATGTGTGAAAGCTAGAAAGGAAAATATCAAGAAAGAAAGAAAGAGAGAAAGAAAGAAAGATAGAAAGAAAGAAAGAAAGATAGAAAGAATGTTAGAAAGAAAGAAATAGAAATGAAGACAGAAGATAACAAAAGATAGAACGAGAGAATGTATGAATGCTAGAATGAAAGATATCAAGAAAGAAAGGAAGGAAGGAACAAAGAAACTAAAGAAATAATGAGAGACGGTTTGAAAGCTAGAATGGAAGAAAGAAACAAAGAAAGAAATATAGAAAGCAATTAATGATAGAATGAGAGAAGGTATGAAACCTAGAATGAGAGATATCAAGGAATAAAGAAAGAAAGATAGAAAGAAATTAAAAATAGAATGAGAGAGAAGGTATGAACGCTAGAAAGAATGAAAGAAGGAAAGAAAGAAACTAAAGAGAATGAGCGAAGGTATCAATGATAGAATGAAAGATATCAAGAAAGAAAGAAAGAAGGAAAGAAAAAAGAAAGAAAGAAAGAAACTAAAGATATGAATCAGAGAAGGTATGAAAGCTAGAATCAAAGATCAAAAGAAAGAAAGAAAGAAAGAAATTATACATTGAATTAGAGAAGGTTTGAAAGCTAGAATGAAAGAAAGAAACAAAGAACGAAAGATAGAAAATCACTAAAGAGAATGAGAGAAGGTATGAAATCTAGAATGAAAGACATCAAGAAAGAAAGAAAGAAAGAAAGACAGACAGAAAGAAAGAAAGAAAGAAAGTAGGAAACATAAACAGAGAATGAGAGAAGGTATGAAAGCTAGAAAGAAATATATTCAGAAAGGAAGGAATAAAGAAAGAAACAAACTAAAGATAGAATGAGAGGGTATGACAGCTTGAATGAAAGTCATGAAGAAAGAAGGAGAGAAAGAAAGAAAGACACTAAGAAGGAATGAGAGAAGGTATAAAAGGTATAATGAAAGATATGAAGAATGAAGAATGAAAGAAGGAAAGAAAGAAAGGAAGGAAGAATGAAAGAATGAAAAAAAAGAAAGAAAGAAAGAAAAAAGATAGAATGAGAGATGGTATGAAAGCTAGAATGAAAGATATCAAGAAAAAAGAAAGAAACTAAAGACAGAATGAGAGAAGGTATGAAAGCTAGAATGAAAGATCTCAAGAAAGAAAGAAAGAAACAAACTAAAGATAGAATGAGAGAACCTATGACAGCTAGAATGAAAAACATTAAGAAAGAACGAACGAAAGAAAGAAAGAAAGAGAGAGAAAGAAACTAAAGATAGAATGAGAGAAGTTTTGAAACCTAGAATGAAAGAAAGAAACAAAGAAAGAAAGATGGAAAGAAACTAAAGATAGAAAGAGAGAAGGAATGAAAGTTCGAAGGAGAGATATCAAGAAAGAAAGAAAGATAGAAAGAAATTAAATATAGAATGAGAGAAGGTATGAAAGTTAGAATGAAAGAAAGAGAGAAAGAAAGAAACTAAAGATATGAATGAGAGAAGGTATGAAAGCTAGAATAAAAGAAACAAACAAAGAAAGAAAGATAGACACTAAGATAGAATGAGAGAAGGTATAAAATATAGAATGAAAGACATAAAGAAAGAAAGACAGAAAGAAAGAAAGAAATTAGGAAACTAAAGACAGAATGAGAGAACTTATGAGAGCTAGAAAGAAAGTCATGAAGAAAGAAAGAAAGAAAGAAAGACACTAAGATAGAATGAGAGAAGGTATAAAAGCTATATTGAAAATTATCAAGAATGAAGAAAGAAAGAAGGAAAGAAAGAAAGAAATAATGAAAGAAAGGAACAAAGAAAGAAAAAAGAAATGACGACAGAAAGAAAGAAACTAAAGGCATGAAAGCTAGAAAAATATCAAGAAAGAAAGAAAGAATTAAAGAAAGAAAGGAAGGAAGAATGAAAGAATGAAAAAAAAGAAAGAAAGAAAGAAAAAAACTAGAATGAGAGAAGATATGAAAGCTAGAATGAAAGGTATCAAGAAAAAAAAGAAAGAAACTAAATACAGAATGAGAGAAGGTATTGAAGCTAGAATGAAATATATCAAGAAAGAAAGAAAGAAACAAAGAAACAAACTAAAGATAGAATGAGAGAAGCTGTGACAGCTAGAATGAAAGAGATGAAGAAAGAAAGAAAGAAAGAGAGAGAGAGAGAGAAAGAAACTAAAGATAGAATGTGAGAAGGTATAAAAGCTAGAATGAAAAATAACAAGAATGAAGAAAGAGAGAAAGAAAGAAACTAAAGAGAATGAGAGAAGGAATGAGAGCTAGAAAAATATCAAGAAAGAAAGAAAGAAAGAAAGAAAGAAAGAAGAATGAAAGAAAGAAGCTAAATATAGAATGAGAGAAGGCATGAAAGCTAGAATGGGAGATATCAAGGAAAAAGGAAGAAAGAAAAAGAAAAAAAGAAAGAAAGATAGAAAGAAAGAAAGTTAGAAAGAAAGAAAAAAGAAATAAAGAAAGAAGGAAACTAAAAATAGAATGAGAGAATGTATGAACGCTAGAATGAAAGAAGACAGTAAGAAATAAAGAAATAAAGAAACTAAAGAAAGAATGAGACAAGGTTTGAAATCTAGAATGAAAGATCTCAAGAAAGAAAAAAAAAGATAGAAGGAAACTAAAGATAGAATGAGAGAAGGTATGAAAGCTAGTATGAAAGAAAGAAAGAAAGAAAGAAACTGCAGATATGAATGAGAGAAGGTATGAAAGCTAGAATGAAAGATCAAAAGAAAGACAGAAAGAAACTAAAGATAGAATGAGAGTCAGTTTGAAAGCTAGAATGAAATAAAGAAACAAAGAAAGAAAGATAGAAAGATACTAAAGAGAATGAGAGAAAGCATGAAAGCTAGAATGATAGACATCAAGAAAGAATGAAAGAAAGAAAGAAACTAAAGACAAAATGAGGGAAGGTATGAAAGCTAGAATGAAAGACATCAAGAAAGAAAGACATCAAGAAAGAAAGGAAGGAAGGAAGGAAGGAAGGAAGGAAGGAAGGAAGGAAGGAAGGAAGGAAGGAAGGAAGGAAGGAAGGAAGGAAGGAAGGAAGGAAGGAAGGAAGGAAGGAAGGAAGGAAGGAAGAAAGAAAGAAAGAAAGAAAGAAAGAAAGAAACTAAAGATAGAATGAGAAAGGTATGACAGCAAGAATGAAAGATATCAAGAAAGAAAGAAAGAAACAAAGAAGCAAACTAAAGATTGATTGAGAGAAGGTATGACAGCTAGAATGAAAGGCATGAAGAAAGGAAGAACAAAAGAAAAATAGAGGGAGAGATAGAAAGAAAGAGAGAAAAAAGATAAAGAGAATGAGAGAAGGTATAAAAGTTAGCATGAAAAATATGAAGAATGAGGAAAGAGAGAAAGAAAGAAACTAAAGAGAATGAGAGAAGGAATGAGAGCTAGAAAAATATCAAGAAAGAAAAAAAGAATGAAAGAAGAATGAAAGAAAGAAGCTAAAGATAGAATGAGAGAAGGCATGAGAGCTTGAATGGGAGATATCAAGGAAGAAAGAAAGAAAGAAAGAAAGAAAGAAAGAAAGAAAGAAAGAAAGAAAGAAAGAAAGATAGAAAGAAAGGAAGAAAGAAAGAAAGAAAGAAAGAAAGAAAGAAAGAAAGAAAGAAAGTAGGAAACATAAAGAGAGAATGAGAGAAGGTATGAAAGCTAGAATGAAATATATCAAGAAAGGAAGGAAGAAAGAAAGAAACAAACTAAAGATAGAATGAGAGAAGCTATGACAGCTAGAATGAAAAACATTAAGAAAGAACGAACGAAAGAAAGAAAGAAAGAGAGCGAGAAAGAAACTAAAGATAGAATGAGAGAAGTTTTGAAAGCTAGAATGAAAGAAAGAAACAAAGAAAGAAAGATGGAAAGAAACTAAAGATAGAAAGAGAGAAGGTATGAAAGCTAGAAGGAGAGATATCAAGAAAGAAAGAAAGAAACATAGAAAGAAATTAAATATAGAATGAGAGAAGGTATGAAAGCTAGAATAAAAGATCAAAGGTAAGGAAGAAGGAACGAAACTAAAGATAGAATGAGAGAAGTTTCGAAAGCTAGAATGAAAGAAAGAAACAAAGAAAGAAAGATAGACACTAAGATAGAATGAGAGAAGGTATAAAATCTAGAGTGAAAGACATAAAGAAAGAAAGACAGAAAGAAAGAAAGAAATTAGGAAACTAAAAGACAGAATGAGAGAAGGTATGAGAGCTAGAATGAAATATATCAAGAAAGAAAGAAAGAGAGAAACTAAAGATAGAATGAGAGAAGGTATGACAGCTAGAATGAAAGTCATGAAGAAAGAAAGAAAGAAAGACACTAAGATAGAATGAGAGAAGGTATAAAAGCTATAATGAAAGATATCAAGAATGAAGAAAGAAAGAAGGAAAGAAAGAAAGAAATAATGAAAGAAATGAACAAAGAAAGAAAATAGAAATGAAGACAGAAAGAAAGAAACTAAAGACATGAAAGCTAGAAAAATATCAAGAAAGAAAGAAAGAATGGAAGAAAGGAAGGAAGGAAGAATGAAAGAATGAAAAAAATTAAGAAAGAAAAGAGCTAGAATGAGAGAAGATATGAAAGCTAGAATGAAAGATATCAAGAAAGAAAGAAAGAAACAAAGAAACAAACTAAAGAAACAATGAGAGAAGCTATGACAGCTAGAATGAAAGACATGAAGAAATAAAGAACGAAAGAAAGAAAGAAAGAGAGAGAGAGAGAGAAAGAAACTAAAGATAGAATGAGAGAAGGTATAAAAGCTGGAATGAAAAATATCAAGAATGAAGAAAGAGAGAAAGAAAGAAACTAAAGAGAATGAGAGAAGGAATGAGAGCTCGAAAAATATCAAGAAAGGAAAAAAGAATGAAAGAAGAATGAAAGAAAGAAGCTAAATATAGAATGAGAGAAGGCATGAGAGCTAGAATGGGAGATATCAAGGAAGAAAGAAAGAAAGAAAGAAAGAAAGAAAGAAAGAAAGAAAGAAAGAAAGAAAGAAAGAAAGAAAGAAAGAAAGAAAGAAAGAAAGAAAGAAAGAAAGATAGAAAGAAAGATAGAAAGAAACTAAAGAAAGAATGAGAGAAAGTTTGAAATCTAGAATGAAAGATCTCAAGAAAGAAAGAAAGATAGAAAGAAACTAAAGACAAAATGAGGGAAGGTATGAAAGCTAGAATGAAAGAATCAAGAAAGAAAGAAAGAAAGAAAGAAAGAAAGAAAGAAAGAAAGAAAGAAAGGAAGAAAGAAAGAAAGAAAGAAAGAAAGAAAGAAAGAAAGAAACTGAAGATATGAATGAGAGAAGGTACGAAAGCTAGAATGAAAGATCAAAAGAAAGACAGAAAGAAACTAAAGATAGAATGAGAGACGGTTTGAAAGCTAGAATGAAATAAACAAAGAAAGAAAGATAGAAAGAGAATGAGAGAAAGCATGAAAGCTAGAATGATAGACATCAAGAAAGAATGAAAGAAAGAAAGAAACTAAAGACAAAATGAGGGAAGGTATGAAAGCTAGAATGAAAGAATCAAGAAAGAAAGAAAGGAAGAGAAAGAAACTAAAGATAGAATGAGAGAAGGTATGACAGCTAGAATGAAAGATATCAAGAAAGAAAGAAAGTAACAAAGAAACAAACTAAAGATAGAATGAGAGAAGGTATGAAAGCTTGAATAAGAGCTATCAAGAAAGAAAGAAAGAAAGAAAGAAAGAAAGAAAGAAAGAAAGAACGTTAGTAAGAAAGAAAAAATAAATGAAAACTAAAGATAGAATGAGAGAATGTATGAAAGTTAGAATGAAAGAAAGAAAGAAAGAAAGAAACTAAAGATATGAATGAGAGAAGGCATGAAAGCTAGAATAAAAGATGAAAAGAAAGGAAGAAAGACCGAAACTAAAGATAGAATGAGAGAAGGTTTGAAAGCTAGAATGAAAGATAGAAACAAAGAAAGAAAGATAGAAAGAAACTAAACAGAATGAGAGAAGGTATGAAAGCTAGAATGAAAGACATCAAGAAAGAAAGAAAGAAAGAAACTAAAAACAAAATGAGGGAATGTATGAAATCTAGAATGAAAGACATCAAGAAAGAAAGACGTCAAGAAAGAAAGAAAGAAAGAAAGAAAGAAAGAAAGAAAGAAAGAAACTAAAGACAGAATGAGAGAAGGTATGAAAGCTAGAATGAAAGATATCAAGAAATAAAGAAAGAAACAAAGAAACAAACTAAAGATAGAATGAGAGAAGCTATGACAGCTAGAATGAAAGACATGAAGAAAGAACGAAAGAAAGAAAGAAAGAGAGAGAGAGAGAGAAAGAAACTAAAGATAGAATGAGAGAAGGTATAAAAGCTAGAATGAAAAATATCGAGAATGAAGAAAGAGAGAAAGAAAGAAACTAAAGAGAATGAGAGAAGGAATGAAAGCTAGAAAAATATCAAGAAAGAAAGAAAGAAAGAAAGAAGAAAGAAAGAAAGAAGCTAAAGATAGAATGAGAGAAGGCATGAAAGCTAGAATAAGAGCTATCAAGAAAGAAAGAAAGACAGAAAGAAAGTTAGTAAGAAAAAAATAAATGAAGAAAGAAGGAAACTAAAGATAGAATGAGAGAATATATGAACGCTAGCATGAAAGATATGAAATAAGAAAGTAAGAAATAAAGAAAGAAATTAAGAAAGAAACTAAAGAAAGAATGAGAGAAGTTTTGAAAGCTAGAATGAAAGATCTCAAGAAAGAAAGAAAGAAAGAAACTAAAGAAAGTATGAGAGACGTTTTGAAAGGTAGAATGAAAGAAAGAAACAAAGAAAGAAAGATGGAAAGAAACAAAAAATAGAATGAGAGAAGGTATGAAAGCTAGAAGGAGAGATATCAAGAAAGAAAGAAAGAAAGATAGAAAGAAACTAAAGATAGAATGAGAGAAGGTATGAATGTTAGAAAGAAAGAAAGAAAGAAAGAAACTAAAGATATGAATGAGAGAAGGTATGAAAGCTAGAATAAAAGATCAAAAGAAAGGAAGAAAGAACGAAACTAAAGATAGAATGAGAGAAGGTTTGAAATCTAGAATGAAAGAAAGAAACAAAGAAAGAAAGATGGAAAGAAACTAAAGATAGAAAGAGAGAAGGTATGAAAGCTAGAAGGAGAGATATCAAGAAAGAAAGAAAGAAACATAGAAAGAAATTAAATATAGAATGAGAGAAGGTATGAAAGCTAGAATAAAAGATCAAAGGAAAGGAAGAAGGAACGAAACTAAAGATAGAATGAGAGAAGTTTTGAAAGCTAGAATGAAAGAAAGAAACAAAGAAAGAAAGATAGACACTAAGATAGAATGAGAGAAGGTATAAAATCTAGAGTGAAAGACATAAAGAAAGAAAGACAGAAAGAAAGAAAGAAATTAGGAAACTAAAGACAGAATGAGAGAAGGTATGAGAGCTAGAATGAAATATATCAAGAAAGAAAGAAAGAGAGAAACTAAAGATAGAATGAGAGAAGGTATGACAGCTAGAATGAAAGTCATGAAGAAAGAAAGAAAGAAAGACACTAAGATAGAATGAGAGAAGGTATAAAAGCTATAATGAAAGATATCAAGAATGAAGAAAGAAAGAAGGAAAGAAAGAAATAATGAAAGAAATGAACAAAGAAAGAAAATAGAAATGAAGACAGAAAGAAAGAAACTAAAGACATGAAAGCTAGAAAAATATCAAGAAAGAAAGAAAGAATGGAAGAAAGAAAGGAAGGAAGAATGAAAGAATGAAAAAAATTAAGAAAGAAAAGAGCTAGAAGAGAGAAGATATGAAGCTAGAATGAAAGATATCAAGAAAGAAAGAAAGAAACAAGGAAACAAACTAAAGAAAGAATGAGAGAAGCTATGACAGCTAGAATGAAAGACATGAAGAAATAAAGAACGAAAGAAAGAAAGAAAGAGAGAGAGAGAGAAAGAAACTAAAGATAGAATGAGAGAAGGTATAAAAGCTGGAATGAAAAATATCAAGAATGAAGAAAGAGAGAAAGAAAGAAACTAAAGAGAATGAGAGAAGGAATGAGAGCTAGAAAAATATCAAGAAAGAAAAAAAGAATGAAAGAAGAATGAAAGAAAGAAAGAAGAATGAAAGAAAGAGAAAGAAAGAAAGAAAGAAAGAAAGAAAGAAAGAAAGAAAGAAAGAAAGAAAGAAAGAAAGAAAGAAAGAAAGAAAGATAGAAAGAAAGAAAGATAGAAAGAAACTAAAGAAAGAATGAGAGAAAGTTTGAAATCTAGAATGAAAGATCTCAAGAAAGAAAGAAAGATAGAAAGAAACTAAAGACAAAATGAGGGAAGGTATGAAAGCTAGAATGAAAGAATCAAGAAAGAAAGAAAGAAAGAAAGAAAGAAAGAAAGAAAGAAAGAAAGAAAGAAAGAAAGAAAGAAAGAAAGAAAGAAAGAAAGAAAGAAAGAAAGAAAGAAAGAAAGAAAGAAAGAAAGAAAGAAAGAAAGAAAGAAAGAAAGAAAGAAAGAAAGAAAGAAAGAAAGAAAGAAAGATAGAAAGAAACTAAAGAAAGAATGAGAGAAAGTTTGAAATCTAGAATGAAAGATCTCAAGAAAGAAAGAAAGATAGAAAGAAACTAAAGACAAAATGAGGGAAGGTATGAAAGCTAGAATGAAAGAATCAAGAAAGAAAGAAAGAAAGAAAGAAAGAAAGAAAGAAAGAAAGAAAGAAAGAAAGAAAGAAAGAAAGAAAGAAAGAAACTGAAGATATGAATGAGAGAAGGTACGAAAGCTAGAATGAAAGATCAAAAGAAAGACAGAAAGAAACTAAAGATAGAATGAGAGACGGTTTGAAAGCTAGAATGAAATAAACAAAGAAAGAAAGATAGAAAGAGAATGAGAGAAAGCATGAAAGCTAGAATGATAGACATCAAGAAAGAATGAATGAAAGAAAGAAACTAAAGACAAAATGAGGGAAGGTATGAAAGCTAGAAGGAAAGAATCAAGAAAGAAAGAAAGGAAGAAAGAAAGAAAGAAAGAAACTAAAGAAAGAATGAGAGAAGGTATGACAGCTAGAATGAAAGATATCAAGAAAGAAAGAAAGTAACAAAGAAACAAACTAAAGATAGAATGAGAGAAGGTATGAAAGCTTGAATAAGAGCTATCAAGAAAGAAAGAAAGAAAGAAAGAAAGAAAGAAAGAACGTTAGTAAGAAAGAAAAAATAAATGAAGAAAGAAGGAAACTAAAGATAGAATGAGAGAATGTATGAAAGTTAGAATGAAAGAAAGAAAGAAAGAAACTAAAGATATGAATGAGAGAAGGCATGAAAGCTAGAATAAAAGATGAAAAGAAAGGAAGAAAGACCGAAACTAAAGATAGGATGAGAGAAGGTTTGAAAGCTAGAATGAAAGATAGAAACAAAGAAAGAAAGATAGAAAGAAACTAAACAGAATGAGAGAAGGTATGAAAGCTAGAATGAAAGACATCAAGAAAGAAAGAAAGAAAGAAACTAAAAACAAAATGAGGGAATGTATGAAATCTAGAATGAAAGACATCAAGAAAGAAAGACGTCAAGAAAGAAAGAAAGAAAGAAAGAAAGAAACTAAAGACAGAATGAGAGAAGGTATGAAAGCTAGAATGAAAGATATCAAGAAAGAAAGAAAGAAACAAAGAAACAAACTAAAGATAGAATGAGAGAAGCTATGACAGCTAGAATGAAAGACATGAAGAAAGAACGAAAGAAAGAAAGAAAGAGAGAGAGAGAGAGAAAGAAACTAAAGATAGAATGAGAGAAGGTATAAAAGCTAGAATGAAAAATATCGAGAATGAAGAAAGAGAGAAAGAAAGAAACTAAAGAGAATGAGAGAAGGAATGAAAGCTAGAAAAATATCAAGAAAGAAAGAAAGAAAGAAAGAAAGAAGAAAGAAAGAAAGAAGCTAAAGATAGAATGAGAGAAGGCATGAAAGCTAGAATAAGAGCTATCAAGAAAGAAAGAAAGACAGAAAGAAAGTTAGTAAGAAAAAAAATAAATGAAGAAAGAAGGAAACTAAAGATAGAATGAGAGAATGTATGAACGCTAGCATGAAAGATATGAAATAAGAAAGTAAGAAATAAAGAAAGAAATTAAGAAAGAAACTAAAGAAAGAATGAGAGAAGTTTTGAAAGCTAAAATGAAAGATCTCAAGAAAGAAAGAAAGAAAGAAACTAAAGAAAGTATGAGAGACGTTTTGAAAGGTAGAATGAAAGAAAGAAACAAAGAAAGAAAGATGGAAAGAAACTAAAAATAGAATGAGAGAAGGTATGAAAGCTAGAAGGAGAGATATCAAGAAAGAAAGAAAGAAAGATAGAAAGAAACTAAAGATAGAATGAGAGAAGGTATGAATGTTAGAAAGAAATAAAGAAATAAAGAAACTAAAGATATGAATGAGAGAAGGTATGAAAGCTAGAATAAAAGATCAAAAGAAAGGAAGAAAGAACGAAACTAAAGATAGAATGAGAGAAGGTTTGAAATCTAGAATGAAAGAAAGAAACAAAGAAAGAAAGAAAGAAAGAAACTAAAGATAGAATGAGAGAAGGTATGACAGCTAGAATGAAAGACATCAAGAAAGAAAGACATCAAGAAAGAAAGAAAGAAAGGAAGAAAGAAACTAAAGACAGAATGAGAGAAGGTATGAAAGCTAGAATGAAAAATATCAAGAAAGAAAGAACGAAAGAAGGAAACAAACTAAAGATAGAATGAGAGAAGGTATGACAGCTAGAATGAAAGTCATGAAGAAAGAATGAAAGAAACAAACTAAAGAGAGAATGAGAGAAGGTATGACAGCTAGAATGAAAGTCATGAAGAAAGACAGAAAGAAAGAAATACACTAAAGATAGAATGAGAGAAGGTATAAAAGCTATAATGAAAGATATCAAGAATGAAGAAAGGAAGAAAGAAAGAAACTAAAGATAGAATGAGAGAAGTTGTGGAGATCGCCCTTGTGGCTGTGTTTGTTGTGGCCCTCACAAAGGTTCTCTCCCTCTTGGTTTCTCTCGCTGTCACCCGGTATTATTATCTTAATACCACCTCTGAGTGTTAGACACAGGTGCTGCCAAATGCAAGGCTTATTGAACTGCGGAATCAGTTGGTTTGAATAACAGATAACCTTTTATTATTAATCATTTCACAAAGTAAATCACGTAGTCACTGTAACAGGGGTTTGATTAAGTTTGGATAGGACGGGACATATATTCAGGCTTTTATTATATACTTTCAATCACTTAATATCTATATTATTCTAGGTGTTCTCATTCCTGCTTGTTCATTCTAATAAACTTGTTCTTAATTCACTTTCCTAACTCTCTATTCAGATCACTCTAATTCTTCTCCTCTCTCTAAGCTCCAACTTCTCAACTGTCTCTCTCAGGTTCCAACTGTCTAACTGTCCCCTTGGTTCTGCCCCTCCTGCTCTATCCTTGGCTCCTCCCTCTAGAGCTCCTGTGACTGACAGGCAGGAATGACGTCACCTGTAGGCATTTCACCACACACCTTCCCCCTTAAAAGGTTTGTTTCAGGGAGCAAAACTTAAAGTAGTTTGCTCCATGAACAACATAAAACAGCTTTCAACATGTATTAATAATATTAATAATACTTTACATTTTTAAATCACATTTATACTTACTTAACTAGTGCTGTGCAACTCATTCAACATCTGTATTTTCATTCCTTACCATTAGTTCATTTTGCAGAAAGTTTCAATCACAGTTGTACTTGCTTATCTTTATTTATACATTTCATAACTAAACATATTATCACTTTTTATCACATTTTAAGTTCTTTTTTTCTTCTTTTCCGTTCCTCAGTCTTCTGGTACTCTCGAGAGTGCGTCAGCGACTACGTTTTTAGTCCCTTTGACACTCTGTACCTCGAAGTCGAAGTCTTGCAGCAGTAGGGCCCACCTCAATAGCTTGCTATTGTTCGCCCTTATAGTTCTCAGCCACAGCAGTGGGGAATGGTCTGTGCTTGGAACAAAATGTCTTCCCCATATGTACGGTCCGAGCTTCCGCAAAGACCATAAAATCGCCCGACACTCACGGTATCTGATGGAAAGGTGTCTCTCGCCAGCCTGCAGCTTCTCGCTCAGGAACGTCACTGGATGATGGTCTCCGTTGTGGTCCCTCTGGCTCAGCACGTCTCCCAACCCGACGTTGGACGCATCGGTAGACACGGTGAACTCACGCTGGAAATCAGGGGCTCTCAGCACAGGACCGGTCATCAACGCCTCCTTCAGCTTCCCAAAAGCTTCCTCGCAGTCGCTCGTCCACTGGATACTTTCTGCTTTCTTTTTGTGGGTCAGGTCTGATATAGGGGCGGCTATTTCGCTAAATTTTGGTATAAAGCGTCTGTAATAACCGACTAGCCCTAAAAAGAATCTGATTTTTTTCTTGGAAGTAGGCCTAGGCCAATTACTAATCACTTCAATTTTTGATTTCAGAGGTTTGATTTTTCCTCCCCCTACTATATGACCTAAGTATTTTAGTTCAGAACTACCCAGCTGGCATTTGCTGGCCTTCACTGTTAGTCCTATCTCTTTTAGTCTTTCGTCCAGTTCATGATGAACTTTGGCCACATATGGACCTGTGACTCGATAGGGTGTTACTGCTTGTGGGAGTGCTTCTCCGGTGTCAATCTTATGCATTACCCCCTTTGCTATCCCTGGTTTGTTGGGGAATACCTGCTTGTATCTCTCTAGCAGGGCTTTCGCTTCTTCCTGTCTCTCTTGGGACAGTAAGGGACTGATTTGGACTTCTTCAGGGTTATATTTGGGTTCACCTCTCCCTTCCCAATAAGGTAATTCATGTTTTTCGTTGTCTGCTTCCCTCATGGCGAATAAGACAACATTTTCCCTCCTGTAGTATGGTTTTATCATATTCACATGAACCACCCTTCGCCCCGTTTCTCCCTCCTCCTGGATTATATAATTTGTTTCGCTCATTTTGGAGGTTATTCTGTAAGGGCCCGCCCAGTTTAGTTGTAACTTATTCCCTTTGATGGGTCTTAGCATTAGAACCTCATCTCCAGGGTTGAATGCTCTCTCTCTGGCCTTTCTGTCATACCATACTTTTTGTTTTTGCTGATGGCCTTGCAAATTCTCTGCTGCTATCTCCAGAGATTTTTGCTTGGTTCTTGTGATGCCTAAATGCGCTGACAAGGTGTCTGTGTGTCCCTTTTCCAATATTTTCCCTCTATATTTAGACGGGATTATTAGCTGTCTATGCAGGCTCTCACCTCCTCTTTTGGGATTTGTCAATGTTTCCCTGTCCAACAAGTCTTTTTCTATCATGTACCTCTCAGATTTCTCAGGGCTTACTGGCCTCTCGCTGACCATTTTAAAGCATAACTCCAGGGTAGGATCTGCTTTTTGTTCCCTTTTAAAGGTACTCTCTTGTGGGTTTCTCATGACTATTAATCCTGCTATTTTATCTGTTCCATTTTTATTGGTGTTAGTGAGGAGCTCTCCTTTTTCCTCAGAGGTTAAGGATGTTTCTTTGATTTCTTTTTGAGACCGGGTATTTATTAAAACCCTCTTAACGTGTTCAGTTAAGTCTAGCCCAATTAAGCAAGGCGTAGGAAGTTGATTGGAAATTCCTACCCTCCACCAGCCTGTCCACTCTTGATACGTCACTGGTATCCTCGCCACTGGTAGAGAAATTGTTTCTTCTCCTTTAACCTTCAGATTTTCACCTTGTATCACATACTCTTGTGGGATTATCTCTGGGTGGCATACTATCACCTGTGAGCATGAGTCCTTTAGCGCCAAATATTTAATTTTATTTATAAAGATATTATCGCCAGAACATCTAACAAGCTGTTCCTGGTCATTTCCCATTATATAGCATTGGAGAATTTTAGCCACTGGGAGTTGTGATTCTTGCTGCTCTGGGCCCTCTGCTCTAGCAGTAACTGGTGTTGCTATGGAGCCCTCCCCAACAGCTGTCCCTGTGGGTGCCTCATTTTGTTGTATGCAGTATACTTTCTTAGGCGAATTCCCATTTTGTTGCTCACTATTTCTGTTTTTAGCGCATTGGGCTATAAAGTGATTTCTTCCACCACACCCATAACAGGTTCTAGGGGTTTTTGATTCCATACTTGGGAATCTATTTCCCTTTCCTTCCCAATTCCTGTATTTCTGCTGGTTCTGCTCTGAGGTTTTGCCCTTAAAATGGTTTCCAACTGCCTGTTGGTTCCTGAGGTACTCTCTGGGTTCCTTTTTTCTATCCTCCCAGGTTTTTCCTCCAACTTTTACCTCAGAATATTTTGGGTTTCTTTTTTTTTCTTTTTTTTTCTTTTTATTAAGGGTAGCATAGGGATTACAAAAGGTAAAAGGGAGTGGAAGGAAAGGAAAAGGGTTTTGGGTTGGGGAGGATAGGAGAACACAATATACGCCATCATCCAATCAAATCATATTGCAAAAAATAGATCTACTTTTAGCTTTTTTTTTGTCGTTCAGTTGCCCTTGCTATCCATTTACAACTTTATTTTTAGTTTAAAACTATGTTATTCCGACACTATCTGAGACCCATCTCCATTTGTATGATAAATCCCGTTCTTCAATTTTCTTTTGGCTTAGACAGCTATTAATCACATCTAAATTGTTATCTATTTCTGTCTCATTCCATACTTTCTCAATAAACTCTTGTTTCAGTGACTCTGTTTTCTTCCAATTTTTGGGAGAGGAAAATGAATCCAACACAACCATCCAATTTTCAATATCACATTTTCTGTCTGTAGTAATTGAATAGATCACTGGATAACTCTTTTCCCCATCTATGTTGCTTGATACCTTACTCAATAGGGGCTCTTCTGGAGTTGCTAAATTTTTACTTGACTGTAATTCAGCATCTGATGATCTCTCTTTTATCAGGTTTTCTATCTGATTAAAATGTTCATTTATTTGCTGAAATCCTGATATTATTATTTTCTGCATATTAATCTGCCATTCCTTGTCTATTTTTGTGCCATCATTCCTACCCCTAATTTCTTCCTCTCAACCATAAACAAATGCTATCATATATAATCATATATATATATATCATATATAAATCACATATAAGTCCACTTTTAATCCAAAAGCTTGCAATACAACTGTGGCAGAATTAGCCTTTTTCCTGCAAAAAGTCAACAGAGTTCTATTATCAGGATCCCACGAAGTCCAGCCAAAAAAGTCAAAATTTCAGATCACCAGGTTTCAGTCTCTCCAGCAAATCACCTTATAATCCAACTGATCTTCTTTCCATTAGTCCCAAGTCCCTAGAGTCCATTAAGGAAAACTCCAGTCCTTGTTTTCCGGTCTGCTCGGCCCAGCTAGTCAGTTGTCGCTGTTTCGTTTCCTCCTCCGTCTGTTCTCATGTTCTAAAAATAGCAACTCATCCCGTCTTCTTCCAAAAACCAGATAAACGTCTATTTCAGAGTCCCACACAGACTAGTTCCTCCACGTTGAGCCGCAATCGCTAAGTTCCAGTCTCATAAATCCTATCCCTCGGTGTTTCCCTCCGGGATTTTTAAGAACAAACAAGTTTCCTTCACTGTCCCTCTTTTTGGCAGTGAGCCAGCCTGTTGCTTCCAAGACAGTTTAAGAATTCCAGAGGCAGAGGCAGGCTGGTAAGCAAATGTTCGCCGCTTCTTTCCTCCTTTTGCCAAATTCTTTTCACTCTACCTTTTTTTTCCAGCTTAGTAGGGCTGTTCATAGATCAAAAGCTTCAATTAATTTTCAAAATTATAACGCTTGTTCTCTTCTCCTCCTTTGGGTACTCACGGTTCAGTGCCAAAGAAAATGGTTCCCGCATCGATTCGTGCTTGAGTGAATCTTACAGATGGAAGAGATACTGGGTCGCCACCCACTTTCTCCCCCTCCTGTTGTCACCAAATGCTTTGGAGAAACCTCTCCTGGTCTCTCCTTTGACCCCCTTATTTCTAGGGGAGTCCCAAATCGAGCAGTTCCAACATTTTCCAGGGAGCTTCTTCCCTGGTGCTGCTGGCTTCACCGCGACAAGCCCCGCCTCCTATATTTTGGGTTTCTTATATGTGTTATATGGTCCGCCATTTCACTGGCTTCCCTAATATTTTTCGGCTTTTTATCTGTCACCAGATACCTCAGTTCCCCAGGTAGAACTGAGAAGAATTGTTCAAGCCCTATTATATTTTTCATTTCCTCTAGGGTCTGAACTTCTGCCTGCTCCAGCCATTTGTCAAGATATCTATTCATTTTTACTCCCA